>JARYZH020000009.1:3736276-4936276 GCA_030021035.2 Notholithocarpus densiflorus | reverse complement strand
AAGATGGGTTGGGGAATTCCAGAACAAGAGTGGAGGAAAGGTCCATGGACTCCTGAAGAAGATAGGTTGCTTAGTGAATATGTCAACTTGCATGGGGAGGGAAGATGGAGCTCTGTCTCTAGATGTACAGGTAAATTCATACTGCTTTTGCCATGTAAAGGGATACAGAATCGAAGAGAGAAAGAGAGGGAAATTTCGATCAAGTACTGTTAATTTTAAATGACATGTCACGTTATATACTGTTTGTTCAAATAAATAAATTTTCAACCCTAAAAAATAGACTCTTTATTTTAATCTCTATTTCAAGTGAAATCTTAACCGTACTTACTTTGTTGTTGAATCCATTAAGCTTCCTAATTAAACAAATTTGTGCCAAAAATTTGTCATTTTTGGTTTTGTCTCATATTGAGGGGAAGAGAAGCTTAAAGAGTTTTATTTTTGTACCCTTTTGTTTTAAGTTCACTGGAAATCAATTTAATTAGTTTATGGACTAGATAATTGAAGGCAATCCTTTCTCATCCATGAAAAACCCCACCCTATTTGACTGTGTTTAATTGATTTGTTTTGTCTTAATTACCAGGTTTGAACAGGAGTGGCAAGAGCTGCAGGCTAAGGTGGGTGAATTATCTTAGGCCTGGGCTCAAGAAAGGCCAATTAACACCTCTTGAGGAAGGCATTGTAGTTGAAATGCATGCTCTCTGGGGTAACAAGTAATGACTCTCTCTCTCTCTCTCTCTCTCTCTCTCTCTCTCTCTCTCTCAATTTATCATATATCACTGTTTATTAATTCTATATATGCAAACACAGGTGGTCAACCATTGCTAGATACTTGCCTGGAAGAACAGACAATGAGATCAAAAACTACTGGAGAACCCATTTCAAGAAGAAAGGCAAACCCTCTAAGAAGCAAGATATGGAAAAGGCACAAACTCTGAAACAAAAACAAGCACCAGAGAAACAGGAGCAGGAACCACAGGAAGATAGCATGAAAGGGGAAACAATATCTGATGAAGACACAAGTGATGATCAGATGAGTAGTGAAGTACAAGAAACTCAAGAGATGATAAAAGAGTACCCCACTTTGGAGGACCAACGTTTTTCTGTGATGTCTCAAGATGTTGCATCATGGTTGGATACAATTAGAGAGGATGACTTCTGTTTTAGCCTGTGGAACCTTGATGATCCAAAAGGCAACATGTATCATGATCATCAACCTACTGTTTTTTCTTGTGGGGTTGATTCAAATAGCTTCTACAATAATGGAGATTTCATTTTTTAATAAGGCTAGCTGATGAACCACATGACGTTAGGTAGTAATTATTAGTCCCATTGTTTTAGTGATTAAAAAAGAGAGTACTAATTGTTTTTATTCATCCAAAAAACTATAATAAAGAGTGAATTGGTTCTGTGCATGTAACTCTTTTTGAATTCGCAATAATAAACTATGATTGTGAATTTTGCAAAAGCTCTCACTTTTTAGTTCTTTTGTACCTTTGTGCATTTGTATATAATTGCTTTTATTGTTGTGTGGTCTAGTTTCGGAAGTTTGTCTCAAATAATATAAGCTCTTATTCAATTCAAATTTGAAGGAAAAGAAAGGGTCGGTAGACGAAATCGTATTTCTTTTAGAAAGAAGTACGTCCGTGTGTGTATAGTGGGGTGCAAGAATACAAACACTAGTTTAAAACTATAAATTTTAAAGTATTATAATCTCTCTTTTTTTCTTTTAATTTTCAATTTTTTACCAAATATAACTCATTAATTTGACGAGTATTTTAAAGGATATGTTCCTAAAGATATCATGTAAATCACTTTAATAAAATATTTTTATTTTTCAAAAAAAAAAAATGTTTTTGTTTTGTATTTAGAGAGTTTGGAATACAAGAATACATTTTTTTTTTCCTATCCATTATAAGAAAAAATTCTAAGATTTATTTTTATGATTAAAAGTTAGGATATGTTATACTTTGTCATCTATAAACAAAATATTTTTTTATTATCTGGTATTGTTATTATTGTATTTCTCTTTTATTACAGTGTACACATTGAGGCATATATATAGAAGTAATATTTATCTTTTAGTGTATTTAAAATTAATTGATTTGTATACCTTTTATGTTTTTTAAAATATTATCCTACTCTAACATGTAATCTTTAATATTTTTTTAACAAGAAAAATCTTGATTTAGAATATTTAAAGAATATTATTTATCATCAATACCGAATGAACGAAAATATTTGTATTAAATTATATAAACTGAATTGATGAAAATTAAATGGATGTATTGGTGTTCGTGCATGCATGTGTTACTTTGTGGATTTAAAAATTATCGATACATCTAGCTTGTCTCCTCCTAAAGTAAATCTCTGGCTTCACCACTTTTAAGGTAAAAAGGATGAGGTGAGGAGGAATGTGGAGAAGAGGTTTGTTCTTATGACGGTTAGTTTACACATAAAACGATGCCAATGAAAGTAAAAGAGAAGGATTGTCTTCATTTGAAATGGATTTGTTTCGTGATTCAAATTAAATATTGCAATTTTAAAATTTAATGACATATCATTTAAAATTTTAAATGACATAATACACAAATAAATCCAAGAAATAAAATCTTAACTTTGATATAAACTACAAGAGAATCCATGCTTTATTGTATTACCTGAATTCTTGAAGTATTTGCAGATATATTTTCCTTTCATACTTATGCTTCATACATTTATGATAACTAGTTAGTAATCCATGTAATGAATAAGAATGTTTAATAAAAGTTTTTTTTTTTTGCTCTAAATATCAAATTTATAATTATGTTAATTGTTAATAAGTATTTTATGATTGTATTTGTAAATCGAACTATCTACTCTATCATATATTTAATGAAATTATGGAATGACAAATAGAATTTTTAAAACTTAAAATATGTTATTAAAATAAGGACATGTAAGATTGTAAGCCTCCACAACTTATGTGATATAATACTATTATGAGGTTAGCCAAAAGTAAAATGTCTTCAATTCTATCTAAATATTAGTTGATCCCATGTAATGGATGGGGAAGTTTAATGTAATATACTTTTTTCTCACTCTTTTATTTATTTATTTTTATTTTTTTCTAAATAGGAAATTTGATCATTACGATAGTTATTAATTGATATTTATTATGATATTTATTAATTGATATTTATATGATTGTGTTTGTGTTTGTATATTAAATTATATATTCTACTCTTTAAAAAAATACGATATACCTTGCAAGATTCTAATGGAGGGTTTAAATATATAATAAAATTTAAATTCAATTAAAATATATACATTTGAATAATGATTTGTAAAATGGTGAGGCCTAAAAAACTTATGTGACATAATATTATGAGGCCAATCAAAAATCAAATAGCTTTAATTTTGTGTGTGTGTATAAATATATATATATATATATTACAGATTATAGATAATAGTTTTGAATATATCTACTTTTAGGTTTCTTTGAGCAATTGAAAAAAAAAAAAAAAAATTAGGTGCACAGTTTTTGAAAGTTTCTGCCTCTACTAATACCCGAAATTAAAGAAATTAATTATTCATTCCTTTTGGGGGACCACATCAATAATGCCTAGCGGTCCTCCTTCTTAATAATATAATGATATATGTCCAAATTAACGGAGTAAGATCCAATTACAATCCTAATCATACCATAAAAAAATAATAAAAAAAATAAATTTTATCACCACTTCTTCCAACTCCAATGCAGCATATATGTACCAAAATGGGTTTACGTGCAGTATTTTTGGTGGTGCAAGCTGCAAAGTATTTATTTATTTTTGGATGGTGTGATTAGGATTGTTATAGGAATCTTAGTCAGTTAATTTTGACATATATCATTATATTATTCGCTGAGAGGAATACTATACTTTAATTGTTGAGGTGGTCCTCCAAGAAGAATGAATAATTTCTCATACCATTTGAGCAATATTTTCACAGCTTCCTCAAATATTACAATATGTACATCATACAGTGTTGGTGAAGAGTGGCCTGCAAAAAATACAGCTTTTGTGTCAATAGTGTCCCGGCAGAATCATATATTTGGGATCCATTATGCAGATCATCTTGTCTCCATATAGCATTCGCAACTTTGTCTCAATGAACCCAATGCCGACTATTAAGTTTGGGTCCCATTTGAGGAATCGAAGCATATGGTGAGGAAATGAGGAACTAAGAGTTAGGGTTAGGGTTAGGGCTGCCAATTTTAAATCGAAGATACTTCTGAAATAATTAGGCCAAGTTCTCTGTGCCACCATGTCACAAAGCTCTATCAAGACCTGCATTTTTTATTTTTTAAGTTTCAATGTGTAGTTTTGATGCTTGATTGAGAATTAGGTTTAATAATTTGGGATTTCAAAGGAATGTTCCTTACTAGCTTGATTATTATTTGTATCTAATTCTATAGGTTTTGGATATCCATTGATTTGGATGCTATGGTTTCTGTATATTCGGGTTATGATTTGATTATCGTGGCTGATTCTAAATATATAAATTTGATTTTTAAAAAAAATATATAATTGTATCTAATTTTAGTGTAATATTATTTCTCTCTTTTCCCCTTAGTTGTTTGCAAAGTACAGGGCTTGGTTTGAGGTAATATTTTAAGATTTTTAAAAACTCTCAAGCAAGCCGGAGCATTCCTATGTTTAGTTGCAAATATCCAATTTTACATAATACATATACATAATTTTTAGACATATAAATTCTGTACAAAATAAATAAAAAACTGTGTTCTAGGTTCTTCCTAGAGAATATTATATATCTCTTTTTAAAAATTTTAAAAATTTAACTGTTAAATTTCATGTTTCTTATGTTTTTAACATGCATATCAAATTTCATTCAAATTAGATGTTATTTATTATTCAATTAATTAACTTATTTTTTATACACAATTTTAGATCACAAAATATTTAGAATTTTAACATTTGTTTGATGACATAGCAATTGATTTTTTATATTCTATCTTAAAATTTTGCAAACATGAAGGATATAATCAGAATATTCAATCCAACAATTAGATTTTCAAAATTTATACTCAATATAAAAATATATAAAAAGTTTGAAGGGTTTCTCTCCAAACTAATTTGAAGAGAAATTTGTTCCTCCAAAAGAGCTACCTCATTTTGAAAATGACAAAATTTGGCTACAAACTAGTTTGTTAGTAAGGGTTACAATTTTGCTCAATATCTTTTTATTAGATGTGAATTTTGACAAATCTACCATTGGATTATATTTTCTTCTTATATCCTTCATATTTGCCAAATTTCCAAAAAAATCCATGATCAAAAGTTGTGTCATCTATCAAATGTTTAAATTTCAAAATTTTGTAATTTAAAATTATGTATAAATAATAAGTTTATGAATCAAATAGTAAATAACATCTTATTGGCATAAAATTTAATATGTATGTTAAGAACATAAATAATATGTAATCTAACGGTTAAATTTTCAAAATATGTGAACACATTAAATTTTTTTTTTTGGGTGTTGTCACCAAACTTTGTCCATATGAAAATAAAAAAGTGTCACTTAGCTTCAAAGTCTTGTAACTACTTATATTGGTTACATGAATTGTTCTTCAAATTTTCAATCTTTTTGGGAGTATATTTTGTGCCTAACCATTGCTAAACTTGTATAGATACTTTTTTTAAAATTAGGTCTATATAGGGTTTCATTCTTTCTCACATCATTGATTATATGGCCTTTTTTTTCCAAATTAAATAGAATATAGAAAGAACAACAAGAATATTCCTCTGAAGCGAAAATATCTCCCAATTTTTTTTTCCCCCGACCTCCCTTTGAAATAAAATAAAAATTATTGGCATTAGGTGGGGAAGGCATCTTTTTCTTCCCTTTTTTTCGTTTACAACTATAAAGAACTAGATGCAAATAGTTAGGAAATTAGGAAAAGTCATTATGAAAAATGTGATTCCATATTCCCATTGACCCCCTCCTACAAAGTGCAATTGTTTTTAGTGGATGTATAAACAAATAATTTTGAATAATCATCAACATAGACATAAACTTCAAAAGAGAATTGGGTCTTCTCTAATTGTTTGACGCCTTATGTGCATGTCATAATTCTCCTTTATAGGTGAGACCTTTATGGTGGAGTTCACAATAATGCACGGTAATGATGTATAATATGAAAGCATTTTCTAATTGAAAAAGAAATGATATCGGAGCTTGAAATACCATCAAAGACCAATTCTAGTTGAAATACAATTGAGCAGCCAATAATGGCTACTAATAACTTTTGTGGTATAGCTACAAATCGACTTGTCTTAAAAGCCAAAAAAAAAATATATATTAATAATACAGTTAAAGATGAGATTAGCCAAACAAATTATGCCACAAATTGAATACTACAATTGAGGGGTAAGGTAGGGATAAACTTTGCTTAATTCCAAATGCATTGGCCAGATTACTACATTAATTTATATTTAGTGGAAGGTACTTGGAGTTGGGCTTCAAAAGTTGGATATTGAAAAAGATCAGGCTACTCATAGATGGGTAAATATCTATAAAAAAAAAAATATATATATATTTATATATATAGAAAGCAAGTATCCATTATTGCAGGGACAAAATTGGCCTTTGCCCCTTTCTATCAAACAATCTAGCATTTTGTCCCATTTTCCAAACTAATTAGGGAAATGCCCCTCTTTTGAAACTCGATTTTCTCAAAATCGAGTTTAAAAAAAAAAATTCTGGAGCCCTATAGTGGCGTTTTAAGAAGCCTATAGTGATGTTTTAAGGACCTATAGTGCGTTTTAGAACTCGAGCTCCATGAACTCGAGTTCTTTGCAAGTTTTTTTTTTCTTTTTACCTATAACTTGAGTTCATGGAGCTCGAGTTCCAAAACGCCACTATAGACTCCTTAAAATGTCACTATAGGCTCCTTAAAACGCCACTATAGGGCTTAACTCGATTTTGAGAAAATCAAGTTTCAAAAGAGGGGCATTTCCCTAATTAGTTTAGGAAATAGGGCAAAATGCTAGATTGTTTGATAGAAAGGGACAAAAGCCAATTTTGTCCATTATTGCAGTCAAAAATTCAAATTCCATAGGGAATGTCAGATAATTAAAAATATTAAAAAATAAATTAAAAGCGAGTGAGATTTGAGAAGTCGTTGGCTTCTAAGTTCTAACACCTTTTGCTATAGAACATCAAAATAGACTTAATTAAAGCAAAAAAGAGCAACAATATAGATAAGATAAGATTAGTCAATGAAGTCATATGCCACAAATTGAATCCCACAATTTGATGGGTAAGGAATAAGGATGAATTGTACTAAAATCCAATTGGATTGACGGACCAGACTATATTGCATGTATTTATTTATATTCAGCGGAAGGTACTTCAACTTAGACGTGGCAAAACGGGCGAGTTAGGTCAGGTTTGGGTCGGGTCAATCGGGTTTGCGGGTTAATCGGGTCACGGGCCAAAACGGGTCAATTGGGTTGCGGGTTGGGTTGGGTCGGGTTGACTTGTATTTTTCAAACGATTTTTTTTTTTCAATTACAAAAACAAATCAATGACAACCTGTTTAAAGAGAATGAATAAAATCAATTAAAAAAATCAAAAGCAATTCTGACAGTTTTGAGTATGACGAAAATTCTTTATAGTCATAAATTTATGATGGAAAAAGTCTTCAATGTTAATAACTCATTGTCAAAATGCATGTAATTACAAGTTTACAACTTCAAAAAGAGATAGATCTTAAGGAGTACTAAAAAGTATATATTTTAAGTTTACATCACTAATAATATCATTCCTACAACAAAAAAAAAAAAAAAAAACTACATGTCAGGTTATCAGCCTCTTTAAGTGCACATGTTCCTGTTGCATTTAAAATAATAGTAAAGTTAGATTACTTAGAAAGATAAACTAAACAAAAAAAAAGTTTTAAAAATAAACATAACATATTAAGTAAAGAAGAATAAGTAAATATTTTATAAGAATTACACCTCAATCTCAATCTATTCAATGTTGGTAGCAGATTCAGCATTGCAAATATTCATACTTGCAAATTGTAGCTCAAGTTGGCCAATTTCGTCAGCATCTTCATCTACAATACAATATTTTAATATAACTTAAGGTACCATGAAAGCAAATCAATATAGAATTAAAATTATATAATTATGACTATAAATAAATTAAATTACCTTCAAATCCATATAGCCAACTTTTAGTACACAACGAAGCTTCCACATTCTCAGGTAAAAGACATGATCGATACGGAGTAAGAATTTTTTTCTCAGTGCTAAAACTTGATTTAGAAGCATCAGTGTTTATAGGAATGCTCATGAGATCCCATGCCATTAAAGAGAGTTTTGGAAACCGATTGTAATTCTCTTTCCACCAAGAGAGAACTTCCAACTTTGAATTTTTCTTTTTGCTAAGTCTAGGCTCTTCTAAATACAAGTTCAACTGAGATTTTTTTGTTTTGGCACCATGACCACTTTCATAATGCTCAAATTCCTAATCATTAAAAAAAATTGCAATGAAAAATAATACCACACAACATTACAATCTTTATTATTAAAAAAACATAGCACAACATATACCAAACAAAATGCAATTCACTTACATCATCTTTCTTATCTTCATCATCATCAGGATCATCCACAGCACCACTAGTATGACTAGAACTCCTAACACAAGATGAAACATTTGTAGTGGCAATAGGCTTGGGGCATTCATATTCTGAAAAAAGCTTATACAACGTAGTTTGAACGCTCTCCACCTTCATTTCAACAATGTGTTCAATTGGCTCTATTTTCTTGAAAGTAAAGTCCACATAATCCAACTTATACCTTGGATCAAGAACAATGGCACAAGCTAACACCACACTATAACAATCCCAATATTTGTCAAATTTACCTTTCATCTGTTCTGCCATATTACTGATAAATGAATCTTGGCTCTCCATATCTTCAAGTAAGAGCAATTCAATTTAAGACACTCCTTGAAAATATAAATTCGTTGTAGGGTAATCAGTTCCAGAAAATAGAGTTGTAATGTCATTGAAAGGTTTCAAAAACCGAGTTATCCTTTCAACTCTATTCCATTCATCCCTTGATGGACAATGCTTGAAATTAGCATCTTCCTCTGCTAAATGGTTCAACATAGAATGATATCTTGTAGCACTGTCAATCATGTCATATGTTGCATTCCATCTCATACACATATCTAAACATAAACCTAGGGTTGTGCAGCCAACTCGCCGACCCGCCAAAACCGACCCGACCCAACCCAACCCAACCCGCCGAGTTGGATTGGTTTTTAGGGCTTGGTGGGTTGGGTTGGGTTACAAAAAAATTTTTGATAGCGGGTTGGGTTGGGTTCGGGTCATAAAATTTCAAACCCGCCAAACCCGACCCGACCCACCCATATATTTAATATATATTTAAAATATATTATATAATTAATAAATTTTTTTAAATAACCAGCTCTTCCTCTATCCTATATAAAAGCCAATATTAATGTATATTAGTTCATATATTAATGTATAACTGAGTTGGAATATTAGTTTATATATTAATGTATATTTTGTTTATCAACTCAAATGGCAGGTGTGATATCTTTTTTTCCGCTCAATTTAATAATAATAGTAATAAAAAAAATTGCTAAACCCATGAGTTCAACTTGACCCAACTCGACCCATGTGGGTTGGGTTGGACTTATGTGGTGGGTTGGGTTGGGTTGAATTTTTTTTAACCCACCGTGGTGGGTTGGGTCAAAAAATCCCCTTAACCCGACCCATGCACACCCCTACGTAAACCCTTTGTTCTCTTCATACCAACTATCTTGGCACATTCATCAAATCTACACATTCTACTCTATGATCCTTTAAGATATTTCATAGTTTCTCGGATCTTAATCACCGAGTCATCTATTACTTTCAATCCTTTGTGAACAATAAGATTTAATATATGAGCACCACAACGCACATGAAAAAAGATACCATCACATAACAATAAACAGATCAAGTTGAAATCACAGTCTGCTCAAGAAAAGCAGAAAAGTGTATTTTCAGTAAATCTCAATACCTACTCAATACTTCCTCGAAACCTCCTCTTGAGATTATTAATCCTTCATGTGAGGGTTTCTACAGTTCACAAAGTATTTGTGGCTGATGAAGTTTAATCATTTGGTCCGGCTTTTTTGGCTTTGACAAAAGGAAGTCATATTTGGTGGACCCTCTATATCTCTTCCATTACACATGGCTTTTGAAGGCATGAATCCACCTTATTGATTCATCCTTATCTCCATACTATTACTAGGACAGTAAAGATGATCAATCCGAGCAATGATGCAGTGCATTATTTAGGTTTAGGACAATTATTGTATATTCCTTCCCTTTCACATGGGGTGGGTCAGTAGGACCTATCCTATATGAGAGGGTAAGTGTACATATGAACACATAATAATTTATTACTTTATTTTGATGTTAATTTTAGAAATGCACAGAAAAAAGTATGTTAAAATGTATGTTAGAAAATTTTGAAAAATTACAGTCTTTAAAATTGTTCTCAGTTTATCTTCTAATTGTTCTTTTTGTGTTTGTAAGGAGAATTTTAAGTAGATCACACCTTGATCTAAAATCTATCATTGTGTTTATAGAAATTTTTTGCTCTAATTGGTCATTTTGTAGTTTGAGGTAGTCACCGATAGAGAATTTTTTTTATATATTAAATAATAAACAGTATTTCGACAACTGTTTTAAATTTATTGATGAAAGCTAAAGGATTGGTGATCCATTGCTTTTTGGAAAAAATCCAAAATGTTTCATATATCTCTCTCCTCTATCCTCTCTCTTTATTACTTTTTTTTTGTTTTTTTAATTGATAGTGGGTGTTATTTTTTGTTATTTTAATTGGTGATACGTTCAAATAAGAAATATGATGCAAGGTGCATTATAAAGTAGTGTACAAATAAAATAATTTTTTTGTGTGTCAAAAATTAAAATGATTTTTTTTTTTAGCACAGCTGATGCTAATGCTAATGCTGATTACAATTTTGAAAAGAATAGTAATAGCAGAGAATGGTCAGAACTTTTGCCCCTCTTCTTTTTTATTTTTATGTTTATTTTTATTATATTTAAACAGAATTTAAAAAATGGAACTTTTGACTTTTGAATAGCGTTTGCTTGGACTTTTTGTGAACGGAATAATTCTAGGGATATACGAAATCTTTTTTTTTTTTTGCTAACCAGGATATACCAAATCTTACATCCAATTTAAGATTTTTTTTTTTTTGGCTACATTGCATGGAATGTGTTTTGTTCTTAGCATATGGGAAAAACGTGCACTTTTCTGTACAATTGATATGTAAAGAGGCTTATAGCAAAGAAAAAGAAAAATAGAAGGGAAAGGGATATAAAGCCTTATAGCTTAATTGATTAACATTTGTATTCAAAATTCAAATGCCTCTTTAAGATTATAACTATCAAATTATTAAAAGAAAAAAAATGGTAATTACACTATTTTTCTTGAGATTTGGTAGAATGCATATTTCACTCCAAACTTTGAGGGAAAAATATTATTTTTCCCTCTAGACATTCATTTGATTGAATTTTGATAAATTAATATTAAAAATGTTGTGTATTAATATGTTCTTTGCTAAAGGGCAGATTTTCAAAGTTTAAAAGAGCATTTTAAATTATTAAGTATGAATTTTGCTTCTTCTTTTTTTTTTTTTTTTCAAAGGATTGTGGAGAGATTTGACGTTTCAACTTTAAGTCTTTTGGTATTGGACAAATTTTGCATTTTTATTCTAAATTTATTAGTTATGTTTTTATTAACCATGGTTAAATTTTGGTAAAGAGAATTTTATAAAATTTTAAAATATTTCATTACTAATATAAAGAAAAGGGGAGAGTGTTATTATTATTTTTTTTATAAAAAAAATTTACAGGTTGAGTTTCAATCTCTAAAATTTTAAGAAGGATAATGTTTTTTTTTTTTTTTTAAATGTAAGGTGGAAATGCTATGTGTGTCAGTTTCTCTCTTTTATTTATTTATTAATATTACGAGCGTATGCATTTTGAACGCTAGGAAATTTCCAACCCCGCTCATTTTTCCCACCATATATTATTGAAATTCAAAATCAACAGATATATCAACTGATAGTTGACATGTAGACATGTAAATGTTAGAATGGTTTCATTTCATTTTATTTTCTGAAAAAAAAAATAAATAAAGCTTGGCAGGAGAAAGTGACATTATAATCGGTGATTGGAATGAAGCTACGGAGTTTGGTGATGTTATTTTAATAATGTTGATTGTATTTTTTAGAAATACGTATGGGTGAAAAGAACGTGAAAATACATGTAATATTATTTAAAAACTAAAAATTGTTGTTTAAAATACCTTACCAAACATCTCCTTAAAGACCCTCTCCATGCAATAAGTGCTAAAATCACAATTAGTGGAGGAGTTAAATTTTCCGGAATTTGTGTAATTAAAAAAAAAAAAGGTAAATTACAACTTACTTACACGTGATTTGGTCGAAAATTAAGTTGCCTACTTGCAGTTTGAAATTTGACATTTTACCTACTTAAGGTTAGTTCAATTAGATTTCTTTAACCAACCTCTGTTAAAAATATAGATAAATATGTGATTTTACTTCACTTTTATGTTGCTCTTCTAACAAAACATAAAAATACAAGATCAAATAAGATAAAAAAAAATCCAGCGGAATACTTGTATAATGGAATTTCAAATCACAGGTAGATAACTTAAATTTCGATCAAATCTCAAATGGGTAAAGTGTTAAATTTTAAACCACATCTAACTAACTTAAATTTCAAATCAATAAGTTATAATTTACCCATAAAATAAAGGAAAGTGGAAACGGCGTGTGTGTCATGTTAGAAATCAACACTAAAGTCTAAACTCTCTTTCCTCCAGAAATTTGAAATTTCTAGAGTTTCACTCAATTTGTCTCTCCGGAATTCTCTGGAGCTTAGTTTAAGTTCAGCCACACATTTTTAAATTACCTAGAAGGTTTGAGAAAGCCATTATTTTATTGTCAATAAAATATGAAGCTAGAAGCTTTAAGTCGGTTTCTTAATTGACATACATCTAGTATAAATAGATGTAATGATGGCTAAATTGGTGTGTGAGAGACGTGTGAAGTGAAGTGATGTGAAGTGAAGTGAGTAGTGTGTGTTTGATATAATTTAATTTTGCTAGTTTATTTTATTATTCAATTTATTTTTTGTTATTATTTATAAATTTTACTGTACTTTTTGGTACTGTTCATAAGTTCTACGATACTATTTCAATTAATTTATTTTTTTTTTTAGTACTTTCTAGTAATTTTTTTTAATTTTAATAAAATAAGCGAATTTGTAAAGTAAAGGGTGTGAGATGAAGTAGTGTGAAGTTAACAGCTAGTGTGTGAACTGTGAAGTGTGCAATATTAATTCTTAAAGGACCATAAAATGCATTAATTTAGTTTTTGGTTTATAATAAAAAATAACGATTATTGTTCCTTTAATTAATTATTTATTTTTTGCTGGCATGTGATTGAATGCAATAGAAAATTCTAATTAGATATGTATACCTTTAGTTGACTTTTTTAATGCAAAGATATAGTTGGCTTTTGTAAATTGCAATTTTTTCATGGGTTTGTTTTGTTTATTGTTTAATTTGTCAAATCATAAAAGTATCAGCCAATAACCAAGATGGTCTAATGGCACCTCCCAAGGTACCAAGTTGAAGGAAGGAGAGGTATTCCAATAGGAAGTAGGAAATTTCTAACCATAATAATAATAATAATAATAATAATAATAATAATAATAATACTTTTTTTACTAAGGAAAAAAAATTGATTATTATTGTGTGCTTCTTCTTATTTTTTTACCCATTTTCCCCAATTTTTCCTAGCTTGTGATTGAACAACGAAGAAAATTCTAATTAGATATATAGTCTAATTGGCTGTTGTAAATTGTAATTTTGTCATTGATTATTATTATTATTATTATTATTATTATTATTATTATTTTGGTCTTTCTTAATCAGCAAGTTGTGTGAATAACAAATATAAATCTAAGAAATATTTTTGTGTGGAAAAGATAATTTTGGATCTGGTCTTTTGTTGATGTTTCAGTGGTACTATTGATAATATACTTGACTGAAATTAATTATATTCTAAAAGCATTTGTTCCCATTTTCTATCTCTTAATGGCCATTATTGTTGAATATACGTTGTTGCAACAGTGATGCAGAATCTCACTTCTTTGTAAAAAATGTTTTTCTTTGTTTATGTTAGCCTTTTCTTTTTTTCTTTTTTTCTTTTTTCTTTTTTTTAAATCTTGGTGTTCTATTTACACTTTGCAATTAGAAAAATAGTAATCAAAGTAAATAAATATTGTAATCTAGAGTTTTTTATAATAAAAATAAATAAATTTCCCTTAGTTACATAACATAGATATTGACACTTAATTGTAAATCAGAAATATAAAACAAAAAGGATTGTTTATCTTGGTATAAGATAATAATACCATATAACTATGTGAATTGAATAAGAAATTTGGGGTTCAATCTCCGCTTTCACTATAAACAGATTGGTGTATTGGTCTGATAATAAATAACTAACCAGAAGCGGACGCCATAAGTTGAAACTCTCTCTCAAAAAAAAAAAAAAAATTCAAACGATGGACATGCTCTTTGGATCTGTAAAATTGCATTAATAATTCAAACATAATATAATCAATTACCTTAAGAAGATTGTTAAAAACTTCTTAATAGCAAATGACTTTTAGTTAAGAATAATAAAAAAGATAAATGAAATATTTGTACCAGTAAATTAGAAATACTTTCTCAAAAAAAAAAAAGTAAATTGGAAATATAAAACAAAAAGGAGTGCTTGTCTTGGTATAAGATAATAACTAATAAGATCATATGGCTGAGCTGTGTGAATTTATCTTCAAACGATGGACCTGCTCTTTGGATCTGTAAAATTGCATCAATAATTCAAAAATAATATAATCGATTGCCTTAAGAAGATTGTCAAAAACTTCTTCATAGCAAATGAAATTTAGTTAAGAATAATAATTAAAAAAATTGAAATATTTTTACCTTGGGAAGATTGATCTAAATTCTTAGTAACCAATATTTTTTTGTGTAGTTTTGCTCTTCTCCACCGTTCTGTTCTATCAGCATAAGAAAATTCTCTACTTTTACTTGGGACATGCTCCAGTTATATTAGAAACTCACAGGAATTTAATAATGTCATTTATGTCAATATGGGTTTTTTTTTTTTTTTGGGGGGAGAAACATGTTTAGATGGGTCTTATATCGGTTTGGGTCTCTCATATGTTAAATGTTAAGATATAAACCATTGTTTGTAACTGAAAAATGGGTAAAATAATGATTGGGGTAATTTAAGGATTTTTTTTTTAAAAGTTTCAATCTATAGTGTCTGCTTCTGATAATAGCTCTTTATCATTTCAATTATTATTTTTTTACTACTCTTTTCAATTGTACTATAAATTTATAAGGCCGAGTAACTATTTTATTTTGGGTGGTTTTTATTTTAAAAGTAAATTTTGGGATATTTTTGGTTTTTTCGTAGGTGCCATAATTGTGGAAAATGCCTTTTTTTTGTACAAAAAAAGAAAAACCTTAACGGATTCTTTTTTTTTTTAAAAGCCATAACAAAACTTTAAATAATCCTAAATGACAATAATTCAAATCAAAGGGTATAGCAAAAGTCAATTTTTTTTTAAGAGGAATAGTAGTAGTCATTTTACATTATTACATAAAATCATATACTATATAATAAAAGTTGGGCTTAGAAGCTATGGTTGAGCCAAGTGACTTCACCAAAATGTATTAATTTTTTTAGATATTTAAAAAAAAATATTTTTTTTAATCTTATCTTCTTCTCCTATAATTTCTAAGTTGATAAAATTTTAATTTGATTACTGTAGGGTTAAGGGCCCAAATCCTATATTGGGCCTTGGGCTTGGGGCCGAGAACATAAATGGTCCAAGAAGGAATAAACAACTGTGGGTGATTCCAGTTTAGAGTCTCATAAGTAAAAAATGAGTGGAAGGTGGTCCGAGGAGGAGTTTCTCCTCGGGTATGATAAATATAACTCAAATATGTATTCCAGCAATCAGGGTGACCTTTTAAGAAGCTCCAGTGATAAAGACGTGTATCATGAACATCCGAGAAGGAGGGGAACCCAAGAATATTTAAGGGAAAGCTGCTACCACCGCATTGAATGCACTGCAACTACTTTATGTGGAGAAGACCCCTAAATAGTGCTGTCTTGGCTACCGCGACTCATAAAAAGCCAAAGAGGGTGTCTAATTGGACAGGCATTCAAGTAAGGGCCTAGATGATCAACAAGTGTAGGATCAAGATGGTCCAAAGGGAGCTATATAATGTAGGAGACCCTCCATGAGAAGGGGATCGGAAATAAGAACGAAAAACACTGTAGCTCTCTAGAACAAAACTTGTAACCTAACTGGAACATTAATAGAAGAAGAATCAGTCTTCTCGAACTTGACCGATGACGATTTTCTAGAGTCTAAACTAGTTTATTTTCATTCTCTTGTCATCAAGACCTACCTTATTGGTTAACCAGTTCACTAAAACCCAGTTCTTCGACCCATTCTCTACAAATTTATTGTTTTGGGCTTCTTGGGCCTAAGTTCGTCCATCCTTTAGGCCTAGGACTTAAAGCAAATCCTTACAATAGGCGCCATCTGTGGGGAGAGTTTCGGTGTTTCAGTGAGGCAAGTGTTCAACCATGGTAAGCTCAGGTCCACACCAGGCAAAATCTATAGGGTCCCAACTAGAGAATCCTTTTGTCAAACTTGAGCGTAGAAGAAACCGAGTGGGGAGTGTGCATACTGTCCGAACTGGTAGGAGTCAATCCTGGGGGAAGAGCCACCTCTCTCATGAGGAGGATACCAGAGCCCTGCAATTGGAGGTTGACCGATTGAAGAGAAAGTTGCCCCATGCACGACAAAGGCGAACCCCCTCTAGCTCTGACGTTTCCTCTGATAGTGGAGAGGATGCTAGTTACCAACGAAGGTCAAGGACCCCACCCAGCGAGACTTTCTCCTACGAGGAAGAGCGACATCACAAACATAGGTATAAGAGCCCGACTTGTAGAGGACTGGGAAATGATGCTATGAGCAAAGCGTTGAACTAGATTTCCAAATCGCCCTTCACGCGCAGGATTGAACGGGCAACTCTTCCTTGGCATTTTCATCAGCCAATGTTCACCATCTACAATGGACGAACAGACCCGGTGGAGCATGTGAGTCATTTCAGTTAGAGAATGGCTGTCCATTCTAAGGACGAAGCCTTGATGTGCAAGGTATTCCCATCTAGTCTGGGACCTGTGGCAATGAGATGGTTCAACGGCCTAAAGGCAGATTCCATAGGCTCCTTCAAGGAGCTCACCAGGGCTTTTGGCTCTCGTTTTATTACGTGTACCAAGGTCCATCGGTCCATAGATTCCCTACTGTCCTTATCCATGCGAGACGGGGAGACTCTGAAGACGTACTCGGACAGATACTGGGAAATGTACAACGAGATTAATGGTGACTTTGATGACGTGACCATCAGCACCTTCAAGGCCGGCCTCCCAGCCGAGCACGGTTTAAGGAAGTCTTTGACTAGCAAACCTGTCACCAGTGTGCGCTAACTCATGGAACGAATTAATAAGTACAAAAGGGTTAAAGAGGACCAACAACAAAGTAAAGGGAAAGGTAAGGCTATCTCCCAGGAGAGGAGGGATTTTAGGTCAGACCGATACAACCATAACAAACCCCTAAGGGATTTCGCCAGACAGTCTGGGCCTACGGCTCCACAGGCGGTTAACGTGGTGTTCCGAGAGCCAGTACATCAAGTATTGGAGAAAATCAAAGGTGAGCCATACTTCAGATGGCCAAACAATATGGCAGGGGACCCCACCAAGTGCAACCAGAGCCTTTATTGCCAATACCACCAGGACCGTGGACACATGACCGAGGACTACAGGAATCTTTGGAATCATCTAGAGCAACTAGTCAGGGATGGAAGGTTGCAACAATTTTTGTACTGGCCCGACTGGCAGAGAGACCAGACAAGATCAAGGGCTTAGGGGAACGCCTCTTCCGGGCCCCATTTAGGTACAATCAACGTCATCTTCGCTGCTCCAAGGAGAACCGGCTCATAGCCTTCTAGGGTAATGTCTGTAACTCAGCTACCCGCTGAGAACTCTAGTCGAATGCCGAAGAGGGCAAGAATGGAGGCCCAACCAGCATTGAGCTTTTCAAATGAAGACAAGGCGGGAACCATACAACCACATGACGACGCATTAGTGATCACCCTCAGGATAAGAGGGTATGACGTGAAGAGGATGATGGTGGATCAAAGCAGCGGAGCGGAGATCATGTACCCTGACTTATACAAGGGGCTGAACCTGAGGCCCGAGGATTTAACAGCCTATGATTCGCCTTTGGTGAGCTTCAATGGGAAGGTTGTCATTCCGAGGGGCCAGATTAGACTACCCGTGCAGGCGGGCATAGAAGTGGTGGAGGTGAATTTCATTGTGGTAGACGCCTATGCTCCCTACACCGCCATCGTGGCAAGACCCTAACCCTATGCCTTGGGAGCCGTCTCCTCTACTCTACATCAGAAGGTGAAATACCCGTCTAGGAACCGGATCGAAGAAATAGTGGGGAGCCAGTTAGTGGCAAGGCAATGCTTGATCGCCACGACAAGGCATCAGCCAGAAGTGGAGCCCTCGGCCTTTGCGGATGAGGGCTTATAGCAATCAAAGGGCCGGACATTACCCTCGGATGGGACAACCGAGGAGACAGAGTGTGAAGATTTATAGAAGGTTGTTGTCAGCAATGACCCGGAGAAGTTCTTCTAGGTCGAAGCACGGCTGCCCCCTTGGGAGAAGGAAGAGCTGGTGGAGTTCCTTAGGAGGAACATAGACGTGTTCGCGTGGAGTGCTTATGAAGCTCCCGGGTTGGATCGAAGCTTCATATGTCATCACTTGAACGTCAATCATCAGTCATCCCCAAAAAGCAACCACCTCAGCGCTCATCCAGGGATCACTCCGATGCTGTTAGAGACGAGGTGGTGAAGCTCAAGCGGGTAGGGGCTATCAAGGAGGTATTCTACCCTGAGTGGTTGGCCAATACCGTGGTGATAAAGAAGAAGAGTGGGAAATGGCGAGTGTGTGGGGACTTCACAGATCTGAATAGGGCTTGCCCAAAGGATCCCTTCCCTATGCCTAAGATAGACTAGCTGGTGGATGCAACCGTAGTCCATCCTCGGATGAGCTTCTTAGATGCCTTTCAGGGATACCACCAAATACCACTAGCCTTGGATGATCAGGAAAACACGGTTTTCGTCACTCCCACTCGAAACTACCACTACAAAGTGATGCCATTCAGCTTAAAGAATGCAGAGTCTACATATCAAAGGATGATGACTAAGATGTTTGAACCACTGTTGGGCAAGAGCATTGAAGTCTATATAGATGACATGGTGGTAAAAAGTAAGGTAATGTCTGAGCACGTGGGAGATCTCGGGAACATTTTTTAGATTCTGAGGAAACACAAGTTGCGACTTAATGCTTCCAAATGCTCTTTCGGGGTCGGATCAGGGAAGTTTTTGGGGTACATGGTTACACACCGCGGGATTGAAGTCAACCACAATCAGATTAAGGCAATCAACAGTTTACAACCACCTCGGAATCCCAAGGAAGTCCAGAAGCTGACTGGAATGACTGTTGCCTTAAACCGGTTTATCTCCCGGTCAGCGGATAGATGCAGACGCTTCTTCCTACTAATGAATAAGTAGAAGGGATTTGAGTGGACCGAGAAGTGTGCCTTGGCCTTCTGGCAGCTTAAAGATTATCTCTCTCGGCCACCTATCATATCCAGTCCTGAGGTTGACGAGGTCCTGTTCGCTTATATTGTTGTGGCCCCTTATGCTGTGAGCTTGGTCTTGATACGAGTTGATAATAACATACAAAGACCAGTTTATTATGTAAGTAAGTCATTACACGAGGCCGAGATCCGTTATCTACCCCTGGAGAAAGCCATTCTGGCAGTGGTACACGCTACACGCAAACTTCCCAATTACTTTCAGGCACACACAGTTATTGTCCTAACTCAGCTTCCACTCAGATCTCTCATCTGTAACGCTAATTACATGGGGAAGATTGCTAAATAGGCCGCGATCCTAGGGGCTTTTGACATCAAGTACATGCCTTGTACCTCTGTTAAGGGTCAAGTCCTTGCAGATCTGGTAGCCGAGTTTGCTGAATCCCCATTAGAAGTAGAAGTAGAGAAGTGCGGCATGGATGGAAAATCGGTTGGCATGATCTCCCAGCAAGGTCACTCATCCTGGAAAGTATACGTTGATGGTACAGCAAATCAAAGGGGATCCGGAGTGAGGCTAGTTCTAGTATCCCCCGAAAGGATTATCATTGAGAAATCATTAAAGTTGGGCTTCTCAGCCACAAATAACGAAGTCGAATATGAGGCTTTGCTGATGGGAATGGCCATGGTTCGAAGTATAGGCGGCAAGGCAGTAGAGATGTTCTCGGACTCAAGATTGGTCGTCGGCCAAGTGAAAGGAGAGTTCAAAGCGAAAGATGAAAGAATGCAAGGGTACTTGAGTCAGGTTAGACACTTGCAGTTAGGGTTCGAATCTTTCGACCTATTACATATTCCTAAAAGTGGAACACACATGCTAATTCCCTTGCCACACTGGCAACCTCCTCAGTGCAGAGTTTGCCTCAGGTCATACTTGTCGAGGACTTGTGCAGGCCTGTTATGATGAGAGAAGATACAGTCCAGATCCATCAAATCAGGGTAGGGCCGAGTTGGATGGACCCTATAGTTCTATTCCTTAAGGAGGATATCCTGGCCGAAAAGAAGTCAGAGGCTGACAAGATACGAAGAAAGGCTCCTCGGTTCTGGCAATCCAAGGACCAGAAATTGTACAAACGCTCTTTCTCTGGGCCATATCTACTCTGCGTACACCTTGAGGTATCAGAACTACTCCTCGAAGAGTTACATGAAGGGATTTGTGGAAGCCACACAAGAGGCAGATCTTTATCTCATCGAGCCATCACTTAGGGCTACTAGTAGCCAAACATGCAAAAAGAAGCTCAAGAGTATGAAAAGAAGTGTGATCAATGCCAGAGATACGCGCCGAACATCCATCAACTAGGAGGAGTCCTTAATCCTCTAGCCAACCCTTGGCCCTTGGCCTAGTGGGGTTTAGACATTGTAGGTCCTTTCCCCAAGGCAGCAGGAAATAAAAGATACCTGTTAGTCGGCACTAACTACTTTACCAAGTGGGTAGAAGCTGAACCAGTGGCTAACATTAGGGACGTGGATGCCAAAAAATTTTTTTGGAAGAACATTGTTACTCAATTCGAAATCCCTCATATGCTCATCTCGGACAATGGGCTTTAGTTTGACAGTAAAGCCTTCAGGAGGTACTGCTGCGACTTGGAAATCAAGAACAGATATTCCACTTTGGCTTATCCACAGGGAAACAGACAAGCCGAGGCTGTCAATAAGGTAATAGTGGGTGGACTCAAGAAAAAGTTAGACGACGTGAAGGGAAGATGGGTGGAAGAACTGCCGCACGTTCTCTGGACATATCGGACCATGCCCCGCAGATCAACAGGAGAGACACATTTTTCAATGACCGATGGAACTGAGGCTGTCATTCCTCTGGAAACCGGATTCCCAACATTGAGAACGAGCTCTTTCACTCCGAGCAACAATGATGGGCTGTTGGGGAAAAGCTTAGACTTAGTCGAAGAGCGAAGAGAGAATGCCATGATCCAATTGGCCTATTATCAACACAAACTCAAGCAAGGGTATGATGCCAACGTCAAGCTAAGGCCACTAGCACCCGAAGACTTGGTATTGAGAAAGGTTATAGGTACTGCAAAGAACCTAGCATGGGGAAAGCTGTGGCCCAACTGGGAGGGGCCATATCACATCACCTCGATGGCTGGTATATGAGCATATTTCCTCGAAAACTTAGATGAACATGTAATACCACGCCCTTGGAATGTAAACAACCTGAAAATGTATTATTATTAATGAAAGCTTTCCATTGACATATGCTTATCTATTATGCAAATGCATCGTACTTCTCATTATCATATTTAAAAGTAATTAAACAGAACCTTAGTCATGCTTGAGTCCTCGGACCAGATGCTAAGGGGAAATTAACACTCTATGACATCTTTGTAAGTGATTAAACAGAACTTTAGTCATGCCTGAGTCTTCGAACTAGATGCTAGGGGGAAATTAACACTCTATGACATCTTTGTAAGTGATTAAACAGAACCTTAGTCATACCTGAGTCCTCGGACCAGATGCTAAGGAGAAATTAACACTCTATGATATTTATTTGTTTTTCACTAAGTGTCAAAACAGACCCAAGGTTATGACCAACTCCTCGGATTTTTAGCTTTGAATAAATTAAGGTCCTTAATTATTTATTCAGCCTTCATTGCAGGAGGTTCAATTCTCACTACAAATACATGATATATCTCTTTATTGCTGATACTTGCTCAAACTGCTTAGATTAATTGCAAGGTGTTATTGTTAGTTTTGATTGCGGCGATTCAATGCTGTTTGCAATAGTAATAAGCTTAAAGGCGTATAAAGTAAAGGCACACTAAGTGAAAAGAAAGATAATTTCATTAAACAAAATAGGGAGTACATTGTGTTTGATGGCAGAACACCATTACAAAAGTTGTACACAAAAAAAAAAAAAAAAAAAAAAAAAAAAAAATCCTAGGTTTAGGCCTTTTCCTATGGAGGGTCCTTCTTAGGATCAGCCTTCTCGGATTGAGAATCCTCAGCCTGAAACTTTAGCCCTGCATCCTTGGCCTGGGAAAACACATCCCTGATCGTGAGAGCATCCTTGGAGGGATTGGCCTTCATTGGTGGCTCAGCCTCCTTACCCACTCTAGCCCCTTTAGAAACTTCAGCATCAGGAGAGGGGGCTTGGGTGGTAGGGAGTTGCCCGGGAGGAGGGACCGTATCCGGAGTTTCTCGAATATCCTCCGAGAATAAGACATTCTCAGACCTCCTCAATTTGGAGTCTGCAGGGACTCCTGCCCGATCAAGTGCTACTACCCATGACTTGGCCCAGTAGTCTCTGCACACTCCGGCCAGCTCTTCTGCCAGCCAGGTCTTCGTGTCCTGCACCCCGCGTTCCTAGGATGCCTTCACCGCAGCTTCAGTGACTTTCCTGGCCACCCGAGTTGCATCCTTGACTTTCTGCAACTCCGCCTTGAGATCCAAAACAGCTTGTCTTTCGGTGGCCAGATCTATCTCAATTAAGTGCAGCTTTTGGCGCTGATCCTCGACCTGCCACTCCAACGTCTTTATGCCCGCCTCGGCACTCAGGCGAGCCTTGTCCGCTTCCTTCAGCTTCTCGAACAACTCTGCTTTTTCTTGCTTAAGGGCTCCGAGAGCCTTCTCAACCTCGAGATGGGAGTAGGCCTCGGCCCTAACTTCATTATGAGCATTTCGAACCCACTCCTCGGCCACAAAAATTTGTTGGGTGACCTGCATAAAATAGCAAAGGGATTATACATATATATGTATAAAAAGTTGATGACAATGAGTTAAGGTGCTTTTTAGCTTACCATAGCAAGATCTTTCTTCAGTGACATGAATAGATCAGGCTGTCTCATATGTCTGAGGGCCTCCATATCCCTAGGGAGGAGAAGGGGCTGCTCCAGGGCTTCAGCGAGGTAGGCTGCCTGCCCTTTTTGGGACTTCCAGATAAAAGCATCCCAAGAAATGGCAGATCCGTCCAGCTCTATCCTAGGAGCCCAGGTGCACTGCTGTCGACGCATGTCAGCCTCCTCTCGGCTCTCCACAGATTTGGCCCTCTTGTCCTTAGGATCGTTGGTGATCCTCTGTTGTTTAGTGCCCTTTCGAGGGGCTACCTCGCCTTCCTCTAAATCCTGCACTGGCCTCTTCTTCTTCAGATTTGGATTGGCATGCAATCCGAGGTCAGTAAGGAGCGAAAAAGGAAGAGGGAAAGTAGGAGGAACTTGTGTCTTAGGGACTTCTTTCGAAGTTGACCTATTGTTCCTGTTGGCTAGTAGACCCTTTAAACCGGACATTTTCTTCAAGTCCATCCCTTCTTCTTTTTCCTCTAAGCTAGTGTTGACTTGGGCAACAATTAACCTCGGAGAATGGGCAGCGAAAAATCTATCAAAATAGGCCTCAGAGTTCGAGAGCTCTACCGGCCTTCCTGGCGCTTCACCTTCCTCCTTAAACTTGAATTGGTCAATCTCGGCCTCGAGGGATAAATGTGTAGAAGCTATCTCCTCTCTCAGAGCGGCTACTTCCTGAGGGACCCGTTGAATGGGCAACTCAACAGGCGGAAGGTCTCTCCGAGCCAAAAACCCTGGCTTAGAGACATCTATGCGTGCTAATCTAGGGTCCCCAGCCCTTATTGCCTAGCCTATGTCGTGAAATGTGCGAGACAGAGGCTCGTAATCCAAAATTAAGTGGGCGGCCCGTAGCTGTCTGTCTTCGCTTATGAAGATCTCAGATCTCAGCAGTTTGTTGAGGCCCGGTACGTTGACCAAACTGAGTCTTGGAGCGACGAGATTTTTATCTACAAAAACATCCGAGGTGGAAATTGTGGTCAGATCAATAAAAACTATTATCCGAGAAGGCGAAATGCTAAGGTAGAGCAAAAAAAAAAAAAAAAAAACTAAGAAGGCTAGAGTCCCTGCCAAAAGGTCTAATCCTAGGGTACCCCACTTGGATCTCCCGCTCGAGTTGGGCAGTGAAGACCGTCATTCCACTCCCCGGAGACAATCATGTAGTCATCCTTCATGCCCTTTTTAGACTTAGGAAGGCACGATATCAGTCTAACGTCATCGAATCAAGACTTAAGATAATATCCCGCACCAGCGAGTTTGTGGCACTCGTACCTGTGAACTACATCATGCCACGTGAGCCCCAAGCCCATTTGCTCGTTGAGAGCGTCCACGCAAACCAGGACCCTAAATAGGTTAGGGGTGCACTAATTGCGCAGGTAGTCTCTAGTTATCCTACCCATGGGAAGTATCATTCCTCCCTCTATAAAGGCGATCATTGGAATGACAACTTCACCCACCTCTCTATTTGTAAGTACTTGGTCCGAGGCACAATACTATAGGCCTACTCCCTGTGGGATATGATATTTCGCCCTAAAACCCTCCATACCGGCCAGAAAGTCTACTAAGTGCTTGAATCTATCCATCTAAGCAAACGAAGATGACGCGAAGGAAGTTTTCTACAAAAAAAGAAGGTCGAGGAGGTTGGCGAAGGAGAAAAAGAAAGTTTAAAAAGACAGATACTTACTAAAGCAAGTGAGTGTATAAAATCCTAAACCTTTAGAAAAATCTTTTGGAAATTTCTCAAGGAAAAGAATTGAGGAGACCTAGGAGTGTAGAGACTTTGGTGAGTTAGAGTGCTTGAGATCTCTGGAGAACTTGAAAATTCGTAAAATGATTCCCCTCAAGACTTTATATGGAGGGTAAAAATGAGTGGGAGTTATTCCGCTCAAAATTCCAAGAGAGAGGTCAGCCGTTGGATCTGCACCTCATCGTTGGATGTGGGGGACAAAGCGCCACCTGGAGCAGTTAATAACGTCTTGCAGGCTACGAAGCCTCAGTAACAATTATGAAGTAGAACGGTACTCCTGCATGTGTAAATCAAAGAATTAAGTAATGATAACTCTTAAAAAATCAAAACCCCACTTTTCTCCTCGGATGAGAAGGAAAAAACTGGAGTTTTGAGGGGCTATTGTAGGGTTAAGGGCCCAAATCCTATATTGGGCCTTAGGCCAAGAACATGAATGGTCCGAGGAGGAATAAACAGCTATGAGTGATTCTAGTTTAGAGTCTCATAAGTAAGGAATGAGTGGAAGGTGGTCCGAGGAGGAGTTTCTCCTCGAGTATGATAAATACAGCTCAAATATGTATTCCAGCAATCAGGGTGACCTTCCAAGAAGCTTCAGTGATACGGACGTGCATCATGAACATGCGAGAAGGAGGGGAACCCAAGAATATCTAAGGAAAAGCTGCTATCACCCCATTGAATGCACTGCAGCTACTTTTCTGGCCGCATTTATGTGGAGAAGACCCCTGAACAGTGCTGCCTTGGCTACTACAACTCACAGAAAGCCAAAGAGGGTGTCTGATAGGACGAGCACTCAAGTAAGGGCCCAGATGATTAACAAGTGTAGGATCAAGATGGTCCAAAGGGAGCTATATAATGTAGGAGATCCCCCATGAGAAAGAGATCGGAAAAAAGAAGGAAAAACATTGTAGCTCTCTAGAACAAAACTTGTAACCTAACTGGAACATTAATAGAAGAAGAATCAGTCTCCTCGGACTTGACCGAGGATGATTTTCTAGAGTCTAAACTAGTTTATTTTCATTCTCTTGTTATCAAGACCTACCCTATTGGTTGACCAGTTCACTAAAACCCAGTTCTTCGACCCATTCTCTACAAATTTATTGTTTTGAGCTTCTTGGGCCTAAGTTCGTCCATCCTTTGGGCCTAGGACTCAGAGCAGGTCCTTACAATTACAATCCAAATTCTTCATCTAATCATTTTCTTATTATAATTTATAAGTTGATAAAAAAAATATCAATTTGATTACAATCCAAAATCTTCAACTAATTCTTTTTTTTTAATTATATTACTGCACATAAAAATAATAATAATAATAAATAAATAAATAAATAAACGTAACGTTGTACACGTAAAAAAAAACAGCAAATGTCCAAATGTTCCTGTTCAAACCTAAGTGCAATGTGTTGCTTAACTTGGTTGGCTTGCCTTACTGCATACATTGGCTTGGAGTGCCGGTATTTACTCCTTGGCCTGTCCATTCTTCTGGATTGTTTAATTTCTATGTAATACTAATATGTTTATTTTCAGATATGTGAACATCTAGTAATGTAAAGAGAATTAAAGGTATTTAACTTTGTAATGAGAAAAACAAAAAGATTTCTTTTTATCCAAAGCACTAACGATGTGTTAATTCAAACTAAAAAGAAATAAGTAAATGTGAATGATGGCATTTAGGAAATAGGATAGTTTTTTTTTTTTAGTTATAATCAGCTTAATAAAAGTTTAAAGTTATCCAAAGAAGAAGAAGTTAAACTCAACATAACTTTATCCATATAAAATCCTATTCAACTAACATTAGACTTTTTGTTAATATCAACTTCTTCAATGTGGAGTGTGTGTGTGTATATATATATCAAATAATTCATAATGAATACCTACCACACGGTTCTTTTTCTCTATTCTTCTCTTATTCTACCCACGACCTTGCAAGTATGTATTTGTTTGCTCTAATTATTTTTCCATTAAATTGAATAAGTTTTGTGCATTTTTTTGTCTTTTGTTTAACCTAATTTGCTTAAGTTTTATCCAATTTATATGATTATGGTTTGAGAATTAATTATTAAATATGCTTAGACATTATTTTTAAAATTATTTTCTGTTTTATGACCTGGGTTTTAATGGTGATATGTTGCTTTCATCCTCTCAATTTTGATTTAGAGAACAACCTTCTTTTTAGCTTATTATTAAACACGTCTTGATATAAATTTGATGATAAATTGTTCATAACAATTTGAATTTTTTTTTTTTTCCAATTGAAATAGCTTTGGCTAACTATTAGTATTGTACACTTTGACCTATAAAAGAAGGCAGTCTATCCATCTAGTTTTTTATTTTATTTTTATAAATCATTAAATATGGTTTGACATGATTTTTATCAATCAATAAATTTTC
This sequence comes from Notholithocarpus densiflorus, assembly GCA_030021035.2. NCBI lineage: Eukaryota > Viridiplantae > Streptophyta > Magnoliopsida > Fagales > Fagaceae > Notholithocarpus > Notholithocarpus densiflorus. Next base: position 4,908,411 of record JARYZH020000009.1, on the reverse strand, counting down.
TAATAAAGAAAATTGACAAACAAGAACAAGGATACACTAGAAGTATAGTCTACAAAGAGGTATTCAACAATCTCCCAAATATACAAAATTATGATTAGAGTACAATTGGTATGTTACAAAATAATAATTTTTTATTTAGGTACTATCATTTTATATTTGATAGTTATTTAAATAATACAATCTATTCCTTTTGTATTATAATAATAATTTATTTATTTATTGTTTATCAGACAAAATATATATTCTATAAATTTATGATAAAACCGTGCAACGCACGGGTCTTTATCTAGTAAGATGTAAATCTTATAAAGTTGACATAAATGACCACAACAAATATGAATTAAAGTATCTTAAAAGTCATTACCAAAAAAATTAATTTAGTTCATTTCAAAAAGAAAAAAAATTTAAAGAAATGACATGTTATTGTTGTACGCTTTGAGAAAGAGACACGAGTCATCGTTGCATGCATCCTCCAATTTGAGGATCCAACTTTTATAATATACTAGCTTGTAACCCCATGCATATGCATGGATATACTTAAATATATACAATAAGATGCATAATATAATTCCTATATATAATTTAAATATTATTGATAGTCATTTTTATATTTTGTAAACTCTTTAAAAAATTTTATATGGATATTATTAAGTATAAAATGTATATTGTCCATGTTTTTAAAAAAAAAATTATTGTGAAGCACTTTTTTTTTTTTTTTTTTTACGATTCATTTATTCTAAACTATTTGGTTTTTGTATTTAATAACTGACTTGGATAAATATTTATGACATGGTCTCACATTTTATTCTAAAATTAAGAAATAAAACTCTTTAAGAATAAATAATTTAGGACACATGACACAAAATTAGAACTCTAATTTGGAATTCTAATTTAAGTTTCTCTTAACTTCACATATTATTATATATATAGATTATTGATTGATTGATTACACTTTTACCAAGAGTCTTATAGTTCAATTCATATATCTTAGTGATTTGATTCCAACAAAAATGTTTAAGATTTAAATCTCATTTCCTCGACCTTAAGTCTTAATTTAATTGATTAAAAAAATAATCAGCTATTGTAACCAAAGTCCACGGGGAAAGTGTGAATTTTTTTTATTTTAAGGAAAAACAATTATTGTAGAGACTTGCATGAAACACAAAACCAAATTAATTGGACCCATGTTGGCCTTGCCCTCTTTTTAAGTGAGTCCATATAATTGGGAAAAGTGTCCCTATAATTGAAAGTGTCCATATAATTCTGAAAAGTAAATAAATAAGCCCATATAATTGGGAATCCAAAAAGTTGTATTAATCCATATAGGACTGGCCCACTTTTTAGTTTTTAGGTGAGCCGTATATAATTAAAAAAATAAAACAATGAAAGCCCGTAAAAAAGCCCAAGCCCAAAAAGAAAAAAATCTAAAAAGTCAAAAAATAAAACAATAAAACCCATAAAAAAACAATAAAAGCCCATATAAGCCCGTAAAAAAAGCCCAAGCTCGAATAATCAAAAAGCCCATGAAAAATCAAAAAATGGCCCATGCAGGTCTCGAACCTGCGACCTTCGCGTTATTAGCACGACGCTCTAACCAGCTGAGCTAATAGGCCCGTTTGCTTAAAACGTTGAATATTATTTATAAATACTTTTCAAACTTAGAAGTTTTGATAAGGTTGTAACTCTACCATAGCGAAGTGGTTGTGTAGCAGAGGAGAGCAGTGGAGGGTGGACCGGTGAGAGTGAGTGAAGGAGATGGAGAATATAACAGCTAGTGAATTGGCTGGATTTGGAGTTGGAACTCTTCTGTTATGTGCCACCATTGCTGCCCCAAGAATTGATGCTTTCATCTCTGCCTCCCAGCGCAGGTCTTTGTCTCTGTCTTACTTTCCACATTTCTATTCTGAGTCTCTGACCCATCCCATTTTTTGTGTAAATTCTGACTTGGGATATATTGGTGTGTAAAATTTTGTATCTGGGGTTCTGTTAAAATTTGTCTTTCTTATGATTTGATAAGTTGTAAACCTCTAATTGGACTCAAAATCAAAACTTTAACTTGCTTGAACTATGTTGGTTGATATGTTTAGAACCTTATCTTCTCTTGAAAATCAAAAGCAAATGTGTTGGTTGTTTATTTGCTTTGCCTGCTCTTGTCCTTCAGAATTGTGTCTCATCTTCATTGGTCTTTGTTGCACATGAACTAACCATGTTGGACAACTTTCCTTAATTCATCTGAAATACAAGATTTGAGTTCGGTAAAGTCACATTTTATAATTTAAGGGACAACTCAATCTCTTATGTCATTGGCCTTTGTTATTACTTATTAGTAATCTTAAACATTTGGTTTTATGACCTCATTTGCTTTTGTTTTCTACCATAGCACTCATGACAAAGACACTGTTGGATACGCCATTGTTGCATGCATTCAAGTAGAGCAGGAAAGGATCCCCTTCAATTGAATCCTCCAATTCCCTCTCCATTCTTAGCCGAATGTGTGACACGTGGAATTCTTTTGATTTTTAAATGCCACATGTCTTACACAAAAAAATTGGAGGGAATTAGAAGATTCAATGGGAGGGGATTTTATCACGAAACTAGAATTTGGGCCTTCCCCAACTTGAAGGGTTGTTGTGAGTTTTGTTTTGTGAAAGCTTGAAGTGACTTCTTTTAGCTTTAGTCCTCCACTTTGTGTTCATTTTGGTTGGCTCTCTTGTTTGATGATTTACATCTTTGCAAGAATTTGTTCTTCAGCTTGGAAACTTGGTAGTTTTTTTTTTTTTTGGAATTGATACTTGATACTTTTTGCTTGGCTGCTTGATTTCCTAAATTTGAACAAAGAATTTGTATGCAGTTCAATAATAGGGGTCTGATCACAAAAGATGCAAATGGATGAAGCAGTTTATTAAGAACACTTCAAAGAATGTTGCTAATTGCTTGCCAATTAGTGTAGTGGGACTTAAACTATGATTTTCTTTGGCCACTAGCCCATGTAAATGTTTATTTATAGATATTAATGTTCAAGGAACTACTTCATCGTTAGTATTCAAGGTAATTCTGCTTTTATGGTAGATTTTTGTGGTTCTTTGTCTTTTTCAGAATTTCATGAGTGATATATGCTACCTATAAGTGGGATTTATATATGCTACCAGTACTTCTGTTAATAGGTTTAAGGTTTATAATTTCATCCTTGCCTTTTACGGTAGTCACTACCAGTGAGAGGTCTAGTATTAACCCAACAATTGCATCTTGTTTTGACTTTAGAAGAGAACGGCATTACTTAATAGCTAGTTTCCTAGCAAAAGTTTGAAACTATTTTTAGAGACTGATAACACTGATATTGTAAGCATATTTTCCAGTGGTTTATAAATTCGTATGTGATTAGATATATGTCAACATTCTGATAGTTTTTATGTTTGTGCTGTATTTTTTACCTTCAAATATTCAGCACGTTGGGTATGTGCAAGAGATGTGGCAATCTGAGGATGATAGCATGCTCAAAATGTAAAGGAACTGGTATACTTAAAGGTGGACCATTTGGTTTTAACCTTGATGATGACTTGTATCAATCAGTAGGAGGTGGTGGATCAAAGGTGCCATCCATTGCCTGCACAAAATGTCAAGCTAGGGGCCATTTCTGCTGCCCTGATTGCTCCAACACTTCATCGGTTTGATCCTCTTCAGTTCAAGTGGAAGGGTTTTTCTTTTGAAGTTGTGCTCTCTTCCAAAATTCATCCAAATCAAGCTTCCTCTTTTAACATTCACGTACCAAGAACTTTGCAGATATGTAATAGCAATTCGCATTTTATAATCAGTGCAAAATATAATATATATCTTGGAATAGCAATATGTACTCTAAATCCTGGCTTTTATGATTTCTGCCAAAATGCATTGTTCCCTATACATATCCATTACAGAGAACTGGATAACTTTGCTGCTAGGTTCATCATTGTGATGTTAATCTCCATTATGATGCGGCAACTGCAAACCTATGAACTCTTACCCAGCTCGCCAACTTGGGCTATTTGATTGTCAAACAATATCCATTTCAGGGCAGTTTCTTAGATAGGCTAGCGAATAAGTAAAATCTCACAACTTTGGTCCAATAGTGCAAGTACTTGTCTTTGATAGGTCGGGAGTGTTCATTTTATGGTATGAAACTTTTCTGAATAAAAATCCTCTATACTTTTAGTATTCCATTTTATCCATTTTATGCTCCATTGATCAAAGTATGTCACGTCTCTTTTTTTCTTATAAAGTGACCAAAATTTAAAATAGAGTGGAATATAAAGTGAAAAATTAAGAGTAGGTGACACCCCCATTTTGTACCTGCTAAGTGCTAACATCCAAAGTCCCTAGTCTCAATGATGAAGAAGGCCTAATCTCTACCAAAATTATTAGCACCATATGTTAAACACAATGGTTTATTTCTCAAGACCCAAACTCATTTAAAACTCATTCAATAACTTCATAACCAAAGCAACATATGTTGCTTTTAAGTCAACATATGCCAACTTGGGCTATTTGATTGTCAAACAATATCCATTTCAGGGCAGTATCTTAGATAGGCTAGCAAATAAGTAAAATCTCACAACTTTGGTCCAATAGTGCTACCTGTCTCTGCTAGGTCGGGAGGGTTCATTTTATGGTATGAAACTTTTCTGAATAAAAATCCTCTATACCTTTAGTATTCCATTTTATGCTCCACCGATCAAAGTATGTTACGAGTCTCTTTTATTTTCCTCATAAATTGACCAAAATTTAAAATGGAGTAAAATATAAAGTGGAAAATTAAGAGTAGGTGTAGACACTCCATTTTGTACCTGCTAAGTGCTAACAACCAAATAGTCCCTAGTCTCAATGATGAAGAAGGCCTAATCTCTACCAAAATTATTAGCACTATATGTTAAACACAATGGTTTATTTCTCAAGACCTAAACTCATTCAATAACTTCATAACCAAAGCAACAAATGTTGCTTTTAAGTCAACATATGCCAACTTGGGCTATTTGATTGTCAAACAATATCCATTTCAGGGCAGTTTCTTAGATAGGCTAGCGAATAAGTAAAATCTCACAACTTTGGTCCAATAGTGCAAGGTCGGGAGTGTTCATTTTATGGTATGAAACTTTCCTGAATAAAAATCCTCTATACTTTTAGTATTCCATTTTATCCATTTTATGCTCCATTGATCAAAGTATGTCACGTCTCTTTTTTTCTTATAAAGTGACCAAAATTTAAAATAGAGTGGAATATAAAGTGAAAAATTAAGAGTAGGTGACACCCCCATTTTGTACCTGCTAAGTGCTAACATCCAAAGTCCCTAGTCTCAATGATGAAGAAGGCCTAATCTCTACCAAAACTATTAGCACCATATGTTAAACACAATGGTTTATTTCTCAAGACCCAAACTCATTCAATAACTTCATAACCAAAGCAACATATGTTGCTTTTAAGTCAACATATGCCAACTTGGGCTATTTGATTGTCAAACAATATCCATTTCAGGGCAGTAAAGTGGTGTACGCCACTTAATTACTGTTTGGATTGCACTGAAATTTCAGCACGTCTGCATTTGGCGTTTTATCCAGTGGGTTGTGCACTGTTCACGGGACCCGTAAGTACGGAATTCAGCAAATTTTGCTTTAAAACTGGGTCTCATGGCACTATTCACACATTTAAAAATTATTTTGCTACAGTGTTTTCAACAATAAGTTTTCAGTTTTCAGTAATAAAGCGATATCCAAACAGACCCTTAGAAACAAAAATCCTAAAATCACTTAATTTTTATACGGTAGATGATTCTGGCCAGTGCAAATTCACCTGAACGCCTATCAACCTCTCTGACCCCTCCAAAAACCCTAGAGAAATCTATACCACTTGAACTCCCATACTTACTGACACTTTCTCCCTTTTGTTTTAGGGTAGTGGAGTCTTAGAAAAGTGATAGGAATGAAGCTTTTGAAAGCTAGAGTATTTCCTCTCTTAGTCTCTGGAATTGTAAAACAAGTCTCCCACCAATGAGATTTCAACTATCACTATCATTTCCATCTCTCGTAAATCTTGTCCCCTTAAAGTTTTTGATACCTTCGAGTTTTTCTAGGTTCCATGCACGCAGTCCATTAACGTAGAGACCCTTAATAAAAATGATTGGGGTTCAGACCAAGGTGCTCACAGTGGTATGGAGGATTTTGATTCAACTTTGGTAGTGCATGCACTCTTTTATTTATTAGTAGCTAAAGTGATTTGCTTGGTGGGGTTCAAATGATAACATACAGTGGTAATGATATCATTTGTCGTGTCTCATATCTGTTGTTCGAATCTAGGAACAGCTTGATGTATTTGGGGGCTTAAGGTAAAAACTGATTATTTTATTTTAGATGCAAAATTACTATTAATTAACATGAACCATATAGAATTTTTTCTTTTCAAACTGACAAAACTTTAAAATTGACAAAATTTTTCACACTTGTTGATGTGACAGATTGATAGTAATAAGTAAAAAAACAATGTTAGCGGTAAACCTACATGAGAACTATTAAAAGTTTGCTAACTCAACTATTGTGAAAAATTTTGTGAATTTTTTTTGTGTATCGCTCTTTTTTTTTTGGAGAAGTGCAACATTCACAATATTTTTCATAACAAATCCTAAGTGTTAAGTTACTTCTTGTTTTCTATTTGAATCCACCACTATAATTATTTTTTTGTCATCAATATTAGATTGTAACAACCTGCTATTTAGCATTTGTTGTAAAAGTGTTGTGAAAAATGTTATGAACGTAGCATTTCTCTCTCTTTTTTGCTTATTTTTCATTGGATAAAAAATTATTATTTTATTTATAAGTTATAAATAACACTATTGGTTAAAATTTAAAAGTTTTTTTTTACTTGGGGCTTTAGGCGACTATATTAATTGCTTATAGCATACAGCCGGCACCCTCACCTACTATATTCTTTAAAAAAAAAAGGTGACTTGCTTGGTCATATGGCGTTCGGATTTGAGTAGTTGTTTATTATCTTGTGTCCATGATTATGAGCAAATTGGGATTGTGTTTTTAATCATGCTACAAATACAATAAATTTCACTTTTTTGCACAATATTTAAGTTGATAGATTGCGATTAATTCAACATCACTTGCCCTATATTGTTTTGTGTCCATGATTATTAGCGAATTGAGACTCTGTTTTCAATAATGCTGCATACACGACAAACTTCACAACATCTGAATTGACAAATTATAATTAGTCCAATATCACTTTTACACATGAGATTGTTACTGAATCATTGTTGTTAGACACCACCAGTCACAATCTGTTACTTCAGTAACATAGTGAAGACCACAATTCTGCAGACAAATTAACATCACTATGAATCAAAAAAAGCCGAAAGTTTCGAGGTTATTCGTTGATGGCCCATGTTGGTAAGAATTACATGTGGTGTGTTGGCTAAGAAACTTTGAAACATATGGTGGTGGGGGAAGAAATGGAGAACACAAGTCCGACAAAGCAAAAAAGAAAGCGACATAAAATGTACTTATGCAAACTCGTACGGCAAACGACATTCTAAAGCTATCCATTATTATAGTATTATCTTGACACTTCAAATTTTCATTATATAATATTAATATCTTGAGGATATAGAAAAAGAGACACTAATATCCACGATGAGATACGAAAAATTGCAGAAAAAACAGAGCATATGATATTAAATTTCTACGAATAAAACTTAGATATAGGTTTTTTAAGTGTTGTAATTTTGGTTTTTCAATTAATTTCAAACATATTATGACCACTGATCAATGAAACATAGAGACCTAAAAAAACTGTTTCTAAAATGTTACAAATAAAAACTGTACTTAAATTTTAGGCTAAAATGCAAATTATACTTTTAAGTTTGGTTGAAGTTCATTTTAGTCCTCTAACTTTACTTTCGCTCAATTGAGTCTTCTAAATTTCAAATTTATTCAATTCAGGTATTTTGTCCAACTTCATTAAAAAATGTCATTAAGTATGCAATTAACTAATGAAAAATTATTATTTTTTAAATAATTTATCACATAAAATATCTATAAAATATTTTTATTAATTTTATAGATATTTTTCATGTGAAAATAATATTTTTTAATGAAAAATTTTTAACAAAATTGGACAAAAAACTTGAATTGAATAAATTTAAAACTTAGATGACTCAATTAAAAAAAAGTAAAATTAAAAGGTTGAAATGAATTTCAGCCAAATTTAAATGGTTCAATTTGCATTTTAACCTAAATTTTATTTAATTTGTATTAAATTATATTTAGTAAACTAGATGGATAACATTATTCTTCTCAAAAAAAAAAAAGGATAACATTATTAAACGACGATTTCTCTCTTGTTTCCTCTCATCTTTAAGAAGATTAAAAATAATAGTGTGGGAGGGAAGGATCCGAACACAGCATAGACCGATCCGAGGATGGGCAAAGGACTATTCATGCACCAATCTAGACCTGACACGTGGACTAAGGTCCGAGGATGGGAAACGGACGGACCCACCATCCGAGGAGCTTGAGGAACGAATGCACCTCGGGAATGCCGAGGGAATATGCAAACTAGCATAGTGAGGAGAAAGAATACCATAAGTTAAGATGCATTTGAAAGAATGTAGCAAACTAGCATCTCGAGTTTTATAGACTCGATTTCAATCTAAAACTCGAGGGTTAAAGACTCGATTCTCACTTGGTGAGTTGGCAGTATGATGCCACATAGATCTCGAGTCTTATAGACTCGAGTTCTAAAAAGCAAAACGGAGTCTTTGGGACTCGATTTTTGTCGGGAAGAACAGATGAAGAAGAATAGAGGAAGAGGGAAAACCAGAGCTCTGAAGAACAGAGGACGATCTGAAACGATCTAGAGCTCCAAAGATCTGGTTGGAGAAGATCTGGTTGACGATCTACAACGCCGAAGAAGAACAAAGAGTCGCCCACCATTGTGAGCAAAACCGAGTCACAGTGCTCCATCTTCCTAGTGTGGCTCTCTCAGGCCAACATCTCAATGGCATTTTCGGAAACCTCACTTGTCTTCGCACTCTCAGTCTTCGTCTCAACGCTCTCACTGGTTCACTTCCTTCTAATCTCGCTGCTTGCGTCAACTTGCGCAACCTATACTTACAAGGTAATCTCTTTACCGATGATATTCCTGAGTTTTTGTAAAATGGTGGAAATCGAGTCTTAAAAACTCGAGTTCCACGTGGATTTTTTTCCACATCAGATTCAATCACTTACAAATCGAGACTTAAAAACTCGATTCAACTTGGAACTCGAGATGCTAGTTTCCAACATTATTTTGAAATGTGACAACTAACTAAAAATTTTGATATTTAATGTTATTTGGAAAAAAATTCTAGGAATGCCTCAGTTGGCCAACTACACTAAAAAGTAGGGTACCATGGAAGACATCAGAGACGTGCAAGTAAAGAAGATAGGAAATATCTGGGGAAGGTAGTCATCACCTCCACATTCAATGCACTGCACCAACTAAGCTGGCCGCATTTATAAAGAAAAGACACTTGAATAGTAGTTTCACAACTCACAACACTCTCTCCCACCTCCATAAGGGTCTTGATGGGACAAGCAACTTAATTTCTACCCTGATACATATAGGTAGAAGGCTCAAATGCATTAGGGGAGACTATATAAAGGAAAGGAACCCCTCTAGGAAAGGAGTTGAAAGAATAGAACATAAACAAAAGGGAGAGAGTATCAACTTGTAGAAAGATTGGAGCAAATAACATTGCATCCTTTGACAAGCCCGAGGAAGAATTTATATATGTTTTGTGTTCCTTTTCATCATATTAAAGATCATGATTTTATTGATTTCATATTGGGACCATATAGTGCATTGCAGTTGACTTAGCAAGCCCACTCTCTTACAAATTAATTGTGTTAAGCCAGAAATACTTGGTACCACTATTCTAAGTGGGTATGGGGCCATTTTTGAGCTCTTACAAATAGATTCATATAAAAAATAATCATATTTTCTTTATTCCTTTGTTCCACTTTTTACTTAATAAAAAAAGAGAAAATATTTATCTTTCATTTTCTATACATTATTTTATATCGGCTCATTTTTTCACGCAACCAAAGGCACTTACGAAAAAACAGTATATATGCAATTAAAACTTGTTCCAGGCAGTAACCTACCCACTGCTTATCAAAAAAAAAAAACCTGCCCACACTTTCGATTCTCTCAGCATACGTGAGCTTTAAGAAATGTACTTATTATGCATACAGAATTTTAACCTTCTAGGATGAGATTTTTTTTTTTTTTTTTTTCGATTTATTTGAAGGATCTTCAACAGACGAATCATTCCCCTGTTGAAAACCTTTAGAATTGTGAAAAGCGAACTCATAATTTTCACAATTATAACAAAAATTGATATTAAGATATTACAAATTTTACTGTATAATTCTTATAAATAAATATGTTACCAATCAAAAAATAAATAAAAAATTATATATTATCTTGTTAAATTGGCATCAATCACACTTATTATCATATCAATTTGTAAGTTTTTTTTTTTTTTGTATTCATAAAAATGATTGTGTCACCAGTCACCAAAAATAAATCATTTATTATTTTGTTAAATCAGCATCAATCACATTTATTATCATATCACTATATTTGTATGGTAAATTTTTTGTATTAAAATTTGTAATAGCTTAAACATTTTTCATAAATAAAAATTAGTACTTTTTTTTTCTTTTACTAATATTAGAAATGTCACAAATTTTACTACTTATTACAAATGATGTTTCATAATTTATAACAAGTTTATTTTTTTCCTTTATAATAATTCAATAGTTGGTAGAGAGTGGATTTGAATTCAAAATATTTATGTTTGATTTGGATACACCAATAAATATCAATCCAACTACAAGAACTTGGCACCAATTTTTATGTTGAATTTCTAGGTTTTTTTATTTTTTTTAAGTTGGAAGCGTAAGCAAATGTCATTTCCAATGCGCGTCTGTATTGGACTTGGAATTTATAGTTATACTTAAGTTGAAATTGTTTCAGATCGCACCATGAGTCATTTACTGAATTACGTAGGGAGCATTTAAGTGTTGCCATGGCCATCTTTGACTAATGCTCACCAACATGATAATTATGTTCGGGTTGATTCGGTATATATGTGCCGGACAGTGGAGCACAGTCATAAATAAATGCTCTCTTTTTTATCCCACGATGTTGACCTATTGCATGGATATCCTGTGAGATCATTGATACACTAACTGAATTTTTATTACTACCCCCCTACTTCTTGCTTTATTAATGCTTTTTGGTGTGCAAACTAATTTACCATTGTATGATCATTATTATGTGGAGAAAAAGAAGAAAAAAAAAAGTTAAAAATCCATCTCATGAATTTTCTTTTCACACATTTCAATCTAGAAAATCTTTAGGCTATTTTCTATTGCTAAAGAGCTTCTTGTTTTACATAAAGAGATCAGCCAAAATTTTTGTAATTTAATTAGTTGGTACTTCTTAGTTTTTCTAATAAATACATCTAGAATTCAAATTCCACCACCTAACTATCGAATTGTAAAAAAGAAAAAAATACATAGAGAGATCAAGTAATAATGATATCCATCTTATAAAGAGATCAACCAAAAATTTTGTAACTTAGTTGATACTTCTTGATATTTCTAATAAAGACATTTAGAGTTTAAATTCCACCACTCAACTATCGAATTATTAGTTTCTAAAAAAAAATAAAAAAAAATAAAAAAATAAAAATAAAGAGATAAGTAATAATGATATTCATCTTGTAAACTTGATAGATATTGTTCATTTGGAAAGTTTGACAAGACAAATCCTTGGAAGAGAATACACGATGGTTTATGCTCCAATTAGTGGAATTTCAAGATTTATGTGGTCTACCTTGAATTTTAGGAATAAGGGTTTCCTAGCTAATGCATTTGAGGCATTGGATTTTTGTAGATGCGTGATCCCCCAACCTTTTTATTTACGCTCGTTGACATTGTCATCCACGGGTACTTTTCAAAAAGTTTAAGGGGGAGGAAAGTAATTGCCTTTAAGTTTATTTGTACTACACAAAATGAATGAAAGCGATGGGAAATGTATAAAGTGGAGGAAATGTGCTTTAGATCAACGGGAAAAGGGGGAGGGTTTGATTTTCTTCCAAATTATTCTAAGTTCTGATCCAAAAGTTATCCATGATCCTAATGTTATATTTCGTTGGATGAAAAAAAGAGATGATAAAAAAAATGAGAGAAGGAAAAGGAAGAGAAAAATGTGATTTTTCATTGTTTGATTAAAGTGAAAATATATGGAGAGAAAAGAACATCAAGATGGATGGAGTTTTCTATCTAGGCCCAATTTTGTTTAAGTAGAAAATATGAAAGAAAATGGTATTGAGGAAAAAAAAAAAAAAAGTAAAAAATTATCTTTACTTTTCCATCCTTAGAGCATTCACAATAATTGTGCTAAAAAATTTAGTTTTTAGCACTTCAAAAACTTATTTTATCTATTTTACCACCCCACTTTACAATATACTCAACATAAAAATTTTATTTATTTTACCCTTTATTTAAATATTCTTTCTTTATTATTATTTTTAATTCTTACTTTATTCTTTGTCTCTTTATCTCTCATCCTCTCTGTCTCTCTCTCTTCTATGAAGAAAGAACAACCACCCACAACCCACCGCCAACACAACCAGCCACTACAACCCATGGCCATAAACTCACCCTCCCAAAAAAAAAAATTCATATCAAGCACACCTAAAAACCACTGCAAATCTAATTATAAAAAAAATTTAAAAAAAAACCCAACTACCACACCCACCATCACATACCCATCTCAACAACTACCACAAACAGCCACAAAATTGCTACAACCCATCACCCACTACCACAAACAAACACCCACAACCAGCCACCACAAACACTCATAGCCCACTGCAAATCTGATTTTTTTTTTTTTTTTTTTTTTAACCCATCACAAACTGCCACAACCGATCATTAACACTGCCATCCCAGTAAAATCCAAACCCAAAGAAATCGATAGATCTTCAGTCTGACCCAAATGGTAGCCAAAATCCCTCCCTTGAAGCTTCGGTTTTGAGATGAGAATATAGAGGAGATAGAGCGAAAAGATAGAGGGAAAAAAGAGAAGACTGAAGGGGGCTGTGATTTTAGAGTTTCAAGCTATGGGTTCAGTGGTTTCACCGATTCAGTCAAGAGGAGGGGAGAAAAGGGCTGGGCAAGAGAAAAAAAGAGAGAGAGAAAGCAGAAAAGGGAGAAGAAGAGAGAGAGAGAGAGAGAGAGAGAGAGAAATTGTTTAATGAGAAAAAGTCACCCATCAAATAAACAATAGTTTTTTTTTTATCCCTTTGAAGCTACATTGAGCTCTTAATTAAAGATAGCAATTTACTATTCACATATTGCAAAAAATTTTAGATATACCACCTCCATTGTAACATGCTTTTTAGTATATGAGATGTTAAAATTACATTTTAGTAATTTTAGCATCACTACTGTAAGTGTTTTTATACTTTTAATAATAAGGGTATAATAGCAATTTACTCTCTATCCTTTCATTTTTTTTTTTTTTTTATATCAAAAACGCACGGTGGAAAACACAAATAATTTTTATCCTCCTACAATCTCTCTCTCTCTGGTCCAATGAGTGTGCATGCGCGTGTGTGATTGCATGCATGCGTGTAAGTGAAACTAATGTCTTTTGGGGCCCGAACTTTGGGTGTTTGATATAGTTAAAACTCTTGGAACAAATAATGATTGCTTAATTGTTATGGTCCTCTAGAACTACTGCTTGGGGTATTTTTAACTTGATGATTAATTGATTTTTTAGTTAAAACTATATTGGGAATATTATAAAACAGAATGTTGAGCGTAAGTGTTTTGAACTTTTGAATATTGGACATATGATTGTCTCGATACCCGTGTATATTATTTTATATATGTGTGTTTTGAGTGTTTTTTCTTTTCTTCTCTTTTAAAAGATTTTACTGAGTTTTTACTTAGAAGCATTAATTGGTTTTTTTAGTTAGAAGAATATTGGATATATGATGGGTTTCCCAACTTGTTTATAGAGTAGTTAGGGCATCTGTAGCAAATGTTTCATAAAAAATGTCATTTTAACACACTAAAAATCTATTTTATTATTTTACTACATCATTTTACAATATCCCATTTATCAGATGTTTTATCATTCAATTATATACATTAAAATAATATTTACTACACATTAAAATAATATATTATCTCCTCCCCATTATCATCAACGGCACAACCACCAATATCCACTGTCGCAACAACACTGACAACCACCACCGGCCATCACCCCCACATCCCACCACCACCACTGCCACTGTCACCGCCCATAGCCCAGAACCCACCACCACCCAGATCAACTGAACCACCACCTGCCGCCTACAATTTAAAAAACAAACACAAAACCCATACCACCCCCACAGCCCACCATCACCCACAGCTCACCCATCATATCAAAACCCACCATCACCACCACTACAACCCACCTCTACTGCAAACCAACCACCACAATTACTTACCAATATCAAATCAACCCAAATTGCAGCAAAAAAAAAAAAAAAACCACGACCAGAGAGAGGCAGAGTGAAAGGCAAACAAAGAGGAGAGGGAAGAGGGTGAGATCGACGGCGGCCTCGGGGTGAGATCGGCCGCGACTGGAGAAGGTGAGATCATGAGTGAGATCGGCGAGATCGAGCATGGCTGAGCGATATTGACGGTGGCTGACGATATTGACTGCGGCTAAGCGAGATTGGCAGTGGCAGCTTCAGAGGGTGAGAGAGATTGAGAGGAATCGATGAGAGGAACAGAGGTAAGAGAGAGGGAACCGGTGAGAGAGAAGAGAAAAGAAAAAGTGAAGAGAGAGGAAAGAGAAAAGAGAATAAAAAACTATTAAAATTTATACCATTTCTGTCTGTACCGTCTCATATTTGAGACGGTATTGTAGCCGTATGGCGTATTTTTTGAGATTTGGAACAATTAATAAAGCTCCGTTTTTGGTGTTTGGTATGCCAAATGTGTCATATTATAGCATTTAACACATTTAACACACCTGCTACGGATGCCCTTATGTTTGTACTTGCTCTTCTAGATTATTTTTTTGACAAACAAATTAAGAGCATTGCTCTTCTAGATTCTATTTTAATTAGAAAGCTACATTTTCAATCATG
Organism: Notholithocarpus densiflorus; assembly: GCA_030021035.2. NCBI lineage: Eukaryota > Viridiplantae > Streptophyta > Magnoliopsida > Fagales > Fagaceae > Notholithocarpus > Notholithocarpus densiflorus. Next base: position 4,893,173 of record JARYZH020000009.1, on the reverse strand, counting down.
AATAATATCAAAACCAGGGTTTGAAACAATTTTTTTTTTTAATGAATGCTTTGATTTTGTACATTTAAAGAGAAACTATTGCAAAATTTAGTGTAGAATCATTTATATACTTATAGACATGTCACATATTCATACATATGCATTTACCAAAAAAAGATGTATATATTTATGTATGTGTGTATGCATTCATTTATTTATCTATATGTTTTTAAATTTAAAATTTAAAATACACATATTTTATAGGCGCAAAAAACAGTCTAAGTACATTAACCCATTGAATTAGCTTAAATAACATGTTTTATAACATTTTTTAATTGTACCAACCAAAACATCGATACCAGTTGAAACACTTGAAAAAATTTCAATACATGCAACCTGGTATTTTATCTATTACATTTTAAAAGAGTATTAATATTAGTTTAATGATTGATACGGTATATTGCCAGTATGACTAATATTGGTATGATATTGACTCCTTGCATTTAGTACCTAGTTTAAAGTAAGAGACTAAACACTTTTGATCATAAGTTGGTAAAAATGTTAATAAGATATTAGACTGTTAATAACACATGAAAAATCCCATAATCCCATAGTTGATGGAGACTCTATAATTCTTATATTTGATAGGCCAAAAATTATTGATCCATTTGGCAAATTAATTAATTAATTGTCCAAATTAATTAATTAAGTCAATTTAACATGCAATAGCGTGGTAGCACAAACAAATCACCAATTAAGTTAAATGCAGCGGAAAATAAGTTTGACACAGGTGATTTGCTTACAAATGAGAAAAACCACCAAGACAAAATCTCATCAGGTGAATTTAAGGTCACCACTCCCGAGAATCCACTATTATCAATCACAAGCAGTTACAAGTAAAAGGAATCACAGTAGTTAATACCAACCTACAGTTAAACCCTTACCCCACAATACCCAATTGGACTTGTATTATAGCAGCAATCTCTCCGTTCAATGCACGACTCCCAGTACGTGACTAACCAATAATGCACGGATCTCAGTACGTGACTAACACACCAACTTGAGAAGGATTGTTGGCTGCAAAGTTCTTCAATTCATCAACGATGAAGATCGAGAAGCTCCTTGGTCACAAAACCCTTGGCGTAAAGACGCAGTAGTTTCTACAGAGAATATGATGAACTAGAGCAATTTTTGTCTCCGGTCACAATATGCATGAATTATTCTTTTGCATCACCTTGCATCCTTTGTGAAGGTTCTTAAAATGATCATTATATATGTCTAGGGTTGTGAGAAAAGAAATTATACACAAATACTCAAGGATATGTGTGTAATCAGATCTGAAAAACCTGATTTCGTAATTCTCGACAGATACAGCTTGTGTCAAGCTTTTGTTGAGTTTTAGCAGTAATTCTCGATAGAAAGGATTCTGTCAAGACTTCTTTCGAGTTTTAATGAGCAGCACATTCTTCACTTGTTTCTTGGTTAGATTTGCATGGTTTCAATACTAAACTTGAACACTTGTTTCTTGAAGTACTAAACCCATCCTAGATCTACCCAATTACAAATAAAGTGCATTTTATCAAATGATTAGCCAATTACATAAATATGTCCCTAACAATATTAATAAGGTTCTAGAAATCATTATAAAAATAATTTAGAAAAAAACAGTATTTTGAATTATATTTTTTAAAAGAAAAATTGAAACACATTTATCAGAATATAAAAACCTAATAAAAAAATAGAGAGAAACGGGAGAACAAAAACAAGTTCCTAATAAATTCTTTTTAGGAAGTTCCTAATAAAATTTTGAGCAGTGCCTTGTCACACAACTTACAAGGAGTTTCTAAATTTAAAAAAAAAATTTTAAAAAAAATAAATAAAAAAAAACAAGGAAAAAGAAAATTGGAGGGTCATTGATTTTTATTATTATTATTATTATTATTATTTGCTGAATTTGGAGGGTCATTGATTGCTAATGACTTAGAGCATCCACAGCAGTGGAGCTAAAAATTTAGCTTTTTAGCTCCACCAAAAGTTACTTTATCTATTTTACCTACACACATGCTGCAGTAATGGATCTATTTTAGCTTTCAATACAATAAAATAATATAAATATCATAATAAAATAATATAACCACTACAATAAATTAATATATCCCACTACCCAATAAACAACAATCACAACCACTCGCTACCGCTGCCACTATCGCCGCCGCCACCGACTCTTTCACCGTCACTGCAATCGCTACCGCCGCCACTACCGCCGTTGCCAACGCCACCGCAATCAGCTCACTGTAGCTGATTGTTATAAAAAAAATTTGTTATAAAAAAAATAATGTTAATTAATTCTACACGCGTGCCTCTCTTCCTTTTTTGTGTCCTTTGCTTCTCCCTGTTTCTAAAATTTCCCATCCCCCAAAATGCCTCTCTTCTCCATCTTGCAACTGAACCCAAAATGCCTCTCTTCTCCATTCTCTCTCTTGCTTGTCCCTCTCTCTCACTGTGGTTTTTGGTGGTTCGATGGTCCGATAGGATTTTCAGTGGTCTATGCTTCGGTGGCCATGTGTATTTGGTGGTTTGATTTGATTTTCAGTATCTATTCTTCGTGGGTTTGATTGAGTGGCTGACGGCGGCTGGTGTTTTTGTTTTTTTTCTTTTCTTTTCCTGGCTAGTGGTGGTGATGCGGTTTTGGGTTTGAGTTTGTGATTTGGTTTTGGGTTTGTGATTTGTTTATGACTTTGGTGGTTGGGGGTTGAGGTTGTTGGTGGTGGTGACAGTGGCTGTGGCGGTGGTTGAGTGGTTGGTTGTTGAGTGGGTTTCGTGGCTAGTGGGTTATGATTGGTGGTAGCTAGTGTTTTTTTTTTTTTTTTTTTTAAAAAATTATTTGTTTTCAATGGTGGTGGCTGGCAGAGAACGAAGAGATCAATTGGCGTGATGGGTTGGCGGCGCTCTTGAGTTCGATGAAGGCGGTGCCGGTGGAGCTTGGATCGATGATGAAGCTTAGGTCGGCAATGGAGCTTGGATTGGCGGTGAGATGGAGGACTAGGCGAGATGGGTAAGCGGTGTGGGATAGCGATGAAGATGAACCCAGAATAGATCGGCAAAGCAGAGAGTAGATGAGGGAGAGGAAAAAAAAAAAAAAAGGAAAAAGGAAAGAAAAAAGAGAAGTCGGAGAGAGAGAGAGAGAGAGAAAAAAAAAAGAGAAAATATTTTTTTAATAGGAGAGGAGAGAGAAATGTAATAAAATAATATTATTTTTTTTTGCTCTCATGAACAGTGCACATCTATTTATAGATGTGCACTGTAGCAATGGTGCTAAAATTTTTAGATTTAGCTCCAATGCTGCAGCAACCTTTTTGTGTTTGTGGAGCTAAATTTTAGCATTATACATATATAGCATCACTGCTATGAGTGCTCTTATCAATGCTTATACTAGTAAGATTTTTTTTTTTTTTTGGCTGATTTGGAGCATAGTTATTGGTGCCTAATACTTATCAATTATTAAAAACAAAATCCATAACACAATGTCAGCCATAAAATCTATTGGTTCTGTACTACAAAGAAGAGCATAATTAAAGGGCAAACCAGTAAAAGTACAAGTTGCCTGCCCAATTATTGTACAGTGCCTAGCTTTTCTCAGCACGCGTCCGACACAAAACGTCAACCAGCAAAAGTTTACTGTCCGTCTGTGCTTCCGCTGTCTATTCGCGACGCGTGTCCGGATAGGGCAAGCCACTGTTCAGTTCGACGCCGTTTTGACGGTACGGACGCCACTGGCGAACGAAGGGTTTTTGGCCATCAATCGTCTGCGTCACCTGGCACTGTGCACGACCGCCAATGAGAACTCAACACGTCTTTGAAAGAAAGCTTCTTATTTTTATTATGTGTTTTACTTTTTGGACAGGCAGTCTCGCAGAGCAGTTCTCGGAAACTGGTTTTCTTTCTAAGAAGTTGGAACTCTGAAAGAGTACAAGATTTGCTTGAAACATAAAATAAAAGAGGGACTTCTTAATGAGACACCTGTTTAACTGACTAGGTTGTCTCTTGGGTTTACCACTGCCTTTAATTTGTGTAATAAGGAAAACGAGAAAAATCTCTGGACAACTGCACTTTTGAACATGCACGTGATTGGATTGAATCATTTATTTATGGGATCACATTACTGATTATTGTGAAAATTAATCAATTACCATTTTAATATGTGTATTAGTTGTGACAAAATGTGTTCAAAATTTGTGTGTTTTTAGACTCTTTGATTCTGTTTGGTACACCATTTTAAACACATGTTTTCAGTTTTTAAATAACATTATACGTATTTTCACACACTTTTTCATTCACACATATTTCCAAAAAAATTGAAAACTGTTGTTTAAACACACATACCAAACGGGCTCTTTAGATTGTAAATGTTTAAAAAATAACAGGTAGATTCATAAGAAAATGATAGATAATCAGTGGTGTTTCCAGAAATTTTGTTCAGGATGTTTCTTAGAAAGTATAAATTACATAATTTTATTTCCTTTTAGCCTTTAAGTAATTAGGTTTGCTTCAATATTATTAATTACATTCCGCTCCGACTGTAACGGTCGGAAAATACCGTGCCGGTAAACAAACTGGAACAGTAACCCATCCTATTCCACTTCAGAAAAATTTTCAGGTCATTTCGTTCTATTTTGGCCGTTTCGGTAAATACCAGCCGAAATTCAAGATTCGGCCGGCATGAAGTTTGTGCTTTAAAAAAAACAAAATTTGTTCTTAAAACCAAAACAAATTTGCATTCTGTAAACCAAAAAAACCTCAAAAGGAAAAAAAATGAAAAGAAAAGAAATGATCAAAGGTACCTGTACAGCTAAAAAAAATCGTATTGAAAAATTTGAGACTCAAAACTCAAGAAGAGACACTGCTGCACTGGTACTGGTAGAAAACACAGAAGTTATGAACAAGGAGGAAGATAGAACATAGATATAAAAGTGTAGATGAAGATTGATAAAATTTAAAAGTATGAAGTGTAAAAATCAAGGAGACAGAAGACGTGTGTGGTTAAGAATAAACAAGAAAAAATAATTAAAAATGAGAAGTAAATAATATATGTCGGGTGAGGAAAATAATATTGTAATAAAAAATAATAAAAGGTTGAAAATTGTGTTGTATTGGACAGTGTGCTTAGTTGAAGGAATCAAACCACTGCCGAGCTTGTAGTAGTTTTATTATAATTTTTTTTTTTTTTTCAGATTTTAGTTCAAATTTTTTTTTTTAGTTTTTCCTTTTTGCTTGAAAGACCCCAATATATTGTTAAGTTGCTCAAATTATGGACCAAAATTTAATTTTATTGATATAAAAAAAATTCAAGGTGGTCCCAAAATTTTTTTTAAAGGTAAATAAATATAAAAGGACCACCCTGACCATAAGGTGGCACTGCCAGTGGCGACTCCAGGAAATTTTTTCAGGGTGTTCTTCAATAAGCATAAATTACACAATCTAATAAAAAGAAAATTTTGTATATTGACAACAACAACAATAAAAAAACACGCAAATACATAAAGTTTACAATTTCCTTCTACGTGGTTTTCTTATCAAATATTTGTCCATAATTCTAGCAAAACAATAAACAATAAACTATCAAATATTAATTATTGTTGTTTAGTTGTTTCATTAATTTGTTTGTCTTTTATAAACTATAATTTGTTATATTGTTGTTTCATTAATTATAAAATTATTAATTATTTTTTAGCCTAACATAATTTAATTTGTTTGTCTTTTATAATGTACTGTTTCATTATTATTTAGCCTAACATAATTTAGTTGTTTAATTTGTTTATTAATTGTCTTCTATAATTTGTTATGTGTATAATTTTTTTTTTTTAAGAATACTAAGTATTTTTAACACACACATAGGGAGAGGGGAGAAGGTCTTAAAGAAATTTACAGTGGTGTATATCCAAAAGGGCCTGACTTTTGGATACACAACACAGGCTTTAAACCTCTTTAACTCACACTCATTTTCCAATGTGGGATTAACCCACTGTTTTTTCTTTTGAGAATACTAAGTATTTTTAACACACACATGGGGAGAGGGGAGAAAGTCTTAAAGAAATGTTATGTGTATAATTAATATGTATGATGTAATTAAAAGTTGAGTGGGCCATTTCGATACCAGCCTATTTCGATGTACCGTTTCAGAGTATTTCGGAGTTCCTTAAAATAATATATATATTATTACTATTATATAAAATAATATATTAAATTTAATATTTAAATAAAATTGGATTAAAATATTTATTTATAATTTTTTTATAAATAAAATTCACATTTTGGATAGTTGTAAACAGTACAAATGTACAATAAATATGAAAGTCAAAGCACCTCTTGTATGTACAAAAAGAATCATTTACTTCATATATATATATATATATATATATATATATATATATATATTCTAGAAACAGTAGAAATATTACTCTTGGATAAGTATTGTTAAGTTACCAACACCTTATCAACCACTCACTATTTTTTTTTAAATAATAAAAAAAACAGCCTTTAGCATTCTACTCTAGATACAGCTGGAAACCAATACATTGAAACTTGAAACTATTTAGGCTTAGTAACACGTTTGCTGATCTTATGATTTTTTTATTTTATTTTTTTAAGATTCATCTCTTCTAAGGAGTCTAAGACTGTTGGTTTGTCTTCTCTTCTTATAGTCTTCGTCTTCTTCGTTTGAATGTCCCAGATCTTTACCGTAAGTCTCTTATATTCTCATCTTCTTTCTACTTTTTCTTTATCTTACCCTCTACGTTCTTGTCACAACCACTTCTTCACTTTTTTTTTTTTTTTCAATAAGGACTATCATGGTTTGTGAGGGCTGGCCAGTTATGGTTAAAATATCAAACGTGCATGAATTTTGTGCTCTATTAGGATTTGAGCACATTTAGTAGAACCATCATTTACATATTTATGGTATCTAAACAATGTCAACCCAAACCAAGTATCATACACGATAGAAATGAGTTTTGCAAGGGACTAAGATTGACTCGTGTTTTACAACATGCCCCTGCCACACACAGGTGCACACGCATGCAGACACACACATGCATCTAATTATACTCTCATGGCAATAGGGGCGATGCTCACCATATATAGAGACTCAGTTCTCTGATAACCACACCAGTAGTTCAATTCTGTTCAGCCCAATATATCACATAGCATTCCTAACTTGCAGCCAATGCAGCACTGCTCTCATGATTGGTTCTCTATATTTTGAACTCCCTCTAAACAATAGTTTTCCATTTGGAGAACTTTGGGACTCTTTAAGTTATGGACTAAATAGATTGATATATAAAAGGGACAACAAATCACCCATTCACTCTTGCTTAGGTGGTAAATTGAATGATATCATTAGAAAGTCAGAATTGGTAGAGATTTATTGGAAATTTAGACTTTAATTTTAAAAAATCACCTGAGAAGGAACCTGAAAAAAAAAATTCAAAAATTCAGAAAATACAAAACATCATAAAGAAGTAAACATTGATAACCTCAACTTTAAAATTTCCAAACTAAATCCATGCAAATTTGTACCAGCCAAAATTCAATTAACAACTTCAATAGGGTAATCAAAATTCTATGATGGAGTGAAGCAGAAGGATCAAATTCAATGAAAAACTTCAATTGTCAAGTCAAAATTCTAAGGAGAGTGAAGCAGAAAAACTCAACCGCAAATGAAAAGAAAAACAGCCTCAACTTAAAAAATAAAATTCCTATATCAAAACCAATAAATATGCAATCAGATTCCAATTTCATATTCTTTATAGAAACATATTAACAATAAATATGCAAGAAACCATACAGATAAAGGAGAAGACTGGTAAATACCTAGCTATTCTAGTCTCGTAGTTTCTGAATTGTTCAAGTAGCAGGATTTGTGTAACGTATTAAGAGTTTTACGCAGATGCAGAGAATCCACAGTTCCAAATAACCCAGATAATAAAATGCCAAATCTCTGTAAGCAAAACAATAAAGAATCTAATTTTCAACCCACATTTAGGAAACATTAATAGAAGAGAACAGATTGAATAAACCTCAATGTAACTGCAACTGGAAAAGATCTACACGTGCAGGTATAAACTTCTTTCTGAAGAACAAAAATGCAAGCCTTATGGGAGCATTAAAATATTTTTGCAACCCCATCAAACAAAACATTATAATTATCCTTTCAAAACTAACAAATCCCAGTAAAAATAAAAACCAAGAAAAGCACAAAGGCTTAAAAGAAAAAACTGACCTCTTGACAAAAACCACAAAACTGAAAATACAAACCCACTTTTGAGAAAGCTAAGAACTGTTTGATGAACTGGAACAATTAGGACATATGTCATGAAGAAACTTTCACTTCTCAAACTATTAAATTCATTAAGCAGAAATATAAAATGCAAAGAAGCTAACACTATCATATTGTTATGAGACGGTAAATTAGTATTTGTGCACATAAACAAAAACGTCATGGCTTTCAATAAATTAAGATGCAATCTTTTTAACATCAAATGCGGAAAGGGTCTTCAATGCCCAATCTAAAATACATATCTGATTTTCTCATGTCATGAAATGAATTAAAAACTCAAAAACCTCTGTATGCAGTAAACATACCTTGTGAGCCTTATATCAAAACTAAAACCTATACTTGAAATCTACCTCAATTTTGGACCCCTAAAGTCACCAATAAAAAAATAAGAAAAAAAAAATTGTGGGGACTAAATCTACCAACTCTCACATGTTATAGAAAGCTAATCAGTTAATTGTTAACATGTACCAACTATTAGTATAACGATTAGTCCAATCATTACAAAACCAAATATCTAAAAATGGTATCAAAAGCTTATCGTAAAAATAATTAGAAAGACACATTCATTATCAATTCTTCAAGTTCCACAGCCATTTATATATGGTCATGTGATTGATAATGGATCATCAGTATGAAGGAAACTGCATTTTAAATTATAATTAGTCGTGAATGAGTCAGTTCCAGGACAACGTTAAAAATAGATTTTGTTTTTGGCAACTTATGAAGTGTAATTCATGAACTTAAGGCTCCAACCTTTATAATGAGTTAGATCAAGACTACCTCATGCATTGTCTTCAAGAAATGGACCAACACCCAAAATTGCATTATGCAGCAAAAACAGTAGGCTAGACATGTAGTTTACATGAACTAAATCAAGAATAAGAATAACCTGTCTCTTCTTTTTAGGGGCTGCTAAAAACTACTGTTACCAATGCCACATATTGCCTTGTTTGTTTATGTTGGAATCTAAGAATTTCCCAAAAGCAGAAAAATTGCTGCAAACCAACTAAGCCAAGAAATCAATTACAACTAAAACCTTACACACAAAAATTAAACAGTTGTGGTCAATTGGATTTTGTGAATCCAACAAAAGGCCAAAATTTATATCAAGATAGGGAAAAGAAAAGATTGAATCAAAGGATTATGTACCAGCTGTCAAAGAGAAATTTCCTCAAACACATGACATGCAACATTTTTCAGAGTCCTCCAATCATACCATTCTTTTTCTCATCTTTCTAACTCCCTCAAACCAATTCCAAATTTTAAACCTTAATCAAAACCAAATCTAGGCTAGATGCCTAAATCAAAACTAAGCAGTCCATATCAATTTTTTTGTGCATAAAAAAATACATTTACCGATGTGGTGACGGCAGTATTACGGTGGTGGGATGCCGACTGAAGGTGGGTGTTGGCTTGACAATGTTGGCAGCCCTCAGACTTCTCTCTCCGGCTCTCTATTTCTTCTCAAAGTGCCTTGTGAATGTTTTGCTTTGAGGCTTTGCTTGCAAATAGGGAAAAAATTGTGTTGCAAGAAATAAAGTACAGAGTGCGGGAGAGGGGGATAAAATACAGAGATTGGGAGAAGAAAGGAATATGTAATGGGCAAAATTTGTAACTGCCCAGTGTACAAAACGTTGTGTCTGTTGTTAGCATAGTCAATTGGCCTTGGGATTGTCAGTGATTTTTTGAAAGACACAGGTGCATGGTTTGCAAAATGAAACTGTTTGTGAAGGCTTTTCCGGGGAATGTGCAAAATAGACAGGGAAAAGGGTTTTATATGGTTAGTTAAGCAATGTTTGAAATAATAATGAAAAGTAGCATCTTGAGTTTTAGAAACTCGAGATCTATATTAAAACTCGAGTCCCAAAGACTCGCTTTGCGAGTGTTTGGGGACTGAAAATGCCACATAGATCTCGAGTCTTTAAGACTCGAGTTCCATGCAAAAAAAATTTCCCCTATAGTGGCATTTTTAAGCCTTACAGTGACGTTTTAAAGTCCTATAGCAGCGTTTTCCTGCAAATTTTTTTTTTATAAGTAATCACTCCATACCAGATTTAGGGAGCCCTATAGTGGCGTTTTTAAGCCCTATAGTGACATTTTAAAGCCCTATAGCGGTGTTTTTCTGCAATTTATGGAACTCGAGTATTTAAAACTCAATTTTCACGTGGATTTTTTTCCAAATCAAATCCATCCTCTTACAAATCGAGACTTAAAAACTCGAGTTTTATCTTGGAACTCGAGTTTTAGACACTCGAGATGCTAGTTTTCAGCATTGTTTTGAAACGTAACAACTAACTAAATTTTTTTATATTTATTGTTATTTGGAAAGGCTGTTCAGGCTTTTCCAGATTGGTTAAGGGCTGGTATTTATAAGCAGTAAGGGAAAAGCAACGTTAATTACCCAAAAACCAAACGTTGTACACGGTTACTTTAATGGCTTTAGGGAAAAGGCACAATTTTTCCAGTTTTTTTTTTTAAAAAAAAAAAAATGTAAATGTGGCATAAATTTATGTTTGATTTCTCAGATTCTCTCTCCCAACTCTCTGCGCCTAATCGACTCGTTCTCTCTCTCTGTTTATCAGACTTTCGGTCTCTTTCAATTTAACGATATTTTTGTTTTAAACCATTAGGGGTTTCCCTGATTTTAACAAATAGAGAGGAAAAGGGTTATGAATCCAAATTCCTAAATTGACAATAAAAAAAACAAAAGCAAATATCTACAAACATTTTGATAGAAAACCCTAAAACCCAAAACAAAAACGAATCAAATCTAAACCTACCTAACAAAAAAAAAATCAATTAAAAGTAACATTTCATACCCAAATTTGAAAAATGGAAAAAGAAAAAATTTAGCGATGCGGTTCCGTCGATTTGGGTGGTTGATACATGACCTAACAGTTTCTTTCTGTGCTTGCTGTTCGATGGTCTAAGTCTGGCCAGGGAATGGACAATGGCCAGCCTTGGATCTTTCTCTCTTTCTCTTGGGGTCCGACGAACAACTCTGTTCTCTCTCTTTCTCCGTATACGGGCAAGCCTTTTGAATGTAATTTACCCATTTAAGGGCCAAAATTAGGAATTAACACTGTTTGCCAAACAATATAATTAGTAGGCACTGTTTTCAAACTATATTTCATACTAACATCTCGAGTCTATAAGACTCAATTTAGGGCCTATAAATCAAGTCTCAAAGACTCGGTTTTCATGTTCTGATCAGATATGAGCTAGCCCTTTTCCACGTGGCGTCTACCTAGAAATCGAGTCTCTAAGACTCGATTTCTATCTCGACCCTTAAATGCTCGATTTATGTTCATACCTGCATCCCACGTGGATTCCAGCTGGATATCGAGCCTTAGAGACTCGGTTTTTAAAAAGAGTAATTGAGTCTTAGAGACTCGATTTTCAATCTTTGGTCCACAAGCTTCCACGTGGTTAGGGCAGCTACTAACCTTAGTCCTCATAATGTGGGTCTAGGGTCTCTCCATTTTTTCCTCCAAATAACCCAGCAGCTCTCTCTCCCTCTCTCACTCTCTCTCTCACTCTCATACAAAACTCACCCCCATTACAAAACTTCAAATCAAACTCACCCTCCATATTTTTACATCCTCATGTCAGGTAAGGTTTCTCACTCTCTCTAGTTGTTAGTTACATATATATGTATTGTTAGGTTTTTTTATGGGTATGTATATCATGACTATTTTTTTTTTTTTGGTTTGATATTGTTCTTTATATTTTTGATAGAATGATTTGAAGGTTTGTAATGGGGTGAGTTGTGTGTTTAGTTTTTTTTGTTGTTTGAGTATGATTAATGATTTTTTATTTTTTTATTTTAGAAACAAATGATAATGATTGAGTGTGTTTGTATGTGATAATGATTGTGTGTTTGTATGCAAATGTGGGGTTTGTATATGCATATGATGTAACAAGTTAGTGTATATATTTGCTAGGCTTTTATAAAAAGTAAAAAATATTGTAGATATATATTTGTATTGTTAGGCTTTTTATCATGACTATTTTTGTTGTTGTTTGGTTTAATATTTTTCTTTATTTTTTTGTTAGAATGAGTTGAAATTTTGTAATGGGGGTGAGTTTTGTCTTTACTTTTTTTATTTGTTTGAGTATGAAATGGTAATGATTGAGTGTGTTTGTATGTGATGTGGGGTGAGTATATGCAAATGTAGGGTGTGTTTGTATATGCATATGATGTAAGAAGTTGTAATTTTTGTACTTTGAGTATATAAAATGGTTTTGTAATTGATGTTAAATGAAAGAGATAAAATATGTCACTAACATATTACACTTGACTCTAATAGGTTCACAATCTCTGAAGAATATCGATATAAATGTATACTACGGTGGACCCCTTCTCAATCGTGATGAGATTAACGAATTCCCATTTAAAGGGCCAAGTATTGAATGCTATTACATGATGATACGTCATAAGTTGAAGACGTTATATGATTTGAAGATGAAAATAATGGAAGAATTGAATTTGAACCCTGCTTGTTATGATATAAAGATTATTTACTGTTACCCACAAGAAGTCCTTCATGAACGGATAAATTATGGGTATATGGCGATCAAAGAAGACAAACATGTAAAGATCATGTTTAATAGGATCCATAAAATGCCTCAAGTAAATGCTGCTGAGTTGTACGTAAGTTCGGAACCGCTTGCAAAAGTTGATGCCAAGGAGGTGCAACAAACAATTACATCTTTACAATTTACAACCCTAGATGATGGATGCACTACAATGGGGCAGTGGACCACGCACTGGAGGACCGTAAACACCCACTAGCGGGCCATGCTCAACTGCCGAGCACAAATAGGGGAACCTGGCCCATGCCCAATACTGGACCAACAGCAAGCACCCATCAATCTGATTGGCTTTCTTATTGCTTGCCCTGCATAACTCTCGGTACAACCATGCAAGGCAAGCACTTCCCCAACTGTACCTTTGTGGGTTGCGAAGGTCTCCAATTGCTGCACCCACATTAGATGCACCCTATCGCCGGATTTGTCCATGAAGATTATGTCCCCCAGTAGCGCTAGGATGTAGCATCGTGTGTACTTATGCAGTTGATCCTCTTTAGCATTAGGCGGCAATGGATTGACAACTTGCTCCAAAAGCCGTTTGATGAGAATCCTCTGGCCATTAAGTTGCTTTCTCTCATTATTTACAAGTCGAAAGCGAAGGAAGTCCCGGCACACATTCTCCCATTCTTTCTGCGTGCTCCCTGTTATAGCCTCGCCATTAACAGGAAGCCCAAGAAGAACCTCCACATCTTGCAATGTGATGGTGACCTCACTATGTGGCATGTGGAAGGTGTGAGTCTCGGGCCGCCGTCGCTCCACTAAGGCCGTTATCAGGACATGGTCAATCTCTCTACCCGGGATCCTGAGGAGTCCCTCCAAACCAAGTGCCTTAATGATGTCAATGACTCGGTCGTCCACCATTGGCTCTTGATTGGAGAACTCTTCACTACGGCTACGGCAGGTAAGGGACCCTGGATCTTGCACAGAACAGAACCATAGATTAATATATGACAACAAGTGCGTGTACGTTGTATGAATTAAATGCGTGTACATTGGTTAAATCTGTAGTGTTGTGTTTTACCTGCCCATTCCAAATAGCTTCAGACCGATGGTCGGCCTACTGTATCAACACCGACCCGTCAATGGGTCTAGGTTGTGCATGGTCAATCTGTCCAGCATTTGCAGCAGCCATACTGCACAAGAATGATAAGCAGTTAGCATGTAATAGACATTATTGAAAAAAAAAAAAAACAAAAACAATCTAACAAAGATTCTCAAAAAAAAAAAAAATTTAACAAAGTGGCAGTCATATGCCTAAAGAGAAAACACAGTTCCTATGAGGTCACATAGGGTGGAAGACAACCATTCAAGGAAAAATACACTTTACTCAACTTATCACCAGGAAACTAGAACAAAAGGTCATATTCTCCAGATTAATCATAAAAATATGGTAAGTAATCACCAGAAACCATGTTACTTTTCAGAAGGATTCACATTTTAATGAAATTGTAAACTTTATTGAAAAATGCCTAGAAGAGCCTTGGCAATTGCTCTAGAAACCACCCAATCACCATTGGGTTGTCAAATATAAATGTCATATATAAGATAACATATATACGGCTGTAATGATGCAACCCATTACTTAGCATTCAATTCTATGAAATATATATTACTCAAGAAATTTTATGACAAGAAAATTACATAAAATTTCTCATACATGTAGAAATGGTATCAATATCATAGAAGTGAAAGAATTAGCCTTATTAGTAAAATCAATAGTACAGCAATGAAGATCTAGCAGGAATATCAGATTCTAGCCTATATATGCAAGACATGCCCAAACTGATTATGCAAGCCATAAAAGTAATGTTTGATTTGACAGCAGCATTAATTCATGCATTAAACATATAATCATGCTTGAGAGAAAGAAGCACAAAGATGGAGACAGCAACGGAATTCAAAAATAGCTATGTATTAACTTGTGAAACAAGTATTATTTCTTTAAAGAAAGAAGAAAAGAAAAAAAAAAAGTCGAGCTTTTTTATATTTCATCATTTTATTCAAGCGTGTAAATTTATCGTTCATTAGAATTTAATATCTAGGGGAGAAGCTGTCAGTTTTTATTTTTAGCAATTATGGAGACAGGAATTTTGAGCAAAGGTCAATGATATTAATTAAAGTATACACAATAAACAAGACCCACAATGAGTATAAATATAATATAAAAGGGTATTTTAGGACATTTGATTGGAATATAACTCCATTATATCATCAAATCATGTTATACCATATTGTGAATTACAAATTCATGGTTCTATTCATGTTTACCACCAAAACAGATGCATAGGAATAGTAATTCCATTACAAATTCTTATATATAATTTTTTTCTAATTAGTAAAATACTTCATTGAAAGAAAAAAACTACTACAAAGAGGGTTACAACTTCTTATATTCCTTGCAATACTTATTTCTATTCCTAAGTAATCATTATCAATGTATTGAACATGCCCTTAGTTTTTCTGATGCAACCAGGTATCTCATGTATGGGTCATAGCATTTTAAATTTAATTCGTAAACTTAATGTACTGCACCCTAAACCTCTGCTTATCCATCTAAATAGCAAGAGACAACAACAACAAAAAAAAAAAAAAAATCAAATCAAATCATATCAAATCAAGTTCTGACCACTATTCCTTAGGCCTCTTAGTTTCCTCATGTTAAATTTTCTCAAACACGACAATCTCAACACAAAATAGAAAAAATTTCTCGCATTTTCTTGGGAACCAAACAGAGTAACACACGAAACAATCAAATCAATCATAATTTTGGAACAAAAACCACAAACCCACATGAAAAAATCACACAATAAGAAAATCATACTTGAGAGAACTGAGTGGGAGTGGAGAGGGTGCTTGAGAGTGGAGACTGAGTGAGAGTGGAGAGAGGCGTTAGAGCAAAGAGGCGTGAGAGTGAGAGAGGTGCGAGCATGAGAGGGTGTCTGTGTGAGGGTGGAGAGGCGTGAGAGTGAGAGTGAGAGAGTGAGTGACAGAGGCGTGAGAGTGGAGAGTCTGTGTGAGAGTGAGAAGGTGAGTGAGAGTGGAGAGAGGCATTAGAGCAAAGAGGCGTTTAATTTGAAAAAACCCTATATGAAATCGAGTCTTAGAAACTCGGTTTCCAGGTGTTTTCCACGTGGATCAAACACCAACAACGTCACTAACCACGTCACATATAAACCGAGCTTCTAATTGTCGAGATATAAATTGAGTCTCTAAGACTCGATTTCTAGGTGGACGCCACGTGGAAAAAACGCTAAATCAAACGTGATCAATCCATGGAAACCGAGCCTCAAAGACTCGGTTTATAAGCCCTAAATCGAGTCTTTTAGACTCGAGATGTTAGTAATATATATAGTTTGAAAACAGTGCCTACTAATTATATTGTTTGGCAAACAGTGTTAATTCTCAATTTTGGCCCCCATTTAAGCAGTTAGTGTTGTATTTATACTCAGAGACCATCAGACTGTTTTAACGCTGCGATAGGAAGCCTCTCCAAACGATGCACCGTACGATTTTTTAAAGATTAAACTGTATATGTGTCTGAATTTTAGATAGGCACTTTTCCTATATAGCAGCACCTCCTTAATTGTAGGAATTAACTTTTTCTCAGCTTCTGCTATTATATATAGTATATGATATAGATATAGATGTAGATTATTATTTTTTGTAATTAACAACATTATAAAAACTATACAGTAAATTTTGTAATATATATAAAATCTCTTTTATAAATAAGGATATGCGGAATTAAGTGGTTATTCCAGCATTTGACTAAAAACTAAAAAGTAGGGGAAAAAAAGCGAAAAAAAACGTAACCAATAACATTTGTCTCATTATCCATTTGCAATAAGGCATTGTTTTTAAACACAAGCCAATAGGGATAAGTCGACCCCACTCTCTCTCTCCAAAAAAAAAAATCTTTTTTTTTTTTTTTTAATTCATTCTGTCCATAATATCTAAAGAAGAAAATGCTATACATTATCAACAATGGAAACGCCTAATAAGACTGTCAAGGAAAAGACTTGAAGTTGAAAAGAAGCATGAGCATGGCTTGCAATTCACTTTCACTATTCTCACCCAATTATTTCATTCCCATATCCACTAAACCACCTGCTAAACATTTGTTTTCTTCCCACACGTATCTTCCATGCAATTTTAGTCAGTACTACAATAGCAAGAGAGAATTTCCACTACCATCAGTGGCTTCAATCCCATACCAACCCATCAATGTGGACTACTTGGAGGAAGAATTCAGTGGACATGGTGTCACCTTTGAAGGTATTGGTGATAACTGTGTTGCCAAGATGGGACTCGAAAACGGAAGCACAGTCAACTTGATGCTACCAAGTGGCTTAATTTCATCATACAAAGCTCCCATGTGGCATGGAGGCAAGGTGGAGTTGCTGCACACATCAGTCTCTGAGGATGAGAATGGTGGTGCTGTCATTCAAGGAGGGGTGTCTTTAGCCTTAAATTGTTCCAGTGATGGTGATGTCGAAGTTTCTTGGTCTCCATGTAATTGGGCTCTTCGTAATATAATAGGCGATGCTCAAGAATCCATTCAGGTCCGTGTATAATTTTTTAGGCCATGAAACTTTCTTGTAACCAAAGAGTAAACATTGAATTCTATGAAACCAAACTTTATATCGACCTATTTTGAAACTATTTTATAATCAAGATAAAGGCATTTTAGCCTAAAATTTATTGAAAGATGTAACCCCTCTTTGTTGAACGGAATAGAATATATCATAGATGGTTAGCGAATTTGGTTCAAATGGTTATTAAGTATTTTTAGAAGGCTTCAATAATAGTTAGTGCCTATACATTAGTTCATGAGTGATTTAATCCCTGATATTTGAAGTGATCGTTTTTAGTTTCAAACAAATTTAAAGAGATCACTTTACTTAATGTGTCTAATGGAATAATGACATGTCAGTTTTTAATCTGACCATGTCATCAAATTAAGGACTAAAGCGACCACTTAAAACATGAGGGACTTTCACTCAAAAAAAAACACGAGGGACTAAAATCGTTCATGGATTAAAACTTCAAAGACCAACAATGTATTTCAGATTTTTTAGAATTAGTTAATTATTATAGATGGTCAAATTGTCATAATGTATATCTTTGTTTGGTTCATGATTTAGTCTTGTAGATATAAGTACATGGTTAAACGTATGAACTTGTAAAATGCAGGTAGAACTGATAGATAGGGACTCGGAGAACAAAATTGAAGTAAAATACATTGTGACTCTCAAAAAAGATATGTTAAGCTCAGAGCTTGTTGTCTCAAACTCCAACTCTTCTTCATTGCTCCAACTGACGGGGTCCATTGTAAGCCATTTGGTAGTGAGCACGCCAGATGCAACTTATGCACTCGGATTAGAAGGATCTGACTTCTTCAACAGGTCACCATTATTAACAAACTTTGCTTTAGTTCCTCCGGATTTCGGCCAGAAAAATGAATTTGGCTTAGGCCAATTTTTGGGTCAAATGACACTGAAAGGCCTTTCGTCTGGTTGGGGTGCAAGAAATCAAAACACTGCTGATGATGCAGAAAGCAGCCCAAGAGAAAGTGAAGAAGAAATGGAGGGTGAAGAAGATGACAACTACAAGCATTTAAAAGAACAAATGAGTCGGATATACACCAGTGCACCTCGGTATTTCACAATAATTTGGCCGCGTTTTTAAAACGCGGCCTTAGAACCATTTTTTTGTAGTGTGGAATTGTATTTACATAAATGCACCTATCTTTTCCTTGTTTTCGAATAAGATTCATTCACTCCCAATAGATTTCCTGATCTGGTATTATATAAAATTAAAAGTAGTAAAATAGAAAAATAAAAAATAGTCAAATATTAAAAAATGAGTTGACCAAACTACCCGTACACAAATTTCTTCTTCTTCTTTTTTATTTTTATTTTAATGAGATATACACAATACAATTCTTGGCATTTGTAACGTTTATGGTTTTGGAACAAAATACAATCCTTGGCGTTTGCTTAATATATAGAGTGTAGTACGGTGGCATGGGCTGTCACTATAAGAAATGATAGCTAACTATGATCCCACCTCGCACAGAATGTATGTTATATATATCATTCAAACAATTTTTTTTTTTTTTTTTTTTTGAGGCTGAATAATATTTCAATATTTGATTTCATATCAAATTGTCCAAATATTTTGACACGAAAGATATCCAAGTGATATGCAGAAGAGTATTATATCTCAATTGGCTGGTAACTCTTAATATGTTCACAACATTTAGGATTCAAATTTCTCCCTTCCCGTTGTAACTATCATTAAATGCATATAAAAAAACAGTTGAAAAATGGCCTCATGGTACATTGGTACAACACTTCCTACAAGAGCTATTTTGGGTATGACATCAAATAAGAAGGAGAAATTATAAGGTCCACATGGTGGACAAGTGACGTGGTCCATCATTCCACTATAAGACTTACACCTGTTTAAAATTGCTGAGTTAGAAATTTTTTTAAAACAAAAACTGATTACTGACTCAGCAATTTTAAACAAGTGGGAGTCTTTTAGTAGAATGGTGAACAAGTGACGTGGTCCACTAAAGGACTGTATAATTTCTCAATAAGAAGGCCTCATATAACTATATATCCTACAGGACCTACACGAGCTATTTTGGGTACGTATGACATCAAACAAGAATTATTTTTTTTACCCAGTAAAAAAGAAGAAGAATTTTGTAAACATACAATTAAGGAAAAAAGGGAAGAACAAAAAAAAAGGGGCTGTTCCACAAATTATGATATTAGTATATTTGAGAAATTGATGCTAAATTTACTAATTATTATATTTGTGGAATTACACCAATCATATTTATTGTTATGTTATTTTGTAAACATTATTAATAAAATTGGAAATAACTTTAAATTTTTTCTTCCTAAGAAAGTCTTCAACTATCAATCTTAAGAAGGAAAAAAAAAAAATTCAACAATCTGATAAGACCAATATAGTCACAATTCAATAATAAAAGTTTAATTAGAGTGGGGCTGATCTTGGCAATGTAAACAAAAAAAAAGGGGGCAGAGATTAAATTCATTAAGTGTGAAAAAAACCTCTTATTTACAACTTTCAATAAAACATGGCCACGTTAGTTCTTTTCAAATAAAATAAGAGTAATGTTAAAAATACTATAAATTTTACTTTATAAGTTCTTTATAAATTGATATGTCATGAATTACAGAAAATAATTTACACAGTCATTTATTATGTTTTTGAACTCTAAAAATCACATTCATTATTATGTCAATTTGTAAACTTGTAAATAATTTTAACATTTTTCATAAAAAAACAGTGATTGATACACACAATTATTTTTGGTTATACAATAGTTTTTTTTTTTTTTGAGAAGGGTTATACAATAGTTATAATCCTATATAGATATCTCAATTGAAAACACACCAAGAGATACCAATTAAGTTACTAGGCTCTTAGCAACTAATACACACAATTATAATCCCATTAAAAACCTATTTAACCAATATAATCCATATGTTGAGGCATGCAAATTCATTCTCTTCTCATCCCTTTTTTGGGGCAAAGAAAATATGGATATAACAAATTAGGGTTCTACGGGACAAAGCTGCTAAGATGAGGATAATATGGCAATATTTTGCCATTTTTAGTTGAAAGAGTAATACAAGGACCCAAAAATTTTCACAATTTATTTTTTTCAATTGCTAATATGGGTGGTTGTAATTTGAACATCATCACTTTCACATATATCTACAATTACCATTATTTTTATTATACATCAATCATAACTGGCCGCATTAAGTATCAACCATTATGAAAAATATCATCTCTCTAAATTTACTGTAATTAGAATTAAGGGCAAATCATTGAGAGTACCAAGTTTTAAAATTGTTCATTTTGTTAAAAGTTTTGTAATTTAATTAAGGAAAAAGTACGAATGCCCTATGAGTTTTAGAAAATTTTTATAAGAATTTTTTTTTAATAATTTTTTATGTTTTTCATGAAAGTAGTATTGAAATTTTTGTAAAATAAATTATTAACAATTACCCAAAATGCAGTTAATAGAACCCATTAAATGATTCAAATCCTTTTTCCTCCTCTAGTAAAAATTTTTTTTTCCTAAATTTTTAAAATTGCTAGTATCTCTACGTACATAGGACGTAGCTACCCGTAAAAGGGCATTGCGGTCATCGCGCATTGCAAAATATTTTAAGAAAATAAATATAAAAAGTAAGAAAAACAAGAATAATTGAGCACTGATGGCGATTGCAAGCCCGTGAAGACACGACACGTGGAGATCCATTTTAAGGAAGATGACGAAGTTCTGACTTCTGATACCTCTGTAACCCCGTTGAAATAATTACAAAATTTTATTACATCATAAATAATTGAGAAATTGCATACAAATTTCACAACCCCACCACGCGGCTTTAAGTTTGTGTACACCAATCGGTTATAATTTATTGTGAAAATATTGTAGATATATCACGTTTTTTTATATTCATATCAAACAGCCCACTTGGAGGTCATTTTCACGCGCCATAAATGCGTGCCGGATAGATATATCAAAATTTTACAACATAGAAAAGAAGAAAAAAAAAAAAAAGAATTAAAGACAAATTTTATACGAAACTTAGAAAGTAAAAACAAAAGCCACCCAAAGTCACCAACCCTAGACTTCATTTCAGTTTATAAGAGGAGAACCAAATACACAAAAAATTTCTCTCCTATCTATATTTTTGTATCTCTCTCTCTCTCTCTCTCACTAGGGTTTTGTTTTTCAGTATCCAACTTTTCTCTTGTATTTCACAAATTTGGTAATACTTGGGGTACAGACCTTGACAAAGAGTATCAACTGGTACCTTAGAGAAGAACAATAAAACAAGCAAAAAAGAAAAAGAGTTACAAAAAAAGCAAAAGTTTGTATATTTGGTTATATAAATAGAGAAAGGGAAAGAAGTAGTGGTTTTTTGTGGGATAATTGAGATATGGGGAGGGGAAGAGTTGAGCTGAAGAGGATAGAGAACAAGATAAACAGGCAAGTCACATTTGCAAAGAGGAGGAATGGGCTTCTGAAGAAAGCTTATGAGCTTTCAGTTCTGTGTGATGCTGAAGTTGCCCTTATTATCTTCTCCAACCGTGGCAAGCTCTATGAGTTCTGTAGCACCTCTAGGTAATCGCTCAAAATTTGTGCTTTGCTCTTCTTTTTGTCCCTAGCTATATATACACATGTAGCTAGGATCTCTTTTCTTCTTCTTCTTCTTCTTGTTTGGTTGATTTTTATTCATGGTTTTGGATGAAATCTCATATTTAATTCTAGAAAGAAGCTTCTTTCACTCTTTTAATTAATTAATTCTATGTTTATGTTATATTGGAATGTTTGTTTCTTGAGTCTTTGACTTATGGGAGTTTCTCAAAAAAAAAAAAAAGTCTTCGACTTATGGGAGGTTGATAAGTTTTATGATTTATTTGAAGCTTGGTTTAGTTGATGATCTAATATCTTATATATCTAATTTTTACACCATAACACTTTTTTTTTCTTTTTTCTTTTTCTAAAAAAGGGAAATCTTGCACAATGAGATCTGAAGCATATTTCCAGCTTTCTGTCAGTTTATAAGAAGATTCTTTTGTAAAAACCCAAGTTTCATTTTTTAGAGAGAGAAATTGCTGTACTTAAATTTGTTCAAAAGCCTCAGATCAAGGACTTAAATCGGTTAAATGGCGTGGCTAGAGAAAGTTCTTTTTTTTGGTTATTATTTCCTTCTGAAATCTAGATTGACACATCTTTCAACCAAGCATCCATTTAAATTATTATTCAATAAGCTGAGACTTATTTAATTTCTTTTTTCTTTCTCTGAAAAGTTATGACTATATATATAGAATTGTTTAACTTGTATGTACTTTTCTGTTTCAATTTAAGTTAAAAATTAAATTATTGTTCATTTTTTTTGCTTCATTTTCAGGAAAAGAATAAGAAATATTTCGATTTTATTATTTGGTTCAAATAGCTTAAATGTAGTACAACAAGTATAATTTTTATTTTTATTTTTCTGTTGAAGAAATTCCTCGATAAATTTAAGCCTTAATTATTAATTATAATAATAAGTAATAGTTTAAAGCCTTAGTAATAAGTGAATTCGAAAGGATCAAGTGTGAAATATATTTCAAATTCATATCATAAGTGATTTGTGAAAGCAACTCTCTCTCTCTCTCTCTCTCTCTCTCTCTCTCTCAAGTCTATCATGCATTGTCGAAGTTCATATTACTATTCAAAACCCTTCATTTTTCATCCCCACGTTTCAAATGCAAAACATTTATTAAAATGATGAAATTAATATTTTAAGAGTATATAGTATTTTCAGTTTGGTACGATAATGAAGCTTCTAATTCTTTTTTGTTTTATAGTAGTCTTTCAGGATTTAAAATATTACATTTGTAGGTTTTGAAATGTAGGTTTAGGACCAGCATTTATTTCTTATCATTTCGGAAGAAAAAAAAGTTAGTTCTTATCCAATCTAGGGAGAAGGTTAGTTCTACCCATCGTTCATGTGGGATTTATATATAGAGATTGATAGGGTTAAAGATTAGACTTAGCTTGTAGGTATAACAGGTCTACTTCCAAAAATATCATGATTCAAGGACTTCTCATTTAAATTATAAAAATAAATAAATTGATAGACCACCTTAAGAATGAAAAATGTGTATATAGGGCATATAAGAATTGCAGAAATGTAAAATTAATCTGAATCTAAGTGGTAGTACTACCTAGAGATCCCTGCAAAAGAATATTGGGTTGATCTTTCTGTGTGTTATGACAGTCAGCCAAATGATTGAACCAATAACCCAAAAAAAAAAAAAAAAAACAGTTTTACAGAAGAAATGGTCAAGGAGAAGGCTAAATATGACTTGGATTTGGAGCAATGGAAATAGGACCAGCAGTTCATAATTGATTTTTTTAGTAAAGTTCATCATGTTATGTTTAATATATATATATATATATATATATGTATGTATGTATGTATGTATGTATGTATGTATGTATGTGTGTATGTGTGTTATGTTCTTAGATGGATAAAAATAATGAAATAGGTTTCATTTAGGAAACTCATCAATATCCAAACAGAATTAAGTTTACAGATGATATCTTGGAAAGTTGGAATAAGTAAGGATAGAGAAAACCAAGTTCATGGTAATGACTCCCTGGCTTTATTTAGTGATGTAGTGGTAATGAAGAAACTCTTTAATGTAGAAAACTCATTCGAATAAATAGTTACAGTCAGTCATAAGATACAAATCTTTTGTAACCTTGGTTCTCTATTCTCTATGCAATTTCGACAAACACCTTGCTTGCCATCGAAAAAAAATCAGAAACAATTAAGATTTCACAATCTTGCTCGAGTAAGAGTCAAGCCACAATCATGTGAAAATTTTGCCTGTTTTAATGTTTTGCTTAAGCTAGACTTGATTTTTCCCAACTGCATAAGTTTTACGTACTTCATATTTTTGAATAAGTAAACAAGACACTTCTAAGCTAACTTAAATACAATAATTGCAACCATCATTAACACAAGTTTTGTCACATAAATAGTACTTGCCGACATCTAAAACCTAATAAGATTATTATAGATTATGATTAAAAAAATAAAAGAACAATCGGACAGTTGAAATGTTATCTAGTAGTAGTTTACAACAATTATAATTTTGTTCACTGAAAAGAAAAAGAAAAAGATGAGGGCAGTTGTTTTAATTTTTTTTTTGAATTGTACACCAAATATCACCTCAACCATGTCAGACATTTTCCTTTAATATTATAATGGTCACATCAACCATGCTACATTTTTATGTAATATTTTAATAGAAACAAATACACCTGATATTAGTTAACCCTAGCCGGATTCATTAACCAGGCACATAAATGTTTCGTATTTCATGTTGAAGTTTATTTGCAAAAAAAAAGATGATTTATCAATGGGCACTCACATGTTGGCATTAGAAATGTAAGACGTTTGGAGGAGCATGATAGTCAAATTGTGAAAAATTATTCATAATGTTAACACTCATTGTTTTTGTGATCAAGTAATTAGTCTTTAGTCCATTATGTCAAGTTTTTTTTTTTTTTTTTTTTTTTTTTTTTTTTTTTACAAAATAAAAATTCTACTCTAACTTAATTTGGGTGTATATGTATGTGTATGAAACTTCCTCTTAAAAACTTAAACTCCGGCTCTTTCTCCCCACATTCCATAAGCACTTATACTTATAAAGTTACCATTACGTTTGCGCCAAGAGTGCGCGATAGTCATAGTGCCTAGTCTTTATTAAGTTGTTTCATTGGACTCATAAGTGGAAATTTAAAAGCATTAGCGAATGCATAGATATAGGACAGTTTCTTTGATGATCAAGACTTTAGTCTATGTAGTGCCTTAAAGGCTCTTGTAGTTATGTATTATTTAGTTAAGACTTAAGAGTATCTATCAAACCGTATAGCTGATTTAGTGTTTTAGGTCTTAACTTTAGAGAAGAAGTACATGTATGATCTTCATGAATGATATTGAACTTGAGCTGGGACCTTTCTTTCTTTTCAAAAGAAGAGAGAATTCCAAAACATAGGGTCACGTGAATTAACAATACCCCATTCACAGAACAAATGTATTTTAGTCATTTCAGAAATATAAGCACACTGTCTCTAACCTAAAAGCTAGTACTTCTTCTAGCACACTGAACAATTTGCAGATTAAGATACACTCACAGTGTTTCCAGCTCAATAGGATGACGCTGTGAAGTTTGCAGAGTTAGCTACCTCCTACTCTTCACTCGTTCCCACACTTGATCTCAGTACATTATCATGTTATGGCATAGAAGAAAACTCGATGTGTAGCCTTCTATACAAATCAGCATGTGAATATTGGGCTAAAATGTTAGGACACTAGCTAGCACACATGCTTCGTGATGCAGCAGCTGGAATCTTATAGGAGCAGCTTTAGCCTTTAGCTCATCATCAGCAGTTTCACTGGCTAATACCTCATAGTATGTGCCTTTGAAGATTCTAAGGTTGTTGGTTACTAGTTGTATGCACGTGTGTAAAAGTATACATGAAGTCCACCAACAACGAAGTGCAATTACTCATAGTCTATAGATTTTTTTTCTTTGATACACTATAGAAAGTGAATGAAGTAGAACTAAGGAGGCAACAACAATAGACAACAAGAGTTACTACCACCCAGGCAGAGAATTCTCTTCGTATCAACCTTCCAAAACCCATGAAACTTGAATTTTCAAGGTTTAAGGTGGAAGTACCTGCTGCATGGGTGTAAAAGGCTACCCAATACTTCCAACTACTATCATACTCCAGCCAATGTGAAGATTTTGATGGTCTTTTTCCACAGGGATGGGGAGGTTAGGAGTCTCTAATAGACATGAAAAATGTTTCTTTCCTTTTGAATTTGAATCATTTTATTATGCATTCAGTAGCCCATCATTTAAAATCTATAAAACCACCACATAAATAAAAAATATAGATTTATGGATTTAAATTTAATATTGTTGTATTAACTTTTTGATTGATTTATTTATTTATTGATATAGCTAGGATAGGACTTTGACATGCATCATGCTGATTCATGCATGTCTATATCCAAAATATTTAAAGTGTTTGAGTCTGATAAAACTTCATGCCTACCCTAAAAGAATCTCTTACAAAAGCTCCAGCGCCCTAGAGAAGCAGAAACACATGCCTCTCAAAGGACCTATTACAACCCTTTAAGAAATAATAAAAGGACTAGTGTATCATTGCACTGTTCCACCAAGCAAGCCAGTAGTGTATTGATGACATTGATTGAAATGCTAATATATCAATAGACAGACTTGTATTATTTTACTACATAGACCAGGAACAAGTTCCGATATATGGTATTTGAGTAATTTTTTTTTTTTTAAATTACGTTTTTTTTTTCTAATGAAAATAATTATGTTGAATTGTTGCTTATATTAGAGATTTAGAGGTGTGGTTTGAAAATTTTTTGATAACAAGATTTACTCATCATCTATGCCCCTTGATTATCCTGATTGGTTTACTTTTCTATTTTTGTATTACCTAGCATGCTCAAAACACTTGAGAGGTACCAAAAATGCAGTTATGGTGCGGTTGAAGTGAACAAACCTGGCAAGGAGCTCGAGGTATAGCTTAACTGTATTACTGTATCTCACTGCTTATACCTGACTTTGAAGTAATCATCAGACTTTTACCATCATAGGAACCAATAGGTCTAGGGATACCTAATTCTATATCTACTTTCACATGCATCCAATTAATTAATGTGCATAGGTATAATTGATGTGTAATAAAAATAATATCAACAATAAATCTATGTGAAAATGATATTGCTTCTATCATTAGTAAACTACTTAATTAGCAATATATTAACTGAGTGTGTCTGTAGGATGGTTGGAGGGACTGTAATCAAGTGCTCTTTTGGTTTGTTGTCTCACTGTTAGAATGTGGCAAATATAGATGTCAATTTTTTTTTGAGTGTCTAATATATATGGTATAAATTATAAAGTATAAACTAAATAAATTTTGGTGTTTTGTCTAAACAATGTACTATGCCTCAATTTGTGATTTTAATATCACTGTTATCATGTAATGTAACAGATCAGTTACCGGGAGTACTTGAAACTGAAAGCTAGGTTTGAGTCCCTACAACGAACTCAGAGGTAATTATTGTTTTGAAAAATTAAATTTGGTTAGTGTTTTTATTTAGTGCTGTTATAAAATGATTGAGATGGATGATTTCTTTGGATAAAGGTGTAAAATGGAAAATATATATATTTATATATATTTCTATTACATTTTAAACCTTAAACCCGTGTAACAAAGTAAATCTTATAGTTTCAAAAGTGACATTAACAAAAAAAAAAAAAAAACCCTTTTAGTTTCACAATTAACAAATTAACCCTAAAGTTCAAAAAATTAAAAATTAAATCTCAAGCCATTTTAGTGAAACGGTATTGTGTTTGAAGTTTAATATAGCCGGAGGGTTTACTTTGTGACTTTACAATAATTCAAGGTTTAATTTGGTACATTTTGAAATTATAAATTATAATTTGATATTCTTGAAAATACAATTTTTTTTTTCACTCCTAAATTATAGGGTTTAAAATATAACTATCCCAAAAAAATTTATAGCTTTAGCATTGGATTAGAAATATTGTGGCATCCTTTGTTTATGAGCTCAGCTGTTCTTCTACCACACAAGTGCATTCACTCATGAAAGGTTTCTCCTTGGTCCTTCAGAAACCTTCTTGGGGAAGATTTGGGCCCATTAAACACAAATGACCTTGAGAGGCTTGAGCGGCAATTGGACTCATCCTTGAAACAAGTCAGGTCCACTAAGGTAATTAAATTTATATTAATGCATTGCATAAGCATGTTTTACTTTGCTTGACACATTTTATATTTTGTAATATGCAGAAATTGAGTAAATTTTAAAATTTTCTTCTTGGGAAATTACAATTTACCCTAGTTTTATTAATATTATTTTTTAGTCAAGAGTCTTGTAACTCAATTAGTACCTTTTAATTTTTTCAACAAAAATGTCTAAGATTTAAATCTTCTTTCCTCATTGTAATTATTGAAATATAAAAAATAAAAATAAAAATAAAAACTAACAAAGTTTTTTAACATAATTTAGTTCAACTTCTTTAAATTGCTGTCCAAATCCTATGGGGGATCAATGTAATGTAAAAGTTAAAAGATTTTGTGGAACAAAGTCGTGATTAGGCAAAACTACAAGGGATAATTTGTAATCAAAGGTTTGTCCACAAAAATACAAAATCTGTTATTTTAGCTGAATCTAATGATTTTATTTTAATTTAAACGACATTTTTTTTTCTTTGGTTCCTTGACACATTTATATATCTTTTTGAGAAATTTACGAACAATAGAAAGACATAAGTATATTTGGTGAGGAAATATATTGTTTGGGATTATATTGATACAAAATTTGCTCACACAAAAGTAATGCACAAAATAATATGTACCCGTCTGCCGTTGATGTTGTATACAATTTTGAAAAAATAAGATGTGACAATTTGATGTGATCATTTTAACAGTGCAGATTGATTTTGTGGGTTTTTATTTTACTTATATTTTTAATAGCATAAATGCATAATCCTATCTTTTGTGTTGGTAAGTATACATGCATATGTAATATATTTTAACTTTAAGGGATCTAATTGGTGTCATGTTTCACTCAAATTCTTGTTTTGAAAGTTGGTGAATTCACAAAGAACTCTTTGCTTTTTATTTCTTTCTTTCACTCCTGATTTGAGTAGATGGGTTCATGGTTATATAAATATTTATACCATGAAAATCTAATTTTAATTATATTTAAATATAACTTTCATAAACTCCACACATATACTCCATACTCATTTAATGCATAAGGCTCTTGCTCTTCATAAACTTAGTTTAATTTAAAAAAACAAATAAAAACAAAAAATTTTAACTTTTAATGTCTTCCTTTAAACTCATTCTGATCATTCCTAACAATGCCTAGAATTTATAATAGGTGTCATATATTAGTGGATTGGTGAGTACGTATGGAATTTGATCATGACTTCATAAACTCAAGTTCAACATGTTTTCAGGCAATAGATTCTCAAGTAATGGAAAACTTGATGTGCTTATTTCTATAATGGAAAACTGATTCTTTGTCAGACCTATTGTTGATTTGTTATGAACTTCTCTCTTTATTATATTTCCATGTAGTATCGCCCATGTATAACGCAAACCCTGTTCTATTTTTGTCATCCATTTCTCCAACTCAATTGCTATCACTCTATAACCTACACACTTGAATCTTTTAGAGGATGAATAAAAATTATAAAACAATCCAAAATCAAGTGACCTTTCACATGGTAAAAAATTCTATTGGTAATCTTCAAATGAGACAAGGTAGGCAATTTTATATAACAACTAACAAGTCGAACACCAAAAAGGCTTGAGAATTACAATCAAACTCTTAAAAAATATAGAAATTTCTCTCTCCATTGTCATCTTTGATAATTTAACACCACATTTCACAGGGTACTTACTAGCTAGTAATCTAACATTTCAAATTTATTAGGGGTCTCTTTAGAAAAACCTTCTTGAGAAAATAAAAATCTCAATCTCATTCTCCATTTGCTATACCTCAATGCCAAGATAGTAGGCCACAGTTCAATATCAAATATTTCAAATTTACGAGCCATTACTTTCTTCAAAGATACTTGGATCGTTACCTATAAGAATTAAATCATCCATAAACAAAAAAAAATGGTCAAGATATATCTCAATTTTCATGCACTTTAGAATAAAGTGTGTTCATGTGGGCAAGTCCAAAAGACTCTTCTTTAGAAAGATTCCTACATTATCAAATTAAAAATAAAAAATAAAAAGCTGTCTTCCAGTGGACATTTAGAGAATCTATTCTTGTGAAAGTATCTATCAACTCCATTATTTCAAGTATTTAATGCCTCTACAACCTCTTTAAAAGTCATGCTCTTTAAAAGTCATGCTTAATAGGCTTTCTATTAGGGTTACAAAAAATATCCCATTAGATCAAATACTGAATCTGCAATCCCTGATCAATCCAAGATGTATCAAGAATTTGTCAAGATTATATCTTGATCGATTGAGCATGTGTCATTCTCTTCAATAGATCTTGAGTCTTCGTCTTAGACTCACAAATACTCATTAAAGACTCAACAATACTGTAACCTTTTTGTCATTTGTTGCGAATGTCTAATTTATTGGACCTAACACACATCTTTATTAATACATTGTCATTAGATTATTGAGCATATATTAAAACGTTTGACTAAAAGGTGATCATGTAATCATATATATGGATCTTACAAAAATCCATGGGAGGTTTCTAAAATTTTTTAATTTGATTTGATCCAATAACATATGGAAATTGGATAGATATATGCCTATTTCACCGTATGCTGTCTGGTCAAACAACAAAGACTTTGTCTTCTTTATTTCTCTGGAAAAAAAAGTTTTTTTTTTATATTTTATTTTTTTATATGTGATATATAAGTCATCTTTTATGTTTATATATGTATATACAGATAAAATTTAGTTACAATATTGGTTATAGCCTAAAATTACAATTTTACTTAATATTTTTTTATTGGGGGTGAACTTTGAAAAATTTACGATTGGATTACATTTTCTTTTTATATTCTCTATACTTGCAAAATTTCTAGAAAATTAAAGATTAATAGCTATGCCATTAATAAATTTATTAAATTACAAGTTTTTGTAGTTTAAAATTGTGCATAAAATATAAGCTTATAGAACATATAGTGAATAGTATCTAATTAGTACAAAATTTGACATGTGTATTAAGAGTATAAAAAATATGCAATCCTACAGTTAGATTTTCAAAATATATAGTAATATTAATAATATTGAGTAAAGTTGTAGTTTAAAGCTATTACCAATTTTGTAGCTAAATTTTGTCCTACATATATTATTTTATATATGTAGAAAAATAGACAGCTTTGTCTATAAAATCAAATCCTGTTATGGTTTCTAAAAAATTTATCAAGTTTAAATTCCGGTTTCATGTGAGGAGAACTTACTCTAAATGTCTCAATCTACTTTGCAGACACAATATATGCTGGACCAGCTTTCTGATCTCCAAAATAAGGTATGCACATACGGCATGATAATGATGGTAATTCTATTTTATTTGCTTCTAATGTCAACAATCTACTGTTTAAGTACAGGAACACTTATTAGTGGAAGCAAACAGGGCTTTGACAATAAAGGTAATAATGTCTGTGCTGATTATCATTTTCATAAATAGTTGGGCGTTGTTCACTACTATGTGGAAGTACCACTCTCTGCATGGTCTGCTACTCTGCTCTTTTCATGTTCTTGTCTTTGCAGAACTTTTAGCACAAGCCAGTTGAAAGTTGACTCTTGATTACCTAGACACTAAAGCCCCTGCACATCATTTTCATTCACTGCCTTTTTTTTCCTCACACCCTTCATGAGTATACATTCAAGTCTCAATCTTGGGCAAAAATTGCTAACTGGGTTTCTTAATATGGAGGCAAATCAATGCTCCTTTGTTTCAATTCTCTATAAAAGTTTCCATTTGATATTTCTTTGGGAAAAAATCAAAATACTGAAAGATTGAATTTTTGAGAAAACCATGGCAGTGGTATACTTAAATGGTGGGATGGCAACTACTCCTATTATCCAAGACTGATATCTTTTACGTCCATTATCTCTTTTCCTCCTACGACACAAAAATTGTCCATGGCTAATATGATTGTTATTTGTTAACCACTCACATATGTTTTCAAATTTGCTTTCTTGCAGCTGGATGAAATTAGTTCAAGAAATAACCTTAGACAATCATGGGAAGGCGGTGAGCAAAGTATGTCATATGGTCCTCAGAATGCTCAATCTCAGAGGTTTTTCCAGCCTTTAGATTGCAATCCCACATTGCAAATAGGGTAAGCATCCAAACTATATTTAATTAGTTTCAATACTCAAACCATTGTGACTATCTAACTTCTTGCGTCTTTAATTCCTTTTTTGGTACACAGGTATAATGCATCTGGTTCCGACCAGCAGTTAAGTGGCACAACTCATGCTCAACAAGTCAATGGGTTCATCCCTGGTTGGATGCTTTGAGCCATTTGCCAAGCACGTACGTAGCTAAATGCTTCTTGTTGGTGGCAATATCTAAATGATTTCATGAGCATTTATAGCTTATATTGTCATAAAAGCTGCAGTGACTGACTTTCAAAGCACTATGGAACTTTTAGCCACAAGCATTAAAGCATATAAGGAGTTTATAATTAATGTGTTGAAAACCCTTAAGGGAGGTATTTATTATAATTTTAAGATAACATAAGGTTGTGGTTTCACCTACCTCTTGATGATCTTCACTGTTCTTATCAATATTCTGTGTTGAAATTGAAAAAAATTGAAGTTGCTCAAAATTTTCTGACTTGCAAATGCTCGCTGCACTTATAGGCCTCCCACCCACTCATTCATAAAGATGCTTGCACTTTGTGATTCCAACAACATATATTTTTCCATAATTTATTTTTAGGGGGAAAAATGATTTGTTTTTCTCCATAGGCTGCTCAGGTCTTTCATATGCAGCTCAGTTGTCAGGATTCTTGCATATATGAGCTGATTGGATTCTTATCCAATTCTACAGAACACCCTTTGCCTTGTGGAGCACTGAAGTTCAAAAATTATCTTTATGGGACTGTTCCTCACAGAAGTATAATGATCTGCCCATGATATCATTTGCATCATTAATTTTGTGGGGAAACTACTAGTCCCATATTTCACTATACTGGGCTTCCACATGAACTATGGGCCATTAGGCTCCTGCTTCTTAGGTTACAGCTTAAAGGGTAGATTGATTCGTCTAATACTTAAGTTTGGCATTTGTTGGGCTCAATTTGCTACATGACCCCGTGATCTCATGAGCTTCTTGTCCATTTAAGCCATTATCTGAATCTCCCAATGGGCCTCCCATAAGTCATATCATATCTAGATTCAATCGCCAGCCCAACCCGTCCCCTGATTACCCCAACTTCAAAATGAATTCTCTATTTCTCTATGCCAGGCCAGCCTTTCAAAAAAAAAAGGTTTTTCTCCCTATTCAATTCTTTCTACTCTTCCCATTTCCACCGGAGATTGGAAACTCCAAACCATTAGCCAACCACCACCACCACAACCAATGCCAGTCAACCCAAATTGCAACCACTCTGTGGCCCTCGCTCGAGAAGTCTAAAATCAACCAACACCAATCTCATCATGCTGTCACCATCCACCAACTTCCCATTGCTCAAAATGGAAAGAGGAGAGAGAGGTATGAGAAGAGACGGTAGAGGAAAGAGTGAGAGACAACTGAAAGTAGAGAGAAGAGTAGAACTGCTACATAGCTAATAATGCTAAAAATATTTGACATATTCAATGGAGAGGTTTTTTTTGTGCTAAATGCTAAATATGTTGAATTTAGGACATCCAATATTAGTGCTCTTCCCCAGTACTAATGCTCTTAGCACTCCAATGCTAATGCACTAATTGATTGACTAATTGAAACTCTCAAAAGTTTAGGCACTTTTACTTTCAACTTTAAACAGGTGGGGTCAATTTGATTTTAGTCCAAAATTAAAGGGATGTTTTTGGGATCATATCAGGTGGCCAAATTTGCAATTTCGACAATGCTCCATTAAGAAAACACCATCTTATAAAATAAAATAAAAAAACACATTAGCACCAACTCATTATTTGACTAGTCAAACCCAAAATAAACAATCTCAATACCCAAATCTCCTTCACGCAACCATCCTCCACTTTCACTTACCAGACCAATAGCCTCTCTAGTCTCTACTCCTCTCGTGAACTCTCTCCTCTTTCAAGAAAGAAGAATTGACAATGCTGTACAAGAAGAAAGGACGCTGCCTTGCACTTCCAATTAACCAAGTTCGCCAAGTGCATTGAGGTCCTTCACTAGATCTTGCTCCACAAACAACACGATCCCAAAATAAACTTCCCTCACTCATTCTCTTGCGCTTAATTCATATTGCACCAAATTTGCCAAACAGCAATATTTTAAGAAAAGAGCACCCTAGCAAAATTATTTAATTATAAAGCACATTTTTGGAACTCAAGTTCTAACTCAAATTCAAGTTTGGCAAACTCAAGTTCCAAGCAAGTATGGGCTCCACTACTTGACGAGCCACACGAGCTACTTGGAACTCTAGTTTGACAAACTTGAATTTTAGTTAGAACTTGAGTTCCAAAAATGTACTATATAACTAAATAACTTTGTCATGATGTGTTTTTCTTAAAATTTTGCTAAAATTGTGCTATTTGGCAAATTTGGCCCATATCTTGCTCAAAAAACAACCCTTGTCATTTTGATATTGCTAACATAATTTAATAGTATTACTATCTTTTTATATGAGAAACATGTGGAGGTTGATGCAATTTTTGGCTGTGAAGTTCAAGCCCTTATATGTGTGTGCTTTTAGCTTGAATGAGTGAAAGTGGAAAAAAACATTTGTGATTGAAGGGTGTGAAAGAGAAGAAGGGCATTTGATTGGTACGTCCAGTGAAGCTAGAGGCCAAGGAAATGAGGGAGATTTGAGGGTAAGTTCGTTTGTTTTGAATTTGAGTATTTGACACATCACATGATGAGTTGGAGTTAATGTTGATGTATTATTTTTATTAAATGACATTTTTTATTGTACCATTATTTTTATTAAATGACATTTTTTATTGTACCATGACAAAGATTTCATATTTAGCAATGGTAAGTGATATGGTTTCATGTTTTTTGCATTTTTCCCTTTTGTTTTATAGGATAAAATACAAAAATCACCTTTAGTTTAGGTTAGTACTAGTTCGGTACTAAAAAGATTTTTAAAAAATATTCAATTTGCTCTTTATAGATAAACTACACTTAACATTGTTTGAAATTTTCTTGCTTCTCTAAGTTCTCTACTTACTTCCAACAGCTTGTCTTAACTGCATAGGTCTCATAATGATTGCATTATGGAAATTATATGTGCAACAGAGAGAATTTTGAGTAACTAATGGTAAATAGATAGCAGGCAAAAATTAAAAAAAAAAAAAAAAAATGTAGCAATAGGAGCAGGGGCATTTTCAAATGGTGAGTGACATTTGTACTTAAGAAAGTAAATTTGATATTGTTGAAGAATTTTGAAGATTTTTGATAGTATCTGACATTTGTCCAAACCTCATATATAGTTTTTGTATTTTTACCTTTTGTTTTATAGACATTTACTGCCCCACTCACCATAAACAATGCATATAAAATATAAATACTTCTGCTTTGATAAGATAACCTATTACGGTAGTACCTATATGTGAGAGTGACTGGCCCCCCACATAGCATACATAGTGACCGAGGATTTTACATAATGGGTTGCATATTTTAATCACTAATTACAAAAACCAATTGATCATTATAAAATAAGTCAGCACCCAAAAAAAAAATCATTATGAAGTGGCCCCCTTTCCAAGTTTCCTTCCTAGGTAAAAAAAAACCTTGCTATTCTTGACTCTTGAGTGTATAAAGAAAATTATATGAGAAGTATCAGAATCCCACCTAGACTAGCAATGACCATATAAAGTAACCAAAAAATAATGGGAATCGTTTGACGCCTAGCTACCATCGGCTAAAATATTGGTAAGTTTGCGTTCATACTATTCACAGAGAGAGAGAGCGAGAGAGAGAGAGATGTCTAAAATATTCTCTTCCATTTCTAATTTTGACCAATCATTTTTAAATTATAAAAAAGTAGATACCTAATAATTCATTTATTTAACCTTGGGCAACTATAGCCCACCATAAAACATTTTAATATTGTAATTATTCTTTAACTACTTTAAAGGTTAATTTTTCCCAATAACAAAGCTTTTTTTTTGTGTGTGGGTAAATTCTTGTTTTTAATTTCCCATGTATAGAGTTCTTTATTTCCTTTAACATATGCAAGTGAATATATATATAAATATATATATATTTATATATATATATATATATATATAGCACAATCAAACTCAGTTGTGTTTTAAAAAAAAAAAACTCAGTTGTATTATGTCTCATGAAGCGAAAATCACTGACTTGAATATCTCTGTCCTTTTTCCATTCTCTTGAGTACAAATAAATATTAAAAATCAATAATTAAAAAAAAATTTTAATTTCTAGGTTCCACTACGGTCTTATAGATCATATATTTACATAAATTAGCTTTTCTTTTTTGATAACCAGAAATTAGACTTTAGCTCTACTGTACTACCTAGAGTGTGATATCTTAAAAGACTCAAAATCTATTATACTGATCAGTGTACAAAATGTATAAAAGATTGACTTTATATTGGCAAAATTATGAGTGTTGTACAACATTCATAATTTTGCTACAACACTAATAATTTTGCCAATATAAAGTGAATCTTTATACATTTTACACTGCATCATGTCGAAAGGGGATGCAAAAATATGTTTTGATGCTTTGTCTAAAGAGGAAGAACCTATTGACTGGTCTATTTCTTCTATTATTTGTAATACTTTTGAATTAAATTTATCTTTCGATGATTGTGAGTTTTGCTAGATTAGGAGATTTCTAAACTTAATGGCTCATTCTGTGACTAAACTTGCTTTTGCTCTTAAAGTAGATTTCTCTTGTAATAATTGTAATTTGTCTTCTCCCTTCTTGGAAGCTTGTAAGCATGATTGTTGTACTGCCTTTGTCTCTGTTTAGCCTTAATAAAATTGAAATGGAAATTTATCAAAAAAAAGAAAATTTGTACAACAAGTAATCAAGTAAAGTATAATGGGCCTAAAGTCTGTTGGGATTGTATTCTAACCGTCCCTCTCGAACTCATATTGGGTGAAGCAAAACCAAACTTAAGTTTGGAGACTAATAAATTACTAAAGTGACTAGCTAATAGAGGAGGTCTGATGAAGATATTAGCTAACTGATATTATGAGGATATAGATCGTAGTTGTAAGGTATCCTGAAGTAGATGATGACGAACGAAGTAGCATTCAATCTCAATATACTTAGCGTGCACATGAAAGTTGCCATTATCGGAACTTTGAATGGCAATTCGACTACCACAATGCATTGAAACTGCTGTAGAACAATCAGTTTCAAGATCTTGTAGAAGCCAACGCAACCAAAAGAGCTTGGTTGTAGTGTTTTCAAGTGCATGATATTTTATCTCGATATTGGAGCAACTACAACCTATTTCTTGCTGCATCAAGAGATGGGGGAATCACCAAGAAGAAAGAAAAATTCTAATGAAATAGTGGTCTTTTGGATTTCTTAAATAATATTTAACTAGTTTTTAATAACATAATTTTTTTTATAACAAAAATCCATTCTTTTTATTTTGTAATATATATATATATTTTTTTTTTTTGAAAAAATGCTAAAGCTATAACAAATTTTACTACAAAAAACTTACAAATGATGTAACAATGAATGTGATTAATGAAACTTCAAGAAAATAATAAACAAGTATATGAATGAATGATGTTAGATAAATTATATTTTTTACAACATGAGGTTTTTATAAAGATGAATCATCAATTACAAAAAGTAATTTAAAAATGCATTTAATAGGTTGTTAACATCCACAAATCATATCAATTATCACATCAATTTGTAAAGTTTTTGAAGTAAAATTTATAGTATTTCTAGTATTTTCCTATTTGAATTATTTCTTGTGAATAGTGACATATATTCATAAACCCTATGTATTTAAAATTGGAATATCTCTAATATTACTCAATTTTTTGAAACTTCTTAAAAGTAGAGTAAAAATTATATAACTAATTTTTTTCCTATATTTCAAAAAAATATATCAATTTTTGCCCTAAAATTTGAGAGCTTTCTCTAGTAGGGGGCCGTAGGCGATGGCCGCCTAGCCCTACGGCCGGCCCTTTGTATAAATTATATAAATGACTGTCTTTTTTTTTTTTTTTTTTTTATAAGATAAATGACTGTCTTTAATCTTTGCAGAATTGAGTTCTATACAAATAATAAGATTGCACTACGAATAAGTGAAGTATAATGGGTCTGAAGCCCGTTGAACTTGTACTCTTAATTAACAAATAAAAATTACCCAAAAAACAATAACAAGACTCTAGTTAATGGATATTGGTATAAGCAAGCTGCATACGTGGCAAAGGGTTAATTTCCTTTGTAGTAATTAACCAATTATGGATCTACGACATGGGTCATATTGACTGTTCCCACCCCTGTTTAATCTTGCAAAATAATTTTGCGATAACCTTTTGTCCTCCACTCTAATTCCTTTCTTGTGAAGTTTCTTTCTAGCATAACTAGGGAACTTATTATGTACCATACGGCTATTCCTCTAGCAGGAGCAGCTAATGGGATTTAAAAGTATGATTTGACAACAGAGACTAATGGTTCCTTCACCCAAAAAGTGCCTCAGTGAAGGTGGTAGCTAGCTAGCTACGGTGTTTGGGTGTAGGTTATTTTTTAGAGTTATGGGGAAGGCAGAAGAATTTGGCTTTTCCTGGCAAACCTAAATCAACTATTTAAACTAAAAAAAAAACATCAACTATTTATTAATGATGGTGCTAAAAAACTATATTACTATTTTAGCACTTTCAATTACAAAATTAAGATTATATTAGTGAAGTCAAAACTAAATAATTTGACTTCTCAGTTACATGCATTACTTTTAGCTGTGTACTGTAGTTTAAATGTAAAACAAAAAAATATATATTTATTCAACTTCTCTCTTTTTTCTTTCTTTTCTCTCTCTTTCTCTCTTAGGTCTTCTCTCATTCTTTTCAACTTCATCTTTTTCTCTCCAGCGCTGCCCTTATCTCCCTCTCAACTAAACCAAGTCTTTCTTCTCTTCGTGGTGTCACCTAGGTTCATTAAGATCGCCAGTGTGGGTTCGTGGTGGTGGGACGGGTTTCTCTAGGTTTGTGTGGTTGGGTAGTTTGGACCAGTGGTTTTAATGGTGTTGTGGGTTGTTGCTAGGATCGGTGGCTCGGTGGTGGTTGTTGTTGTTGTTGTTGTAATTTTTTTTTTTTTTTTTTTTAAATTAGAGTTGTGGAGGTGGATTTTTGGGTTTTCCGTGATTTTTGGGTGTTTATTTTAGGATTTTTGGGTTTGCCTTGATTTGTGATGGTTGTGGGTTGTGATTTGTGGTGGCAGTGGTTGTAGTGGTGATAGATGTGACCGGTGGTGGTGTGGGTGTGTTGTTTTTCACAAACAAGGAGAGGAAGAGAGAGAGAGAGAGGAAGAATAAAAAGTAATATTTAAATGAAGTAGCTAAAAAAATAGAACCATTGATGTTCAGTGTGTTGTGAAATGGTAAGTTAAAATAGATAAAGTTGCTTTTTGTGGAGCCAACAAGTTTCCCCAACCCCTATGATGAAAATCCCAATCAAGAGCACAAAAACTCTCCAAAACACAATCTAAGGATCAAAATCAAAGAAAAGAGTTTAGAATTACCTTAGAAATGTTAATGGAATGAAAAAAGTTTTAAAACAAGTTTCCCACAAAAAGCTCTTTAAAAAGCTGTTTCTGGGCGTTTCGCGACTGGCGATTAAAACTCGAGTTTGTGAAACTCGAGTTCCATCGAAAATTTTTTATGGAACTCAAGTTCCATAAAAAATAGCACGACAAATTTGAAGGCTATTTTTTCAAAGAACTCGAGTTTCTAAAACTTGAGTTCCATGAAAAATTCGAGTTCCAAAAATGTGGTAGATTGCTAATTATTTCATAAACAGTGTATATTGCTAAATATTTTGTCAAACTGTGGTATATGGCCATTTTGGCCGAAGCACTGGGCTATTTGTCCGACTTGAGCAGTATCCCAAGCAATGTAGTCGATAATGTACCGGTACCGGTTGTATCGGCTGGTATGTACCGTATTGGTACTTATACCGGTATCGAAACGCCAACGTTTCGTACGAGTTTAAATACCGGCCATACCAGCTAATTTCGGGCAATACTGGCCGGTACCGGGCGTATCGGCCGATACAGAAAAAAGATTTTTTTTTTTTTTTTAAGTTTTGTAATTTTTGAATTTTTGTAAGGGTAGAATGGTAACTTATTGCATTAACTTATTAGTATTATTTGTTTTCTTAGTATGCAATGAACAATTAAGCTTTCTATTTTTTATATTGTGTTTTTTTTTTTCTTTTAATTGATGCTAAAGTCTAAAACCATGAATAATTTGTTCTAAATTGAGGTAATGTATTATGGTAAACTTTTATATTTATTATAATACACACACACATATATATATATATATTTATAAATATAAAAAATAACGGTAAACCCGAAATAGTACACCAATATTGACCAGTACCGAAATATATCGTTCAACTGGTCAAACCAGTACAGCTTCCGGTACGAAATTGACTCCCTTTATCCCAAGGCTGTCAATGTACATAAGTGCATGAGCCTCCCTCAAACTTTTATTTTTATTATTATTTAATAGTTCAATAGTTGGGAAATAAATAATTCGAATTTTAGGTATTTTTGTTGATAATACCACTAGATATTAATGAATTGGAAACACAACGAGGCTCTTGGTTGCTTCCCCAAATAGTTGGGGGACACTAAACTTAAAAACTATATCCAAAAGATAACTTTAGCAGATGTGATAAGACCCATGATAAAGAAAATAGAATAAAATTTTAGGTCATATTAATGATACACGTTTCTTTTTTATCAATAAACTTGTGTGGGTTTCAGTTAATTAGTTCAATTGGTAAAATTTTTTATGGTTGAATAAGAGATTTTGAGTTTAACTTTAATCCCCGTCTATACCAAAAATCGATTAGTGTCTTGATATGATGATAAAAAGTTATCGTCAAAACCGGACGTCATAAATTAAAACTCTCTTAAAAAAAATCTTGGTGAGAAGTTATTTTTGTAAGATGAAATATTTGACTATATAGAAACAAATCTAGAGCTAAAATTAATGTGCACGTTATTTCTGTAGTTGGCATCATTGCGCATGATTAGGTTAAGGGTTGAATGCTTAAGTGGGGTCACATCCTAAACCTAGTAATATATTATTATAAGTAAAGACCGAAAGATGGTTTCAAAAAAAAAAAGGACTGAAAGATTGAGTGAATGGTTAGAAGAAGAACACGGCGAGTCTTGGGAATCTTTTCTTCTTCTTTAATTTTTGAGGAAAAGGAAATCGCAATTCGCAACCCACCTTTTTTTCGTTTTATTGGATGCGATGGGACTGGATATGATTCTGTCTTGTGGTTTATGGTTTCTCGTACTAAAACCCTCATTCACACTGAAAATGACATCCACCTTGTAATTCACTAATTCTAAACGGTTTTGGGTTTTTGAATAGTCCAATATTGGCATTTAAAGAATAAAAAAACAAAAACAAAAACAAAAAACCAAGAAAAAAAAGTAGGAAGATGTATCTGTCAAATTTCTTTTTCAAAAAAAAAAAAAAAGAAGGTATCTGTCAAATTTATGGTTAAGAAACGTGTTCGACTTGCACAGTTCAACAGAAGTTGGTGTATTTTGTTTTAATATTTATTTACCATTCGATTTTTAATATATATATATATATAACTCAAACCTGTATAAAAATTTTGTTTGATTTTTATCTCAGTTCCGTGCCTATAAAAAGCCACTCAAGATGTACAAGAGGGGCAAAACTCAGCCTCCAAAACATTTCCCCTATGATATGTAAAATCCTTATGTCATATGTAAAAACTTTGTTCAATCTAATAATATTAGTCCATTTGTTATATCTAATTCTCCGTTATGTTCAGTGCTTTCAAGTAATCTTCTATATTTCATTAGCTGTTTAATTTCTTAATCAACTTCCACAATTATCTTCTTACACCTCCTTTGAATCTGTGTGTCCCTTCTCTTGTGCCACTCTCTCACTCTATATTTGGTATCAGAGCCATACCATTTTCACCTCCTTTGATTAGTATATTTTGATTATTATCCTGATTAGTATGCTTTGTGATTTACAGTTGCCATAATACGTGGATCTTCTGTACTAATCACATCAGAACACTGGATTTGATAATCAAATAGAACACTAAGGAGTTTGCTTTTCAAAAGATCCAAAGAATCCAGTTTACGACAATCACTTTGTGGACATAGGAGCCAAGACTCAACATTATTGTCCTATCAGGTTTTGGGTAAACTATTCTTTCCTAAAGAAAGCACTATGGCCAGTTCATCTTCTGCATATATTGATACCTTCAAATTCTCCACTGAACTTCCCCTCCGTAAATCTACTACAAATAGGCTAAACTACTTGTATGAATTCTCTCATGTACCCAAAGACAGTAAGATATCTATTACTGACTTCCCCATTGTAAATCCTTACATTGTATTTAATAAACCCCAGTCTTTACTCAAAAAAACCATAAAAAAAATATTGGCCCTTCTCAATCCTCTACTGTAAAAGAATATGTCCAAGCTTCTAAGTTTGACCAGTCCGATATCCCCGCAACTGACAGTGAAAATTTCATTACCCTTGCTCTCCCCAGAGAATTTGTTATTCCATGGCAAAAACAAGGGTACATTCATCTCCATTTTGGTGCTGTAAGATTAGCACTAACCTTTCACGGAAGAAAAGGACTCCCTACAATCTCTAGAATTGCACTCCTTGACTCCAAATTTTTGGAGTATCAACATGCAGTTATAGGAACTGTTCAAACAACACTCAATGCGGGAACTATCTTTGTCACTTTTTCCAAACTTCAACATGCCTCTCAAAGACCCTCATCTTTGTGATGCTCTTAAAGTTCAAGTTCAAATTACGAGAGCTTCCCAGATATAAGACACTTATGCAACCACTCTTCATTATCAACTTGCTTATTGGCTTCAAAATCATGCCTTTGATATGGCAATCCCAGATATGGCTCAAACTAATGATGCTCTACTTATTCAAGTTAATCCAAAACTAACGTCCCAAGACAACTGACAAGGGACCAGATGACTTCCCTCTTTCCAGAATCATGGATTACGAAATATGAAGAGCTTCACCAAGCAGTTAAGCCAATTCAGTCTAACAATCCTTTCTTCATCAAGAAAGAAAATGGCAAAGTTGAGACAAGATTTTTGAAGGCCCCATCAGAAAAGAAAGATGTGACGGTTTTCCCAACCCATATGGCAATGCTTCAACCTGTGTCATGTTTGTGAATATGGCCTTAAAAATTAAAGCATTTCATGAAGATGAAAAACCTTGTTATGAAGGAAAATCACGTTCTGGCCATATATGGTGGGATATTTGTGATTGCAATGCATGCAAAGAAGTAGTAATCTATGATGATGACCAACCAAGAAGAAGGAAGAAAAAATCGTCCCAACAACATCTGAAAGAGAGATATGAAGTAGGTGATCCAGAAGTAGATCTCCTTGGAGAATCCTAGGGGAAATTTCACTTTTATGTCTCTTATCCTAGAACCAAAAAGAAAAAACCAAAATTCCCTCCAAATAAAGAATCCAAGCCCATCTACGATGTTGACTAAGAGCCCAAACCACCACTAATCTCATACTACCAAAATAACCTTCCCCAACTACCTAAATATCAACCCTTCCCTTCCAGACAAACCCAAACACAAAAATCTTTCCCTTGTTACATGTTTGACAGAGCTTCGATCACCCTCTTATTCACAAGATTTTCCTCCTCTTGAAAGTTTTGAGCACCCCCAAGCCAACACAAAACATGTTTGGAATATCAAAACCCCTGTTGGAACCAACCCAGATGGGACTCGAAAACATGTTTTGTCCGTAGAAGTAGCTTTAAATTGGCAAGCAAAAAATGTTGTGGCACAAAATCAGGCCCCTTCAAAGATACTTGATAATCAACAAAGGTTAGTTGAAGTTGTGACTCAGACTCTTTCATCCTTAGATTCTCTGTTCAATGATTTGAAGAAAAAAAATCAAGATGATTGAACAAGAGCTTGCAACAATTGCATCCACAGTCAAAGACACGTCTGTTTCCTTCCCTTTCATAGGGCAAAAAAAAAAAAAAAAAGCAATTATCGACACAACTCCAATCCATAGAAAGATCCCATAAGACAGCTACACAAGCCTCCCCCATGGTTGTCTACACCCCTCACCAACCCAAGCAATCATTGTATAAAGATCTGTCTATACCCTTAGCCTCCCCGTTTTTATCCAACCCTCCAAGTCAAAATTTTCAACCTCTAGC
The DNA here is from genome assembly GCA_030021035.2 of Notholithocarpus densiflorus. Taxonomy (NCBI): domain Eukaryota; kingdom Viridiplantae; phylum Streptophyta; class Magnoliopsida; order Fagales; family Fagaceae; genus Notholithocarpus; species Notholithocarpus densiflorus. The sequence goes on along the minus strand of JARYZH020000009.1, from coordinate 4,848,495 downwards.
AACAATACATCCTGATTACAAGTCTACTAGATAATATATGACTAACCCTAAGCTAATCATGGACTAATCTAAGATTAATATGCTTGTCCTAAAAGTACATGGGTCTACCAAAGATCGAGTTTGGAATGTCTATAGCTTAATGTGACACCAATGCTACTCGATTCACATGGCAAGATCTTGTGTTGCTGACATGCAAGTGGACTCTTGGTTGGTATGACAAAACTACTATGGCAGATAAGATCCTATGTCAATACATTGCATTGAATTACACCACTTAAAAACAAGCTATATGTGGGTAGGGCTGATGTGGTAGCACCTTGTGAATTTTTATTTTTACTTTTTATTTTTGAGATACTTGAAAGTTGAATCCCTTAGGTTTTTGAAACCAAGCATAGTGACGCTGTGAAACCCCTTGTGTGAGTGACTCCATAGTCTATAATATGCTTGCAAAGGCTTGTGGACACATGTAGACAGACTTGGATTAATTAAAAGTCATAGACCCACAATGTTGTTCAGCCATATGAAACATTGAATAATGTTTCCCCGTGTACCTTGTTTGGTGACCACGCCTATGTGATTTGGCACTGGAAAGCATGATTGTCAAAATCTCAATCTGGATCTTATGATCTTACGATTTTACGATTCCACTTACTCAAAACGATTCGGATCTTTCAAGGATCTTAGCGATCGTTCAAGATCGGTAGGATCGTACAATTCTGACGATCCTAAACAACCTTGGTTTCTTATAATCTTCTTTAACTTAACAGAAGGCTTAATTGGACCCAAATGAAAAAATAAAATCTCAATAGACCAAGTTTTTCCACTCTAATGTAGAGAGTGTCAGTTAGACTCAAATAAAAAATATCTCAATAGAATGTCACATTTTGAGGTTTTTGGTCTATTTAAATGATGCTTACAAATGGATGTAGTGATGTATGGTAATTATATCAATGAATGTATAATTTATGTGATTATTTAACATACCAATGTGTATCTTTTGTTTTTTTCTTAAATAATGTAGGATTTTACGATTCACGATCCGATCCTACGTAGGATCCCGATTTTGACAACCTTGCTGGAAAGTACCCCACCACTACCATATTGTCCACCATATTCTCTAGCCGAGTCACTCATTCACATCTGAGCACGTTACCGATTCAAGAGATGGGAAATTGTGGTGATGGTTGAAGGCAACGGCAGATGACTGCGGTGCCTCATGGCTTGATGGAGGACCTGGTGTCTTCGGTTCTGTCTTCGAGTGCAGCGTCTATAGTTGGTGAACACGAAGAACAGTTCTGGGTCAAGCTTGGGTTAGTGGCGACAAATGAGTCTGTGAGTGAATACGATTGTTACGATTGTTTGGGTTTCTAAGCCAAAATCTCCGGTACCATGAAAGTTTTCTTATGATTGTATGTGATAATTGAATGAGGAGTAAAGTATTAAAGAGAGAGCACACACTTTTTCATGGATCGGCCTAACCACCTACGGCTACATTGAGAAAGCAAATATCTATTGTATTAAACTTTTGTGTTACAAACTCAGTGTGGAATGTATGACTAACTTTAGGTTAACCAAGACCTAACCTAAAATTAATATGATTAATAATTTTAGCCTATTTGATTTTTAACTATTTTTCGAAATTAATACAATTAGTCTTAAAGATCAGCTAGCTAGTAATCATTTAAAGACCTCTCCATCTTACCACAAACCTCCCCTCCAAATAAATTTTGGGCTTCATTGTTAGAGTTTATTAAAAGTGTTATAAAAAAAATTCTAATTTTTTAAAGATTAAAAACAAAATATTGTTTTTATTATTTAAAAAATGTGTAAAATAAAGCGAAAGCTCAAAATCAATTTTTTTAATCTCAACATTTTGACTGGAAAATCCTATACATACGTATACAAAACAAATCCCCTCGTCTTCACCATACCCACCCATGACTAACAAATCTAAAACCACATCTCCTCAAGAATCCCCTCACGTCATCAACGATAAAGATAAAGATAATTACGATACTCAAACAACTAATCAAACTCGTCCTCCAAAATAACATATAGAATCTCAAAGATTTATCTCAAAGCTAATAAACTAATCTGACAACAATCGAAGTTACTACCATCTCCAACGTCGTCACAGCATGCTTATGTAGACTCCAAGACCTCAGAGCAGCACAGTTCTCCCATGTTCGTCACCAAGGGAATCGACCAGCACACATTTTGGCTCAATACGCCAAAAATTTAGATTCATTCGTAACTTGGATTGAGGAAAAAAAAAGTTACAACAAAAAGTTATATCGTTTAATTTTTTTTTTCATTAGATGCAAATTTTGAAAAATTCATTGTTAGATTACTTTTTTTTTTTTTCTTATATCGTTTATACTTGAAAGATTTCAAGACGATTAAGAATCAATAATTATGTGATCAATTAAATGTTTAACTTTCAAATTTTTTTAGTTTAAATCATGCATAAAAGATGAGTTAATAAACAAATAGTAAATAACATCGGATTGTTACAAAATTTAACATTAGATGTAGAATTTTCAAAAAATAAATCCGCTAAAAAATTATTAGGTAAACTTAAATGTTTTCTCTAGAGAAATAAGCATATCATAATTGTCAATCTAATTTAATAGATTTCATTCTTTAAAAAGTAGAAAATTGGTTGATAAATTGGATATTAAGGAGGAGGTGAGTGATTATTATACACTCTATACTCTATAGTACATTGCAATTTTTTTTGTTTAAAAGATGAAAAAAATATTTAAGTTTTAATGCGTCGACTTATCAAAAAAAAAAAAAAGTTTTAATGCATCGTTGTTGTTTGTTTACGTAATAAGTGATGCCATCAGCCTCACTAGAAAACAAACGAGGCCCCGCGTAAACGCTATGAAAGTGAAATTAGTCAATTACAACTTTACAAGGGTGGGAGCGGAATAAAAATGCCTTAATTATTTGATTTTTTTTTTTTTTTTTTTTTTGTCTTTTTCTAAAAGGACAAGTAGGGCTTCCATTGCTTGCACCTCGTCACATGCTACAAGGCTTATCCAGTCATCCCCCAATTTCAGGATTTATTATTTGTGTACAAATTAAATATATATCACCCCGTAAAGAATTTAAAAAGCACACATATATGATAGATACTAAAACCCAAAGAATCAATAAATCAATGAAAGATTAGAGGTATACCTTAGATGAGCAAACATAAATAAATTACCAACAAGTCATGTGCACACTCGACACACGGCTTAGACGAATTTTCCTCTTTATGTTTCTCCTTTTAAAAGGGCTCTCGATGGAGGTAAGCAACCGTAATTTTTAGAATGAATTATCTAAGTTCTGTCTAACATTAAGAGTGAAAAAAGGACTTAAAAGTGTGTGTATATATATATATATATAACATCCATCTATATGGATTAAGATTAAAAACCTGCGCTCTAACTTACATCAAACTGGGACATAAGTTCAATAAAATAATGTATACCAATTAAGACCCAATAATGAATTTGATCCTAACATACTAAAGCTCCCTCAGGTAAAATAGCTGACTCACATTCTAACTTATATTACCTCTAATTTCTGAGGCAGGGTGAAGGTGGATCTTAATTTGACTTGAAATCAACACTCATAGGAAGCTTTGTCCTTTTGGAGAGAAATAATATACCACTGCATATGCGGGTTCCGTCAAGCTTAATTAGTAGCGTAACTTGTGAATTTAAAGACTTGGATTTGAAAAGGATAGGAACTGTTTACCAAAAATTAAAAACAGAAAAGGATAGGTACTGACTACTGAATATCAGCGTGCCTTTTTTGACATGGGTACAAGAGCATTCACATTTGGTGGGATAAAAAATTTAGCTTTTAGCACACCCAAGAATTTCTATCTATTTTAGTATACCCCACCTAACTATACACATCATGCATCTCATTTTCTTTTCCTTTTTTTATCATGCATCTCATCTTCTATTTTAACACAAAACATATTAAAATATTATAAACAACTCATTTAAATAATATAAACGGCCTATTAATATCAGCCACACCATGAAAGAGTGAAAAAAAATATTAAAATACTAGTAGTAACTTGCTAAAATTTTTTTTTAAAATTTTAGCACTTCAGGATGTAGCATAATTTTTGGTATTTTAGGTACTTAAAATAACGTTTTTGTTAATTTAGCAGCACTATTGTGAATGCTCTAAAGGCATTTTCACTAGATAAGTACCGATTCTTAATTGTTTTAATTAAGGATGTGTATATTCCAAAGAAAATGGATTAGAGTTAATCGATCTGACGCTCATTCCCTTTAATTTAAGGAAGTATTTCAAGGAAGCACAGGCAGATTATGAAGAAAACAGATTAAGAGTTTATAAGAGCTCTCATTCTATCTCATCCCCGGAATAAATTTTTTGGGTATGTGTAAAATCTAAAATGGTCCCCAACTCCCCATTTTTCAAGAGAATAAACAAGTTTTGTTTTCATCAAACCTCAAATAGGTATCCACACTAATATTTGTGTACCATATGGTCCCCAGCAGTATCATATCCCAGGACTAGAAGTAGGGGGGATGCATAGCTTTCATATTCAGATGATACAAATATGTTCATATATAGTACTAACGAGTAACGGGACCACGTTTATTATGAAAATTTAATAAGTTTAGACCTAAATAGTACAGTACTATTTTTTTTTTTTTTTGAAACTGTGCAGTACTATATTGAAATTATAATAAATCACAAATAATAATAAATCACAACTACCAACAACATTTTCTTAAAATTTTCGTTTCCCTTATGGACCACAAGAGCAATTAAAAAAAACAACAAAGGGGATAGAAATATCCTAATCCCTTTATCCCATAATATGTGTTAGTTGGGTTAAACTTCAACCACAAAAAAAACCTTGAAATTTATACATCGATCTTATAGATGAGATAGTTATTATTCTTTGGTACATTATACTATCCTAAATTATTTATCTGATTATACTTTGTACCATAAATTTTTTAAATGCACATTTTGTATCCTAAATTATAACACTTATTATACTTTGCACCCTGACGTCAAGTTTGCTGTTAACTTAGACGTAAAATGATATGACACCATGTGAAAAAACTCAATTGTCAATCTTCTCAACCCTTTAAAAACAAAAGAGAAATCACAACTTACCTCCCAAAATTATACTTCCAATTACATTTTGGACCCTAAACTTTGAATTTTCGTCCAAATTAACAGCAAACTTGACTTCGAGTGCAAAGTGTAATATGAAGTATAATTTATGGTAATAATGTACAATTTTTCCTTGATATTTTACAGGCATGAAGGGTATAAATAAATAATGTAAAATGTTGGGTTTATCAAAAACACATCTATTAGAAAGTTATTGAATGTATAATATTGAGAAAATATCTCATAAACTCAATGTAACACAAGTAATCTTAGAAATTACGCACAAACACGTTAAATGCGTAGAGAACATGGTATATATGAACAACAACCTTATCAATCCAAAGATTCCAGGAGCCTCTACAGTATCTAACTTTCAAACAATTGGCATTTGTAAAGTGGCCTATAAGGTAATAAAAAAACCGTAGCCTCAAAAGTGAGAAAGTTATTGAATGTATAATGTTGAGAAAACATCTCATAAACTCAATTAATGTAACACAAGTAATCTTAGAAACCACGCACAAACACATTAAATGCATAGAGAACATGGTATATATGAACAACAACCTTATCAATCCAGAGATTCAAGGACAAGGAGCCTCTACAGTATCTAACTTTCAAACAATTGGCCTTTGTAAAGTGGCCTATAAGTTAATCTAAAAACCATATCCTCAAAAGTGAATTAATTCTTCCTAAAATCATCAATCACTCTGTGGCAGGGAAATTTTGTCCTAAGTCAGCTAAATAAAGACAATAACTCGATGTTCACGAGGTCATTCACTCAATGAGTAAAAAGATAGGAAAGAAATTATTCATGGCAACTAGACTTGAAAAGAGCTTCCGAAAAAATGGAATGATTATTCATCATCAATATCCTTTGTTATTTAGGTTTCAATACTCGTTAGATAAAGATGATTGAATAACGCATCTCAATCCCACACAGCGGCGGCGGTACTTGTTGTTCAGGGGATTCAAATGAACTCCCTGACTTCAAAAAAAAAAATTATTAGTTTATTTTATGCTTAAAAATATTTTTGCATATATTGGTTGAAATCTTACACACCCTAATCATATATCAATACAACTTAAAACTAAACAACAATCATGAATATGACTGGTAATTTCTTTCATTACCAGTCTGGAAAGAAAAATGAAAATCAAAAACCTAATAAAGAATATGTCAGCTTCCGACCAACATTTATAGATGTTTTGAGTACCATTTCAAAGTCATTCAAGTTAATATCATAAATTTCACTAAGTCAAACAGCAATCTTGACAAAATCGTAACTTTTCTTAAATATCCAAACCTCTAAGAAGTGTCTAAGCTTGTGCACATTTAAAATTAGTACAACAAAATTTAAAAGAAAATTTAAGTCACGAATATGGCCAAAAGTAGTCATGCAAAATTATAATTTCAATTGGCAGCTCAGATTTGACCAACCATAAAAAAGAATACTCAACTTTTAATAGAGTAATAATTTGGATCATGTTGAAGGTGCCAAAAGGAGGAGAGGGGGTTCAAAAGATGGTGTTAAGAAAACACAGAGTATTCTAACCGGTTAGTAACTCAGTCGGATCATTGAAAAGAAAAATAAAATGATGATAGAAACAGAAGGAAACAAGCTAACATCTAAACTCCTTAGTTTCTTACTGTAGCACATAAGAAAAAGGGGACTAAACCGATGGCAACATCATGTGCAATCGCTTCACAAAGAATATCAGGCGAAAGGGCATAGTTAGTTGAAAATTCCGTTTTTAGCAACCTGCAATTCTCTGGATGGATTCCTGCTATCTGCGATTAAACAATAAACATTTATTATTAACCAATATACTGGCACTACTTAAAATTAACATGAACTTGCATATTGGAAAAATCAGGTCTGAGTATGAGTAGGTGCAGGTCCATTGCTTCTGACATTTGGTATAGGCTTTTCTGATTGAAAAGGATCAAGAAGTCTATTTTGAACAGAACTCTGTTGTGTGTTTGATCTGTGGTTTGTTATTTGCGTTTTTGATAATCCAATAGATACAATGGTGGAGGGGGGACTTGAACCCTGGACTTCTCCATTGGAAAGTCCAAGAGGGGCCAGTTGAGCTACAAGACTCTTGACACTTATTCTTTGCTTGTTTTTGCTGTAGCTCTGTTTTCAAAGTTTTGTTGTTCTGCAGCTGAAGCTGTTGTTGTACTCTTTATGCACACTGCCGTTTGTAGTAGTTATTGTGTTTGTTGAAGAAAAATTGTTTCTTTCACAAAAAAATAATAATATAAACTTCATAACCATAACCAAGCAACATAAGATGAAATTACTAATATGAACACACCCATAATAATTGTAACTTAAAAGTTATAACTGTCTTAACGATGTCTCAAGGCTATGCCTCAAGCACCTCTGAGAAACATTGAGAATTTGATATAGAACTGCATCTTCTTGGTTTCCATCATGTGCTTAAGGTAATCATACAAAACCACTTGGTGATTTGAAGGGAAAGAAGAGTATCACAATTAGCAGTTTGATTTGGTAGATAAAAACACTAAAGAAATTTATTCTTGTGCTAATAATTTATTTTTTTGTTCAGGTTTTCTACCATTATTCACAGCCACATACTGAGTACAATTTGCTTTCATATCTATTCTATTCACAGCCACATACTGAGTACCATATGTGAGACTCCGTACAGAGAGGAGGGAAAGTCTGCTCAGAAATGAATTAGCATTGAAGCACTGACAGATACAGAGGTTCCAAAGAGATGAAACAAAAGAATTTGGCAGCAAAACCCAGAGGTTGGGGAAGTTAGTTAATACCAGCACCAAGTATTTTAAGAGCTTAAATAAAATTGTATGATAATGGCAAGAGAAGCATCTTTGGATGCTCGGCACTCAGCACCCTTTGAGGTGCCTAAGGTTTGAACCCCACCAGCCCCCCTCCCCCTATTCACCTAGGAAAAAAAAAAAAAAAAAACTCGGCAAGGGCAAAAAGAAAAGGCACAAAAGGAATAAATGGAACAAAAGCTGTTGAAGGTGAATCATCTTTATATAAACAAAATAAGCCTACTAATAGATGCATATATTAAGAGCCACACAATGTAAACTTGGTTATACAACATTGACCATCCTGAAAATTTTATCAGTGAGTTTATGTTACAGATCTTAGCATATGAATTCATGATTCACACAAGTATCAGGAAGCATCCTTTAAAATAATTCAAAACTATGAAAAAGGAAACTACAATTAAAATAATAAAAAATTAATTGTTTAGATACTTATGCATGTTTATAAAGATACCTGGCAGGCTTTCTGTAATGCAGAATGTGTTTGATCAGATGCATAAACCACAATTTTTTCAAGGGCATTTTTGCCAAGCCTCCTTAAAACCTTGTCACGAGCAGCCAATAGCACAACTAAAACAGCTTCACTTGCCGTGCCCTGTATCACTCCACCACCTTAATTGAAGAAAAAAATAGTAAAGTTAGCAATTATAAAAATATTTGATTGACTAAGTAGACATTTAGTGTAATATTTATGTATGGATAAATATGAATGTGTGGGTTAATAAAAATAGGGATTCAGATCCTCTAGATTTCCTAGGGTACTCTACCAAATAGATTTCCTTAAATCTTAACCATTCTTTAATGATTTAATGGTCTAGATTTTGCCATATTAGCATTCCACTAACAATAATCTTAATTGTTTTGTTTTCAACATTATTTTATTATTTTAAGAGTATTATTAGTGGAATGCTGATATGGCAGAATCTAGACCCTTAAATCATAAAAGAGTGGTTAGGATTTAAGGAAATCTATTGGTAGAGTACCCTAGGAAATCTAGAAGATCTGAATCCAATAAATAGAGATTAAATTTTATAAGGACGTGGTGTAAAACTCATGGTTTACCCCTCCAATCCCAACATACCACATCATCTTATCACTTATTTAAGAATAAACACAATCACACTCAATCAATTCTAATACCTATATATAAATCCCACCAAATTGAGAATTTATTGAGATGTTACTAGGTGTGGTAGGATGTATTGAATTTTAAGTAAAATACTAACTTGACAATCACTTATTGGATGGTGTAAAACACGGGTTTTACATCCCATCCTTATAGAATTTAATCTCTAATAAATAATATAGTGTCAGTGGGTTTCATTTTGTCATTTTAGTTTAAAATATTTTTATAAAAATAATGACAACTGCATAAAAATAAATAAATGTTATACAAACTTCACAAAATAAAATAGTCACACCTAACCACATTGACAATTGTCGAACCGTGTGCCTTACCGATCCATCCAACGACCATTTGGTGAAGGATGAGGGGGCACAAATCTTTTATAGCATTCGATCGCAAACCAAGCTCATTGATATTGGAGCGAATTGTGAAAATCCCTCACAATCCCTCTCTCACAATGCGGCTCCAACGACTCAAACCTATAACCGGGCTCTGATACCACTTGTCGAACCGTGTGCCTTACCAATCCATCCAATGACCAATTGGTGAAGGATGAGGGGGCACAAATCTTTTATAGCATTCGATCACAGACCAAGCCCATTGGTATTAGAGTGAATTGTGAAAATTCCTCACAACAATAGATAATAAAAACTGATAATGAACTTTCATATAATAATTTAAAAATATGAAAACTTGTAGAAGTTGTAAAATTTCATATATTTGCATTTTTTTTATGACTCGATATGTTCAAGTTTTTTTTTTCATTAAATTTTATTTAATTTAAATTTCTTAATGATCTCTTTGAAAAAAATTCCTAGAGCCGCCACTGACCCCACGATGTCAATCTAAGAGTGCCAATGAACACCAACAAAATCCAAAAGCGAAACCTTTGAAGGAGTGGTGGAGAGGATTAAAGGCAGAATTCAAGGGTGGAAGATGAAGGTCATGTCACAAGTTGCAAGGTTATGCTTGATAAGATTAATGGTCACAGCCTCTTAGGGAAAAGTATGGAATGGAAGGAATTGTTTTGGAATATTCTTTTCATTCTCTTGTTTGAGAATTTTAATGGAAAAAATGAAAAGATCATTCTCTTGTTTAGAAGTTTAAATGAGAGTGAATGAAATGAGTATAAATGAGCACTAATTCCCTTTTAATCTTTTAAAACCTCAAATTTTTATTTGCTTCAAGAATGAAATTAAATTTAATGAAATTTTCACTAAAACTCTCAAAATACCCCTATATATCCAACCATTTATTCTAAAATATGAGTCTAACAGTAATTTTGTCATAAAATGATTTTATTTATTTCCCTATGTGTTGCTCATAAACAAAATTACTTACTTTCAATTCTATTCTCTTTTTTTAAATCATCCAAATCAGATTAATTATTTAATTTCATTCATTTCTTTTTCATTCCTTTACATTTCATTCCTTTATAAACTCTCAGAATGAACTGTTAGAATTCAAAAGTCAGTTTTCTCCAAGATAAACTATATCCTCTAGGACTTCTGGTCGTGGAAAAGAACAAGGTGTGGGGAAGTTTTATTTGAAATCATGGGACTCAATTTGCTAACCTAATATTTAGCAGATTTGGAACATATCAAAAAGTTCCAAAACCCACAAATCAAAACACAGTTTTGAAACCCACAAATTACAACAAGTTTACCCACAACAAGTTTTCTTTCTTAAAAATAAAAATTAAATTAACCCATAGCAAATAATAAAATAATATTTTATATATTTTAATAAAAAATATATAATATTTTTACATATTAATAAATAGTTTAGAGCAATTTTTTTTTTTTTTAAATCCTAAAAGCTAAACCAATAACCACACCACCCGATAATCGAAACATGCCAAAATAGCTGATCCCTGAATCGTAAACCGTTGGAAGTAGCCAGGAGCTATGTAGAATCGTAGATGGCTTGGCTCCAATCATTAGAGCATTCACATCAGTTCGTATAAAAATTCATGTTTATTTTAGCATAAGAGCTTACTTTTTTGTATTTTACATAACCACTTTTCAAAAACACCCACATTATATTATCAATTCTACATTCTATTTCATTAAAATATTAATTTTTCTTGATTTTTTAAATTGTTTATCTTTCTTCACACACAATAACCACCAAATCCACTCTATTCCTTGATTTTCGGGATATGTAAAGAAAAAAATAAAAAAATTATATGCAAAATAAATAGTGCCAGTATAAATTTACATAGTTACTATAGCAACTTTGCAAATTTACACATTTTTTTACTCAACTGATGTGGGTGATTTTAGGGCTTAGATGTGTAAAATTGAGCACTTTTTCTATTTTACATTGACTGATGCAAATGTTCAGATGGTCAATTTCGGTTGAAACCTGAAAACAGCCCTAACAGTAGATACCTTCTCATGCTTCATCAAATCACATTTAATTCAACTCATACCTCTATGTTAGGATTGATTTGGACCTTACTTTTATCACTACATCTTGTTGGCCACTCTTCTTCTTTTTTTTCCTAGTAATCCATTTAGATTTTAGAGGATCACTAAATCATGTTAGACTTTTCAAGATTTCTTTCTTGCACCAACCAAGAAAATTATGTGTAGATTTTTCTCTATTTAATGATTCAGAATAAGTATTACAAATCTAAAAGTGCATCCGGTGATATATCTCTTTTAAAATTTTAGATGATTATATACAAAAAATAAAATTTAAACCGTAAAATTGATTCTCTTCATTTATCCTTGAAAATGAGAGAATCATTGTTCGAAAAATTGGGGATTTGCCAAGGCATAAAAAATTTAACTTTATCCGAGGACGAGCACCATCCCTTCACTACTCAAATGCAAAGGTAACATTAGAGCAATAGTAGTAGCTTACCTATATTTTTCTCCCTATTTGTTACTTTCCCTATTTTAGGTCACCACTTTTCCTTTTCGTCTACATCAAATTTTCTATTCTAAACTCTATTTCATTTAAATGAGTAACCACATTAAATTCCCCAAATATAGGTAACTTTGTAGCTTAAATGGATATGGGTAAGCTGATGTGAAAGGTTTTGGGTGTTTGGTTTCCTATAGTCACACTTTTACCCATTTTAGGTAATCTGCAACCAATGCTCTTATTATATGGCCATAAAATTTGTTATTTTGTTAATTAATTTTAGGTAAAGTTGGGAATGAACTAGCTTTTACCCCTGAGTCCAATCTTGAAAGCTCCCACTTCCTTCATCCTAATTTAATTGCTAATAAGCTAATAAAAGAGTTATGTTTTTAGACAAAATGCAACATTTCTTAATTGCATTCTTATGCAAATAGTGAGTTTAAGCTCCTTAAATAACAATTTCTGACCATTTTAAAGTATTATGATCATCTCTATTTGAAACAGGTTAATTTCATAATTCACATCAAATATTACAAACTTAAAAGTAGGAGTGTGCAGCCAATCCACTGATCCACAAAAACTAACCCAATCTGATAGGTTGGGTCGATTTTTAGGGGTTGGTGGGTTGGGTGCAAGTCAATAGATTCACAAATCTGCCTAACTCAACCCAACCCACCTATATTTAATATACATTTAAAATATATAGTATATGGTTTTGTTACTTACTCTTTTGCCCATCTCCCTTAATAAAATAAATAAATAAATAAACTCCTAGCCTATTTTCTAATTTATTTAAATATCATATTATTTGTGTTGGTTTGATATATACACTAATCAAATAGTTTGTGATGGTTTGGTGCTATGCTTAGATGTGTAAGGTTATAAATTTGTTGTTATTTGTGTTGATTTGGTACTAGGCTCAGGTTTGATTAGTGCATCAAACCAACACAAATAAGATTATAAATCTTTTGTTATTTTTATTAATAATCTTATAAATTTGCTATTCTAATGCTCAATTTTTTTATAAAATAAAATAATAACAAAATATTGTCCAATCCACGTGGGTTGTGTTAAGTTAAACCCTTGTGATGGGTTAGGTTAGGTAGAGTTTTTTTCAACACAACTAAAATGGGTTGGATTGAAAAAATCCCTCAATCTCACCCACTCATGCACAACTAAAGTATATTTTGTACAATTTCGATGAAATTAATTTAGGCTATGTTTGTTTCAGGTGTAAAGGAAATTGGGAAAATATTTTACACCCTTGAGGGTGTTTAGGTATACATGAAAATAAGTCAAACTGAAAATAAATTTCAGTTGACCGTAAAATAACACCCCTAGACCCATAAATCATTTTACATACTCATTTTACCTTCATTTCATTTCCAGCCTCACTCACAACAACTACCCGAAGAGAGAGAGAGAGAGAGAGAGAGAGAGAGAAGCTTCTTCCTCCATCACACCGACTATCGTCCCTTGTGAATGCTCCATTTGCCGGTGAAGGTAACCTCCTCCTCCTTTCTATTCCTCCTCTCTTTTCTCTCTTCCTCATCTCTTCTTCTCTTCCATTTTGTCCAAGCTCTTCTCCTCCGTCTCTCTCAAACGAAACCTTTGACCAACCAAGGCCGGATCGGACACTGCATGTACCTGATCTAGTGCCTACCATCAAGACCCACACTTGAAACTTCCCAATTTCAAAGCTCCATCAACCTCCCTCACCATCAATCCACTCTCACTCACCGATCTATCACCGATCTGTCACTCTCCCTCACATTACCTTTCTAGCCACTTCACTCTCCCTCTCTCCCTCTATCTCTCAAGCTCATCCCTCAATCCCACCTTGGATCCACTGTCCCTCAATTTTTTGTCTCATATTATTATACTGATTAATGTGTTTCTCTTGTGACCAATTATTGCTGAATTTTTTGGTAACCCAATTATGGCATTGTTCCTATATTGGACTTGTTGATGGTAATATATATACATATATATATATATATATATATCTATATATATATATATGTGTGTGTGTGTGTGTGCGTGTGCGCGCGCGCGCGCGCACGTTTGAACTTGTTACAATATATTTTTCGTGTCTGATTAGTACTAATTATGGTAATGGTAGATATAATATCTGTATGTGTATTTGGATAGTTAAACAACAATGATTGTGGAGGTATATGTAGACTGTGATTTTTTTTGGTAAACCAATTATAACATTGTTCTTGTATTGGACTTGTTAAAATATATGTTTGGACTTGTTACATTATATTTTTGTTGTCTAATTAGTCATAATTACGGTAATGGTTTATATTAATATATGTATGTGTATTTGGATAGTTCAACAACAATTATTGTGGAGGTATATGCAGATTGTGGTTGTCGGACCAATGTTGTTGTGTTTGTTGACAGGTATTGTTGTGCTATTTTGTTTGTTGATTGTGTGTTTTGGGCTGTGGATTTACTTTGCTGTCGTAAATGTTGTATTCTATATACTGGCTATGTCTATAATAGCATGCCTATTTATATACCTCTTATACCACATTATTTGTTATTTTTAGATGAAGAAAAAAAAAATCAAAGTAGCACTTCTTGTCTCTTAGTTGCATCTGTCCTCATTGAGGGGTTGTAATGTTAAAGAATCTTAAGGTGTAGACGATTGGCTAGAGCACCTAATGTTAATCATGCAGCCGAAAGAGAGCATTACATAAATAATATTCTTCATAGAAGTAAGAGGCATTGTGTAAGTCAGATTAGGATGAAGCCTATAGCTTTCCACGATTTATGTAACATCCTCACTGAGAGAGAGCTCATATGGCAAACTATTCACATGTCCATTAGGAAGCATATAATGATGTTTTTACACATCATTGTTCATAATGTGAGGTTCCATGTAGTTGGTAGTCGGTTCCATAGATCGGCTGAGATTGTTCATAGATATTTTAGGATTGCCCTTAAAGGGGTTTTGAAATTATATATATTTCTAATAAGACTACCTAGCGAAGATACACCACCAGAGATAAGGGAAAGTATAAAGTTTTACCCATATTTTAAGATAAATATTGGGACTTATTGAATTTTTGTATATTGTGAAGATTCTGTGTAATTTTTAAAGTATGATATCTGCCAAAAATTAGCTAGGATTATGTTGGAGCAGTAGATGGTACACATGTTCGTGCATATGTGCCACCTGAAATACAAGAAAGGTTTGTGGTCGAAAAGATGGAACCACCCAAAATGTGTTAGTTGCCATTAGTTTTGACTTGATATATCTTGGCTGGATGGGAAGGCAGAGCACATGATTCTCGTGTGTTAAATGATGCACTCACTAGGCTAAGGAGATTTACAATTCCCGAAGGTATTATAGGAAGGCTTGACTTTTTTGTTTATTATTTTAAAGTTTTGATTTTTTTTTCTTTAAAGAATAGTAGTGATTTTGTTTAATTTATTGAATATATGTAGGTAAATACTATCTTGGTGATGCTGGGTATGGTAATAAATATGGAAATTTGTCAATTTATCAGTGTTCAATATCATTTGAAAGAGTTTAGTGAGCGTCCAACTAAGAATGCACGTGAATTGTTCAACCTCTGTCACTCTTCCTTGCAAACTACCATTGAGCGAGGGTTTGGAGTATTGAAGAAATGTTTGCAAGTCTTGGATGCAGAAGCATTTTGGTCATTTGAAACACAAGTGGAAGTAGTTTTAGCATGTTGTGTCATTCATAATCACATTATGGGGGTTGATCCTAGTGACTATATTATGGAAGCTGCAATGCATCAAGTAGATTCTAGAAGTAGAGAATTGGAAATGCGTTTACGTCGGGACTCCGCTCAAGAAAGTAGAGAATGGAGTGTTAAAAGAGATGAGATATGTCAAGCCAGGTGTTAGGAACCCATGGGTAGAACTCACCTTTGAAAATCGGCTTGCAAGGGGAGGGTGACTGAGAGCTTATAAATACAAGGTTAAGCTTATTCTTAATCCATGTGAGACATTAGGATCATAACATACCACCATGCTCTGTAGCCGACGTCCATGACGGCTCACTCTAGCGACATTGACCTAATGGTAGCCCTTTCTCTTTTTGGTGGCTCCACTCTTCTATCAGTAATTTTAATCTAGCCTCTAGGTCGCTCCCTTCGAGATACGTCCGATTACTCGACGTGGTGGTTCGCTCTAAAACCAAATGTTAGGAACCCATGGGTAGAACTCACCCTTGAAAACCGGCTTGCAAGGAAATGGTGCTCAAGAGCTTATAAACACAAGGTTAAGCTTATACTTAATCCATGTGGGACACTAGGATCATAACACCATGTGGACTGATTATACAATGAGTATAGAATATTAGTACTTGTGTGATTGAACTTTCTATATCTTCAATGTGTAATGTATTAATCTATGATTGATGTTGTACTTTAATATGTTAACTATGTGTTGTGTAAAGACAATATTTACTATGGTCTTGGTAGGTGGATTGAAGTGACTATATTGTGGTTTGCTGTAACGACAATTATCTTATGTTTGTGTTAATTAGGGCTATCCAGACCCGACTGGAGCTTGACAACCCGGCCAAACCGCCCGACGCCGACCGGATTCCGACCCAAACCGAAGGTCCAGTCAGTCAGCGGCGGGTTTCCGTTCTCAAGAACTGACACCGGCGAGTCGAGTGGCGGGTTTGTTTCTCCAAAACCCGAGCAACCCAAACCCGACTGGAGTTGTATAAAAAATCTGGCCAAATCCTACAAAATTAAGCCAGATCCGGCGAGATCTCGACCAAATCTAGCGAGATCTCGACCAGATCCGACTAGATCTAGTGGGATTTAGCTAGATCTGGCCAATTCCAGCAATTTTTAGTGAAAAATTTCAGATTCCAGCGTAAAAAAATGAAGATACCGGCGAGATTTTCCAGATTCCAGCATGATTTTTCAGATTCGGCAAGATTTTCCAGATTTCGACGACGTTTTTCTTCAATTTTCGATGATTTTTTTTTACTTCGGCAACCAACCGAAGCTCACCCTCACCCGAAACCGACTCAACCAATTTTTCTAGCGGTCGGTTCCGGGTTTCTCTACCCTTCACCCGACGCCGGCGGGTCGAGTCCAAGTTGGGCCTAAAACCGACCCGGCCCGACCCGTGGACAGCCTTAGTGTTAATTATTAAAAATATCAGTTTGGTTGTTTGTGCAACTCTGAAGGTTGATTGAAGATAATAACCCATTGTTAGTGTTATGCATATTTGTATATATGTTTATTTGTTGCAGTCATTGTTAAGTATTTAACAATACCTGTTTGGTTGTTTGTGCAATTCTAAAGCTTGATTTTAGATAATAACTTTTTGTTAGTGTTATTTATATTTGTATACATTTTTAAATGTTACTCTCATTGTGAAGTGTTATGTTTATATGTAGCAATGTTGAAAGAGAATGTGGAGTCTAAGCAACTCCGATGGTTACCACCAATGTACACTACCATGCTTACCCTACTTGCCGAGGAGGTTATAAAAGGAAATAAGCCCTCCAATACTTTTTAAGACAGGCTCATTTGCTACTGTAGCTAAGGCTATCTCTGCGAAATTTGGAGTAGAGTGTTACCCTTCATTTGTTGAGAACCAGCTCCAGAATTTGAGGACTATGTGGTCTACCATCTAAGAACTATAGAAGAAAAGTGGATTTGGATAGGATGACAACTTGAAGATGATTACATGCGATGCTAGAACATATCAGGAGGAAGTTATGGTATGCCATTAAACTCTATATGTTGAATGTATGTTGCTTTTGCTATTCTTGAGATGTGTAGTGCCTTAAATATGAATAAATATTGAAATCCATATGTTCAACATATCAGGGGGATGATTGTTACAAGTGAATTTTGAAATCTATATGTTTATCTTTTCTCTTATAGGCTCATCGCAAACATGCTGAGTTCTTGAACAAAAGGATTGAAATGCATTATGAGTTGGCAATTGTTGTAGGGAAGGATATGGCAATAGGTAGTTTTGTCAAGTCTTATGTTGATCTTGATTCAAAATAAGAGAACATTGATGACACTGAGAATGTTGGTGATAATGGCGAGGATGGTGTTGTGGATAAGGGGAAGAATGTTGTACAATCATCCACCTTAGGATCAACAATTTCAAAGTCTCGCAAGAGAAGTTGTGCACCTCTCAGTGATGACAGTGTTTTCACTGATCTCTCTAAGCAGTTAAGGAAATTGTTGTGGTCTTGAAATCTATCAACCAGGGGCCTATTGATTACACTCATCTTTATGCTAAGGTAATGGCCATGTCGGCAAAGGGGTATAGCGAAGATATGCTTGCAACTGCATTTAATCATCTGTGTGCAAACAAGAAAGCAGCTAGGGGATTTTTGGCAAAGAATGCTAAGCTTCGAAAGTTTTGGATGGATGGTTACTTTTTTACTCAGCTCTAATGACTTTGAATGGTGTTGACTTGTAATGGTAGGATTTTTTGTGATGGTGCCATTTTTACTCTTCACTTGTGATGGTACCATTTACATGACAAATATGTATTAACTATAAACATCAGCTGGTATAACTAGGCTATGTATGTATTAGTAACCTTGGACTTCTGATGGTGGTACATATATTTTGCGGACTATTATGCTCCAAGGGATAACAGTTACGTACCTTGACTACTAAGATGTAGTATGTTGTGGACTTGGGATGATACAATGACCCAAGTTATGTATCTTCAATGTTGTTGTGTAAGCTTGGTGGGTATAGGTGTAATGTTCAGGTACTTGTCGTAGGTATCATTTTTGTAGACCATGGAGGTTTATACTTTCGATAGTGAATGTTCCATTTGACATAGATATGTACTCATGTACCAAATATTATAAATGGTAATTCCAATGTTTATCTCTTCCATTTGTGTAATGGATGCTTTGCAATTTTCCAAGAAGGTGAAATTTTTCTTGGGGAGATGAGTTTATATTTTTTGAAATTATTATGCACAAACCAAATATTGGAAAATAAATACCGGAAAAAAAATTCCGTCCAAGACAAATATTGGAAATCATTTTCAATCATATTTTCTGGATCGCAACCAAACATCCGAAAAATATTTTCACTTGAAAATATTTTACACTCAAAAAGAGATTTACATAGGAGCCAAACACAACCTTAATATGAGTTTTAATAATGTATGTCATTAAGGTATATATTAGTAAACTATCTTAAAAAAAATTTATGGAAAAGCGAAAAAGTTACTAACTTTTTTTACAACTTTTTTAATTCTCTATAAAATACTTCTAAAAATAAAAGATTAATGTATGTCGAACATATATTTATCGGACTTATTTAATATTTAAATGACTTGACATTTTATCTATTGTCAAATCTATAAAATAAAAATCTTCAACCATGAAATCATAAATGAAACACGGATGTATGATTAAAAATCTTCAACCATGAAATCATAAATCAACACGGAAGTATGATTTGGATTTATTGGTGAGACTTAACTCTCAGTACATACTACATTAATTTTTTTGTAAAAAATTAGGTATATGGTATATAGAAATGACAAAGAAAAATAAAAACCAACTATTCTTAGTACATATATATATTGAGTAAAGTTTCAATCCCGTCATCCAGTACAACCAGATGGAACAAGAGAGAGTGACACATGGTGATACATATATGTTTTTTTTTTGTTTTTTTCTTTTTGGGAACTCATCATGTCTGAATTGATATCTGTCAACAGTAAAGTTAGATCAGTGAACACTCTAAAAATAAAAAATAAAAAGTTAGATCAGTGAAAATGGGGAAAAAGAGAATTAAAACACGCATGTGAAACAGTTGCACAATGAATGCTTTGTTGAGTTGTTGCTATGACAGTGAAAGTGAAAGAGAAGAAGATAGAAGCGCCGTCAGCCAAGTGGGGGGGGAGGGGGGGGAGAGAGAGAGAGAGAGACTCAAAATTACAAAAGACAGAATGCCCCCTTCTGGACCCGCAAAACTCAGCTGACAAGATCTCTGTACGGACTGCTCTTCAAACCTGTGGCTCAAATTGAGACAGTAACGACTATGTCCCACTCTCCACCAATGGGAGCTCGACAACACAATTGCTTATACTATCCTAGTTTCCTTACTACCACCCTGGTTTCCACAATACCATTCCCACTCACTCTGATCACTACTTGTTTATTATTTCTTTCTCTTTCTCTCTCTGTGTTTGTGTGTGAGACTTTGTTCTCATTCTTTCTTTTCTTGCCCATATATACATAGAAAGCCTTTTGCTTCATAATATATATAACTAAAATCCCTTCCACAAACACAAAAATAGAAAGTTGCAAATATTGCACTAAAAACACTAAATACACACCCAGTTCCCTTCTTCGTTATGTCTTTTTGTTTATCTCCTTAAAATGAACTCTTTTTAGGGTTTCTTGCAAAATATTCTTCTGCTTTTGCTTTCTTTCTTTCTTTCTTTTTTCCATTGGTTGGGAAAAAAAAATTTGGGGTTGGGAAAAAGAAAAAGTGTACACAAATTGAAATGGGGAGAGGTAGAGTTCAGCTGAAGCGAATCGAGAACAAAATCAGCCGGCAAGTGACGTTTTCGAAGCGCCGGAGTGGGTTGCTGAAGAAAGCTCATGAGATCTCGGTGCTTTGCGACGCCGAGGTTGCTTTGATTGTGTTCTCAACAAAAGGGAAGCTTTTTGAGTATTCCAGCGATTCCAGGTTCTTACTTCTATTCTATGTTTAATCTTTCATTTTTCTTTTGTTGTTGCTGCTTTTTTTTTATTATATATATTATGTTTGTTATGAAGCATTTTATTAGTCTGGGTTCTTTTCAGAAAAATGAATTTTCTTTTATTTTTTTCAATCTATTTGGTCAACTGGGTATTCACTATTTTCGTTGTCGTTATTCCCTGTTACTGATAGCTTTGCAAATAATATACCTGAAATAATCGAAGCTAGTTAATTCTCCACTTATGTGTCTGAAAATCATGGCCTTCATATTACACCAATATATTTAGTGTATCTTACACTGTTGTTTAGGACAATTGTTAAGTTTTCTTAGATCATACACAAGGTATCTTTTTTCTCTTGTTTCCCAAGTACAAGTAAGGCTGCTGAATAAGACTATACGAAATAGAAGGTTTTTCTTTATAAAAAAAAAAAAAAAATTAATGAGTTTAGTCTCGAGGGGAAGGAAGAAGGGAAAGTGGTTTCTAACCATTGTGCTATCCATTTTTTCTTTTTCTTTTTTGATAACCATTGTGCTATCCCTTGTGCTATACTAAACAGAAGTTTGACCTTTCTTAGTGAGCAGTATAATTATTTTTTCCTATATTTCTTCTAGCAGCTACCTGAAACAAACAAAACTCTAGAGTTCTACTGATTTTGGTTTCCATTTTTGAAAGTGGGACATTGTGTTGGTTGAGTCCAAAGAAAGTTTTTAGTAAATTTCCTTTTTCTTTTCTTACAGATACTGTCACAGTCTCTAAGACACTACATTGCATCTATTGGGTTAGAGATATAGTGGACATCTTTAATACTAATAATAATGCAGTACAAGGAAGAAATTATGAATATAATACAGACACCAAGAGTCCTTGAGCTACGTGTCAATGGGGCGTGGTGTTATTTTTACTCGATTTTGTAACCTAGTATTTGTCATATCCAATGCTGGTGGTGCACCAAGGAGCTAGGAGGCCTCCTCAATGATGGAAAGGGTTGGAAATGAAAAGTTCGTTATTTAAGATCTCCACGAAGATCTTCCACCCACAACCATTTTTTAACCAAACCATGAAAGCTAGGTATAGGTTTAGTGTTACTTATAAAACTTTTTAAGGCTATTTTTCGATTTTTTTTTTTTCTCATCTTGATTATATATGGTGAATTGCTGATGCATAGCAGCATAGTTTGCAGTGGGTATATTTGCTCTCATAAGGGGTTCTTAACTGTAGATGTCTTCAGTTAGATTAATGATGGCACAGGATTAGACAATTCAGCTATCTATAATGCCACAATTGGTCTCCTTTATTGCTGCTGTACTCTATCAACAGTAATGAATGAGGGGCTATTAGCACTGTTTTATTAGATCATGATGTAATGGATCTATAGAGTTTCAGTACGTAAGAGAGAAAGCCAACTGATCATATAATTGAAGACTGAAAAAACATAGGTGACTCAACGCATTATAACTATCGAATTATTAAAAAAAAAAAAAAAGTACGGAAAGTAAATAGAATAATAGCGAAGGCTCTTTTTCAAACATTCAAAAAGGTTCTTCAAAATAAATAGGACAAGGACACTTAATGAATAGGAAAAAGCAACAAAACCATGTGATTTTCCATAAAACATAAAACCCCTCAAGTTTTGAATGTAACATTAATTTTCTTGTGATATTGTTTTACGTGTAAACGGTTAAAGATCTGAAAATAAATGGTAAGTTGCTTTATGATGACATATGTTCATATTTAAAGCAACAGTTTTATGTAAAACAATAGAGGTTTTGTGCTACACTGAAAAATCTCAAGGAGTTAAAGTATATACCTAATTAACAGTTTAGGGATAAAATACAACATGAGTATTAAGTGTTATAGTTTAAACCTCAAAGAATGTTCTATATTTTTAGGAGAGATCACCAAGGAGGTTTGTGTGTTTTTCCCTAATAAACAAGAGCCACGGTTAGATTTGAAATGTATGACTAATTTATGCTGCTTGAGTTTGTATAAACTTTTTGTGAAAATTAATTTGTTTCTATATATTGCATTCTTAAAAGTAATGGCAAAGAATTCATTCTACTCTTTTAAAATAAGTCCCAAATGGATGAGTGTGGGCGTTTTCACTAATCACTAACACAATTATGCAATAACAATACTTGCCTTCAAAAGAAGTTGAACCAAAGAGTACATTGACAGAAGGGAAAGAAGCTACCTAGGTAATTATAGTATGAATTCCACAAGGGGTTAGTTATTTCCATCAACTGGGTTCAAGGTGACTTTGGAAGCCATAGCTAACCCCTTGGTTGCTAACTGCACACACCTATATTGGGAATAAGAAGACTGCACATACCTAAGGATTAGTTAATTACTCCAATAGCCTTGAATATATATAGACGAAGCTAACAGAGATATCAAGGCCCAAACCTGTTATAACTAGTCCAGACTCAATGTACAATGACCTACCTATAGTACAGGTAAAGTAAATATAATCCTACCTGCAGTAACGTTACTTGTAGTGTAAGTAACGCAACCTTAGGGTTAATCTAGAGTTTAGTATACTATATATATCTTTAAAAAGCTCATTGTAACACATACTTAAAGACAATAAAAATGATGTCACTTAATGGCATTTCGCTGTGGAAGTAGGTTATCAAGCTAAACCATGTTAATTTTTATGTGTTTTCAATTTTTGTATCTCTTTTCTCGCTCTCACTCTCAGTCCCAATATAAATTCTAAGATAATATCAAAGCTATGCCTCAATAATTTTAACATGGAATTAGAGCTAGCCTCCACGTTTGGTTCCCCAAAGGTAACTAACTCTATTATGCGCATCACCATAAAAATATATTTAGCTAACGTTTTCAATATCCCACAATGATATCCTCAAACAATGTCTTCCGACAAATAGTGTCGCTCTCCATTGGTCTTTGTTGTTGTTGTCCTCAAACCATCATTTGTTGCTAACCACCGATGTTTATCTTGCATATGCCATCTTTAAGCCATTATTCCTCTGCCAATGTCCCCCAGGCCACCTGTGTAGCCATATATACTCCAACTATAGAAGCCATCCTTCAGCCATATTAGTCATCATTTGATCTAGGTGCAACCACCGTTTGCCCAAAGTAAGTGTCTTTTGGCCTCCATCCATCACTAACCGTTGTTGTATACTACAGCACTAATTGTCTCACTCATTCCACTCTACATTATATCCAATCCATTTTATATTCAATCCGGTCCTTCATGGTCATTACTTCCTTCACAACTTCACATTCAAACTTAATGCATCTTCAAGCTTCTAGCTTGAATTTGAGGGGGGTTTTAGAGATATTAAGGCCCGAGCCCGTTGTAACTTGTAGTGTAAGTAAAGTAATTCTAATCCTACTTGAAGTACCATTACTTGTAGTGCAAGTAAAATAATCTAAGGATTACTTTAGAGTTTAGTCTATTATATATACCATTCAATAGACTCATAGTAAAACACAATTTAAGATAATGTAACCACTCAAGGGCTTTAAATTGTTGACGTAAGCTATCAAGCCAAACCATGTTAACTTCTATATGCTTCTCTCTCTCTCTCTCTCTCTCTCTCTCTCTCTCTCTCCTAATATATATTTTAATATGGTCTCAAAGCTACTTACCAATTTTAATGAAGGGATTGTCCCTCCCCTTTTACCCACTCATCCCACCCAAAAATAGCCTTGCTCATATAAAAACTGAAAATTTGCCTACTTTATCCCTCCCTCCCTTCCTATAAGAAATGATCTCTCTTTTATTATCTTTAAGATTTCAGAAAATGAGGGAATGAATATACAATAAAAGGATGTGTTAGGGTTTTAGACCCTAGTTAATCTTTATGTGGATTAACCAGGTTGTTCAATTAGTCCAATTATGCCAATTGGCAATTCACAAACACAAACAATTAAAAGCGTATGTGGAATGTGAAGTAACGTGTCCATTCAAATGGAGATGGCAATATGGTGATGAAGTAGAAAACTCAAGGAAAACTATTTAAGGGGAAAACCACTACGTAGGAAACCTTCCCCAATGAAGCAAATCCACTATAGTAAGATAAATTTTACCATCTTAGGATTTTTTTTTCCCTAGACTCTATGGCCCATGGAAAACTTATAGAGAAAACATTTCATTGCACCAAAACGTCTAGATTCTTCAATCATATGGATTGCCACCACAGATGATGCACCTGTGATCATAACCAAAACCTCCAATCGACTTCAAGGACTTCTCAAAAAATTTCTTCACAACAACAAGTTTGTGGTAGGCATTGTGGCTATAGCTTCTTCAACTAATTTGCAAATCTACTTGAATAAGGTAAAATTTGAGAGAAACTAGGTTACAAAATCCTAGCCACACAAACATAGAGTTCTCTTCTCTAAAAAAACCTCCTTAGGGATGACTTATAATGTCTCTTTTATATCTCAACAATTAGGGCTCAAATTAGGCTTGAAATCGACAAGTTGTTTGGCTTTTTTGTGTTATTGATTTTTGTTAATTTGTGTAGTCTTGACCTATTGAGGTAAATTCAAGGTAGCTCAATCAATAGAGGTTGCTATCATGCTTAGAGTCGAGAATACAAAAAGTTTGTTGTTCAAGGCTCAATCAATCAAGATGTTATTGAGGTTGGAGTTTAGCTTGCTGTAAGGCTCATATCTTTATGTATTGACATATCTGAGATCAAAACACACTCTATATGTAATTGAGTCTTAGTCTCCAGTGTTTCAAGAAGTACAACAAGTGACACACAAGTGATATTATTTAAGACACAAGACTACTCAAGAAACTACTCAAGAAAAGCTGCATCAATAGGTCTTGATACCTGTCAATCTATCGAGAATTAATGAATCTCGATACTAAGTTCAACACCTTTCAATCAATCGATCTTCAGGAAAACTGAATGTTAAGTTCTGTTTTCGGCCTACGATGCCTTGAATTTCTAGAAATTCATGCAGTAGGGTTCCAGAGCATATAAAAAACATATTTTACAGTCGTCATCATAATAACAGAGAGACACATATATCAAGAGTTGCTGAGATGATTGTGCACCTAGGGTTTTATGCCAAGCTACTTTTGGTTCATCCAAGAGAATTGAAGAACCCTACAAAGTTACAACAATAAAAAAGGTTGTTATGGAGTTCATCACGGATAGGGAGATTCGTGCAAAGGAAAATTCTTCTGCAAGATCATGTCCAATTGGGTAATGTAGCTGAGATTGGTATAGCTCAGTAGGTTATACTGTAGGTAGGTACTTCGGGATAAACCTATAGGGTAAGATTCCTTGTGTTCGTAAATGCTTTTTTTGTTAGTGGATTCCTCGGGAGTGGTGACCTAAAATTCATCCAGTGGAGTTTTGCCTCCAAGGGTTTTCTCCATTATGATCAAATCATCGTGTCAAACTTATTTTCCGCTATACTTAATTTAGTTTGGTGATTTGGTTGTGCCTTAATCTGATTTGCATGTAATTTGACTAACTAATCAATTTGGGTAATTGGATTAATTAACTGAAGTCAATCTAAAACCCAAAAATTGCTATCAAATGGAATTGAGCTTGGTATCCCAGTTGGATTCGAGGTCACAGAAACTTATATTTCTTCAACTTGATTTTTAATTACCACTCTAAGACACAGCAAATATCACAACTTGAAACATAATTTGACATAGTTTGTCAACACTAAAACATATAGACCTAAGATAATGGAATGAAAATTAATTAATGAATTTTTTTTTTTTTTTTTGTTTTACTATGTTTAGTATTTTATAAAAGAAGTATAGTGTAAATCCACAGGGAGTTAATTATTGCCATCAATCGGTTTTAAGGTGACATAAGAAGCCATGGCTAACCCATGGTTGACATTCTCCACCATTTATTTTAATAAATATCCCATACCTTGGGAATAAGAAGAATACACATAACTAAGTACTAGTTAATTACTCTAAGAGCCTTGACCACACAGAGACAAAGCTAAGCAAGGCCTAAGAGATTCATTGTACTATGATATCTTTATAGTACAACTAAAATAACTATAGCCTACTATTGGTAACTTTACTTGTAGTGCAAGTAAACAACCTTAGGGTTAATCTAGAGTTTAGTTTACTATATATACCCTTCATTAGGCTCATTGTTACACAATTCAAGACAGTAAAGATGGTGCTGCTCAATTGCTTTTCATGTGGAATTAGGTTTTCAACCTCAACCATGTTCATTTTTTATATGCTTTTCTTTCTCTTCTCACTCTCACTAACAACAACAACACCTTAGTTTTGGGGTTGGCTAGGAATGTTCAGTAGATTAATTAAGGTCGGCCACATATTCTTTTCATCCATTCTATTTTATCTGAAGTCATATTCTATGTTACTTTTTTAATTGCCATGTCCTTTTAAATTACCTCTAATAATGTTTGTTTGTTCGTTTAGACCCCTTAAACCAGATTGTTTAACCTAATTAATTAACCAAGTTGATTATTAGGTTTATTATTCAGATCTAGGTTGAACAAGCATATATAATATCATGCATAAAAGCGGAAAAGTAAATAACATCACGATATGATGACCCAGGAAAACTAATGAAACTAACCGTTTCAAGGTAAATCCACTATAAGAGAATTAAAGTTTTTACAATCAGATTTAACTCTAAATCTATTGCTACCTCATGTAATAACTTACTGACACGACCACATGCAAGCTCCGAATCCATGAACTCTTTCTCTTCTTGGATTTATACCAACAAAAGCAGTCTTGCTTGTGATTTTGAGATCCCACTCAAAGGTTTCAGATCACCTTCAATAATAATCTTGATGCAGCAACTATGTTCTATCAACGCTTGATTGTAGTTCTAGTTCCAATAGATTCTTGTCTTTCATATCTCACAAAGAGTAACACACAAGTCTTCCAAAAGTCTTCAAAACGTAGTTAGGGTTTCCCTTTTATATGTGGAGAAGTTAAAATGAAACCCTAAACGTTTTCACGAGCTTAGGCCTGTTTTAAAAATTCTACAAAATTCTGTTCTTACGATTTTCGATCGGTCGAATCTAATTCTCAATCGATTGAGCAAGGCAGAACCACACTTCTTTTTTCCGCAATCAGCTGGACTTGAACCTTGAAACAAATACTTTTAAGTATTGCCCAACACCTAGACTAGAAATGTTTTGTTCTCAGTTTGCCAATACAATAAAAATATGATTCTAAACATTTACACCTAAATCTTTAGAACCTAACAATGTTATTTTTGGTCTTTTCAATCTTTTTCGATTTCCTCAACTTAGTAAATTTATTATTTCTTACCAGTGTGTTAATCATTCTCACTCACAATCCAATATAAATTCTAACATTGTATTAGAGGTATGTCAACAATTTTAACACGATACCAGAGCCAGCCTCCTTTTCAGGTTCTTCAAAGGTAACTAAGTCTAACATGTGCCACCATGAATTTGTCTTCAGCTAATATATTTAGTTTCCCACGATGGTATCCTCAATCGATATCTTTCCACAAACAATGCCACTCTCCACCAGTCTTTGGTGTTGTTGTCCTCTGACCATCATTCAATGCTTACAACCACCATCACCAATGTTTATCTTGCACAGGGCATATTTAAACTTATTTGATCTAGATGCAGCTATCTTTTTGGCTGAACTAATCATCTTTTGGCTTCCATCTATCACTGATCATTGGCGTTTGCAACTGCAACGGTTGTGTCGTGTGTTCCACTCTACATTATAAGCAGTCCATTCTATATGTATTCAATCTAATCCTCCATCGTCATACTTTCTTTCACAATTTCACATTCAAACTCAATGTCTTCAAGCTTCCAGCTTGAATTTGAGGGGTGATGTTAGAGATATTAAGGTTCAAGCCCATTGTAACTAGTTCATATTCAATGTATTAGAACCTACTTATAGTGTGAGTGAAGTAATTCTAATCCTATTTGTAGTGCAAGTAAAATAATCTTAAGATTATTTTAGAGTTATTCTACTATGCATACCATTCAATGGGCTCATTGAAACACACAATTCAAGATTGTGTAACCACTGATCAAGACACGTAGCCATCAAGCCGAACCATACTAATTTCTATTTGCTTTCCTTTTCTTTTGCTCTCTCTTCTGTTTCTTTGTCTCACTCTCACAATCCTAATATGAATTCTAATATGGTATCAAGGCTATGCCCTAACCAGCCCCCTACCTGCTTACCCCCACCCAAAAAAACATTGTCCATATAAAAACTGAAAATTAGCCTACCTTCTTTGTCCCTATAAGAAATGCTCTCTCTTTATGTCTAAGAGTTCAAAAATATATACAAACGGAATGGAAATGAAAAGAATATATATAAACACACACCTATAAGAAATGCTCTCTCTTTATGTCTAAGAGCTCGAAAATATATAAGAACGGAATGGAATTGAAAAGAATATATGGATTCCCGATGCCGAGCTACTATTGGTAGAGTTTCCAATCCTAACCATGGTACACGTATAATATATATATATATATATATATATATATTGATGTTTGGGGGGGGGGGGGAGATTGTGGTTGTTTGATAGTTTATGTAAGAATTTCGACCCTTGGAAAACACAATATGCTTAATCTAATTGATTAGCCGAGTAATTACTTAGGTTAATTATGCAAGTCTTAGGTTAAAAAATAATCAATTATATCATGCATAGTGGAAAAGTAAATAACACAATGACACGATGACTCAGGAAAACCAATAAAACAAACTAGTGTCAAGGTAAAAAAAAAAAAAACCTAGTAGGAACTATCCCAAGAGAACAATCCACTATATCAAATTGAAATTTACAGTCAAGAATATCAATTCATAGTAAATCTAACACAGTTACCAAACTGGGCTCTGAACTCCTCAGACTTCTTTGATTTGGATCTACTTTCACATGAACCTTCAGTTCATGTCTTGATCTTCAGTACACTTGATAGCTGAAGGCTTGGCTACAACTTTATTCCACTGATACTAGCAACATGAATTTGATCTCTGGTAGGTGCTTGATAGAGTTAGAAGGTACAAAATCTCACAAGTGTAACTCTCAAGACTTTGAAAACGTATATTTGGGTTTTCCTTTTATACCTAGCAGTGTTGGACTCAAACCTAATAGTTTCGCAGGCTGTTGGGCTTTATTTAAAATTCTGCAAATTCGCAGTTAAATCGATCGAGCTTGACAAATTTTAAATTCTTCTTTTTGTAACTTGTACATTCTTAACTTGTATCAACTTGAGCAATGTCTAAAACACTTCAAAGACCCTAAGATCTAATCCTAGACAAGTTTTTGTTCTTGATTTGCCAACATTCAACATATTTAGAACCTAAATATTTAGAATCTAACCATTTATAAAAGAAGTTAAGGAAAATAATCAAAATAAATGTATAATTTTGTGGGTGTACAAAGTTCAGCTCAAACTAAACTCGGGCTAAGGCCCACTAACCTTTAACCCAGTCCACATGTACAAAGTCTGAACTGGGCCATCACATGAGTGACCAAGTTACAACAATAGGATCCGAACAGACCCCACCTACTTCCCGAGGAGTGGAAATAACGCTGATGAGAAATAGTGCCTTAGGGGAGTCCGCCATCCGAGCACAGGCCTCAATACTGGGTTCAAATTACTAGGAAATCATTACAATGACGGAGTTAAGTGGACCCACCCACTTGATGTGAGATTAGACATGCTAGAATAATAACCTAGACTCAAAGGGCCACTCAGATCCTACAAATGGCAGGGCCCACACACAGGTGGAATATTCTCATCACTACCAATCCATTAACAAAAGAGTTGGAACATTTTTTCCTAGAGAGAGAAGCACGAGTGAACAAGAGAAAGTCACGTGATATTTGGGAAGAAATAGTCCAGCTCAGGATACTTTAAGGGCACCTCGACCACCTAAAAACCTCCTTGAACAGCTAGGATTACAACATATAACCCCCTTACAACCACCTCCAATTACCAAATATCAGCCCAACTCTTTTTGGAACCTTTCATTGTAAGCTATACTTAAAGTATCACACAAATTACTTGGAGGTCCAGACCCAACAGTCACCACATAGTCGTGGGCCGTACGACCACAAGTTTTACTTTGTGATGATTGCTTGTTATGAGCCTTCAACCAAAAAAGTTCATTATGCTTGTCAGGAAATATATGATTGATCCTTCTGCTACTACTCCTTATTGATACAATATCTCTGAAACTATTTAAATAATGAAATAAAAACTTTTGGAGAGAATTACGTTGCAATTGTTTTGTGTGTTAAAGTATAGTTTGATTGGCTAGCTCTTGGCCCTTACCACCAAAGGAAAGGAATGTGGTAAAACATTATAGTACCGATTTGATTGGCATTGTTGAATACTTGAATACTACCAAAAAAAAAAAAAATGATAAGTAAGAAGAGAATATTATTAATAAAAGAATAGCAAGAGAAACACAAAGAGCTCACGGTAGTGAACAAAGGAAAAAAAGGAACAAAAAGACCGAAGCAGCCCCTAATTTATTCTAATAGATGAAAGCAAATCCAAAAGGGTAAAACAATCTGAGAAACCCCAACATCGAGACCAATCAAAAAGGGTCCGCTAGCAAAACTCTAATAACTGAACCACAATTTTCCTCTCATCCTCAAAAGACTGCCGATTCTGTTCAATCCAAATAGTCCACATTAAGCAGCCTAGAACCAAATCCCAAATATCAGAGCTATGCTTCCCAAACCAATGATACCAACAAAATAATAAGTCCACAACTGAACCTGACATGACCCAATCGATCCCAAACAACCGAAGCATATACATCCACAAAAAATGAGCTATTGGACAAAAATGAACGAGTCTGTTAATTCTTTTCTTTATTCAACTAATTAAAATGCTTGAGATTAGGGTCTTAGGTTCTCTCTCACATAATAAGTACTATGTCTAAGCATCATATCAAGATACTTTACATTTACTTTAACATGAATATATGCCAGTTAATGGCAAAAGTTAGGATATGATTTTGCCAAGAGTTGCATGTATAGCTCAATAATATTGTTTAGTCTCACCTCATACTCTTGGCGTAATGGTCAATCCACAAGTATAAATTTGTGTAGAGTGTTGGAGATAAGAGTCGAGGTTCAAGTTTTCAGAAGGAAGCTTCACATACATATACACTTAGATTATGCTTGCGTAAAAATCTATCTGAGAGCAATATATATAATTGTCTAGTCTCACATTTAGAGAACCTAAGTTTAAGTCTATACTTCCCCGTTTGTTATAAGGACAAAAGAAAAGATTTGGATATTATTTTGACAAATCTAAATGTATATATCTCATCATTCTAAATAAAAGATAATAAATTTTCAGGAAAATAATAATTGTAAGGACTCGTTTTGGACCCTAAACCCAAAATATGATTGGATCCAAGCCCAAAACAATGAATTTGTAGAAAGTGGGTTGGACAACTAGGCTCTAATAAATGGGATAACAGTTAGAATGGATTTTAAAAGGTAATCAAACAGAAATGGATTGAATCTATCTGAGTAAATTTGTCCTCGGCACAATCCGAGAAGGTCTGTTCTAGTATATATTGATTAAAAATTGTTACAGATATGATTCAAGCTGCTACAGTGCTTTCTCTTACAAATTTCCAATCCCCCTCTCTCATTGCTACCTTCTTCTTTTATACTTTTTTCTCCTTTCATCTCCACCCTCCATGTGCAGGCCAGATGATTAGTCTTGATACTTGTCCCATCAGCACCTTCCTAAAATATTTAGGTATTAGCTGTAAGATTGAAAGCCACTGTTCAGGTATCACCTCCACATTAATGCGGCCAGAGAATTAGCTGCAGAACAATTAATGTGGTGGTAGCAGCTTTCTCCTTAGATATTTTAGGACTCCTCTCTGTACTTTATTTTTGCAATGTTTATCCGTGCCAGCAGAACTTCCTGGAACATCCCCTAGACGGCAGACTACCTATTCGGACCTCGGCTTTGGTTAGCCAAGGTGACATTTGTCCTCGGCCTACCCTCTTGTGCCATTATGATCAAAACTGACCTCGTCATTTACCAACACGAACTTCTTTGATAATGTTTACTCCTTCTCAGATGATCTCTAGTCCTTGGCTTGGGCTTTAGGCCCAATACATACATGGATAATGAGCTCCTGGGCCCAATACCCTTACAATAATAATAATAATAATAATAATAATAATAATAATAATAATAACTATGGCTCCATAGGCTTTAGATTTTTTTTAGAATTAAATCTTTACAAACAGTCCCCCACCCCCACTTTCTAATTAATGTTTTTACTAGTGCTGTAATCTGGTAAATTCTGTCTTATGTCTTACAGTTAGGGTTTTTGCCTTAGCTACAGGTTAAAAGGTGTTTTTTTCATTTATCTTAGTTTGTATGTAATCCATTTAGCTTTTTTCTTTCTTTTTTTACAAATCTATAATATATATATATATAAAATAAATTTTAAACTTTATTCCAGATTTAAACCGTTCGTTAAATAGTAGAATATATTATTTCATATATAAGCATAAACACAATCATAATAAACATCTAATGCTCGAATATATGATGGTAAATAAAATCATAATCAATATAAAAACCTATTAAAAACTCTACTATAATTATCAAAATTCATATATAAATAAAAGATAAAAGAGAGAAAAATTATACCATTATGTTTAACTTTCTTTTCTCAAAAATAAAAATGTTAAACTTTCCCATATATTGCACAAATTATCGACTAACATATTCTAGTTGAATGACTACAAACTACTCTTCCGTAAGTAGGGCTTTAAATATGCAAAAGTAATTAATAGACCATGATGTGAAGCTCTATTTTCAGCAAGCATATAAATGATTTCATTTGAGTTTTGGCAATTAGGACTTGTGGATCAACAAGGTGTGTAATCTGTAATCCTACTCAATCCTCAAGAAGTTCAATTTTTTATTAGATTATGATGTCCATCTTAATCTAGAGTAACAAAAATATTAAGGATCTTAGGGCTTTTGGAATTTAGGAATTTAAAAGATAGACAGACAAGTAGGCAGTGAATTGTTAACTAGCATAAACTATAGACATGCATGATGCATCATGCAAAATTACAAATCAATCAAGAAATTGAAAAAACCAGTGAACATGTTCATCTATTCAAGAACATTGCATTTGAACCATGTTTAGGTTCTCTAATAACATTATTGGATTCGAACTTTAGTACACAAATTCCATGTGATTCACGCTTTGTTCTTTTTCTTTTTTTATCTTTTCTCTTCGCTCCTCACTACTTGAATTGCCCTCGTTTGGACTTTCCATCATTTTTTTCTTTTGATACTTGCATCTTGGTTATATTGGCTCTCCTTGTGTTCTACGTGTTCTTTATAGTCCTGCACTAGCTGGCTTCTTGTCTTCACTTAGGCTTAGTCAACTTGAAGGGGGTGAAAAAAGCCTGCTCTTTAGGCTCCAAAATAAGAAAATACTGTGTTACAAACAAGAAATTAGGAAGAAAGTGTAGGGCAACCGTACCTTCAAAATTCAAACTCAAAACAATATACCAAATTTTAATGCCTAATGTTACATGGTATGAAAACCTTTTTTTTTCTTTGATAATTCCATGGTTACAAAAGGGAGAGAAGATTTTAACCTTGGATACCTCAATTAGAAATATCAGAATGCACCAATTGAATTATAAAGCTCATGACAAAAAATAAATTAATACATATATATTTACTTAAACTTCAAAACATTGGATTATCAAAAAAAAAAAAAAAACTTCAAAACATCCATTTTGGAATCATCCAAATGCAATCTCAGTAAAGTAACAAAAAACTACTAAAAACATGCCTCAAAAAGAAGGATGTGTTAGAAGAGAATAAGATAAACAAGAACAATAAGGCTCAACTAATCTACGAGTTGTCAAGTCATGCGGTCAAGAAGAAGAGAAT
Organism: Notholithocarpus densiflorus; assembly: GCA_030021035.2. NCBI lineage: Eukaryota > Viridiplantae > Streptophyta > Magnoliopsida > Fagales > Fagaceae > Notholithocarpus > Notholithocarpus densiflorus. The sequence goes on along the minus strand of JARYZH020000009.1, from coordinate 4,813,875 downwards.
ATAATAATAATAATAATAACACTGAAGCAACTCTATATATTTCATCTTAAGTTATTATTAAATGATAATAAGTTATTTTCTTAGCCTCATGCTTATATTATTCTGATCTTAATCCTTGTTTTTTTTTTTTTAGAGAAATCTTAATCCTTGTCTTAGTTGTCAACAAGAAACACAACTAATTATATACATGAATGATGAATCCTGCCCGAATAAACCAAAAACAAAACCAAATTCATAGAATAGCAAATCCTAGCAACCAATAAACATTATCTTTCAATTAGGTTGGCTATTCTAACCTGGCTAGCTTTCTATTTGATGGTCTTATAGTCCTTTTATTCAGGCCTCCACCAATATCAATACTATTTGAGCTATAAAGGCTACATCTAGTTCGGTGAAACAAACTATTCCTGCTTTCTTGTTATTGAAATGAGTCAGATCCTAGCTCAACACAACTCCATTCGAGCATTTATACCTACTTTCAACAAGCAAATGTCAGTTAGTCCACGTTAGATCTTTCTCTATGCCACTTAGCTTCCTTCTCATCATGTTACAATCTTTCCCAAGGATTATTTTTCTTAAGACCTTTTTTCCTTTGTTGTGGAGGTAGATGTGTGGGGAGTTAGTATGCTTTTATGAGAACACTTTCCTCTACCTTTCTACTTGTGGCAGTTTTATTAAATTTACTTATCTTTATTTAAATTTAGTCTTATGCATTCTGTTCATTTTAACAGACTCTACATGCTTAAAGGCTTCATGATGTTTAAACTTAGACATATCCTTTTGTGACAGCATGGAGACTATTCTTGAACGATATGAAAGATATTCATTTGCTGAACGACAGCTTGTCGCCACTGATTCTGAAACACAGGTATCATCAACTGATTATGCTAAATGTCACCTAAACATGACCTATCTTGTGGTCCATGCATCCTCTCTATGGATATTTACAAAGATACACCCTACTACCTAAATCATTTCGTCTCTACCCATCGAGGATTGCTACTGTATGCAAGTAGAAGGGAGAGAAAACAACACACAGAATTTACTTGGGTCGGTAATGTTTCAATATTTTAAAAAGAATAAGATTTATAACGTATATATACTGCCCCAGTTAAAACCCTATTTTGATTTATTAAAATTTCCAAGATATCCTCATTGAATTGCCTAGGACTTTGCTCCCCAAATCCTAACCTATTATTGGTCCCAAGCATAACATACTTATTAAGTTGTAGTGGGCCTCAAGAGCTTGCTCCGCGCCGCTACATTGGCTTACACTCCTCCCATAAAGGCATAGTATACAAGATCAATGTTACTTTCTTTTATTTCTTTTATTTATGGATAAATAATTACAACATGCTGCTAATTTCACATTTCGAATTATTTTCTCTCTTAAACCTCCAAGTACTTTGAGAATTAGAATGTACAGGGAAAAAAAGGCAAAAAAGTGATGATATAAAGAAGCACTAACCAAGTCCAAGAAATGCTTGAACTTGGTTATGGGAACAGACTTTGACAACATATTAGTTGCCTTCTCAAAAGCGTGAATTTTTTTTCCCAAGCACCATGCCACTTCACCTAGCTCTATTACAATCAATTGATTTTTCTTGTGAAACCTCACACCAATATGCTATATTCTGGCATGGTGCTTTGCCAACTAAATCGCATTCTAACTGTCACCATACATCTAAACTCTACCTTGCTCTATTTTAAACTCTGACTTAGCCTCTTCAACCACATTGCTTGTTTAGTATCTTCAACCATATAAAATGTATTCAAATTTTGTAGTAAACATTGCTATCAAGGGTTCTAACATGGATATCCAACAAATAGGTGCACTTGCTAGTGAGAAAACATCGCTGTAATGGACCTTCTATCATCCAAATCACCTTCATATTCTGAATCTACAAATCCCACAACTGATGCACAATCTTGTTACCTTGCAAGCATAATTTCATAATTTGTTGTACGCTTAAGTACCTGAAAATCCACATGACTACTTTCCAGCTCCCTCTTCTTGGGTTTGTCTTGTACTTGCTAACCATGCTGACTATGTGAGCCAAATCAAGCATGGTACAAACCATTGCTACACCAAAATCCTACTATACTAGCATATGGAACCTGTTACATATCTTCAATTTCTTCTTCTAATTTTGGGTATTGACTAACCAATAACCTGAAATTCGTCACCAATGGTATACTTATCGGTTTGGCATTCTCCATACCAAATTTTTCTAACACCTTCTTGACATAGATTTTTTTAGACACCCATCAATTTTTTTTTTTTTTTTTTTTTTTGAGAATACTAAATATTTTTAACACACACACAGAAGAGAGAAAGTCTTAAAGAAACTTACAGTAGTGTATATTCAAAAGGGTCTATCACCCATAATTTTTGACATCCTTATCCCTATGAATCTGCATACCCATAATCTTCCTTGTAGCATCCAAATCTTTCATATCAAAATCCTTGCATAACAAAGATTTAAGTTCGTCAACCTCACACATGCTCTTTACAACAATCAGTATATCATCCACATAAAGATTAGAAAAATATGAGAACCATCTGCAAGAGCTATAAGATAGACACAACAATCATACTCACAATGCTTGTAGCCAATTTGAATCCTATGGGAGTCACTACAGACAAGGTGCATCATCTTAGGTTAGATTCTTTTCTAACTTAATTTCATTTTCCTGTAGCAGGACATTGATCTATTGTTTTTGCTTCCTTCTTACTCCTTTAGTTGCAATTTGAGACTAATAGGAGCACATTCACATGAATAAGAAAATAAAACATCCACATAAGACAACAATAATTAATGTGGTTCAACCAACTCTAAGTTTACATCCACGGGCAACACCAACCGAAATCCATTATTAATGATATGTAGTACAACCATTCTCAACCAAACCAAACTCACATACTCACACAAACATAAACAATATCTCTAACACAAATTAACTCATAAACTTCACACACAAACTCACAATTTTATAACCCCAATACCCAATAACTATCACACAAAAAAATAGAAAAACACTCAAACTACTCTTAAAGAGACCTACTTTATGATCTTCTAAGAGTCTTCTCCTCTCCCCATGTGGAAGGCCCTTTAGGCCAAAGCCACCAAAATCTTTACAACAATACCTATTTATAAGGTTTCAATTCTATTCTTTGATTTATCAGGAATGCTCAACTCCTTGATCATCATCATGATGAAATCACGGAAATATTATGTGTTAGCTTCGCATGGTCTTTTTCTTCTTCTTCATTTTTTTTTTTTTTTTTTTTTTAGTGAGTAATTTTCTGCGTATTGAATTAAATCTAGGATCACTCTGTATTGGTTCTGAAATGCACTCAAGCACTTTGAATCCTGTGGGCTGGCTCTGTGATCCTCCAAATGAAAATGATCAATTCGTATAATGCTTATTAAAAGCATTTGATGTAAAAGAATACTGTTAAATCTTAACTTTTTTATAAATGCTGTCTAGGGAGGCTGGTGTATGGAATTCCCTAAGCTTACCGCTAGAGTGGAAGTCTTACAAAGGAACATCAGGTAATGTGACTTGAGTTTTCATGTCATTTTGAACGGTAATGCCTTTGTATGGGAATTTAAAGAATTAGAATGTACAGGGGAAAAAAAAGGCAGAAAAGTGATGATATCTTGTCCAATAGATTTTGTTCAAGGAGAACTGCTTTCAAGACTTTCACACGTCTGATCTGTTAAGTAGGGTTCACCAAAAGTTGAAGAAAAAAAATTATATTGTGTATCGGGTATATGTCAACCATTCTTTCACACAAGCATGGAACTCAGTCTCACCTAGGGGTGAGAGGGCGGTTACATATACCCTTTATATTGGATATTGGGCTTGAATCCTGAAAATACAATTATGTACCTGGCACAAAACATTGCTAAATTAATGTAACTACATGCTTCTTGATTGGATGAAGGCATTATTGGCCAACTTTCAGCAGGATGATGATAAGACTCAGATATATTTTACACTGATTAATGTAGGAACTTCATGGGAGAAGATCTCGATCCCTTGAGTTTCAGAGAGCTTCAAAATTTGGAACAACAGATTGATGCAGGTCTGAAGCGCATACGAACAAGAAAGGTAATTAACTTGGTGCTTCCTAATTAAGTTTTCATGCCATTTTTTTCAAGACACACATGCACATGAGCAAACACATTTGAATTTCACTTTCTACTATCATATGAATCCAAATTAATGTATGAATCACTTTGACGTGTACAGAACCAACTCATGCATGAATCTGTTATGGAGCTGCAAAAGAAGGTAAAGATGGTTATGCATATCTGACATGTTTTTAGAGTAAAATTTTATCTAAGGTTATTCAGCTTAATAACTTCTAAAAGACATGGACAGCAAATGATAATTAAAGAAGACTAGTATTTTACCTCCATACTGGGAAAAACCAGAAAGTGGCACTTTTGAAAGTCCAGAAAGTAAAATATGGCAAGAATTTGCCTGTCTAATCATCAAATGGTAACCTTTACTGCACCCTCTTAAGCCCCCAAGGATGCACCCAACAGGTTTAGAGACTAGGTTACCATGTGAGGGATTGCATGTTTAGTTAACATCCTAAATAAAATTTGGGCAATGAGTTCTAATATAAAGAGCAACCATATGCTTCAGACTGTACTAGATGTAAACTATATACTGAAAAACCATATACTTGTGACGGTTCAAGATGTAAACTAACATTGTGGCTTGTGACAGGAAAAATCCTTGCAGGAGCAAAACAATTTGCTAGCGAAAAAGGTAAAATCTACTCCTTATTGGCCAAAGAATGGTATTCCATAGTAGGGACTTGTAAGTCACTTCCATTTTCCATTAGGCCATTACAAAAATTATCTGATGTTTACAAACAATTTCTATGACAAATAGCTGAAAGAAAATGAGAAGAACATGCCCGAGCAAGCACACCAAGAGCAACCAAGCTTAGGCCTGCTATCCCTACCGCAGCAGCCAATGCCATCAACGCTAACACTTCCTTCTCTAACTATCGGGTATACACCCTCTCTCTCTCTCTCTCTCTCTCTTAAAGGCACATGGTTGGGAAGAAGGAACATGTGTGTTAAATTGAATGACATATGCAAGTTTTAATAGACTGCATTGAAAATACAATTAATGAGAAAAGCAGCCTTGACCTCCAGGACGATGGTTTCTTGGTCAGTGTTCACAATCTCCTTAGACATGAAACAGTGTAGGCAAATATGCCTGGAAATACTACCATCTGATTAACATAAACCAACGACCTCTTACACTATTGACAAGGTATTGATGACACTAGTGGTGATCTTACTGACATTAGATAGGCTGTAGGGGTATTTTGGAACAAAAAAAAGTCCAATCCAAACAGGAGAAGCCCCTTAAATAGTAGTATAGATAATGTGCTACTAGCTCTACGTACTTATCATCAAACTTATCGTTTTTACTCTAAGAGAAAAGAGATGAGACAGAGTCTCAGAGAGTGAGAAAGAACAAAGAGAGAAGAGCGAGAAAGAGAAAGGAGCCAGACACAGTGTTAGGAGCTTTACTTGTTGCTGATGATGGCATGAGGAATGAGGGTACTTAGGTAGCATTAGGCCAGTCACTTGGCATCATGTTTTCTTAACACATTAATGGCTCTTCATGTTAGATTAGTAATGCTCTTAAGGGCTTTTTGAGGGTGACATGTCCAGTCTCCCTACTCGAGTTGGATCGATGAGTAGTACAAATGAGCAACATGTGGAGGCACCTTGCTTCTCATGATACCCCAAGGCCATGGCAGAGGGGGGCCATGGTGGGTAGAGTTGGTTTTCATGAGGGACGACAGTAGGTGGTGTCGACCCTATATGGTGGTGCATGACATTGGTGGCTTAGTTACTGGTTGCTTATGAGTGGGCTTGGTGGCTTGTGTGCAAGGCAGGGCTAGCTACCATGATGATGCGTAATTAGATACTGTATGCATGGCATTGGACTGGTGGGTATTGGTTAAATGCATGGATAAATGCTAGTGGGCTAATGGCAGTTACTTGGTGTGTGCTGCATGTGGGCACGCTATGTGGGTTGTGTTGTCTGATGTGTGTGTGGTGTTGGCTGAGACTAAGTCAAGGACTTAGGACCATCAAAGGCAGAAAATTGAGTGAAAAATTTGACCTTGTGACACATAGAGAGGCATAGGCATGGGCATGGCCTCTTACACTGATTGAGAGACCTCTACTGGTAATTATCTTTGTCTCTATATCTCTTTGTTCTCTCCAAAATATAATTTGCTCTCAATTTTTGGGGTTTCAATTCTTTTTCTTTTGATTTGGCCGCTAAGATGCTTTTTTGAGGGAAATTTGATTTTTGTTTTCTCTAGTAAAAATTTCTTTAATTTAGGGTTCTACAAGGTCAACAATTTCAAACCTTAAATTTGCAGGATTGAAATTTTCTTACTTTAATTTTTAGTTTTGAATAATTGAAATTGGTGATATGAGGAAACAAAAATTACACTAAGCCTAATCTAAATGATGAAGTCTTATAATTTTCATTTTATTTTGAGGTTGCTTGTTCCGTATTAACTTCCTTTGGATTGTGTTTAGTGGTCAAGTGTCAATACTCTCTTCTTTTTGGAATCTTTAATCTTTTGGATTTATTATTTTCAAATGATTCATTCTAGAACTAGAATTAACATCCCTACAGCTTTATGTGTAAGAGTGATTGCTCATACATTTAGAATTTGCAGTCCTAAGAAGGTGCATGAAACATGTTTTTACAAGATTTTCTGTTTTGATTGCTACACATGAGATATTTATAAAATGTGTTGTATTTTTTGAATTGATTTGGTGCAAACCTCTACTGATTCATTAGCACCCCCCCCCCCCCCCCAATCCCTCCTCAAGAATTGTTTTACTTTTTACTAAGGATGGTTATAAGAAAAAAAAAATCATATTTAATCCAAGCATATAATCTATGATGTAATATTTTCTGTACATCTACTAATGAAATTTCATTTGTTAGGATTCAATTAGAGTCTCACCAGCCACATGGAAATGCTGTGAAGAATTTTTTTCACACCAAATAAAGAGTAGAGATCCGCTTAAAATAGGGTTGCCTATAATATTATGCATTATGTTGGTATTAGTATGCATTTTATTATGTTACTTGTATGCTTCTTATATGAAAGGTTTTGCTCATCTTTGTCACTGTAGTACATTTCCAATGTACTTGGTTGGCTTTATTCTTAATAAAATTTCTTACATTATTTATTAAAAAAGAAATGGTTCTCTCCAAAATCTTTCTTTAGTCCAGACCAAATAAAATTCTCAAGTAGACACACAACTATTCCTGCCTGTTAAATGGGTTTCCATCAACCTCAAGGTCCTAACCTTTCCCTCCCATTTTTTTTTATATTTATTGATGATGCCGGGAAAATCACTAGTGAGCTACACGATCTTCAAACGCTCGAAAGAATATCTGCACAATGAAAACAGAAGAGACCTAACAGAGAGCACCAGTGTGGTGCCGGCCAAATACCCTCCGAAGGTCAAGTTAGAATCTTATTCTCACAACTCTAGAGTGCTAGAGAGGGTAAATTATGCGTCCCTCGATTTGTGAAGGTATTCCTCCTTTTATAGTAGTAGAGGGTTGACCTCTTATACTTGGCGTAGAAGTCTTTTCCTTATAGGACTCTACTTGGAATAGTCCCAATCGTGATTCGCAAGAGCTTTCCTTATAGAAAAGATCCGCACGTATCCTTTGGGATCCTTATCGTTTTAGGACTCTTTTCACCTTAGGATTCCACGGTGATCAAATACTTGTCTTGCAAGTATTTTCCATCAAAGGCTTTTGCTATTTCGGACCTCTGGACAGGTTGGGCTTGCCCTCTATCGGCCCAAGAAAATGGATCCGTCAGGCCCACTTACAGGCCTCGACAAGCTACATTCTGACCCTCATCATTTATATATAATCATGTTGTATCTTTTATGCTCTCATTTTTTAGAGTTCCAGTTCTTTTTCTTTTTTGATTTCGCTGCTAAGGTACTGTTTGGTTTGAGGTAAATTTGATTTTTCTTTCCTCTAGAGATTTTTTTTTTTTTTCAATTAGAGTTCTACTAATTTGGGATTTAAATAGATTTGATTTTGGTGTTTGATTTGGGTATTCAATTTGGTATTTTAGTTTCACATTATGTCTCATTGTAAAATTAATCTTTTTCTTCCTATCACACACACGAACACATAATTTCATGCATGCATATTATTATCAGCTTTGTTTTATGATGATATTTGATTTGGAACTTTGGATTTGGATGCAGATTCAACATTCATTAATGCAGCCGTAATGAATAACCAGTACCATATATTCATAGTTTTCTTTTATTTACATGCACACAAACTAATGGGTTTAGCTAATGTGAATATCCTGTCTAATTATGTCGAATATCCTGCTAATGGATTTAGCTAATGTGCAGCTCATGGAAGAGACAATTTGACATGATTATGTCGTGGAGGAGACAATTCGACATTATTAGTTCTTGGAGGCCGTAGAGGAAACAGTTCAACATGATTAGGTCCTAGAGGCTGTAGAGGAGACAATTTGACATGATCAGCTCTTGGAGGCCATGGAGGAGACAGTTCGACATGATCAGGTCCTTGAGATCGTGGAGAAGACAATTCGACATGAACAGGTCCTTGAGGCCGTGGAGGAGACAATTAGACATGAACAGATCCTTGAGGCCATGGAGGAGACAGTTCGACATGATTGGGTCCTTGTTTTCTGTCAACCTTCACACTACCTAAAAAGGAAAAAAAAAATTACGTTCGTACTAATAGTTGTGTGAAATAGAATTTGTGCACATCATACCAATTTTCCCTGGAGATAGGTATCATGCAACTTTTCTAATTTCTTCCTTCAAGTCCAAAAGATTAGTAGGAAAACTTGTGCCCTATAAGGTTTAGCAACACAGAACTTAAGTACAAAAATATGTCACTCAGCCAAAAAAAAAAGTACAAAAATATGTGGGGCATTTCTATAAGATTCTATTAGCTAAGTTTTATCCTGCTACATTACTGAAGCACTAAAAATCAAAGAAAAGCAATCAAACAGCCATTTTAGGAAAACATGATTCATTTACCCTCTTTGCAATCAATTACTTTTAAAACTCTGGGATCTTGAAGAGATGGTTTTATTTTTAAAAAATATATAGCATTGAACTAATTGTATTTGGAGAACTTATAAAGTTGACATAGAGTTAGTCCTCAACTAATTTTCATATAGGTTTTGGGGAAATTTATTAGATACTCTGGGAGTATAGGAGCCCAACCATATGTGAGAGGGAGGGATTATACTCCTGAAGTACCCAATAATAACCCTTGTTTTGGACAAGACGTACATTTGACAACCAAACTAACCTGATGTCAATTGATTGCTTGACGTAGTTGCTCCATTGGTTTCTTCTAGTTATTTTTCTTCAAATTGGAGATTGACCTAGTGATTTTGGATTGTGCTCTTTTTTTCTAAGTCTGAGACAACTTGAAAATTGACTACCAAAAAGAGAACCAAAAAAAAAAAATGTTGGAGATATTTTTATGGAGTGCTAAATGAGAGAGAATTTGTGTAAAGTTATTTGTTCATTTTATGAAGTTAGCCTTATGACACTCTGGTCATATTTTTTGAGTAATATTAGTGGGAAAACTTGTAAACCTCAAATTCAGTTAAATAGAAAACTATAATGCTAAACCCAAAATTGCTTTGTATTGTATTCAAGCTCATTAAATGTAAATACATACACAGAGTATATGGTTAGTTAGGCAAGTAAAATGGATGTATATGGTTAGTTAGGCAACGTTTGAAACAATAATAGAAAGTAGCATCTCGAGTTTTAGAAACTTGAGATCCATATTACTGAAAATACCACATAAATCTCGAGTCTTTAAGACTCGAGTTCCATGCAAAAAAAATTTCCTCTATAGTGGCGTTTTTAAGCCTTACAGTGACGTTTTAAAGCGCTATAGTGGCGTTTTTCTGCAAAAAAATTTTATAAGTGATCACCCCATACCAGGTTTAAGGAGCCCTATAGTGGCGTTTTTAAGCCCTATAGTGACGTTTTAAAGCCCTATAGCGGCGTTTTTCTGCAATTTATGGAATTCGAGTCTTTAAAACTCGATTTTCATGTAGATTTTTTTCCAAATCAACTCATTCTCTTACAAATCGAGACTTAAAAACTCGATTTTTATCTTGGAACTCGAGTTTTAGACACTCGAGATACTAGTTTTCAATATTGTTTTGATCCGTGACAACTAACTAAATTTTTTTATATTTGTTGTTATTTGGAAAGGAAGTTCCAGAGTTCTCTATTTATAGAAATCCATAGATTAAAAAACTACCTTTAGAAGGTTCATCTCTAACAACCTCTAACAAACCTATAACAGAAAGTACTATTGTACACAAAAATATCCGGATTCTAGAAAAATGTCTAAGAACATTGTTAGCTAGTACAGGGCAAGTCCAGAATTCAAACTTAATGAAGAAGAACTGCCAAAACGACACCGTCTTCAGTTCTGAACAATACGCCAGACTTGAACCAAAACGATGCCGTTTATATTAAATAGAACGTCATCGTTTTAGGCTTAAGTGATCTTTGAATAATTGAATCCAAGTTACCGTTGGAACAGTACTTGTTGATCTTCGAATCCAAGTTACCGTTGGAACTCTTTATCTTCCTCAGAGGTATCACTTACACATCTCTCCACCCGAAAAGCCTACTACAAACAGTATCCACAGGATTGATGCTTTCCCTTACACAGCTCTCCTTCCAAAAGGTTTTAAGAAGAAAAACATTTACAGTGATTTTGGAAATGATAATCTATCACTCACTGGTAGCAACTTGTGCTACACTGGTGGGGCTCTTTGCTAGCGGAAAGGTCTAAAGAGAGAGATGGAGGACTTTGAACTGAGGAAGTTTATTTATGTCGGTTCTTCGATTTGGACAACTATAGCCTGGCAGATTTTCAATATTGGCGCGATAGGCTTGATACATGAGGTGTCTTCCCTGTTCTCCTATGTCATAAGTGTGTTGGGTTTGCCTGTTATTCCAGTTCTTCCATGACAAAATGGAGAGCAAACACACACAAAAAACCCCTCCAACAGCCTCTCCATCTCCAAATTTTTTTTTAGATTTGCTACAGTAGCTCTCTTAACATGGAGAGTACTGTAGTAAATACTGTAGCACATCTAAACAATATTCACGATTAAAATAATCCCCGGTTGAATAAAAAAATAATTCTTTCACTCTCATCCCTTTTCTCTTTCGTTCTTCAATCTTCACTCTCTCGTGCTTCTCTATCTCAACGGTTACAAACTAAAACATACTTACATACCACAATCAAAACAAAAACCCAATCGAAAGATTTGAAACACAAAAACAATCTTTCTCATAAGCCTAATGAAATTTGAACAATAAAATAAAACTAATCAAACCAGAGAAAAAAAAAAAAAAAAACATGTAGAAGCACAAAATCGACAGAGCTCTCAATAAAAATACAAACTCAAATCACAATTTTAAAACTAATCAAATTAGAACAAAAAAAAAAAAAAAAAAAAGAGCAAAGGTGACCCATCTAAGCCTCGGTGGAGAGGACATGTGTGGTGGGAGGAGAAAAAAGGGACCCATCTGACCCATTTGTGAGAGAGAGAGAGAGAGCTTCTTGAATGCTCTGGAGTAGATGAAGTGCTAGAGAAAAAAAGAAAAAAGAAAAGTGAAGAGACGAAATGCTAGAAAAGAAAAGAAAAAAGAAAGAGAAGTGAAGATAGAGCTCCAGCAGAAGAAAGGAAAAAAAGTAAAGTGAAGATAGAGATAAGGGAAAGGTGTGGAGGAGAAAAAAAGAGGAAAAAAGAAAAAGAAAAAGAAAAGAAACGTGTGGATGAAAAAAAAAAGATAAGGGAAAAATAAAAAAAAATAAAAAAAAATTAAAATTGAGAAATGTTATAACGCTTTTTTATAATATTTTCACAATAAATCTTAAGTGATGAATTATTATTAGCTAATACTGATAAAAAAAAAATTTTAAATAACGTGTTCAAATTAAAATCAGTAACAACTTACCACATATGATTTATTGTAAAAATATTATAAAATGTTAAGAATGTAACACTTTTCATTAAAATTAGAAATTAGATGAATGAAAGAAGATTAAAAGAGAAATATTAAATAAAAAATAGAAAAAATAATATTTAAATAAAATAAAAAAAATAAAAATAAGATGAATTTGAAAAAGTGAATTTGAAAAAGTAAAATAACTTCACTCTCCACATAATATAAAAATTTGTGCCGGAGATGCTCTTATATTTCTCTCTCTTTCTTCGTCTCTTTCTCTCTCTCTTCTCTGAAGCAAACCAACCAATAAACTCAACCCTCTTTCTTCTCAACCCAGCAAACCCACACCGCCAGCCACCGCCTCTGTAAAGAAAAACCAGTTACCCACCAACCACAACCCACTAGCAAGGTAACCCACTCAACAACCACCGCCACAGCCACTAATGCCACCGTCACCACCACCACCCACAACCGCAACCCCAACCACCAAAATCACAACCAAACCCACAACTGCATCACCACTACCAGTCGGGAAAAGAAAAACAAAAACATCACCCACCGTTGAAATCAAAAACCCATTAAAATGCACACAACCACCGCGACCCACGATGCACAACTAGCGCCACAACCTCGACAAACCCATAATCACACAACCCAGCAAACCCAGAGAACTCAACCACACAAACCCATATTGGCGGCGGCGATGACAAACCCAATCTAGCCACCACGAGTGACGACGACCACCACACCCAAACAGAGAGATTTTAATGGAGTGATGGAGATGAGAACATAGAGGAGATAGAGCGATGGAGTGATGGAGAAGAGAGGAGAGAGAGAGAAAAATGGAGTAATGGAGAACCAAAGAAGAAGATAGAGTAACAGAGAACCAGAGGAGAAACAATGGAGTGGCTGGGCATGGGTGATAGAAACAAAGGAGAAGAAGTGAAACAAAGAAGAGAAGAAATGATTAAATAAAAAGAGAAATGGAAAGGATAAAGGAGAACCAAATAAAATAATAGTTTTTATGTATAAACTTTCTTTCTTTCTTTTTTTTTTAATTTTAAGTATAGCTCCTTTTGTAATTGCATTTTAGTGTTTTTATTGTTAAAATAGTATTATAGCAATTATACAAAATAGTATTATAGCTTGCTATACTTTCGACATAGAAAACTAATAATGTTAAAAGATGTACTCTGATATTATCTTAAATAATTCAAAAAATATTGATAAGAAAAGCCAAAGAGAGAGGGGTCTTAATGCATGGAGTACATTGACACCTTAAAAATGAATGTAACTACACATAGCGGAACACAGGTCTCTGGCCCGTTGCAGAGAATATGAGGTTATATAGAGTTGGTTACAAATTAATTAAGTTATGTAATTAAATTACAGCAATGTATTTATGTGTTCAAAGCATACTTGCCTTGTTTAATGTTAAGACTAAGTGCTCATTCAGTCATTTGCTCACAATGTACATGATGTTTTGTTTCTAGTAGGTAACTCTCACGGTTTTCTTTTTCTTTTTTTTAGGCGTAAATGCACTTTTTGTCCCTATATTTTGGGTTATTTCTCGGTTTGGTCCCTAAACTGATTTTTCTTCTAGGTCAGTCCTTAATTTTTTAAAATCTTTTTTAAAATGGTCCTTGCCGTCAACCCAGTAACAGAAAAATCTGAGGTGGCAAACAGAGTGCATAGATGGCATGTTAGATGCTGATAACATTAATAAATACCGCGTCAGCATCCATGTCAGCATTTTAATGACAAGTCAGCATTTTAATTAATAAAAATAATAATTAAAAAAATTAAATTGAAAAAATTCAAAATCAAAAACAAAAAAAGAAAAAACTTTTTCAGATCCTCTCTTTCTCTATGTTTGTGTCTGTATTTTTTTTTTTTTTTTCCAGATCCTCTCTTTCTTTGTCTCTTGGTGTGTATTTGTGTTTGTATCTTTCTTTTTCTTCTTTCTTTGTTCAAGCTTTCAATCCCTCTCTTTCTCTTAATCTCTGACATTTCTCTCTCTTTAAACCCAACTCTCTAATCTCTGGGTTTTTCTAGTTTTATGTGGGGTGGTCGGTAATGGAGGTGGAGATCGGTGGTCGAGGTGGAGATCGGTGTGGTTGGGGTGGTCGAGGTGGAGATCAGTAATCCATGGGTCTTGGATTAAAGGTTTGGTTGGAGATGGAGATGGAGATGGAGATGGCCGGGTTTGGTTGGAGAGGCTGGGTTTTTTTGGGTTTCAGTGGGGGTGGGTTGTGGCCGTGGAGATTGGTGTGTGTCCTGGATTTGTGTTTACAGGTTTGGTTGTAGGAGGGGTTTTTCTAAGTTTCTGTAGGGGTGGGTGGTCGTTAGTGGAGGTGGAGATTGGTGTGGCCGTGGAGATCGATGTGGCCATGTTTGTGTTTCGGAGATGGAGATGTCTCGGTGAGTTTGGTTTCATGTTTGTGGGTTTTTTTTTTTATGTGGATTTGTATATTTATTTCTTGGATTTATTGGGTTTGATTTACTAGAGGTTTATGGGTTTGATTTCTTGGATTTATTGGGTTTGATTTACTGGATGTTTATGGGTTTGATTTCTTAGATTTATTGGGTGGTTTTATGAGTTTGATTTCTTGGGTTTATTAGGTTTGATTTACTGGATGTTTATGGGTTTGATTTCTTGGATTTATTGGGTTTGATTTGGGGAAGAACATGAAGCATGAAGTTCATGTCCTGGGGAAGAAGAAGAACAATGTTCTTCCAAAAAATAATGAAAAGCAAAAAAAAAAAAAAAAAAAAAAAAATTTAGGTGTTTTAAAAAAATTTATTTCGTTATTTGTTTTTTAATTTTCTGAGATGGCTTTTTTATTTATTAAAATGCTGACATGGTATTTATTAATGTTATTTTATTAGCCACATCAACATCTAACATGCTACCTATGCACTCCATTTACTACCTCAAATTTTTCTGTTACTGGGTTGATGGCAAAGACCATTTTAAAAACGATTTTAAAAAATCAAGGACTGACCTAGAAGCAAAATCAGTTTAGGGACCAAACCGAAAAATGGCCCAAAATATAGGGACCAAAAGTGTATTTATGCCTTTTTTTTTTTATCATTATTTCGTGTTTCTTCATTTAGTCACATCTTGACAAATTGTCTTTTTACCAACCGGTGGCACTGCCACTTCTACCTATGTGTTTTGCAATTAATGTTCATGAACTCTTCTCCTAACAATGTATTTTGACTTATTTTATTTGCATATTTTGGTCTGTTTTCTATACTCATATTCACTTATAATATATATATATATATATATATATATATGAGATGGGTTCAAGTTACACCTGGTGTAACTTCATAAGAGTTACATTTTTTTTGGACCATTGATTTGTATTAGATCTAAGGGTGAAAAAAAAACTCATGATCATGTTATTATTGTTCTCTAGAAATTAGTAATCAAGTCATTAACTCTTCTTATTAAAAAATAAATAAAAAATAGCATTAACTCTGTACTCTCCATCATCAGCATTAACTCGGTGAATCTTATCCATTTAAGCATCACATTCACCGACCCAATTCGACACAGCCTTGGCCACAAATGATTGACTAAAAAAATCATTGTACTCCCTAATTAAAATTACACACTCACAAGCGTGATATGATCTACCATTCCCAGCCATTAACTTGCCTTTGTACACATGACATGAGCTAGGGCTGTCCATGGGTCGGTCCGAGTCGGGTTTGTGCCCAACCCAGAACCGACCCGACGGAATCGGGTTTTGAAAAATCTCACCCGCCACCGACCTCCGGAGTAAACAGGTCGGGCGGATTAGACTTCAATGTGTGGTGGGTAGGTCGGTCGGCATTTGGATTCTGAGAAAACGGTGAGAAAACTCGAGATCCGGCGAAAATCTCATCAGAATCTATGAGATTTCGCCAGATCCAGTCAAAATCTCACCAAATCTACGTGAAAATATCGCCTGAATCTAGGTTTTTTGGTCGAGATCTGGGTTTTTTTCACCGGATTTTGGAATTTTACTCGCCGGGATTTGGGTTTCTCGCCGGAATTTGGGTTTCTCGCAGGAATCTGGGTTTTTCTCCGGTCGGTTTGAGTTTTTTGGGTTTTGGGGGATAGAAACCAAAACCGACCCGCCGGAGTCGGTTTCTGGGGGAGAAGACCCGTCGCCGACCGCCAGAATAGTCGAGTCGGCCGATTTCGGATCGGTTCCGGTCGGGTCCTCCGAGTAGATCGGGTCTCGGATGGGTTTGGACAGGCCTAACATGAGCAGTAACTAACAATTGATGGCTTTTGTTTTTAACCTTTACCCAAAGTATATATCATGCCTTGTCAAAATAAAAAGTATGATAAATCATTGTTGACAAAAATTCACTCATGTCTATTCCACTGTCCTGCTGCATTCCAGTTCTTTTTCCTTCCATTTTTAAATTAAACACTTATATTTTTTCAGATTCAAGTTTTAAACTTTAACAAAATATAATTAAAAAAAGGACACCATGAGGAAAAATAAACAAGAAAAAGATTGAAGAAAAGTCCCAAAACGATAAATTTTTGATAATTCGACCAAAATATCGAATTTCTTTTCCATTTTTTTTCCTTCTTTGTTCCTTTGCGGCAAATTTTTTTTTTTTTTTCCTAAACCAGCTCTCTGAACAAGGCCAAAAGCCAAAACAGAAAAAAAAAAAAAAAAAAAAAAAAAAAAAAAAAAAAAAAAAAAAAAAAGAAGAAGAAGAAGAAGAAGAAGAAGAAGAAGTTCATACTTTGCTCCATCAAAGTCCCTTCTAAAAATCCTCTTCGCTTGGATTCATTCATCCTCAACCTCTCTCTCTGTCTCTCTCTCTGTCTCTCTCTCTGTACATTTACTTATTCGCTAACTACCACAATTTAAAGAAAAAAAAAAAAAAAACAAAGACCCGGTTTTTTTTTTTCATCCCCTTGACAACTAATCGATCCTACTAACTCCGATCCTCTTCACGTGCAACGTGCTTGCCATTATATTGAATAATAATTTATTGCTATTATTATTATTTTGGAGAGAGTTTTAACCTAGGGCGTCCGCTCCTAATGATAGCTATTTATTATCAGACTAAGACATCAATCAGTTTTTGGTGTAGGCAAGGATTGAACCCTAGATCTCTTATTCAACCATCAGAAACCTTACCAATTGAGTTAACTGGAACCCACTATTGCTATTATATTTATGTCCATTGCACAAAGCCCTCATTTTTTTTACAAGATTTTAGAGGGGTTATGTTACGAGGTTTTGGAGAGATTATGTTAGACAGTCTTACCCTTATCCTTACCCTTACCCTTACCCTAGTATCTTGCCATTACATTATATAACAATATAATTTCAAATATAAAAACTATTTATAACACAGCCAATATGTAAATCATTTTTTTTTTTTTTGAGAAACCGCATTGTGATGCATTTGATTACAAAATACCAGCTAAATCAGCTTGGTATGAAGACAGTACATCCGATGGAACATCTTCCATCCATATTACACAATTTGGAATATTAATTGCTAACTGAGCCAAATTGTGTGCAACTAGATTGCCCTCTCTCTTAGTGTGAGAGTAGGACAATTTGGAAAAACCTGAAGAGAGTGAAACAGAGTCCTATAATAGCAAACCAAAGGGGGCTAAACCAGTATTCTTAGTGTTCAAGGCGTTCATCATCAGTAAAGAATCACCCTCCAGGATAGCTTTAGATATGCCCACCTCTTTAGCAAACTTAAGAGCTTTGCTAGTTGCTAAGGCTTCAATCTCGATTAGCTGGAGTTATTGAGGAACCTGAGTAGACATGGCAGCAATGACAAGTCAATCTTGGTTTCGAATGATGACCCCCAGGTCGGAACACTTCTCTTCAGCAAAAACGACACCGTCGAAGTTGATTTTGAAGGTAACCAGATTAGGCTGTTTCCACCGGGCTCTCCTCGTTGGCCTACTCGGAAGTGGTGAAGGTTGCATAATTTTATATTCTGCATATCTGTCTTAAGCCAGTTAATAGAGTTGGTTGAGAGGGCAATGGATTTGTTGGGTTCTCACCTGGTTCCTTTGGTACCAAACCGACCATACAGTGAAAACAAACAAAACCGGGTTCCTTTGGTGTTGAAACACTCATGCCATGAGCTCGCTGAAGCTGGTAAATCTCTATTGGTTTCAAAAACTCCATGTATCGTTCAACCCCCAAACACCATCCAGCTCTTTGCAACTCTAAACCGCATGCACAACATCTTCATTCCTTGCAGCGATCACATAGCTGTTTTGTGATAATCGTTCGACGCAGTAGGTTGCACTTCGAAGGGAGTGAATTCCGGCAAGCTCTCCAAATTAGATTCATTACTTTATTTGGGCATTCAAGGACCCAAATCTTCTTCCAAAGCCCTTTCTCATGGTCTGGTTGGTCTGCCACCTAGAGACCAACTTCATCCTCCTTCAAAAACCGATACCCCGTTTTGCAACTAAACCTCCCATCGTGCTCTCATGGCTAGTACAAAGAGTCATCCGTAGCTTTTCTAGCCAAAGGAATATTTTTTATTTCTTTAGCTTCTTGTGGTGCAAAAATCCCATCCATCATCGCAGCATTCCACGTTCTGGTTCCCTCATCAATTAAGCAATCCACAGTGGCTTCTTCCATTGTTTCCACGAATGGGAAGAGTACCTTAGTCGGATGTTTTCAAGGCAGCCAATGGTGTTGCTAGATTTTTATTGATTTACCATTCCCCACCCTCCAACAAGCACCATCTAGGATAACATCACGACCTTACAATATGCTCTTCCAAGCGTAGGAACCTGAACTTGATTCCTTAGCTTCTAGGAGGGAGCAATTTGGGAAGAACTTTGCCTTGAAGACTTTATAGAAGAGGGTTTCCTTATTATGCAAAAGTCGCCATGCTTGCTTCGCCAAAAGAGCGTCGTTAAAGTGAGCCAAATCGCGAAAGCCCATACCACCTACCATTTTGGACTTAGTCAATTCACTCCACCGGATCCAATGAATCTTTCTTCTATTTCCCCTTTGCCCCCACCAAAAGTTCTTTATCATTGCCTCAATATCATCACAAAGCCTCAAGGGTAATTTAAAGCACCCCATAGCATAAGTAGGGATAGCTTGTATCACGGATTTGATTAGGACCTCTCTCCCGGCTTGTGATAGCAATTTACCCTCCCACCCTTGAAGTTTTCTCCAAACCCTCTCCTTGATATAATTGAAACTAGCCTTTTTCCCCCTACCCACAAAAGAAGGAAGGCCCAAGTATTTCTCATAAGACTTCACTTCTTGAATTTGGAAGAGATTCTTTATGCTTGTTTTTGCTTCATTCGTGGTAGACTTGCTAAAGTAGATTGCGGTCTTATCTTTGTTGATTTTTTGCCCTGACAATGACTCATATTCCGCCAACAACTTCAACACATTATTGCAATCCTCAAAGATTGACCTGCAAAAAAGCAAGCTTTTGTTTGCGAAAAACAGGTAGGTTAATTTAGGACCTCGTTTACACATGGAAAAACCCTTAATATTTCCATTTCTCGCCGAGTGTTTAATGAGAGCATGAAGTCCTTCCGTACATAAGAGGAAAAGGAAAGGAGATAGGGGGTCTCCTTGCCTAATACCTCTACTAGGGTGGATCATTCCAATAGGCTCCCCATTCACCATGATAGAGTACGACACCGTTCTCACACAACTCATCATAAGAGTAATCCATTTAGAACAAAAACCCATTCTCTCCATAAGCCTCTCCAAATACACCAATTCCACCCGATCATAGACTTTACTCATATCTAATTTAATAGCCATAAAACCATGTTTTCTTGAATTATGGTGTTTCATATGATGAAGGGTCTCAAACGCAACCATAATATTGTCTGAAATAAGCCTTTCCTTAGCAAATGCAGATTGATGTTCTGTAATTAGGGAAGGTAAAAATTTCTTCAACCTATTTGCTAAGACCTTAGAATAAATATTATATAGGACATTGCAAAGACTAATAGGGTGGAATTCAGACACAAGTTCCGAATTAGCTATTTTAGGAACAAGAGTAATAAGTGTATGGTTGAAAGGTTCGGGTAGGATACCTGAATTAAGCCATGATAGAATGGCTGAAGTAACATCATGCTACATTATTGACCAAAAATGTTGATAGAACAGCGGTGGCATACCATCAGGACCCGGCACTTTTAGAGGTGCAATCTGATTTAAGGCTTCCTTAACTTCCAAATTTGTAAATTCCTTCACCAACTCAGCATTCATCTCATTGGTCACCATGCATGGGATTTTCTCAAGAGAGGCAACATCCAGATTCGGGTTGGAGATGGAAAAAAGGTCCTTGTAATAACTCTCCAACACATGCCCAATTTCTTCTTGTTCGGTCAGCCAAGTTCCATCCCCATCTCTTATTCCTCTGATCAGATTCTTCCTAAATCTCTTTGTAGCCTTGCTATGAAAAAAGGCTTTGTTATTGTCACCTTTACTCAGCCACAACACTCTTGATCTTTAACATTACATCCTTGCTTCTCGGTCTTGCAGCAAATTAATCTCAGTTCTTAAGCTTCTAACTCGAGCATTATTCCCAGTCACCATAGCTTCACTTTCGGCCAAGGCAAGTTGATTCTTTTTTATCTCTAATTCTCTCCTCACGTGCCCAAAGTTGTGTTTATTCCACCATGTTAATTCTTGTTCACACTTAGCCACTTTTTTCAGAATGGTTGCTCCCTTGTGCTACTCCAAATCTCTTCAACCGTTTCACCACAAGTTGGATCCGATAACCACATTTCTTCAAATCTAAAACATCTCTTCCTCTTAGGTTCAAGCAGCCCCGACAAATTGATCAAAAGAGGAGTATGATCCGAAGACATACATTGGAGATGATGTATTCTAGTTCCTGGAAATTTCTGAAACCAAGAATTTGTAGCCATGCATCAATCCAATCTTGTTCTTATGGAATGACCATCCTCATAATGTTTAGCCCACGTGAATTTAGGACCCATATATCCCAAGTCCATGAAGCTACATTCATCAATCACATCTCTAAATAATTGCATTTGATTATGGTCTCTAGGTGCCCCTCCCCACTTTTCCTCTTGACGGACAGTTTCATTAAAATCACCACCGCAAATCCAAGGAATGTTCATTCTAGAATTCAAGCTTCTTAGTTTACTCCATGCTTCACTCCTCCTGTGGGTTTCAAGCTCACCATAAAAACCTGTGAATCGCCATGCATTTTCAGTATTTCCATTGATTATCGTATCAATATAATACCTGTGGGAATCAACAACATCAATGTTAATAGAGTTTTTCCAAAATAAAACTAGGCCACCACCTCTATTCAGCCTTGGAACCACCCACTTATGATCAAAATTAATCTTGCTCAAAGTACGGTCTAGCCTTGCTTCATCTGCCCATGTTTCGGCTATAAATACGACAGATGGATCTTTTGCCTGTATCAATCTAACAAGGTCATTCTTTGTACGTGGGTTCCCAAGCCCACGACAGTTCCACAATAATAGATTCATGAGACCAAAAGGAAAAAATGACTATAACAAATTAACAATGATCAGCCATCTTAAGCCAATTCAATTGTTTCTTCAGTTCTGCATACCATTGACCTCATCAGCTACATGTTCACTTTCACTGCCATCAAGCATATGTTCCCTGTGAAAACAAAGAAGTTAGCAATGGCATCTACATCACGCCTCCCCCCACCCCCTTCTCTTCTATATATTATTTGTAACACATGCAATGGTATCTGTATCATACTTAAGCATGGCAAGCATGAAAAATAAAACAAACACAAACCAATGAGGAAATTGCCACATAATCCCAGTCTGAGGCCACACAACTGGTAGCGATGGAATATGCAATAACTACATTATCCACTCACACAAACTAGGCAAATGTCACACGTAAATAATGCATGTGAGAGGAAAATGGTTGGGTTTGGGTAATTGTGTGTGTGTGTGTGTGTGAGAGAGAGAGAGAGAGAGGTCACTGAAGTTAACTACCTAACAGAACTCTACTGGGCAGTTTAAATGTGTGTTTTATATTTAAATATATGATTTTGATATATAATGCTAAGGATGAAACAAATGCAAATAAAAATTGGCTAAAATACATTTCATTCCCTTCCTTGAGCTTGAAGTCAATTTGGTCCTTCAAGTTTCAAAATTAACAATTTAAACCCTTTACTTTTGAAAGGATATCAATATAACCCTTCCGTCAAAATCAATTAACTGCAGACTGTTAAGTGTTCAACACATCATTTTTCAAGTTTTTGAATTTTTCGAAAATTTATAAAAAATAAAATAGATAATAATAATGATGGAAGAATTCAAGACGTAGACATTCTGATGTGGAATTTTCCATCACAATTGAGGCCTAGGCCAAGCTTAGAGGAGGAACAATCAGAGGGTCTTTCATATTAGATGGAAGAAGAGGAAGGCTAGACCATGTTTTTGTTCTTGTACATTAAAAATAGCAGCAATAATGAGCATTTATTCAAAACTAGGAATGACAGCATCAACACCTTCAACAAGATTCTACGCTTCAGCAGTTGGGTTAGGCTTGGACCCAACAGGAGCTCATTTTGGGATGGCTCCTCTGAAATGTGTGGATATTAATTTTTCCCCTTTTTTTTCTTTGACTTTTCAAACTCTTCTTGTGCTCATGTTAGCATTAGGCTGATCAGCCTTACAGAGATTATTTTTGGTGTTTTGGTTTTGTTTGTCTCAATTCATGGTTGTCATGTTGCTTGGGTGCCACTTGAGTTGTCAGGTTGGCCAATGGCCATGGGTGTAAATTGGCTAACTTTGGGTGGTGCCAAAAGGATTGGATTTTGTGCATTTCAGGTAATGAGCTTTGGGTATTTTTTGGCCATTGAGCTGCTGTGGTGTTTGTTTTGGGTGACTAGATTTCAGATATTTGGGCCATGAATAGTCTTAGGGAGGCAGTGAGCCAGTGACGGTTGTGGAGGGCAACGGTGTATGGATATGGATGTAACCATTGGTATGGGGACAGTTCTTTTTTCCATAAGTGGCATCTAGTGGCACCCGTTAAAACAAAGTCATTTTAGTGGGGCATGTGGCCATCTTGGTGGGCGATTTACTTATTTAGAAAAGTAAAAATTAGAAAAAAATGCATTGTTTCACAAACTTAACAGCGGAGAAGTTGACAGAGCATGACAGAAGGACCAAATTAACAATTCAGAAGTTAAAAAGTGTCAAATTTTCAACATTGATACTTGAAAAACCAAAACGACAGCAACCTAAAAGTTAAGAGGAATAAATTGTATTTTAACCTGCAATTTTATTGTATATTTTTGCAGCTTTTTCTTTATTAGTAGTATATCTAGACGCATGTGTGTAAGATTCTTTACACAAAAGTCATAAAAATTTTAAGAAGCACAAGGAAAAGTATAATCCAATAACTTTTTTATAACAACCCTTTGGAAACCCAAAATTTTGAGCATAATTAATTCCCCCTAGGTTGAGCTTCAAGAAAAAGGAACTCATGGCATGAGCTCTTGGTTTAAAGAGAGCAGATATTAATAATGTGAAGAATAACCTTGGTTATTCTTCAAGCACCTTTCAGTTTCCAAATACTCAAATGTAAACATCAATGCAGATATCCATCAGCCATAAACAAGAGATTACCTTAATCTTTCACAAAGACGTGCCAAAGCATCTGATCCTGTTCTGGAAGCAACATCCTCAATCTCAGAAGCATTTGATAGAGTCACACCATCTGCAAGGCTAAACTCACACAACTCCTTTAAGGAACATGCATCAGTCAACACAGCTGAATGGCCACCACCAGCTGCTAATTTTCGCACTTCCCCAACACACCTGCAATGTAGAATTTTCATCAGCATAGGAGGCAATATAACTGTGAAAACCTTACTGATCATGATATTAGCTATACCATACCAGTCAATCGGTGATGGAAACCAAGCATATGTAGATTTATCATTAGCTGCCTGACCATAGTTATTGTAGCCCCATCCATGGATTCTTCCATCCCTCATGGAAATTAAAGTGTGGGAATGTCCACATGCAACAAGTTGCACACCATTTGGGACAACCAAAACAGGGAAATTGCGGAAAAATGTATCGGAATCATTAGGAGTGCATGAAAAGAATCCAGTTTGGGGGCCAAGGCCTAACTGCCCTGCTTGACCACCACCCCAAGCATAAAGAGCTCCCTTCAAAGTCACAGCACATGTATGTACACCACCACAAGCAACATCCTTTATGAATATTCCATCAAGGGCAACCACTCTCCTAGGCAATAACTCCTTATCCCCAGACTGGAGGGAACAATGCCCAAGTTGACCCATATTTCCTAACCCCCAAGTATAGCTGTGATGAGAAAAGGAAATTATCATGATCAAGAATTCTATGGAAGTCAAACACTAACAGTTGTACCAAAAAAGTAAGAGGAAAAAAACAAGAGAGCTTTGAAGATCTAATCTTATTAACAGAAACTTGTCATTATCTAACAAAAAATCCAATAATTTTAACTTTGTAAGTGCAAAATTCATGATAATAAGCCAATAAGCCCTAGCTCACTGGCACCTCCTCCCCTTAAAAGTGCTTAGTAGAGGGTGAGGTCGTGGATTCAAGACCCATTGGATGTGTGTGTAACTTACCAATCAAAAAAAAAATTTCACAATAATAAATGTAGGGGTCACTGAAAAACAAATCAGGACACGCAAGCATGGGTGCGCACACAGGCACACACGTGTGTCTGCATCCCAGCCAAAAAGAATCACTTATTCTCTATGGTAATTATTATCCATTTTTTAATGTTTGTCTTAAGAGTATGTACCCATTTCAGAGAAGGGATATTAGTGCATCTCACAAATGGATGCGCATATACAAACGCGCACACGCACACACAAAATCACATATTTACTATCTTTTGTTCTAGCATTCTGTTATGTAATTATAACCAAATCAATTCATAAAAGATGGTGAGATTTTCAACTTGCCAGTTTTAGCCATCTTGGGTTATCAAGAAGAACAATTGAAGAGAACTGCAATAACATGTGTGTTACCTCTAATTTTGTCCAAAATTCAATTCAGTCTTGTAACTTCTGATTTATTCATTTTAGTCCTATAAATTCCATTCATTTTTCAATGTGTCCCAAAACGATGTAGTTTTTGTTATTTATGAATTTCCAAAATGATATCATTTTAGGACACCTATTGACACAATGTGACGAAATTAGACGGAAGGACAACATTGAATAAAAGTAAAAGTTATTGGACCGACTGGCATGAATAAATCAGAAGTTACAAAACTGAATTGAATTTTGGCAAAATTAGTAATTTGTAATTTAGCCTTATAATACAAACCACTCTGACCCTACAGAAATTTTTTTTTTCTTTCTATTTTTGGCAGCACACCTATAGCTCAGGATAAAATTCAAGCATAAGAGTACTTTAGCATGATTATGAGTTAGTGGCAGAAACAGCTATATAGCTGTAATGAAATTAAGCTTTCAATGGTATAACCAAGTTAGCAGGACAGCAGACTTGCATATCAAAAATGCATCCCAATTCCATGGCATCCATTCTCCTGACTAGGCGTGAGATTCCCATAAGAAGATTTTGTCAAACCTTCAGATTTACATGTGCCATGCGGATAACCACAATTTTCATGCTTATATGTAGAACTTATCTCCACCTAAAAAGTCCTTCAGATCACTTACACCTCGCCTATTTCAGATATTGCTGCAGTGTGGTACTCCCCGCATGACACTTGGGTAATCTTCACAAGCTCAGGAGCTTCGTCAAGGAACTTCGCATAAGCATTTATTACACGAGCCCCCTGTAGTCCTTCACAGGTAACACCTCTGCCAAGCTGACCATATTCATTGTAGCCTGGTTTTTCAGAACAATGATAAAATTCTGATTAATATGTATCAGGAAACTAGAGTACAAACACAAGTTTCCTTTCCTATATCGTATGACCCATCTATTACCAAAAGAATGCACAAGCATAAACATCATAAGAACAAAGAGTTATGCATTGAACTGCCAGTGCTAAAATAATTACAAAGTTTAAAATTACTTTAATTAAAACAATGGTAAGTCATGATTTTAAAAGACACTTTACCCCACGCTTGTAGCAGGCCATCCTCTGATAAAGCCACCACATGCACTGCCCCACAGGACACTTGACGGATAATCTGTAATAAATGTACCATACAATCAGGTTTAAGGGACAACTAACCAAGAAAAACGTAAACAGAGGCTGACACTTGACAAGAAATTACAATTTAATTGTCAATTAAAATGATGATCAGCAAATTTAAAAGATTTGATGGCACAAAACCCATGATAAAAACTTCCTCTGTTCATGAACTAAACAGTTTCAGTAATGCCAATTGTGAATATAATTTTTCAAAATTGGGAAAACCTAACATGTGAAGTCATGAATATGACTCTTAGATATATGTTCAAGTGAAAGGTATCCCCAGCATATACATTCTACGAAATAGATGACTGTAACCCTTCCCTTGATTCTGGGAAAGAACAAATAAATAAAAAAGTAAACGTTTAGAAGGAAACTTTTTTATATTTTTTTAATACCTATTTTTCTTGTAACTGACAAGAAGCAATGGTGCCTCAAAACTAATCCATATAAATATCAAAAGGACACATCCAACCATAATAGCTAAAAATTATTGCACTTAATTGAGGACAGATTATCTTCTATCTCAAGCTACTTTTAATGAACTCTATAATTTGCTTCACATATACGGTCCTTTCTTTTTCCTGAGAAATAATTTAAGTAGATATTTTTTTATAGTATCCACAACCAAAAGTCAACAATTTGGACCTCCCATACCAAAAAAAACAAAAACAAAAACTTGCATAAATAATAAAATCAAACTTAACAAGAAAAATATATAAAATACCGTGTTAGGAGAAAAGGCCCCCCAATATATGCGAGGAAAATTTGATCCCTGTATGAGAAGTAGAACAAAATAAATAATGCTATAAAATATTATCTGCCAAAGAACATTTAGTTGGGGAGGGAGGGGAGGGGGTGGTGTGGAGGATGCAAAAGAATTACAGATACTACCTGATTTTGGCCCCAAACCCAGAGCCTACTTGTTGAGATGGTTCCATCATTTTCACGAGGTTCTGCAATACAAGCAGTACAATGTGCTCCACAAGACACAGATTTCACAAACTCTGTCTGCAATTGTTTCACTTTTCTAGGGTGCTTGCTTCGCTCCTCAGTTCCATCTCCCAATTGACCAAAGTCATTGGCCCCTAGACAATGGAATACATTTATAAAGATTCTTGGTCACTTATGTTGTATAATCAGTAAACAACATGATGATATATGCAGTAAAAGGACACGATGCTATCTTAGTGATAATAATATTACAACCAAAAATGAAACAAAAAACCCATTTCTGCAAAAAAATAAAATAAAATAAAAATATTACTACCCCATAAAAAAAATTTAGCTACAACCACAAGTAAAACCAACTATAACCAAGAAGAACATGTTGTCACAAACAAAATGGCCTTCAACCAAACTATTACTAATACACAATTGTTAAGCACGTTGTTCCAAAAAATTCGTTAGATATCAAAATGCCCGAATGCCACCAATAGCCTCCTAGCCTAGTGGCATCTCCCGAGCTCCCCACAGAGGTGGCAAGGGTTCAAACGATAGAATGGACATGTAAATTTGTACTTAGAGAAATTTTACCTATCTCGTGTATGTATTAAAATAATGGCTACGAGATTAAATTCACCATTTCCTATCATCTTAAGCTTCTCCGACTAGCTGTAATCTACCACTTGGAACAAGATCCTCTCCATTTCACCCACTTCACGGAAACTAACGGTGCATAAATTGCCACATCGTTTAATTTTTAAATAATGGGGCATTCTATACAGCTTGAAATGGATCTATTTCAAATGGCAATGTGCTAAATACGTTGTACCCAATAAAAAGAGCCATAACATTATAATCATCATTCATCATGATAAGCAATGAACAAACATAAAAGGGTATGCAATGCAATGAAGAAATATATAATACCCCAAGTGAAAAGCGACCCATCAGAGGCGACAGCCGCGGTATGCTCACGACCACAAGCAATATCAAACCACCGCGAATTGGGTCCCGTGGCGGCCGGACACCCGAAAAGCTGAGGAGGAAGCTGTCTAGGGATCCTCAATTGCCACTGCTTGCCTTTCCTACCAGTCTGTCCAGACTCATTGTAACCCCACACATATATTGCACTCTTCTTTGTTGTTGTTTCGCTTATTGCTCTTCTTGTCCCAAATATTTCATCCATTTTTTTTAATTATATACACAAAAATTAGAGATAGCCTGAATATATTTAAAAATCAATCACATCAAATGATTTTTGAAAAAGCACAGAAGAAAAAAAACAAACAAACATAAATTGTTTCTGAAATTAGAAATGTAATGTGGTGTTGTGATTTTGCAGGAAATGAATTAAGAAACGGGAAAGTCTGTTCCGGCGACCAAACAGAGTTTAGCTGCCACGTGTTGCATGTGATAACAGAATGCAAAATAAATAAATAAATTCCGGGGAATTAGAAATTGGATGGTGAAAATGAATCTGTGAAAACAGCCCGTACCTGAATCTGGGTATGTGAATTCCTGGAAATCGGAATTTGGAAAACTAAAAACTTGAGTTTGTGTGAATTGAAGGCACGGTTCGATGGTCAATGCACAATATGGCGTAAAGAATCTTTCTCTTTCTTTTTTCTTTTTTTTGGATAAAGGGCTAAAGAATCTTCTAGACAATAAATACCCGGTCTGACACGTTTACAAAATTCACTGTCTTATAAATATAGTAAGATTTTTTCAAAAAATAATATAGAGGTTAAAATCCAAATCGCACGTTTTAGGAGGAGTAGCAAAATTGGACATGTCTCGCGAACTTAACGTAACACGATACGAAATTAATAGGTTGTGGGTAGGTTTGTGTCATATTTGGATTGACACAATTGACCTGTTTAATAAACGAGTTGAATTAGTGTCCATCACATGAACCTGTTTGACCTATCTTACTCGTTTAATTAAATAATATTTTATCAATAAACTCTTCAAACCCTAGGTATATAAACTTATTAGTTATTGTGGTTTATTTTCTTTGACATATTTGATTATTTGTGATATTGAGATATGTTTTAATTTTGAATGATTATTTGTGATGTGTTAGTTGTTAGTTCTGAATTTTATATTAAAAATAATTATTTGTTTGATTTTTCATAATTCATATCAATTTGGTTAATACTAAAATTAGTTTTTTTTTTCTTTTCATTTTGATAAAATCTGATAAATAAGTCGACACGACTGATCCGTTTAATAAATGAGTTGTGTTAGAGTTGAGAAATCCTGACCCTTTTAATAAACATGTCGAGTTAGGGTTAACCCATATAGTCGAATACTCATAAGTTGACACAATACAAACCTAACATGCGAACACAAATTGCCACCTTACTAAGTGTGTGGGTTCTTTTTTAGCACAAAGGCCCAAGTAGCCGGGCAGGGATCCTGGGCCCAAATGCTTACTGTTTTAAGGGACTGGACCTGATTCACTGCAGCTAAATTGGGCTAATTTCGAACCAAGTGGTGCACAAAGCACGAATCCTACAACACATACATACTAACATACAAAAAATATGCGCATTGAATAGAAAGAAACAGCAAAGAAAATAAATAAATAAATAAAAAAGAATAAAATAGGACGTTAGGGATCCTTAAAATAACATGAAATACTTCATTATTTTCTTAATTCTTATATTACATCATGCCCACTAGGACGTGTTACAAGGTCCAAATAAGTTCAAAAATCACAGACTTAGATGACTCTTCAGGCCTCTAAGACTTGCAAAGTGTGAATCCCTTTGAATCCGAGTGTGTTCTCTAGTGGCTATTTAAGGATCCTGGACGATGTTTTCCCTAACTTTTCTCTCATTTTGAATTCTGACAGAGTTTTTCTCAAGGATTTTACTCCAATTCACTATTGCTGAATGTCTTTCACTGTTGGCTGATTCCCCTTTTATAGTGTCATTTTAGGGTTTTTGAGATACCATTAATTCCCTCTATTTGCTCCTCTGGGTACCAGAACCAATGTTGTGTCAGTAACATTGGTGGCTAGTCCTTTCCTCATTCTTCATTATTTCCTTCTTTCGAGATTTCCTCTTCAAAAGCCCCTAGCTGACTTTCCCGTTCTGGGGGGTCCTAGAGGGCTGACCTTTGATCTCTTTTTTTTTTTTTTTTTTTTTTCCAAAGCTTCTAGACTTCACATTTTCAGACCCACCTTTTGGCTGCTTTCCCCTTTGTCATTTTTCCCAAGTGGGTTGATTCCTTTCTACCAAGCTGAAAGATTCCTAGCCACCTTCCTTCATGGTTTTTCTTCCTGGGTTCCCCAAGGTATTAGACCCTTACTCATGAGTTGTTGGTTCCCAAGTCTTCTGATCCCTTTTTTGCATCATTGGGTGGCTGATAGGGACATATCTGTCCTTGTTCTTCGTGTTTCTTGGCATGCCCCCTTGAACTGTCTTAATTCCAACCTGGCCTTACTGCACGTCCCGAGGATCCCAGGCTCCTGGGAACCCCAGGTATCCTAGGCCAATTTCTTCCCTGGGCTCCCCAGCGATTTTTTCTGACCTTTGAGGGCTGGGTTGGACTTTTTTCTTTCCTTTGTTTCGTGAGGCCCAAGGCTTGCCCATCCATGAATTTAGGTCCCTCCTTATGGACCCTTAATGGGTTTGGGCCTCCCCCCTTTTTATTGAAAGCCCAAATGTTTTTTTTTTTTTTCTAGATTTCAATCCTTTGTGTTGTTTTAGGCCTTGGTACAACATTGTGATTTTTTGGACCTCAACACTAAGTTTTAAATTTATCCGATTTGAGCCTTTTGTCCAATTTTATTAAAAATTTGCCATTAAAAAAAATATTTTTCTCATATAAAAAAAGGGTAAATTATAACTTACCTACCTGTAGTTTGGCTAAAATTTAAGCTACCTACCTGTGGTTTAAAATTTAACACTTTACCCACCTAAGGTTTGACCGAAATTTAAGTTGTCTGCTTGTGGTTTGAAATCTCATGATGTTAAGGATTCTGTTTTATCTTATTTGATCTTGTATTTTTATGTATTTTTGTGTTTATAGAGGAGAATGACATAAAAGTTAAGTAAAATTACATGTTTAGTTTTATTTTTAACAGAGGTGTGTCATAAAAATCTAATTGAGTTAACATCAGGTGAATAAAGTGTCAAATTTCAAACCACAAATAAGCAATTTAAATTTTGGTCAAACTACAGATGGGTAAGTTGTAATTTGCTCTAAAAAAAACTATAAATTTAATATAAATTTTTTTCATTAATTAATTATATACTTAATAGCAATTTTTTAATGGAATTGAACGAAAAACCTGAATTGAATAAATTTAAAATTTAGAAAACTCAATTGAAAGAAAATAAAATTAGAGGATTGAAATGAATTTTATTGAAACTTAGAATGTACAATTTGTATTATAACCAAAAATAAATATAGTAACATACGAATAAAAAAAATGATAAATATTGTTGCATACAAAATATAGGATAAAATAAGATTAATATTGTTTCAAGTCATAATTTTAATTTCTTTTTCAGTTGGGAGTAAAAGTGAGTATACTAAACACTGCTTTAAAATTCTATCAAAAATAAATAAATAAACACTGCTTTAAAAAATATATAAAAATAGTAATATAGCAAAGTTGAAAGTTTCCAACTTTGCCTACACAAAAAATCATACCCTCTCCTGGAAGTGTATGTTTTTTTTTTTTTTTTTTTTTAAGAAGATTATTTAAATAATTACAAAAATATTTTGGGCATTGCAAATATGTGATTAATCATTTTCAGCGTACCAATAACATTTTTAAATTCATAAAAAAAAAAAATAACATTTTAAAAAATACAAATGAATAAAAAAAATTATTAAAAAAAAAAAACAAAACCCTAAACGGGGGGGTAGTTGGTAAAAGGTGACGTGTGAATGCAAACGGTCGTCTCTCTCATTTGAGAAGATCAAACCTCAAAAAGTATTTATTGAAGTGGCAATGCGTTTGGTGTGTGTCAAATCCAATCTCCTCCACAAAGTCTCTCACCTTCTCTTCTCTTCTCTTTCAGGTAACATTTCTCTATTCCTTACCATTTCCAATACCCACTTTTTCAATTCTTCTCATTTTTCATTTTTTTTATTGCATTTTTTTTTTTTTTTTTTTTTTGAGAATCTAATTTCCAATACTTTATATAGTATTCTTCTGCCACTATATGATGCTTTGGCTGAAATTCTGCATTTAAGAAGAAGAAAAAATATATCAGTGTTCATCTTCTATGCTAAAAATATGAATTTTTTTTTGGGGGATTTGTCATGGGAAGTGAAATTCTTGGAATAGTTGTGTGTAGCAAACTCATGTCCATTTGTCATGTTTATTTTCTAATTTCTTTCTTTCTGATATGTGTAATAATCGAAAGAAAGAATATCTCCTAATTGATTTTGTGGGGTAGCTTTTAATTGTCTTTGTTGGTGCTAAATTCTTAAAATGAGATCATTTTGATGACCCTTTTTCTTTTCCTTTTACTGTGTTGCGAAATCTGATTAAAATGGCTAGATTAGATAAGGGTTGTTGGAAGATTTCATTCTTAATTTTCACAAAGAAAGGGTATGTTTAAAATTTAAATTAAAAATAAATAAATAAATAAATATAGGGCTAGATTAATGAGTAAGACAAAAGGGTACCTCTCTGATAATGAAAGAATTTTTTTTTTTTTTTTTTTTGATAATTCAATAATTGGGCGAGGGAGGATTTGAACCTTGAACGACTTCATTGAAAATACTAAGAGGTGTCAATTGAGCTATAAGGCTCTTTTTAGAAAATTTTAAAAATAAATAAATAAATAAAAATGATTCCTTTTGTTTTCTCCTCTCCTTTGTAAAATTAGTAATTGAATATGGGGCATTATGGAGGAGAGTCCTTGAGTGGTCATTTGAATAGCATGCGGTTTCCTTCTTCTTTGTCATGACTAGACTTTAAGTCCTGTTCTTCAGGTAGCTCTCAGGTTGCTTAAAAGTGAGTGAATTTAGGGCAGAAGTACTACTGGAGGTAGTAATAATTTACATAGATGTAAACATCAAGCAGAGTCTCACAGAAAAGAAGGCCCTTGCTTGGACTGAAGGGCAGGATTTATTGACAAATTTCAACTGCTTAAAATTAGGATTTGTGTAGAATAAAAAGTTAGTGCTTGATAATACAGCTTTTCAAGTAGTCATGGGTTATGCACCTGGCTTCATTTTGATACAGGGGTTCCGATTCAAGAGTACATGTGTTTTGTAATTTGTTCAGTTAATAATTCTTTGGTAGAAAATGTTATCTTGAGTTATAACATGTGAAGAAGAAAAACTACTGTACTTCACTGCCTTCAAAACTGAATCAATATATTTCAGAAAGCTTGCAGATACAAAGGCATCATGTCTGCGTCCGAGTCAGTTGGAAACAACACTCAGAAAAAGCTTATAAAAATAGATATCAGTTCAGACACTGTGTGTCCATGGTGCTTTGTGGGCAAAAAAAATCTTGACAAAGCTATAGCTGCATCTAAGGATCACTATGACTTTGAGGTTTGCTCTCTCCTTCTCTCTCTTTGTGTTTGTGCGTGTGTGTGCACGCATGTTTGTGTTCCCACTCTTATCTTTTATCAACTACATTTGCAGATTAGATGGCATCCATTTCAACTTAATCCTTCTGCCCCAAAAGAAGGCATCAATAAGAAAGAATATTACAGGAACAAGTTTGGATCTCAAACTGAGAGGATAGAAGCTCGGATGTCAGAGGTTTTCCAAAAATTCTCTGAATCACTTATAAACATATCATTGATTTGTTTGCATTAAGTTTGATTTGGCTGGTCATTGTATGCAATAAATAATTATGACTGTTTTGCAAATTTTCAGGTTTTTAGGGGCCATGGATTGGAATATAACCTTTCAGGACTCACGTAAGCATAAAAACAGTTTTAAATATATGGATAACTTTATATAGGTAAGGAAGCTATGAAGCGACCTTAATCTATTGGAGATTCCACTAACATTGTCTTAAATGCACACAGGGGAAATACTCTAGACAGCCACAGGCTTATGCATTTCGCTGGGCAACAGGGTCTTGATAAGCAACATAATCTTATGGAGGTGCTCTCTCTTGGCTACTTCACTCAGGCAAAATTTATTGGTGACCAGTAAGTTTGGCTATGGAACGTTTGATCTTTATATTTTCTAAATGTTTAGGCTGTTTGAATAAATTTTATTTTCCTGTAAACAATGCTTAATATTAATTTTCTTATAGATTGATGTTTTGTTTAACATGAATACCATGTAGAATGCACCCCTCCACCTCCAAAAAATAAAAATAAATTCTTTCAAAGATCATGAGTTATTAGAGACTAAACAACTGGACAGATCCTCATTTTGACTTTAGCTCCACATGTTCAACTCACTTATCAAAATAAAATTGTAGAAAATTTATTGCTTTCTAGAACCAAAATTTCTGCAATTATTGACCATTCTACTTTAGTTTGACGTGGCACTGGCAGTCAACTAAAACTGCTGGTCCCCACTTGGTTCTTTCCTGGAAATACAATCCATTATGAGAACAATGATAGTCTAGAGGCCAGTATTTGAAAGTTAAAAAACAACTCAGGAAACACCATTAGTCTTGCTATTATTTAACCTGAGTTGTTTGGCATGAAATGTTCCTCGCCAGGGTAACCCAATAAGGATATAAGATCCTCCTGTGCAGCAGGCTTATTTTGTTTATTATCAGGGTAGAGTTGATTATCTTTGCACATCTTACCTCAGATATTAACAAACACTAATATTCGCAGGGAATTTCTTCTGGAATCTGCTAAAGAGGTTGGGATAGAAGGGGCAGAAGAGTTTCTTCGAGACCCCAACAATGGGTTAAAGGAGGTCTTTTTCTTTGCTAATTCTTATGCTGCAATTGGTTGCCAAAGATGATATAATAGGAGAAAATAAAATCTGACTTATTATAGCATTTTGGGGTTGAACTTTTAAGTTTTAGATACTTTTTCTTCAGCAATGTGGGCAATCAACTGGAGCGTCATGTAAATTTTTTCTTCTGTGCTCCTTTTGGTTGCTGAGAAAGTAAAAACTTATAATTCTGCAAATGCATACCTGTCTCAATGTTTGTGAAAATCATTATTTATTTTCGAATTGTATTCTCCATAATAGACCACGCCACAAGTTCTCTTTTGATGTTTTTGATAGAACTAACCTTACTCCTTTTGTCTGCTAAGGTTAATGAGGAGCTTGAGAAGTACTCAGCAAGTATTACAGGCGTCCCATATATTGTGGTGGGTGATAAAAATTCACAATTTGTGAACTTTATTTTTCGGTATAATTTCCCAAGCAGGTCCATTCATACTATTGGTTTTTCTTGACAGATTAATGGAAGCCAGAAATTGAGTGGTGCCCAACCCCCAGAGGTCTTTCTAAGAGCTTTCCAAGTAGTCTAATTGAGAACCTTACAGATTAAAGCTTCTATTTCAGTTGTTAATAAGAAGGCAGCATATCTTTGCCTGCTTTAATATTATGATATGTGTGGTTGAGATACTTATTGGTCCCTGTTTTATGCCTTGTGTTTACAGTTACAGTGACATGTATATCTTATAGTAAAATGGTGTGAATAAGATTGGCTTCATTTAATAATGCTTTGCAAGAACATTTTCAATGATTTAAATTATGATGAGAAGTCTCCAAGTTGACAATTTTTACATTGCTGACTGTGAAATGAAAAAGGTTGGAGACTTCAAAAGAGTTTAAACAAAAATTTTGAGATTTGAAGAGCTGTCAGGCTCAAAAATTAATCTGGGAATATAAAGATAGAATCACACCTCTTCAAATCTGGATAGAATCACACCTCCAAGTTGACAAATTTTTTTTCCTTGAGAAATAGTGTTTTTACTACTAAAGAGCATTCACATAAACTTATATTTATATACAATTTCTCTAATTAAACCACCAAAAACATTACTTTTTCTAAAGAACCACTTAAAGAATATACCCTACATCTCATTCTATATTTTGTAATGCATTGTATTAATTTTTTTTTTCTCTCACAAATAGGATCAACACAACCCAAATCACTCAACCACAGCTACCTATCACAAAACCTTATCAAAACATCTCAAATTACCCAACCATCTTGCCTCTGGCAACCCAACGCCACCACAACCTGTCAATCCAAAACCCAGCGCCACTGCATGTCTGCAACCCAGCAACCATGGCCAACAACCTGCAACCCACACCCAACATTTTGCCTTCTAAATATCTCAAAGATAAAACAATACTTATATTGAAAAGTAAATATTAAAAAAAAAAAAGGCCGAATAGAATTAATACAAGGTATAGGACCTCGATTTCTACCCTTTTTCCCCGTAGTTCCCCTATTATTCGAGTTTTTAGAATTCGAACGATTGATTGTTTGATTTGGCGACTGAACCTGAGATCTTTTTCTCAAGCTGCCTACCTACCCTTTTGAAGGGATCAAGTCATAACATAGTTCTTGAACTACTGCACCCGCACATACCTCTTCTTGTTTACTTTGCTAGCAAGGTCTTCCCAACAAAGATCTTAACGTATCAGCCCTCGTGAGAAAATATTAGGATTTGAAATCCCTCTTCCTCCCTCTCTTTATTCTTAGTCGTCTTTCGAGGAGTGATTGGTCTACAAGACCAGCCCAATTAAAAACACAAACTGCAACTGAGCAACCCTTAATGCTGCAACTAGTTTACTTCAACGCATTTGTGATAACCACCATGAGAACCACCATGCATTTGGTTTACTTCAACGTGTTCGCGAGGATCATCATGCCAACACCGCCATGCAGATGGGGAACTGAGCCTCGATGCCAAGAGTGAGAAAGAGGCTAAAGAGAGTCTTTTTTAGGTTTCTTAGGAGAGAAAGTTTGAATGAAAAAAGAAAAAGTAATAAATACAAATGCTACAGTGCTCCTTCAAATTTAAAGGAGAATTATATCATTTTGCAAAATTTGACAATAATAAAGAACCAAATATATAGTGTTTTTTGTAATCTTGTGAACAGTATCAACTTATTTGGATTTTAATGGATTTTAGAGGATCGAATGAGAATGCTCTAAGAGTTAATGCATTTGGTTTGCTGTAAAAGCAAGGAGACAAAAAATGGTAGATTAATATATTTTGTTCTTGTTTGGTAGGGTAGAATGAATGAAAAAATTTACGGTTATTTTCTATCCATGTCCATTTTTAATCTTCATAAAGTCAAGGCAAACTTTACAAGTAAATACATAATCTCTGTGAATGCTTGATTTTCTCCAAAGAATTGGGTCCATAATTTGTGTGAAAAATATTAGAACAAAGTTTAGTTACAAATTTAGTTGTAGTCTAATGCTACAATCTTAATAAAATAAACATTACTACATATTTTGAAAATCTAACCGTTGAATTGCATGTTCTTTACGCTCTTAATACACATGTCAAATTTTGGGTCAATTAAATATTATTTATTATATAATCTATAAACTCATATTTTATCCATAATTTTAAACTACAAAAACTTGCAATTTAAACAATTTATTGATAACATATCTATTGATCTTTAATTTTCTAAAAATTTTACAGGCTTGGAGAATATAAGAAGAAAATATAATCCAATGATAGATTTGTCAAAATTCACATTCAATAAAAAGATATTGAATAAGGTAGCTAAACTTTGTCCAAAATATTATTCAACTTCAACAATTTAATTATAAACTTAATAACCTAACATAAATTATAGTAACTAATAAAGAGTTTAACTAGACTCGTTAAAGTAAGAAAGTCATTATTTAAAAAAATAAATAATAGCCCTAAAGTAATCAATTTCAATTTCATTGGAATAAATTAATATTTTAAAATAAACTAAGTAAATTATAAGAGGAAAAATCCCTTAATTATTTTAATATTTGATGTAAACAAGAAAAATAATACATGCCATATGATTGAACCCCATAAAATTTATTTAGCGGGCTCAATTATAAAAGATTTAAAAACAGTCTAATATTTTATTTATACCCTATATTCTTTTTAAATATGTGGCCCTGCTATCAGTGCTATGACCTCAAGTCCTCTCTCTCTCTCTCTCTCTCTTTCTCACACACACACACATACACAAACACAAACACACACACACTGATCACTGATGCACAAACAAATATGACTGCCTCTTGTGCATCTTTCTTTAATAATTAAAGTGAAAGCCCTGTTCAAGCTTGACTCGTCATCTACCAGATGTATAGCCAACAATGCAAATAATAACACCAAAATATAAAAGAAAAACCCAAAGCTATACAGTTACACCTAGAGGGGCTTCAAATGCTTCTCCTCAGTCCATTCATGAGACTCTGTATAATGCCATACTGAAGAAACCATAGCCGTATTTCAAATAAAATTGCAAGCTTGTTTCAATTAGAAACAGTGAAGGAATTAAGGACATTTGGAACACGTACTCACAACAATCGATATGAGGAACAATTTTTAATATTTACTATATATAACAAACACTTTAACCTCTGATATTCACAATGACTACACTTTGGTTTTCTTTCTCCTCTCCGTGTGTTGCTGGCTTCCTCTACAACGAAAACCTTTCAATCAAGATTATGTTGTTTCATCGAATACCATCACCTATAGAAGCCAACCACGTAAATACTAAGTCAGAATAAGTAAAGATTAAGGAAACAACATAATTTGTTAACTAAAATTTAGAAATATAACTTTTAGAAATTCATGTTTTTTTTTTTGGGTCCAATAATAAGCCATCCAATTTCTACAACTTACAAAGCATCATCAGGAATGAGTGATGCAGCTATAATGTCACCATTTTTGCAGAACTACCCAATCCAACTTGGGTTACTCATAAAATGATGATGAAACTTCACATATCAATAAAATGTAAGGTCACCTAAGCATGAAACCTTAATTGCTTTGCTTGAAAAAACAGTTGTTAAATACATAAAACACGTAGGACACCTACATTTAAGCTGCAAAAGCTCAGCAAACTGATTACCTCTTCACTGCACACGAAGAGCGATACCTCAAGATGCTAGCTGTTGTGATGCAGTGCATTAAAGCAATTGCATACACTCTTGTAACAGCTTGTGCTTTCTTTTTGTAACAATTACTTCCTTCTTGTAACAAATTGTAATTGGCATATTCAAGAAATCTTGGCCAAAAATTACTTAGTTAAAGATTAGCCAAGAATTACCAACAAGTAGTCATAAAGTAGTTTAGCCTGAGCCACACAACTTTGCATCTATAAAAGAAACATTCTAGGCATTCGTAAAGGGGTCTTTGAGTGAATTTTACAAACCATTCAGTTTAGAACTGAGTTTTCCTAGAGCGATCTTAAGGAGTTGTTCCCTTAGTTTCCCCTGTATGCAACTTAACATCCTTCCCATTCCTTCGTTATTTTGTCTATTGCATCCTAACACATCATGCACAGACTCTGGTTCTCAGGTGTTCTGCAAGTTTTCTTATCCTCCACCCCTTATCCAATAAATTTATAAAATGTTCCTCACATATTCTATTCCATCCAAACAACCTACAAAATATCTGTTCATCTGATAAACCAATATATATTCGAACTCTGTTTATATATATATATATGTGTATATATATATATATATATATATATATTGGGTTCTGATAAGTAAGCTTTGGCCCAAAACAGAGGGTAATGGGAAGATTCAAAGTAGTGAACTCCGCTTCAGGAGGTATAGTCCTCAGTTGATTGTGCTACCCTCGCAGTTAATAAGAAATATCAAATTTCAAGGACCCATCGTTTTCCCTTACAAAAGAAGAATGGATGGTGATATCATGGATTTAAACCATTGAATTCTTAAACCAATAACTGACAAAAAAAATGCACTTCTAGTATTGGTTGTAAATCAAATCTCTAAGTGGGTTTTCCAAATGGCAGACCTTGATCCTCAAAAATATGCACACAGGGCATGAAGAATGTTTGTTCAGTACACAGGGCATGTAGAGTGTTTGTTCAGTACACAGGGCATGTAGAGTGTTTGTTCAGTATAAATGCATTTTGAGATCTCATAAGAACATCCAGTATAAATGCATTTTGAGATCTCATAAGAACATGTGCGTTTTTTTTTAAAGAGAAGATCTAACTTAGTGAGAGGGGAAAAAATGATTTCACGGATTAAAACTTTAAATAAATGGCCTTTTTCTGAATAGTCAATTACCTTTTCAGGTATTTGAAAATATATTTCAAGGGACTTGTTTGGACTTTTCAATCATATAACAACAATTTTTAATTGTGCCTTGAAGTGATGGAATGAGATCAGCAGCCAAAAATTTTATGCAAGCAGTAAAAACACTTGTCTATCTGAAAAACCCACGTATATTAATAATATAGCCAATGGCATGGGTCTTGTCAACAAAAATTCTACATCCTATGTTAACAAAGAAAGAGAACTAATGTGACAAGATATCTACATATATGCTTCTAGAGCTAATTTTCCATCTGATGCAGATCAGGAGCAATAATCTTTCTTCCACTAGTAGAATAATACTATCATGATCAGAAAAGAAAAATGAATATGCATATACTAAAAAGAAACTAAGGAAATTTGAGGATGGTAGGGAAACAAACCTTCATCACAAGTTCCTTTAAAATTATAATGATGATGCCATACCTTGCTTTCAAACAAATAAATAAATATACATATATACATGTGCCCCCATGTAGACACATGCATAGATACATACATACATTACATACCTACATACATATATGAATGTGTGATGTGTGTATATACAATGAACAAATATGCATAAAAAAAAATTTACCTATCAAAAAAAAAAAAAAAGTTACCTTGCCACAAACTGGACAACTTTCACTTCTCTCCATCCACTCATAAATGCAACCCAGGTGAAAATGATGAGAGCATTTGGTCATTATCTTGGGGTTCTCTGTAGTATATTCTGCACATCAAATGTAAGTTTCAAAGCAGTGAGAATTTACACAACAAAAGATGTACTCCATAAAAGTACATTTTCGAAGATAAGGTACCAATTGCAACACATATCACAAATCCACAAAATGCGGCTCCAAATTAACAGATTGGATTATATGCCCTCTGTCCTTACTAAGATAGCACTCTTGATCAATGCACAATCAACAGGTCTATGCCTCCCCCATCTTTGAGCCCAGTTTAGCAAAAGGCCAAAAAATATGGAGATATAAGTGAACTGTGTGAAACATTCACCATTGATTCACCACATTTTAGCTTCCAGCTTCCACAGAAATTACCCTTATAGATCAGGCTGTTGGGGAAAATCTGCTATTGCCCTTTCATAGGAGGTTTGGAAGGACATGAATACTAAAAAATTTTAAGGGTTAAAA
Organism: Notholithocarpus densiflorus; assembly: GCA_030021035.2. NCBI lineage: Eukaryota > Viridiplantae > Streptophyta > Magnoliopsida > Fagales > Fagaceae > Notholithocarpus > Notholithocarpus densiflorus. Next base: position 4,772,285 of record JARYZH020000009.1, on the reverse strand, counting down.
CTTTTCTAAAATAGAAATAGAAGAAAAATTTTTAAGATCTGTACTGTGATTTTCAAAAGTTTAATAGCTTCCAATAAGGTTATCTATTTTTGGGGTTTTTTTTCGGCCTGTAATATTAACAATGCTCTCTGGCATTCTTGAGCACGGAGATCCAGTTTTTCAGCATCCTTCATCCTTTCTTAAGATAAAACAGTTACAAGCATCACAAACTCTTAAATTTGGAAAACTACACATTTTTCTAATACACGATAACTGAATAATGAAATGCTCAAATATATAAAATAAACTTAAAACAAGACTTGTTAAACACTTGGTGGATCACACTCAAAGTGGACTAATTCATGAATGGAATCAAATGGACCCTTTTAACTAAGCAGTAGAGTTGTTCTTTTTAAATGTAGTTCTTCAGAGAGGTGTCAAAAGAAAATAAACAAAAATACTTATTAAATTCCCAATCTAGTCCTAGCACTTGTCAAGTCATGTCTGTGTCAATTACCTTCCAACATATTAAAAAGTAACAGAAAAGTTGCTACAATTATATGTTCTCCACAATGCAAAAGTGAATATTAAAAGAAGAATTAAAAAATTTTACCTTCAAGACATGTAGGACAGACATCCTCATCTTCTGATGATGTATAAAAGTTTCCAACTCCAGTTATAGTAGTTTTTGCCGATGAGATCTTAAGTGAGGACTTAGAACGGTATTCTTTTGATCCATCTTCACAAGCAGATTCATTCCATTTGTCTCCTGAATTTAAAGATTCCGGATCTGTATCAACATCACTTCTTAGAGGCTCTGTCTCCTCATGTGAATGACTTGATCCCTTCTCACGTCTAGAGACAAGTCCATCCCGCTGCAAGCGGAAATATCTGGGGTCAGCATCATAAGGCAAGGGCCTTGGAGGAGAACGATACATGCCAGATAGAGAGTTGTCCAGTGATGCTGTAGAAGTCATAGATGCTGCCCCCTGAATAGACGAAGGGATGGAATTCACTTCCCCTCTTCTAAATAGTGATGTATACTACAAAATATGAAAAGAACCCAAAAGTCAAAAGAAAAATATATGTTTTCATACTAAAGGTAATGATCTCATCATTAACATTAATATCTTCGTGAAAAATTTTAGACTAATATGTGCTTCATAATGAACTTGTATCAACATAAGCTTGTCCTACAAATTCAGAATAACAAATGCTGCTGAACATTCCTAAACTGAGAAATGTAAAATAATCTTTTAACATGTTTCCATTTCTTCCAACAACCTTTGTATACAGTTCTTCAAAGAAATAAGCAAGCAATACATCAGCTTTCAATACAAAACCACAGCAGAGGGCAGAGGTTAAAACAATAAATAGTATACCTACGACTAATGCAGTAAAAGCAACACTTTCCCCGTGTAGTGTCAAAATTGGATATAATCTTCTGTATATTACAATGCTGAAATGTTTGTAAAAAGAAAACAATTGAAGATGCACGTGCTTGCACATAAAATTCTTAGGCTTGATAATAAGAGAACAAACTTAAAGACTCCAACAGTAAAATATAGCAATAGAAGGGAAATGCTGGATTAAGTAACAGTATCATAACTGCAGGTATTGAATGTAAAATTTGTAATTCAAACAGATATCGCCCACAAAGAAGACAGATCCCCCTCCCCTCTCCCAAAAAAAAAAAAAAAAAAAAAGAGAGTAATAGGAGTTAGATACATACCACATTAAGAAGGTTCTGAACAAAGCAACCGAGACATGTACAGTTCCTATATACAGCACTAGTTGGATTCACATACTCTTCTAAGTCATCATTATTCAAACAACAACAGACAGCACCCATTTTGCCAGCCGTAATCTTTTTCTTCCACTTAAAACCCTCCACAGAAACTCTCCAATCTCATCGACAGAAATCAATTGTGGTATGCATATGCCTCAAGAAGAAACAGCTCCTGTCGCAATAAATCTACGTTGATAAATAAGAAACAACAAATAAGAGAGGCGCTCAGCTCGCAGAAGTCCCACAGCCTCCGCAAACCAGTACCCTCTTCTGTTTATAAATCACAAATTTCTTGATACTACTAACTTATGGCTATATTTCTTCACCTGTAGCAAACGAAAATAACTAAGTTAAACAATTATGTGAATAACAGAAATCAAAAGGAGGCGAAAAAGGTGTCCTCAAAGCAAATTGATGAATCAAAATAAGCAATGTCCATTTACAGAACCCAGAAGCTACTCTCTAATAACGTAATCAGAGCTCACAATTCTTAGAATAATCCAGTTATCCCCATCTTAATCTTTTAAATAATAATAATAATAACAATAATCTTTGGGTGCTCAATTACTGCTGCAATGCTACAAGCCAATTATCCATACAAAGTTTGACAAATCAAAAGGGGAAAAACTGTCAAAATTGGTAAGTAATTACCAGAAAATTCAACAAAAAGTAAAATTTTCCTGTCAAAATTTTTACAGTTCTTCAAATTTAGGAAAAGGGTTCTTTCTTTTAGCAGCAAGGAATTGTCATAGTATCACATCAAACAACAGCAAAAATCCACCCACAAACAAAGATGATAATCATAATTATGGAACAAATAATTGAGCCAAACACATCCATTCCATAAAAAGACACAGAATTGAAAAGAAAAACAAATAAATTTCAAATAGCATTGAAAACCCAGGAAATATTCTATCAATTTAGGACGATCAACCAAGAGATAACACATAGAATCATCAAAATAAGAGAGACCCATTTGAGATAATCGATGAGAGAGAGACCGAGAAGTACCTTTAGGAAGAGCTGAGGACTTGAGAGGGAGGAAGAAAGAGAGATTCTAGTCGTGTTATTGTAATTTATTTTTCCTTTTTTTTTTATTAATGGGTTTTGTGGGAAAGACAAGGACAAAGAGTCAAAGACAGAGAAACCTGGAACTCCGAAATTTGGGAGGTCGGATCAGATTAGATTGTTACTAAAAAACTTACTATATGCTTTGGAAAATCGAATACTATAAATGGTTTGGTGCGTGTGCCTGGATTTTTTTTTTTTCTTTTTTTCTTTCTTTTGAGGAAAAAAGAAAAGCCTATGAAAGCGCGCAATTAAAGCCAACCCTCTCTCTCTCACTTTTGTCTCTCTGTGCAGGTGGGTGGAAGAATCTAATCCAACTTTATTCATTGAATGATTAGAATTAATTTATTTTTACATGAAAGTATTGTATATTATTGGGGTATAGATAAATTTGAACATTATTATAGTACCATTTTTTTTTTGTGGCTCAATTAATTAAGGATTCATTACTTTGTCTACTTGTTAAAAAAATATTAGTATTAAATATGAAGTAGAGCATGCTTAAAAAAGTCAATACTAGGTGTATAGGTTCTAATAAAGAAGTATTCATAGGATACTTAGACCTATCAAAGGGAAAAAGAAAAGTAGTATACATAGGAGCTTCGAGTATCTATAGGTCTTGTTTCATGTTATGACATCTTAAAATAAGAAAGAATCATTAAAATATCTTACAAAACAAATGGTATATGAATATTGTGCATATATATATATATATGTGTGGTTTTTTTTATATATAGGAATATATATAGTTTTTGTTTAGCGATTAACATGCACCTATGACTTTAATATGGTTTTCTTTTTTATCGCTTTGGGCTAAAAAGAAAAAATGGTGTGACGTAGTTTCATTTACGATGAGTTTGAATTGATATTCTATGAAAGTTAAATTATTTGAGTTCATTTTGACATGTTAGTGACATTTTTTATAAAAAATTAGTGACATGATTTCATTGACGATGAATTTCAATTGATACTCCATTAAAAAAAATGGTAGCGTATCCTTAATGCTACATACCAACAAATATTTTAAGATGGATATTGTAGGGTGCTTAATACCTTATTCACACGTAATAAAACTTTCAGGTTAATATTTTTGGTTGAAGGCACGTGTCTCCCTTTTTAGCTTAAGAATCCTTAAGATTCCCTTAGTTAATTCAGAAATAAAATAAATTAAACATATGTGACTAATCATACTTAAAAAACTCATAATTAGACCTATCAAAGGAAAAATAGAAGTATTCATAGTTATAGGTTCTAATAAAAAACGTATTCATAGGATACTTAAATATGAAGTAGAGCATACTTAAAAAAGACAATACTTGGTGTATAGGTTCTAATAAAGAAGTATTCATAGGATACTTAGACCTATCAAAGGAAAAAAAAAAGTATCCATAGGTATTTTTAGCTTCGAGTATCTACAGGTTTTGTTTCATGTTATGACATGTTCAAATGAGAAAGAATCATTAAAATATCTTACAAAACAAATGGTATATGAATATTGTGCACACACATATATATATATAGGCGAAACTACACTATTGGTCCTTGAAGTTTGTCCTATATGTGCAATTGGTCCCTTAAGTTTGAAGCGAGCATAAGTGGTCCCTCAAGTTTTAAAATTGAGTTGTATTAGTCATTTTACTAACTACCGTTAGTGATGTTACTTACGTGGCTAACGGAACAATGACTTGACATTTTCTTTAATGACGTGGCATGTTTTCATCTATCCAAACATTACAACAGTTTCACCACTATCACTTTCTCTTTGCAAATCATCTTTCTCTTCTCCGTCGATTCTACATTAACAAAAAAAAAAAAACCCACCCACGAGAGAGAAGGGAAGAAAAAGCCAAGCCTTGCCACCACCAATGGAGACCCAAGCTCTAGCCACCGCCGGCAAAAGCCCAAGCCCTAGCTGCCGCCGGCGACAAGACTGCTTCTCTCGCACAACCACTGAACCGCTGCTGCCTCCCTTTGCATATTAAAACCTAATACAGTCTGCCCTGCCCTCTTGAAGAATCTCATGGGAATCAAACATAATTGAATTTATCTTCCCAAACTACAATTCGTGAATAGTTATTTTACTATTTTGTAAGGCCAAAATTGAATCCCATCGCATTCTTATACAATAGGATAGTCTTGAAAGTTGATACATTCATTGGCAACAAGGAAAGAAGCTAGACAATATGGCTTGGTTATGGTCCACCTTGCACCAAAGTTGATTATGGGAAGTGGGAAAATGAAAAAGCCACTCACAATACAATCCTATATACCTTCAGTATACATCCCTGCATAGACAATATAAGCATTGTCATGAACTTATACAAAATACAAAATACAATAGGTTCAAAATACTTTGAATATTATTTTTAACGTGGAAACTATTTTTTTTAAAAATTTTTTTAATTAAAAACATGCCACATCATAAAAAAAAATGTCAAGTCATTGTTCTATTAGCCACGTAAGTAACACCACTAACGGCAGTTAATAAAATGACTAATACAACTCAGTTTTAAAACTTGAGGGACCAATTATACTTGCTTCAAACTTAAGGGACCAATTGCACACATAAAACAAACTTCAGGGACCAATAGTATAGTTTCGCCTATATATATGTGTGTGTGTGGGGTTTTTTTTTAATAATTATATAGGAATATATATAGTTTTTGTTTAGCGATTAACATGCATCTATGACTTTGATATGGTTTTCTTTTTTATCGCTTTGGACATGGTGTGACATGGTTTCATTTACAATGAGTTTGAATTGATATTCTATGACTAATTATTTGAGTTCATTTTGACATGTTAGTGACATGATTTCATTGACGATGAGTTTCAATTGATACTCCATTAAAAAAAATGGTAGTGTACCCTTAATGCTACATACCAACAAAAACTAAAAAGTGACGGCAAAGTTACAATTTATTGACAAATATTTTAGGATAGACATTGTAGGGTATCTAACACCTTATTCACGTGTAATAAAACTTTCAGGTTAATATTTTTGGTTGAAGGTGTTAAATTACCGATTATCCCAAAAGCTTAAACTATTAGGAAATTGTGAGTTTAATCACTTAACCATAATTCTAACACTCTCCCTCACTTGTGGGCCTATACTTCCCCTTAATAAGTGGGGCCCAACAAGTGGGAATTTAACATTTTAAATAGGAGGTAAAGTGAAGACAGGGATCGAACTCAGGATCTTCTGCTCTGATACCATGTTAAATTACCGATTGTCCCAAAAGTTTAAGCTATTAAGAAATGATGAGTTTAATCACTTAACCATAATTCTAACAGAAGGTACTTGCAAACCTTTTTAGCTTAAGAATCCTTATGATTCCCTTAGTTAATTCATAAATAAAATAAATTAAACATAGGTGACCAATCATACTTAAAATACTCATAATTGGCAACGACTCCTAAAAATAGAAAAATAAACAAAATGACTCATTAATGCACACACATCATTCAAATGTCTACATAAGTCACCCATTTTATACACACGTCACCAAGAACTCTCAAAAGAGTGGTAAGTGCCAAGATTTGGCGTCAACATGAACCATGAGGGGGAGTTTGCTACATGAGCTTGGAGAAGGTGAGATCATATATGTATGGCCTTAGAGAGGAAGATTGGCATATGAGAATGGAGGAGGTGAGGTTACACATATGGACCTCGATGGGAAGATGTCCTTGTCTCAAAATCCATAGGGAAAATTATCATCTCAAGTTACGTCCTTATTTCTTATTCTATCTTAACTGGGGGATTTGAAACTTCAACGTCATTCATTTTTGCATGCAGGGCCTAACTTGAAGAATTTTTGCATTGAAAACTATTCTTGACTTTATTTTCATATTGAAACTTTAACTTGAATCATTTTAGGTCGAAAAGTAACTCCTCGCTAATTTTCACTTTAAAACTTTGATGTCATTCATTTTCGCAATTAAGGCTCATCCTGATGAATCTTCACACTAAGAGTTATTCACGACTTTATTTTCACACCGAAACTTTCACTCGAGTCATTTTTGCTTGAAAAGTGACTCCTCACTTGCTTTTGCACCAAAACTTTGACTTCATTTATTTTTCACAATTGAAGCTAACCTGAGTTATTTTGACCTGAAAAGTACCTCCTCACTCGTTTTTTCATTAAAACTTCAACATCATTAATTTTAATTTTTGTTATAGAGTCCCAACTTAAAGATTTCACACCAAGAACTATTTTCAATTTTATTTTCACATCGAAACTTTTACTTGAGTCATGTTGGGTTGAAAGGTAACTACTCACTCGTTTTTGTAACAAAACTTCGATGTCATTCATTTTCTCACCAAGGCCCAGCCCAAAGAGTCTACACACTATGAGCTATTCTTGACTTATTATCGCAGTAAAAGTTTCATCAGAGTTGTTTGGCTCAAAAAGTAACTTCTTACTTGTTTTCGCATCGAAACTTTGACATCATTCATTTTCACATGCAAGGCTCGGCCCAAAGAATCTTTGCACCAATTCATTATTATCTTTATTTTCACCCCGAAAACATTTAGTCCTCTTGGCCTAAAACTCCTCGATAGTTTTCACTTTGAAACTTTGGTGGCATTCGTTTTTGCACTCGAGGCCCCGCTCAAAGAATTTGCACAACAAGAACTATTCTCAACCTTATTTTCACAACGAAACTTTCACCCAAGTAGTTTTTGACTAAAAAGGTTTAACTCCTTGTATTCGTTTACGCAATAAAACTTCAATGACCTTACTTTGGTTATGGGTACAGTTTGGATTCAGCGTTTTGCGTTTTCAGCTTTTTTTTTTTTTTTTTTTTTTTTTTCTTCAGCGCATGAATAGTAAAATCACATGATTTTACTGTTCAAAGACAAAAATCACTGTAGTAGCACTGTTTACGCACTGTAGCAGTACTGTTCATGCATTTAAAAATATTAAAAATGGGTCCCACGGTACTATTTACACATTTTAAAATTATTTTGCTACAGTGTTTTCAGTTTTTAATTTCAGCAGCAATAAGTTCAATCCAAACGGACCCATGATCTCTCTTGCTACTTGAGAGAGAACATTTTCCTTCCATCCCTATAATCTATTCCAAGGTCGCTCCTTTAATTTTGTGAAGGCTTGTCTTTTGGCTCTTCCAACCGATGATAACATTACTAAGTATTTCTAGTATTGCTTATTGTAAACATTCCTAGCATTGTCTTGATTTTTTCTTGTATGTGCTCGAATATTTTGGCTTGAAAAGAGTGTGGTATTCTATTTGTTTATTTATTTATTTGTTATAGGAGGCTTTTTCATATTCGTAGAGATCTCTTGAATTTTTTGGATCTCACATTTTGTATATTTGCAAAATAAAAAGGCTAATATTTGCAAAAAAAAAAAGAAAAAAAGAAGAAGAAAAGAAACAAAATGTGAATAAGTTCTGATCCTTGTATGTTCATTACGATCCCAAGTAGTTGTCTTTCCTCCTCTAATACAAACCCATCGGTATAACTCACTCTTTAAAACCGGCTTACAAAGGGAAGGTGTCCAAGAACTTATATACATATACGATTAAACTTACACTTAATTCATGTGAGACATTAGGATCATAATATCCTCATCTTCCATCAAAAGTGCATGTAGTCCTTCTTTTGAGCTAAGGCTTTTTGTTGCCGTTATTGGGTCTATATATATAAATATAAATATATATATATCTATACTATTATTTTAGGGGCTTCCCTTGTTTAGATTTCTCATTTTTTAGTTCAAAAATGCCCCTACATCCCTATGCTTAAGTAAAGACAAAACTAAATGACAATCTAGTAAAAATGCAACTCTAACTTCCACTAAAATATTACCTAAAAAATAGGACAATTCTCCTATTAATTTTCAAATTGATTTATCCACTTATAAATTAAAATTTCAAAATAAAAATTATATATATATATAAAATAAAAAAAACACAGTTTTTTTTCTACAAAATAGGACCACTAACAAAAAAAGAAAAAGACTCATTGCACGTGCGAAGCGCGTGTGATGAGGCTAGTGTGTGTGTGTGTATATATATGAGCTAGAGTACTTTAGTTACTTCATCTGCCTTAAAGTCTTGCGTGAGCACCTTGTTCATGTCATCCACAACAAACCTTCTTCTTTTTTTCTTTTTTCTTTTTTCTTTTTTATGGGACAAACCTCTTTCAACTTTGGAGGATAGGAGATGTGTTTTAGGCATGGTTTTAAAAACTAGACCGGACCGGCCGAGAACCGAGTACCAGTTCGGTTCGATAAAAATACCCAAAACCGGTAAAAAATTGGTAAAAATCGGGAACTAGAGGCAAATCCGGTTTTGCCCTAGTCCAATTTTTAAAATCATGGTTTTAGACTAGAGTAAGTAAAATTATTTTTTTATAAACCAAACAACTTACAATTATTTTTGAAAGCAACAAATCAATAATAATATAGCGAGTCACTTAATAGAAAGTGTAATAAAAAATCAAGTTGTAAATTCTGTCCGTTTAGGATAGTAGAAATTGAGTTTAGTAAATATTAACAAAAAAGACATGTTCCTATAAAAAAAATAAAAACAAAAAAGACATGTTTATCACTACATGCAAGGGAAAAAAAACTAATAGATTTTTTTTTGGATAGAAAACACACAAACTTTATTAATAATTAAAAGCAGTAGATACATCATGGAGAAGAGCTTGTACAAGAAAACATGGACTCTCTTCAATCCAAACAGAAAAGTCAAAGATGCTTAAAGCATGTTTAGCTAATTGGTGAGCAGGTATATTGCCGTTCCTATGAACATGAGAAAATAAGACATTTCGAAACTCAAAAGAAGTAACCTGCATCCCATAAATCAGAGCAGTAATTGTTGAAGCAGCACAAGAATACCCATATCCTTAGCAAATTCCAAACCAAATTCAAAGGCCTTTGCCTCAACTTCAATAGCTCCTAGAGGACACCGAAACTTCTTGCTAAGACCTGCAAAAAAATTTCCAACATGGTCTCGAATTACAACCCCCACTCCAGCTTCTTTTTGTTCCTTAAAAATAGCACCATCTACGTTAACCTTATAAAAAGGAAAAGCCGGAGGCTCCCATTTTGAAACATGAACTTGAGAAAGCTTCATTGGAACTTCCATAGCCGCCCAGTACTCCTCCAGGTAGTGAGTACACCATAGAATTAGCTTCCCATTCTTCCTTAATCCACCATGCTGAACTTCATTCCTATTTGTCCAAAGTGCCCATAAAATTGTGATTGCAACAGCCTAATCTTCACACAACTAATCTGCCTTCATCAAGATAAACCATAGGAAATCCATAAAACACCTAAACTGCACAGAGGCAAAGTCATTGAAATTTTGAAATAACATCCATGTTTCACGTGCCTTAGGACATTCCCAACAAAGATGCAGCAATGATTCCAAATTATCACCACATTTCTCACAACCACCCTCCAATTTAACATGTTTATGTACTAGATTCGCCTTTGTTGGGAGAATATCACGAGATGCCCTCTAAATAAAGCGTCGAATCTTATGAGGAACTTGGATCTTCCAGAGCTTTTTCCAAAACTGCCTCATGCTATCACCATCTGAGCTTGAAGCAAATTCGATAGGCTCACTCAAATCCATAGCAACTTTATAGGCACTCCTAACCGAAAATAAACCATTTGAGTTCTCTGCCCAAATTTGTTTATCTTCAAGAAGCTGGGTACTCAGTGGAATACCTCCTATAATTTTCTGCCTCAAAGGGAAGGAAAATGCGTTTAAGTAAACCAAAATTTCATCCCTTATCTCCAACATCAATAAGATCACTAACCATAGAGATTTGTGGATAAAGAACTCTAGGAGAGATAACCTTAAATGAAGGAGAGTTAGGAATCCACTTATCCTCCCATATCCAGATTTTTTGACCGTTGCCAACATTCCATCTCATCCCTTTTTTAACAATTTCTTGGGCTGAATAAATACTTCTCCATACATATGAAGGTCTATTTCCCAAAGAGGCATGAACAAAATCACAATCCTTAAAATAACGTGCCTTAAAAACTCTATAAACAAAAGTATTATTAGCCATTTGAAGTCTCCAACCCTGTTTAGCCAAAAGAGCTAGATTAAAAGGCTTAAGCAGTTTGAAACCCATCCCACCACATGATTTAGGCACACACAACTTCTCCTAACTCAACCACGCCATCTTTCTTTCATCCTGTTTTTGTCCCCACCAAAAATTTCTAATCATACTAGTCAGATCATCACAAAGGGAATCATGGATTTTGAAGTAGCTCATGATGTATCTTGGGATAGCTTAAGCAACTGCCTTGATCAAAATTTCTTTCCTGGCTTTAGAAAGCAACTTCTCCTTCCATCCAGCTAACTTTTTTGCCAATTTTTCCTTCAAAGCATTAAAAGTATTTCTTTTATTCCTCCCAACTAAAGATGGAAGACCAAGGTATTTTTTGTGCTGTCTTATAATCTGAGCTCCAAACCTTGTCTTAATTTCTTCTTGAAGTTGCTGATCTGTATTGCTTGAGAAAAACAGAGAGGTTTTAGCCCTATTCAATTGTTGGCCAGAAGCATCTTCATAAACTTTTAAGACACGCTGCAAAGAATCACACTCCTCCAAGCTAGCCTTACAAAAAATAAGACTATTATCTGCAAAAAATAAGTGTGAAAGAATAGGAGCACCACGACAAACAGCCACCCCTTCCATCTTACCTTCCTGTATAGATTTTTAATCAAAGTAGAAAGACCCTCTGCACAAATTAAAAAAAGATAAGGAGACAAAGGGTCCCCTTGCCGTAAACCTCTTGAGGGAATAATATTACCTCTAGGTTTACCATTAATACGTACAGAATAGGAAACAAAAGAGATACATTGCATCATCAAACCCCTCCACCTAGAATTGAAACCCAATTTTTCGATAATTTTATCCAAGCAAATCCACTCCACTCGATCATATGTCTTACTCATATCCAGCTTTAAAGCCATCTCTCCAATTCCCCCCCCTCCCCTCTCTTAGAATTGATGTGATGCATAGTTTCAAAAGCTATCAAAACATTATCAATAATTAACCTTCCATGCACAAAAACACTTTGGGTATCACTAATAATTTTTGGTAAAACTTTTTTAAGTCTATTAGCAAGAACTTTAGAGGCCAATTTATAAATCACATTACAAAGACTAATAGGACGATAATCAATAATATGCTTTGGATCTTTATTTTTTGGTACTAAAACAATATGGGTTTCATTAAATTTTAGTGGAATAGTACAAAGATTAAGGAAATCCAAAACAGTTTTAGTAACCACACTTCCAATAGCAGGCCAAAAGTGTTGGAAGAATAAGGGGGGCATATCGTCTGGACCAGGAGATTTAAGATGATGCATTTGTTTAAGAGCTTTATGAACCTCTATTCCTTGAAAATCACTTGTAAGTCTTTCATTCATATCTGTAGAGACCTTTGGAACAATGGCTTCCAATAATTCAACAAAATCTGATGGGCAAGAAGACTTGAACAAGTTAGAATAATATTTAAACACCACACCCTCCACAGCTCTATCATCCTCCTGCTAAATTCCATCTTCATCAAACAGCCCCTCTTGAAACCGCACATCTATATTTTCTTAACTCAAGTTTCCATACTAGTTCTTATATAAAAAAAAAAAGTTTCCATACTAGTTTAATAAGGTTTACATCAAGATAAATCATAATTTATGTTATGAGATTCAACTGCTATATAAATCGATTTGTAGCATCAACCTGGTCATTCTAACCAAAGTCTCAACAACCTCTTTTTAGTTTTTACCTTTTAACTAATTTTACAGGTCATCCAATGCTTCTTCCTTCTGTTTGTTCTTTTTTGTTTTTGTTTGTTTGGAGTGTTTGTGGTGATGATTACAATAAATTATTGATCTTGTAAGATTGGTTATCTCAATATATTAAGAGGATATCCAAAAACAAAGTTATGTTAATTTATGTCTTTATTTTTTGGTCAGGTTAACCAATGCTCTTAAGATATTTTTTAATGAACTAATTTAGATAAATTTTGATATAACTTTTATAGAAAATATAAAAAATTATTAAAATAATAAATTAAAATTTTTTTTCATAAAAAGTCTATAAAAGTATTACCTAAGCAAATGACCTTAGGAGCGAAGTAACAGACATTATGGATTAAATGTCTCCAATTAAAATGATAGATAAGATAACATTAGGACCAAATTAAAACATTTGAAATTTAAGTAACAAAATTAAACATTACCCCAATGGGGCCAAAGGCCTTGTAGCTTAATTGGCACCTCCCCATCTACAAAGTGCTTGGGGTCTAGAAGGGAAAGGATTCGAACTGCGGAGTTAGCAGCATATTATAATTATTTCTCATTATAAAAAAAAATTACCCCACTGGGAAACTGTAGTCTGTCTGTACATACAAATACAAGAGCGGGAATATACGGTTTAATTTTATATATTTTTAGCAAATTTTTTTTAAAAAATATCTGATTCTGATCTCTTCTTCAGTCTCGAAGGACAAACAGTACACTACAGACACAGACACAGGCACAGGCACAGGCACACTCACTCCTCTTTCCTTTGCCAGCCACTCTCTCTCTATTATATACTACTATATATTAGCATTTTCAAAATTGGGAATTACAAGTCGTAGTACCAATTTGAATCGGATCTAACTCGAATTTCACGAAATGCGAACAACTCTTCTTTCTCTTTCGATAGATTTCTCTCAAATTTTACCCTAATGCCGATTTAGTCGCCGATCGAAGCAAGCCCTAGGGTTTTGGTTGATTCACTCACAACAACAATGCAGCATCAGGGCTCGACGAGCTCGTTGTCGTCGGCGCAACCGGAGGCCATACTGGAATGGCTTCAGAAGGAGATGAATTACAGACCATTAGGTCCGTACACCGGGTCGAGCAACAAGTCACAGTTACCTTCCATTGACTCGCTCCGCAAGATTTGCCGTGGCAACATGATCCCCGTCTGGAATTTCCTCCTCACCCGCGTCAAGTCCGAGAAGACCGTCGAGAATATCCGCCGCAACATCACGGTTCACGGTGGCGGTGGTGGTGGAGAGAGTGGAGGTGGAGGTGGAGGAGGTGGCAGTTCGGTGAATTTGGGGAAAGAGGAGGGTAGGAGTAGAGGAGGTGGGAGGAGGAAGGAGAAGGCGGTGGTGGTGGAGGAGGGATTGGGCGCCGCGGAGGCGAGGGAGGCGGTGTTGCAGGAGAGGGACGCGGCGGCGAAGGAAGTCGAGAGGTTGAGGAATATTGTGAGGAGACAGAGAAAAGATTTGAGGGCTAAGATGTTGGAGGTTTCGAGAGAAGAGGCCGAGCGGAAGAGAATGCTTGATGAGCGCACCAATTACAGGTTTGCTTGTTCACTTTTTATAAAATGTGTCATTTACCGTATGTATTTTTTGCTTGTTGAACAGATTGAGGAATGGAATGAGTGTATTATGATATTAGGAATGAGGAAAATTTGTGTAATTTCTAGTATGTTTGTTCATTTTAAGGGGTTTTAGGTCTACACATTGCATAGTTTGTATTAGTACTTATATAGTTATATTGACTTATATTTTTGAACACATTCTTGGTTGTTGGAAAGTGGATTGAGTGCTAAGAGCCTTGTAATTTAGTGGTGTTACTGGGTTTCTCCCATGTAGAGAATCTGAATTCAAATCACCACAACCCACTTATTGTAAGCAAAGAGAAAGTGCGCTGAGTTTGTTGAAGTAGACGGAGGATGCCAATGAGCGATAGATCAACTGACACTTCCTCCTCTGATAATAATGGGGTGGAGGGTGAGGATTTTGATTGCAAGACCCATTGGGTATAATGTGTATAACTTACCAATAAAAGAAAAAAGATAAGCAGTATTAGTATGAATTACCATAAACTGAATTGCATAGACCTTTTCCCAATATTGGTAGTTAATGTTTTAACTGTGTTACTTTTTCTGTTGGTGTGTTTTCGTAATTTGTCAATTTAATGTTTAAACTCAATCGTACAAAGCAATATACTGCAATTAATTGGGCTGGCTTCATAGCCTATTTACACCTACCCCACTTGCAATGGATATTCAAATAATTAAACATTATGTGTTGGTCCTGGTAAATTTTATTGAAGAATCAGGTGCTGAAGTTGATGTCGTTTTCAAATAAGCTACCATCTTATTTCTTATTCAAATATATAGAGAATCTATTCCATATAAAAACAAATAAGTGCATGGCTACATGTTCAAGAATAAAATTGTAGTGTTGAATTTCATATGATTATGTATATTTTTGAGATATGTGGACCACATTGATATATGAAATTCATGGCCTTTTCTGTGAATGGATCTTTCTAAAGGGTACTATGTTCTGGAGTTTTCAATGTGGACCAGTCTCATATATGCTTACATATAGTGCAGGCACAAGCAGGTGATGCTGAAGGCTTATGACCAACAGTGTGATGAAGCAGCAAAAATATTTGCAGAGTATCACAAACGTCTCTGTTACTATGTTAATCAAGCAAGGGATGCTCAAAGGTTAAGTGTTGATTCTTCAGTTGAGCTTATTAACAGCTTCAGTTTAAACAGTGAGAAAGAAGCAGTTTATTCAACTGTTAAGGGCAGTAAATCTGCAGATGACGTCATTGTTATCGAAACCAATCGGGAAAGAAATATCCGAAAGGCATGTGAATCTCTTGCTATGCATATGATTGAAAAAATACGCAATTCTTTTCCTGCTTATGAAGGAAATGGCATTCATTTGAATCCTCAATTGGAAGCAGCCAAGTTAGGATTTGATTTTGATGGTGAAATACCTGATGAGGTTAGAACCGTTATTGCAAATTGCTTGAAGAGTCCTCCTCAGTTGCTTCAGTTAATTACTGCATATGCTTTACGGCTGAAGACTATTATTTCTAGAGAAATCGAGAAAATTGATGTTAGAGCTGATGCAGAAACTCTAAGGTATAACTAAACATTCTTTTTGTGTTCTGTTTGTGCTCATATGACTCACTTTAGTCTTGGTTCTGCTTTTTCAATGTTTGACTTTGGTTGTTCAGTCGGTGATACCTAATTAAAGTCTTCTACTTAGTACTTGTGGGAATCTTCGATCATTGTTTGTTAAAGAGATTGTTGCTAGCCTTATCTACGATACAATTAAAAAGTTTTTTGTTAAGATCTTTTGGGGTCTTCTTGAATGATCTTTTATGGTGTGTTGGTGTTTGACTTAGGGAAGCCTGGTTATTGATTTACAAAAATACACTCTTGACTTTAGGAAATTAAATAAAATAGTTAACTTAATTAACTAATAAGACCTTAAATAAAATCTACTTGACTAATGAATATGCAATTGACTTATAGAATTGAATAAAAATAAATTAAAATAAAATGTTCTTTATGCTTCACTCATCATTGCTTTTAGATAGAGTAACCAAGCTTTGTTGGTCTTGTTAGAATTGTGTGGTTAAATGATTAAATTTGCCATATCCCAATAGTTTAAGCTTTTGGGACAATCAGTAATTTAACATGGTATCAGAGCATGAGATCCTGAGTTAGATTCTTGTCTCCTCCACTTTACCTTCCATTTAAAATCCCACGTGTTGGGTCTTACCTATTAAAAGGTAATTTCGGCCCACACATGAGGGGGAGTGTTAGAATTGTGTGGTTAAATGATTAAATTTACCATATCCCAATAGTTTAAGCTTTTGGGACAATTGGTAATTTAACAGGTCCTATATTACACTTTTCATGTTTTACTATATGCACCCAAATTTATAGCAAAGCTTGGAGCGGGTTTTGATATCTACAATGGAATCTATATATAATTGAGTTTTATTGGATCACAGTGTTGCTCACAGAATTGAACCATTTGACTCATCTGTTTGATCCGACTTGACCCAATGGCAAACAAACGGTTTCAACTTGATCTGCAGTGGGCTGTTTTGGCCTTTAAACCTGACTTTTATTGGTTGGCTGGTGGGGTGTAGGTGCCTGCCACCTGCATAACCCAACTCTCCCATATATTCCCCCACCCTTCTATGGCGGCCCCTCTCTCTTGTTTCAAACTTCCAATTGGTCTTCACTATTTTCTTGTATTATGAGGCTATTCAAGGTGCACCAAAAAACTTTTTCCCTGAAAGAGTGCTTGGTGTGTTAAGGCTCTTAAGGTCTCATCTATCGTTGGAACAGCAGCTTGAGGGAAGATTCTTACTTGTGATAATCTTATCAAGCGAAGACTTACCTAAGTTGGATGGCATTGTATGTGTTGGTGGAGTGGAGAGATGGTAGATCATTTGTTGATTCACTATGATGTAGCCTATAATTTGTGGAGCTTGGTTTTTAGAACCTTTGGGATCCAGTGGGTGTTACCAAGGCATGTGGCTGATCTTTTGTTTGGGTGGAGGAATTGGTTTGGGAGGCAAACTTTGGAGATCTGGTACGTTATACCGTTATGCTTGATGTAGTTATTGTGGAAGGAGAGATATAACGATACTTTTGAAGATACAGACAACTGAAGGAATGAATCAATTGGAAGCATTGTTGGTCTTGTGCGTGGGGTCTTACAGCTAGCAACAATCTTATAGAGTTTACAAAATCACTTTCATTTTGTGCATACTTTTTTGTAGTTCTTTTAGGTTACATAATGCTCATCATTGTGAGAATGAAGTAACTTGTTTTATTAATAAATTTTTATTACTTATATAAAAAAAAAACCCTTCCAATTGACCTTGGCACTGGTGTCCCTATATTTGGCTTCGGCAGTGTTAGGAATCCCAAATATAGTTTAGATGGATGAGATCCTAAGGGTTGAATTAGATTAGGAAAGTTAATTTCAATTAGATAAGTAAGAAGCTGGTTAGTAGTCTAGCACACTAATCACTTTTATCACATGTGTATCTTTTAAACATGTGATATTAGTTAGAGCACATGGGAGATTAATTAACCAATAGTCTTAAGCCATGTGGGCCAATTAGATTAGGGCTAGTTATCTATAAATAGATCAATGTAGTCCCCTTTGTATCGTGTTGAATAATAAAGCAATTTGTTGCTTTTGGCATTTCCTTTCTCTTTTAATAATTCTTTGGAGGTTGAATAAGTGAATTAAGTCAAATTCCATATAATTTTCATCCATTTCCATACACTTCCCATCCATCTCCTTTAGGAACCACTGGGTTCCTAACAGGCAGCCCCAGATCCATCACCAATGATCCCAGATTGGCAAGGAGCAATGCCAAACTCTCCTCTCTCCCTTGTTGTTCAACCGCCATCCCCACTAGATGAAACTGTCATAACCTACTGGTGATCTGAACACTCAATCTGGTTGAGTGGCCTAATTGTGTCGATTGGTGGCAGGTTCGTATCTCCCCTCACTTGACATGGTTGGGTTGAGTGGTGGCTTTAACCCCTTCCTGAGCTTGACTTACCGGTGAACAGCCCTAATGGATCTCTATATGGTGACTTAAATTGTTCTTGCTACTTCTCATCAACAAATGCTCTTACTTATTCTGTTCCCTCATTATTCCTCTATTATTCCTTCTCATACACCAATTTGGATAGCATGGGCTATGCTACAGGGTTGTGTTGGTGGAAGAAGGTGGATGATTTGACTATTCATTTGAGTAGAGCTTTGAGAATCGGAATGTGGTATTATATTTTGGGTTAATGCTTTAAAAGTTATTAATTTGGTAACGATGTCAACTCAAGCTTCTTGGAAATATGTTAATTTGTTTAAGGTCCTTTATGGGATTTATACTCATCTTTGGTTTAAAGGCTGCAGTGTCCCTATTTAGCATCCCTATGGGGTAGTGTATATAATTTATTTCTCTATTTGCTGACATGGGGTCATTTTCTTCTTGATCAAGTTAGATTTGAGGGTGTTCCACTGGTTTTATTGCTTTTGTTTCATTCTTTGCTAAAGAATTCATTATTTGTGCTTATAGTTCTCATTTTTTCTAACTAACTAAAAAAAAAGGCTGTTTGAAGACATGCTTTTTATGAGCCAGCTTAAATTTTTTCCCAACTGTATCCAAAGTTAACCTTGATTTTAGCCTTTTTATTCATGAACATCAAGTGTTCTTTTTTTCTTGGTTATTTTGGCTCTTAAGGGGAGTTTGTTGATGCTTGAATTAGTGTTAAGTTGCATGGAACATCATGCTGCACACCCATATCATAGTATATCCCATATGTTTTACACCTTCAGCTGACTTTGGATTTTATTTGGATTGGAGTTTTTGTGCCAACTTTGGAGTGTATATTCAGATTGTGCTTTTGTTTGTAGTGCTCTGTCTTGTGTGCCATGACTAGATATTAGGACAAAGAAAAATTCTCTTTGCCTCCATTAAGAGAGAGCGTGATTTGGTGTACCCAGTCTCTTTACTTTGTTAGTGAAGCTTTGTCTACGCTGCCCATGGACATAGGCATATGGCCAATCACAGAAATCTTGTCTCTGTTATGATTTATACTTCCATTTTACCTAAACTCGCCATACTTGATTTCACTCACAACAGAGTTTTTTCTGGAATTTTTATTAGTTAGCTGGTCTGTGTCACAAATTTAATGGATTCAGTTACACAAATTTTGTTCCCTTATTAGGTTACATCTACCTCTAAGGTCTGTTATGTTCCTATGCTACATCTGAATATCTGATGGAGAAGGATTGAAGCCAATGCGTTAATCACTAGAAGTTAGTAGGTTTCAGTTATTTGTTGAGGTCTGGTATGGATCTCTCATTATCTTCAGAACACCTACTATTTTTTTCCCTCCAAAGACACCACATTAAACAATGAGGAACAATTATTGGATTGGTTGACTGCATTGCGAAACCAATCATTCTCTTCTTTTCTTGATTTTCTTGATTCTTGTAAATTTTGTACTTGGTTTGTTGACCCCTGTACACTCCCTGGGTACTAAGGTGTCCCATCTCTGATATCAATAAAACTTATTGCTTATCAAAAAAAGGTTTCAGTTGTTTAGTCCCTAATAAATGAGAGCACGCCAATGAGTCCCATTGTAATGACTGGGCATTAAGCGTCACGAGCTTTCGAAGATCTAATGACTGGGCGTTAAACTTCACAATCTTTCAAAGATCTTTCTTAGATAATGTGCCTATATGAAATGCTATTTTCGGTTTTAAAATTAACTCATACATAGTGGTATATATAGCAACATTACGTTTCTTATTTTTTATTTTTATTTTAATTTATAGGATGCTTGCTATTCATTTTAATTGATATCTTGTTGTGCTCAAGAAATGGATCATAATTTCCAGTCAATTGCCCATCTATGTGTGTGTGTCCACAAGTTGAAGTGGATAATAGTCTGTTTGGCTCCCTGTTTTCGTGTAGTAAAAGTGCGTTTTTAACAAAAAAGGTGAAAAATATTGTGTTTGGTCCTTTAGTTTCAGAAAAATTGTGTTTTGTGAAAATTCCCAAAACCCGCATTTAAAAATCTGAGGTCACTCCCAACTTTTTTGAAAATGTTGCTTTCAAATTGTATATCTTTGTTTTCACACTGTTAGAATTGTGTGGTTAAATGATTAAATTTACCATATCCCAAAAGTTTAAGCTTTTTGGACAATTGGTAATTTGACATGGTATCAGAGCATGAGATCCTGAATTTGATCTTTATCTCCTCCACTATACCTCCCATTTAAAATCTCACGTGTTGGGCCTCACCTATTAAAAGGTAATTGTAGTTTTGGCCCACACATGAGGGGGAGTGTTAGAATTGTATGGTTAAATGATTAATTTCACTATATCCCAAAAGTTTAAGTTTTTGGGACAATCGGTAATTTAACACATACATAAAATTTTTTAGGGTGTCAATTCCAAAAATATCCTTAAAACATTTGTTTAAATGACCAAAATACTAGAAGCTGGTATTTATGCACAAAAATATCACGTAACCATCATTGTAAATAGTTAACAAAAGATCTCACTAGTAAGGATTCCATACATGACTCAAATCTCAATCTCGTACTCTGTAAGGATTCAGAACTCTACTCCATAAACCTTAAAGCAATCAAATTTGAGTGCTGGGCTCCATAAATGGCTTACTTTGTAAATCAAACATGACTGAGGACATTGAATTTTTCATGTGTGTGCGAGTTAATAAAAATATTGGATGTCTAGATAGTATACTAAAGTGTCAGACTTTGGAGGTGGTGTGTAAGTTAGACATCGAAAAAGCCTATGATCATGTAAATTGGGACACTTTGTTCTATTTGTTGAAGAGGATGGGCTTTGGGGGTCGATGAAGGAGATGGTTAAAGGCTTGTGTCATTACTGTCCGCTTCTCAATTTTGGTTAATGGATCTTCTGCTGGTTTCTTTGGTAGCTCTAGAGGTCTAAGACAAGGTGATCTATTGTCTCCCCTTCTCTTTCTTTTGATCATAAAGGTTTTAAGTCGGATTCTGAAGAAAACTGAGAAAGGTGGTCTCACTCAGGGTTTTCATGTGGGACCTATTAATTCTATTGGTATTTGTATTTCCCGTATTTTATTTGCTAATGACACCATTCTTTTTTGCGATGCTTCTAGGGAGCAGTTGCTTTCCATTAGGCTGGCTTTGACTTGTTTTCAAACTTTTATTGGTTTGAAGGTGAATGTGGGGAAAAGTGAAATTGTCCCTATTGGGGAGGTGAGCAACATTCAAACTTTGGCTAATATTCTTCAATGCAGGGTGGGCAGTTTGCCTATGATTTATTTGGGAATGCCTTTGGGTACTTTGTATAAGACAGCCTCTATATCTGGAATCCGATTCTAGAGAGGATGGAGAAGAAGCTTTCGAGATGGAAGCGGCTTTATTTGTCAAAAGGTGGCAGACTCACTTTGTTGAAAAGTACCCTTTCAAGCCTTCCAACTTATTATCTATCCCTTTTTACTGTTCCTAAAGCCGTGGCGATTAGATTAGAATGTATTCAGAGGAATTTTTGGTGGGGTTCCTCAGCTAAATGCTTCAAATACCCCTTGGTGGCTTGGGAAAAGATTTGCTTACCGCGTGAGTTGGGTGGTTTGGAAATTCGGAATTTGGTGTCTTTTAATCAGGCTTTATTAGGGATATGGTTTTGGAGGTATGGTCACAAAATTACTCATCTGTGGCAGAGGGTCATAGCCATGAAATATGAGGAGGGGAAAGGGGGGTGGAGTACTAGAGTTTGTAGAAGGGCTCATGGTTGTGGTTTATGGTGAAGTATTAGTGATTCAGTGAAGGGTGGGAATGTTTTTCTAAGCATTTGTCTTTTGTGGTGGGGGATGGTTCTTATATTCTTTTTTGGCATGATAAGTGGATTGGGGGTAATTCTCTTAAGACTTTTTATCCTTAGTTATTTGTGTGTTCAGCCAATAAGGAAGCTTGTATTTCTGAAGTGTTAAGTCCTCCAGTTAGGGATAATGATAGAGTGTGGAGTTTAAGATTTTATAGGGAATTCAATTGGGAGTTAGCAGCTTCCTACTCCCTTTTTCACATCACCCAAACTAGGATTCCTAGGGGTGGAAGTAGTGACAGACTTTGTTGGCGTATCAATGGAAGTGGGAAGTTTGACATTCGATCCTTCTATCATAAGATTAGAAATGCAACTCTTTCTACTTTCCCTTGGAAGGGCATTTGGAAAGTAAAGGTTCCTAAAAGGGTGGCATTCTTTATGTGGATAGCAGCTCATGGCCAGATTCTAACTTTGGATAACCTTATGCTTCGTGGTCGCCTTTTGGCGAGTCATTGTTGTATGTGTTGTTGTAATGAGGAATCTGTAGATCACTTGCTGATTTTTTGCTCGGTAGCTCATTTTTTGTGGATGTATATGCTACAGTTGTTTGGGATTGATTGGGTCATGCTAGGTTCAGTTGTAGACTTATTATTTTGTTGGTATCATTGGCTTGGGAAACATAAGTCTAATATTTGGAATTTGGTTCCAGGCTGTCTAATGTGGATTATTTGGACTAAATGAAATTGGTGTTTTTTTGAGGATACTGGGAAATCGCTGGCTTAGTTGTTAGATTTATGCTAACAGATCCTCTTTGATTGGTCTTGGTGTTGGGGTCTCTCGGATTGTTCTGCACTTATGGATTTTCTTTTGTCTCTTAGAATAGCTTAGTGATTGTTTGTTACTTTTTACTTTCTGTTTACTCTGTGTAACCTTGTGTATTTTTCTTGGTAATTCATTTTCAATAATATATATTTTTTTTACCTATCAAAAAAAAAAAAAAAAGTGATATATAAGCTAGTGACTGGTGAGGATTTTGCTGAAAGAAAGCAACATAACTGAGAAAAGTAGCTTGAGAGCGTGTCTTATGTGGTTAATTTGGAAGGAACGCAATGCCTAAACATTTGAGGACATTGAGAGACTTGTAGATCTATTGAAACCTTTGCTAGCTAGGACTTTGTTTGGGTGGTCTCGTATTTGGGGTTTTACGCATTGTATTTCCATGTTTGATTTCCATATTTTTGTTAGCTCTTCCCTCTAATTTGTTTGTATTCGCTTCAAGTGTAGTGAGTTTACCATAGTAAACACATTTCACTTTTCTTATCAATAAAACTTTTATTACCTATAAAAAAAGAAAAGTAGCCTGAGAGCCAACAAGTGGATAAAAGTCAAAGAAAGCATGATTAGCTGTTGGAAGAGATGAATGAATAAAAAATGTGGTGACCAAGAAGACTAGTGGAGCAATGCAACGATCAATCATACATCTTTAATGCATTGTTTTATTCGTTTTAAATTTTTTTTTTGTCTGAATTTATTAGTATCTTCGTATAATAATAAAAACAACCAGTTATTATTATTATTACAAATTTTAACATTGATTGCATTAAAAAAATGGCAGGATTACCTTAATAGCATTTTTAAGTCCTTTTTGGTAATTTGCACCCAAAACAACGGTTTTATACTAAAATTATCCAAACGCTCAATTGACAGAAACAGTTTTTCACAAGTTTTACCCAAACATTTTAACTGTGATTTCAAAATGCACATTTTAAGATTGCTGTTATTTGAAAATGCACTGTTTTAAACGGCTAATCGAAGTGGACCCTTACTGGTAGACAGTTTTGAAGTGACATATTAGTATATGTTTATATTCTACGTAGAAAATTTTTGGCATGATTTATTCCTTTGTTTGACTTTTGTCATCAATGAGCTTCATTTTTGTTCTATTTTGTGATTTTGTCCCAGGTGATACTTGATTTTCTTGACTGTTCAGATTAATGAGGCCGTTTCCTGGTGTTATGTTTCTGGTGAAGTTTCAGTATCTTTATCAATGTAGAAACACCTTTTTAATGAATAGATACTTTCTGATTTCTTAATAGGTACAAGTATGAGAACAACACAGTCATGGATGTTTCTTCTCCTGATGTGAGCTCGCCATTACACTATCAGCTTTATGGCAACGGAAAGATAGGAGATGCACCTTCTAGAGGAACTCAAAATCAACTTCTGGAAAGACAGGTCCTTTTTTAGATGGTAGTTATTTGCGTAGTTGTTTTTATGAGGCCTTGTAACAAGTGTTATCTGTAAGCTACTTTGTTATTGCTCTCTTTGGACCTTCCACTAATCATCTTTATGTTCTAAATTTCATTCAAATTGTAAGTAGTTATATTTCTATATCTGTTCTTATCAAGTTCATCTCTCTCTCTCTCTCTCTCTCTCTCTCTCTCACACACACACACACTTTTTTTTTCTCCATCCCAATAAAAGCCCTCACGCATATCATTGAAAATGGGTTTAAGCTGGTTTTAGAGCCGAACTCACACCTTTTTAACTTGAAAAGTGCTTCAATTGCCCAATCTAGATCTCCTCTCTCTGTCTCTCTCTTCCTCCCCCCCCCCCCCCCCCAGTTGATTTCTTTAAGGTGTTGAATTGATTCTAGTATGTCTTCTTGTACACAGAAAGCTCATGTTCAACAATTTTTGGCTACTGAAGATGCCCGGAATAAAGCTACAGAGGCTAGGGACTTGTGTCAAAAACTTGTAAAACGTTTACATGGAAGTAATGATGTAGTTTCCTCAAATTCACTTGGTGTTGGAGGTGCATCGCAAAATGTGGGAGGTCTTAGGCAATTTGAGGTACGTCTGTGGATAAAATGGTTCCAGATACCATTTATTAATGATCTCGCTAAAACATTGCCATGATTAGAGTTTGTTTTCTTCATAATTGTTCCATGTCATTGTTCCTTTAAGGTAATTTATTTACTTAAAAATAGATATCTCTGTCTGTTATAATAGATTTGATTCCCTTATTGTTAGACTTTCAATATTCTGTTCTTGGTTGGTTTAAAGTGGAACATTGTGTGTTTTTCAGATCAAGATTTTTGTTGTTAAATCTTTTAATACAATTATTGAGGCACCTCCTACATTGCTTAAAGCAAACTGTTGGTAGGTTTCACATATGTCAAAACTGAAGAAGAATTTTATGTCTTTTTTTATTTTTTCCCTCCTTTTTTCCTAGTGTGATAAGAAATTTGATTTTAGACGTACATGGTGCACATTTGAGTTCTACAAACATAATGGTTATTGGGCATGAGATATTGAAACCAAGATTTTCTTGTTGATTTTTCAGAACAAAATAATCAATTTCTTTCATATCTTTTTTGTTTTTTGATAGGTTATAAAAGTTTGATTGTAAAAATACTACTTCACGTAAAAAGAAGGCACATATCTTTGTATAATGATTATTTGTAGAGGATATGCAGTTAGGGGAAACTACTTATGGGTTTCCACTTTTGTAAACATAATATCAATGTGCATGAGATTTTACAATCAAGATTTTCTAATGCATTCAATGTCATTCATCTCTTTAGTATCCTAGTTAGTTAATGTGAAAAAATTGTTTGTGAAGTTGGGGAACTACTTCCAGGCTACTTGCTGCATATTTTCAGAATTGTTTTTGGATAACCTTAGTGTGGAACAGATGTAAGAGGTTAATAAAACTCATCAATATTGTCATCCCAGTTGACACATTGTTATGGCCATTTGTGTGGATCCTTTAGAGGTGATAACCTTATGTTGAGCCTTGTATTTTATCATGTAACCTTATGTATTTTTTGGATGACCCTAGTGTGAAACAGATGGAAGAGGATAATAAAACTCATCAATATTGTCATACCAGTTGACGCATTTTTATGGCCATTTGTGTGGATCCTTTAGAGGTGATAACTGATGACCATATGTTGAGCCATGTATTTTATCATATGTTGACCATATGATGACCAATTCTTGATGCTCATTTGTTGCGCATAATCTTGAGATGCATTTCTTAATTATTGAATATCGTCTCGATGATTTGTCTTTACACAACTTTCTACACCTTAGTTAAATCCAATCAAACGGCACTTGATGTGTAAAACCATTGTAGACTCACATTAAATGTATTTTGTGAACTAAATACAGAAAGTATGCAAGATATGAGGTAATAATATAATAGGTACCTTTTTTATCTTTAAATTTTTATTAGGTTTTTGATGGGCTGGACATTATTTCAAAATTTTTTTTTATGCGAAGAATGGAGGGAATGTCAAAGGAGGGAGGACTGTTCTTTTTTGATTTATTGAGCGGTACTAGTTGGGCTGCTTCATATTCTGCTTCTTTGTTGCTGCAGTTGGAGGTCTGGGCTAAGGAGCGAGAAGCTGCAGGGTTGAGGGCTAGCTTGAACACACTGATGGCTGAAATACAGCGTTTGAATAAACTATGTGCAGAGAGGAAAGAAGCTGAAGATTCTTTAAAAAAGAAATGGAAGAAGATTGAAGAGTTTGATGCCCGTAGATCTGAACTTGAAACCATATATACTGCTCTTCTTAAGGCTAACATGGTAAGATATCTCAACTTTAAAATTTCTTGTAAAACCACAGCTCTGTTTGGAGGCTTTGTGATGCGGGAGATGCAAGAAAATTATTATTTAATATTATTTATGTTTTGGGTGGGGCAGGACCCGACAAGGCCCATGAGTCACCCGCTCCATACCATAACTTGCAGACGAAGAAAAAGACGGTTAAAACCCTTTTTATTTCTCTATTCTTTTCCTCACCTTGTCCTGTCCTTACGTGAAGAAGAAGTAGAAGAGTCAAAACGCTGAGGCATACCAAGGTTTTTACTCTCTCTTTCTAGTCTCTGTTAATATATGATGTACATTTGTATGTGTATATTCGGGATTATGAGAAGTATTCTTTTCAGAATTTGATGGGTCTTGGAAGAATAGTATAAGTAACATATATTTATAGTAAACCACTTCTCTGTCTTTTGGTGTTATGCATGGGGTGCTTAAAATCTGATATTTTTGATGTATTATGTTTCTTTTATGTTTTCTGTTGATTTTTTGTTTGATTGTTGTAGTTTTCTACTTTTGTTCAAACTTGTTTTCTGGTCATAGAAGTTTATATTTTATTAAACTCATGTTTAATATTTTTGTATATAGCTTTTTTATTTGTCATAAATGATTTTCTGGTAATTTCATTATCTTGTAGGATGCCACTGCATTCTGGAATCAGCAGCCATTAGCTGCAAGGGAGTATGCATCAAGCACTATAATTCCAGCTTGCTCAGTTGTCATGGACATTTCCAATGGTGCAAAAGATCTTATTGATAAAGAAGTTTCTGCTTTCTATCGAAGTCCTGATAATAGCCTCTACATGCTTCCATCAACCCCACAGGTTTTTGAAACTATGATGGAACGATTTAATGCTAGATTCAATTAACAACTTATCCATGGAATGTTGAGCAATCATTGTTTATGGAAATTGTTGATTTGGTTGTTTTGTGGAGGAGGTAATCTGTATGTTATTCTCATTGAGTAAGGACTATGGATATTGCTGGTAATCAACTATGCCATTTTATAATCTGACTAATTTTTCTATAGGTAACTACAGTTGCTAATTAACAGTCATTGTTTAAATCTGTTGAAGTAGAGAAGAGTAGGTTTTGAACATGTAACAGAGTTAGATAAGAATCAATTAGTGGTCACATGAGATTAATAGTGGATCATACTAAGGTTTGCTATTTGTGTCTAAGTTAGGCATGAAAGTAAATCTATAATAAAATAGTTCTAATAAGTTTTTATAAAGAAAAGAATATGCATCAAGAGGTGCTGCATTCTAAGGCAGGGTTACATGTCTTTGGTGTCACATTTCTAAGCCATGCCCAGTGCTAGTGATAAATTGGAATTGCTAATGCTGCATCACTGTATACATGTCAAAAGTTGCATTCTTTTCTTAGCATATAAACTTATGCTGACTGAATAATCTTTCCTTCAGTGTGAGAAAATATTTTTCCCCTGAACTCATGGAACTGTCGAACATCCTAATCTATTGTAAGATTCCTTTATTCTGAAATTTGTGATGGATTGCCATTGTTATGGTCCTTTTGGCTCTTGAGATACATTTTGTAAAACTCATGAATCTTTTTCTTAACCATTGCCTGCAACGAAGCAATTTGCATCTTTTGCGGGACCTGAAACCTATCATTTATTTGCCTGAGCTATAAAGTTTTGTGTGGTTCAAATACCATAGATACCATTCTGTCAATTATAAAAAAAAACCATTGATAATATTTTGTCAATTCTGTGATACATTGACATTCAAGTTGGATGTTGACAATGTTGTCATGGCCTAATGGGGGATCTCTAAAATTGATTACTAGTAACTAATTATGATGACATCATTGTATGGGAAACTCAACTTTCTAATGTGCTTGCTATGGTTTCAACCACATATTTATGGAATTCAAATTTTCTTTATGCTTTTGAGCCCCTGAAATTTTCTGTAAAAGCATGAATCCATGAGCTGTTGGACTTATCTTTTTAATTGCATCAGGCACTCTTGGAGTCCATGGGGGCTAATGGATCTACTGGACCTGAAGCTGTTGCTGCTGCTGAAAAGAATGCTGCTTTGTTGACTGCAAGAGCTGGTTCCAGGGATCTTTCTGCAATTCCATCAATATGCCGTGTTTCAGCCGCCCTTCAATATCCTGCTGGTGAGTTTTGGTCATTAATATAGAAATGCTAGTGTCATGGCTTATTTAACAGGCCTAGTTACCTTCTTGGGTGTTTTAGATGCATTTTTAAAGATTTTGATAATTATTTATTTTAAAATTTTAAAATAAACATAAAATATGCTTATACATGACGTAAGTATAAAATACTAGGAAGCACGGGTATAGGTACAGATAAGATATGGCGACATAGCAACTTTTGAAAAATTAGCCCTTACCTAGGAAGCATGGGTACGGATACAACACCTCAAATGAAGTGTCCTTGCTTCCTAGATAAAATACCTATATATAGATACGCACACGTACACACACACACACAAATTAATTTTTATCGTGTTGTGTCCTAATTTTTCAAGAATTGCTGTATCGCCGTGTCTTGTGTCATTTCGTGTCTGTGTCCACGTCTATATGCTTCTTAGCATAGAACTAATTTCTGGAAATTCTTGGATTCATAGTGCTATGAAAAGGCTGAAAGAAAGCACATATGGTTGATGTGGTATGTTCTACAGTTTAAATAAGAAACACGGACACTTCAAAATCCCTGACATGTTCATCAGGGACGGTCCTGCATGTGTGGAGGAAAAAAAAAATTCCATTAATTTTAAATATGTTTTGAATATTTTTTTTAGTTATTTATTTTGAAAACTTAAAAATAAACATAAAAATTGCCTAAAAATAAATAAAATATACCTAAAGATATGTATATATATATATATATATTAATTAATTAATCATAGTTATCCCCACTGTGTTGTGTCCTAATATTTATAGAATTGCTGTATCACTGTCGTTTGCTTGTCCATGTTCATGCTTCTTAGGTTAAAGCCTCTGATTTTTTTTTGAATTGTCAATTAATAAATTTATTTTGTGTTATTAATACTAAAATATAAGTTTATTAGACTGGACTTCCTCATTTTGCAAGGTGGATAAGGTCCATTTGATTGGTGTGCATCAACATCAACCAAGTGTTCTTTAGACTTGTTTTATTCTGTAGAGACCATCACTGCTTACCAATTAATACTTGGTTGATGCCCTACTGATTTGAGCAATGATGGTAGTAATTGTTGAATGCCCACTTGTTTGGCATATGCCTGCTGTCATGTTTTTTTTTTAAAAAATCATCAACTAATTTTTTTTACACCATAATCAGGTTTGGAGGGTTCCGATGCTAGTTTATCATCAGTATTGGAGTCCCTGGAATTCTGTTTGAAACTTCGTGGTTCTGAGGCTAGCGTGCTGGAGGACTTGGCAAAGGCAATCAATTTGGTTCATATACGGCAAGATCTTGTTGAAAGTGGTCATGCATTGTTGAACCATGCTTACCGTGCTCAACAAGAATATGAAAGGTGAAGCTGAAAATGTCTTCTTGATTGGCGTTTTGTTTGTTTGTTTTTTCTTTTTTAAGCATCCATCCTTCCTCCTCACTGAAAATACTATGGTCAATAACTTGAGTATCTTTAAAAACATGACCAGGCTAGGTATTCTACCAATCTGGTTTGTTTTGTTTGTCTGGGCTGTTTCAATTTATTGCTGATATCTGTATCCTTTGATGCATTCATCTAGTTCTATTTATTTTCCATTCTTTGCCTTGTGCTGTCTTGGAAGTTGTTTTTCATGATCAAGCCATTCCAATCAGGAATGATCCCATATGCATTGCAATTATCTGTCACTTTTTTGACTCTCTCAATTTTCTAACTTTATAACAATACGACTTGTTTAATATTGACTACTTCTTGCAGGACAACAAGCTACTGTTTGAATTTGGCTGCTGAACAAGAAAAAACTGTCATGGAGAAATGGTTGCCTGAGCTTAAGACTGCAATCTCAAATGCTCAAAAGTCTTCAGAAGATTGTAAATATGTTAGGGGTTTGGTGAGTAACTACCATTGGTAAAAAAATTAGTCATCTGTTGAAGCGCTGTCTGTATGTTTTATGTCATGCATTTTGCTCGCTCTCTCTCTCTCTCTCTCATGCATAATTTTGTTGGTTGAGAAATAGAGAGTGTGGGTGGGATGAGGGCTGATTTTCTCTTTCCTTCCCATCCCATCCCCTCCCCCCAAAACAACAAAACACATGCACACACAAAAAAAGAGCTTTTATGCTGCTTTGCTTGATTTTATGAACTATTAGAGGTTCTATATATCAAATGGATTAATTTACAAATAAAGTTTAACATTTTGGGAGTTAAATTAGTATGGGTATTCTAGTTTTTCTTAAGGACTAATGCCTTCTACTTCCTGAAACCATTAGTGCTCTGATTGGGGCTGAGGTCAGGTTATGGCTCAACCACCTAAGGGAGTACTTGTGGCCCCAAGGCATTGGTTTCTCAAAGAAAAGAGGAGTTACTATGGCCATGCCTAGGGACAGTTGCCATGGCTGGTCCCTTGCACATAAAAAAACCCTTTTCTTCTCAGGAAAAAAAGAGTATGGTTAAGATTCTTTGTTTGGGAGACAGCATGGGTAATTTATTGTCTGGCCAAATCTCTGAATTTGGTAAGCATGATGTAAGAATATTTTAGATAGATCTTATTTTTTCCTTTTCCTTGCATTGGCACATTTAGTTGCTGTGCTTTGATATGGTGCAGCTTGAGTCACTTGTGATGGTTTCTTATTGAGATTCAAAATCTAGGGATGATTGGTAATGATTATCTGACTGCTTTTCCTTGTGCTTTGTTTGCATACTTCATAGGAAACATTTTATTTTCCTTTACTTTGCATTTGATGGATGCCCAATTGTGTTTGCCATATCATATTTAGGAACTAATGAAATTGGCTGAGTCTCAAAGTTGTATGGCAAGAACAAAAGATTAATTCCAAGTAGAAGTATGAAGCTACTTCTGTAGGATATTTTATAAATTCGACTGTTAGCATTCTTGTTCATGCTTGTAAATCACTGATAACATAAAATTGATGTTATCTTTATCTACCTTTAAAATGTGTAGAGCCTTTTTTTTTGCATGTGTTTTTTTTTTTTTTTCTTAGAACTTTTTTTTAAAACTTCAATCCCTTATACAGCGTTATGTTCCTCCTGCACTTCCAATTGTGTGCATGTCTTTGGAAACTCTCTGTTTAAACTCATATATGCTAAACAGCCTGAACGGTGTTTCTGCATCTAGGTTTCAGATGACCAATCACTGTCCCTGCTTCCATATCTTTGCTGGAGTTTGTCATTATTAGATTTTTCTGCAAAATGACTTTATATGTTTAACTTAATTTCAATGATGGGTGAGAGTAATTGTATTTCAGGTGTCTCAGGGCTAAAAGGCATCTCCTCCCCTTATACACAAGGGTGCATGAGTTGTATTTGACTATTATGAAAGATTGATTATATTAAGTCAGTTGGTGGCTTAATCATTCCTTTTTGTTCTTTACTATTTTATTTTAATTATATATATTTATCTGTGTATTGTGCATGACTGCAGCTTGATGAATGGTGGGAGCAGCCAGCATCAACTGTTGTTGACTGGGTTACAGTTGATGGGCAAAATGTTGCAGCTTGGCATAATCATGTGAAGCAGCTTCTTGCATTTTATGATAAGGAGCTGTTGTAAATAAAATCTTTGAGCACTCAGGGCAACAAGATGTTTCCGGAGATTCTCTGCCTTCATTGTTTTTCCACTTTCGCATCAATATGGTGAACTTCGTAAACTACAGCCTGGTGAAAGTGGCATGCTGCACGGGGTACACTTTGCTGAAGCGTGTGGAGGCATCTATTCAGAACATCTTTTAAGTGTGGTTTGATTTGGGGGAGATGGCAGTTGGGGCTTCTATTCATTTTCTGTTTGACTTACATCCAGATCAATTATTTTTCCTTTTCACTATTGAATTTGTACAGGATTGTTCTTCCTTTATATCATAGGCCATCATAGTTCTTGGGTTTTGGTGAGTTGTTCTCTCATTTTGGGGCTTCATTAGTGTGCTATGTGATTTAACATTTGAAATTTACTTCAGCCACTTTAGTCTAATTGGCAGAGATAAAAGTTCCCACATTCTCTTTCTACTTCTCCGTAAATAGTTATTTTCATAGCACATTATATTAAATTATATTATTGGGTGTCGCTGAGTATTTAGAATTGTGGAGTCACCCATGCCTTCAGAGCATGGAGATGTACTCGAACCTGAAATTACGATTATGACCAATGCTTTAAGATGTGAATTGTGATAGTCTTACGATGGCTATCACATAGTAATTTTCACGTATAGAACATTTAAAGACTGCTGCCTATCTATCTTATTAGAGGCATTTAAGATCAAGGTTACATAGTCGTCTCCTGGACATTAATCCAAGTAATTATAAAAAGTTTAAAAAGAGAATAGTAACTTGTAGGAACAAATTTACGCTACAAGCATGTAACACAAATTTAGTATAAAAAAGAAGTCAAATTTAATTTTTTTTTTAAATTGCTGCAATTTAGTGCAACTACTTGGTGCAATTACAATTTTTAATTTCAACTTTTATTATATAGTATATAATATGATTTTACTACTTATCAACTCTCTTTCCTCTTCACACATCCCATCGTGCAATAGCTAATAATTAAGTTTTTTCAATGTTACAACTTTTACAAAACAAAAGACTACCAATAGATTATGGCATCTGTAATTAATGTAAATTACTGATTGGTAACCATTGCCCTAAGGGCACCGTTAGCATGACCCTAATAAATTTACCTATTCATATCAACATCTTCAATGTGGAGTATGTGTGCGTGTGTATAAATATACACTACCTACAATCTTATAGGTATGTATTTGGTTACCCTATTTTTTCCCCAACAAATTGAATAGGTTTTGTGTATTTGTCGCCTTTTGTTTAAGCTAATTTCCTTAAGTTTGATCTAATTTATATGCTTATGGTTTGAGAATCAATGATTAACCATGGTTAGACATGAATTTCTATTATTTTTTATATGATATATGAATTACATGTTTATGACATGGGTTCTAATGGTGATATGTTGTTTTCAGAGACAATCTTCTTTTTTGCTTATTATTAAGTGTGTATTTGGTATAATTTATTAATTATTTTCATTAAAGTTCTCTCAATTTTAGCTTAGATTTTTCTTGAATTTTAGCATTCTCTTTGTTTGTTTATTATTTTATTTAAGAATATGGAGGCAAAACTAAAGAAAATTAAATCATGGTAAATGAAAGCATATTTAGATAATGAACAAGGTTTTTGAGATTAAGGTCTTGAGATTTGGTGATGAGAATGGAGTGATGAAGTGTTTGGTTTTAGAAATAAAATCTACTTTTTAATTAGATGTTATTTTATTATTTTAACTATTAAATTTATAATATGGTATTGTACTCTCCTAGTAATGTCTAAGAATTATGCAGTTCTAATCTCATGTATCTCATTATCAGGTTTTGTCATATGGTGTATCTCTTAATATTTTCTTTATTTATGCTTCCTTCTTAATAAAGTTTGCATTTATATAAAAGTATTAGTTTATTAAATTAGCTAATAGAGCAAATGCATATATTAATTGTTTAAAATTTTGCAGCAATTATTTATATTAAAGGAATTTATAATGATTATTTTTTATAAATTCTATATAAGAGTTTTTTTTTTTTTAAAATTTGAAATAATAATAATAATAACAACAACAACAACAAAAATTTAGAACATGACATTGTTCCTCATGTTTTTTGTGCGTGCCTGAGAGGTGAGGAAGGCCCAACCTCAACTGGGCTCACAACTTATTTGTAGTCTGGGCTTAGGATTTCCTACTTTGGGTCGTTCTTGGCATAGAGACTCCACCAAGCTGCTCTCAAAAACCCTCTTCCAACCAAAAGCCCCTTACTCCATCCCCCTCTTCTTGTATTTATAGTCTCAGATAAGTGGAAGGATCATAATTACTGCCACAGCTAGTGCAATTGGGGGTCCAATATTGTTAATCGTAAGTGGGTGTAGGTGGGAGTGGCTTTGGAAATGGCTCCCCCCTTAGGATATATGCTCGGCAGTGACGTTCCCAAGGCCCCGCCGGGCGAGTGCGCATGACCGATGATGATCTGCCGAGTAAACTCATGCGGCATGGTCAAAAGTGAGCTGGCGTCAGCCGCTCGACTGTTATCCTTTATCGGAATACTCCGAGCATGGTCACGTAGCTTTCACGGGTAAGGGCTGGGATTCTGGGCCTGGTAAAAATCGAGGCACTGGGCCATACCTTTAACCCATGTCCTAAGCCCCAAATGGGCCTGTGTACCAGGGGCGCGTACATTTTTATTTACAATAATTGATGAAAGCTCAAATAGTGTAAAATACTATAGCTAATTTAGACCCCCAATTTTAAATAACGGCTTAATTACTTTTATTCTAACTTAACTAAGTGTGGAACAAGAGTAAATGAATTGTAATAAAATCGGAATACTACTCTAAGGCATAAGCATGTACAATAAACAATAAATGTAAAGCTGAAAGAGTAGAGAAGAGAGATGCAAATACAAGATAACGCTGAGACTTGTTATCGAAAAGGAAACTAAAGTACTTGGCGAAAAACCTCTCCGTGGCCCTCTAAGTCAAAATCGATCCATTAATGGATAAAGTTAGAGTACACGAATATCAAAAAGACCCTTCAAACCTAATCTACCCAATGTACTTGAACCCTCCAAGTTCCAGCTACCAACAGGCTTCACGGAGCCATGTTTTCACTAGTTATTCGGATCCCGCAATTAGCTCCAAATTGCATCCGCCAATCAATGGCTTCTTCCAATGCTTCTCATATGCGCCAAAACTTCTCTCAACACTCAGATTCGATGAGGTAAGTGTTTGGGCTAGGAACCTCTCAAGGGTATGTAGATGGAGTGGTAGGAGTAGAGGAAAACTTTAGAGAAATGGTGTAAATGATTGTGGGTATACAATCTCTAACTCTCAAGTGTATAGCTAGGGTTTTCTCTCTCAAAAGTTTCTTGGAAAAACTCCTTAAAATTTCGTGGGTAATGAGGATTTATATAGTGTTGGTAAAGGTATGAGATAAAAACACTTTAAAAAGCTCTAGGCAATGAGTTTCGCGGGTCACTCACGACTTGGCTTAAGTCGCGAAGTGACTTGAGAAATCTAGCCTAGCATGAGACTCTTTAGATTCTAGCATGTGCTTCTCATGTGGCATTCGCGGGTTGTCACTTGTGAGCCAGTCGCGAAATCTTCTTCTTCACATATCTTTACCAAACTCTCACATACAACCCTTACATTAAATCCCACAATAAATACCGAGAAATGATTGAACAAAAATACAATCAAATTTGACACGGGATTAAAGCTAACACAAAAATATAGTTGTAAATCACAACTTTATAATTGAAACAAAAGTTATCTAAAATTAAACATTTGTGAATTCACCCAAATTAATCTTAACTATTTATATTTCATAATTCATTTTATTGATATATATATGTGTGTGTGCATGTCTGAATGTATGGAACCAACATTGTAGTATTTATTCTATGTACGTGCTTAAAAAGGTTACTAATAGGATAAATACATTTATTATATTATATTAATTATTTTAAGAAATGCATCAATTATAATGAAATTTTGATGTCATTTTTCTAAGATATATATAAAAAATAATTAATTTGTATTATGATATTCTTGCTCAAATTTAGTTGTTTTTGCAATAATTGAAACAAAGTCCTACAAAAGAAAAAAAAAATTTTGAATACCAAACAATTAAGAATGTAAAAGAAAAAAATCTTAAAAAAAAAAAGAATGTAAAAAAAGAAGAAAAAGAATGATATTTGCATTTTTATTTTATCAAAACCATATTTGTATTTTTGAGTAAGAGGAAAAGACTGTCGCCGCCGTGCCTTCATTCAACCACCTGTCGTGGCGACAACTCCCACGCGAGCGGGGCCCGTTGGAGGCCCCTCTCAATGTATATGCGTGTTGTTCGCGTGGAGCTTCGGGTGCTCTCTCTCTCAGTGGAGGAAGGTAAGTTTACCTTTGGCGTTATGGCAGGAATCTGGGCCAAATTTTAAGGGATTACCAAAGGTAAATGGAACCACCACCACTCATTGGGTTTTTCTAAGGTGTGATTGGTCATCTGTTTCTAGTTGATTTTATTACCGATCCTAGGCTAAGAAAAAAAGGCGTTTTTCCTAATTTAATGTGGATGGCAAAAAATCTTGATTCTTAGGTTTGGAAGTTTGGTTACGTGTAGGGAAGGTGTTAGGCACCCCACAATGCTTGCCTAAGGACGGTCATTTGTTTTGATAAAACCTTAATTTTTGGAGATTGACAGTAAAAACATGATTTTGGCATTGGCTTTTAGGGATTTGCATGCATGGGGGGGCTTTGAGGTTTGGATTTTGAATGGGTGTGGTCCCAATATATGCTTTCCTAAGGCATTCGAGCAAAGTGCTAGATTTCCATTGCGAAAATCCGGCGAGAAGTCACCTTACTTTCACGGCGTAAATTAGGCATCGCTAGCCTTAAGTGACAAGGAAAATAAATATACGTGCATTATGCAGAATGCTAGCACATGGAGCAGGAAAGTAAATGCCTACATCCCTAGAGCATGGCCCAAAATATAGGTGCAGGAAAATAAACAGGGGTTGCCATACTCTAGAGGTGAGGACTAATGGTACAAAGCATGATATACATAATACAAACCATCTAAGGGAGAAAGGGAGGAGGAAGGAAGGGGTTTAAAAGAGTACATAACCAAAGAGAAAAGCTAAACCCTAAACCTACTGAACACAGTTGCTCGACTCATGTTAGCAAGCTTGCATCTGCGCCCTTTTTGCTTGCGCCTAGGAGATCACGCCCTAGCTCCATGTGTCCTCGCTCCATGTGTGTACTTGCAAAGATAAGAAACCAGCAGACGAGCAATGGAAAGGGAGAGATGTATAGATAATAGCAAAAAGGCACAAAATGAACAAGCAAGATAGCAATGACAAGCATAGCATACCAGATGTGAGCAAACATACGAGCAAAGGGGCAGACAAGCAAGATAGCAAACAACAAGTTAAGGGTAAATAAGCAAGATAGCAAACAAAAGGTGGTGTCCGCGAGGGACAAATGTAGGTTTGGATCGGATGTCCATAGCCTCATTGTGTTGAAGCATGGACGATACACTAACAAGCAAGACTCATGCATGAACATGTAAACAAGTGTGAAAAGATGCACATAAAGCCAACGGGTGGCACAAAAAAGCATGGTAATCAATCATCTCATGGAGCGGAAAAGGGGATAGGTGTGCACGAAGCAACCGGCATCACGGCGATGCATCCTGAATGGCTATATCCAAACAAGGCCTCATGGGCATCGAATGTAACCACACAACCACGAACCTGCTAAGGGCACTAAACGTGGCAAAGCCTAGAACAAGAGAGGCTAACACGAGCATAAAGCATAGAAGCAAGCAAGCATAGACATGAAAAACGGGTGATCCAAACCCTTTGATATGGGCCAAGGTGCATGGACGATGACAA
This sequence comes from Notholithocarpus densiflorus, assembly GCA_030021035.2. Taxonomy (NCBI): domain Eukaryota; kingdom Viridiplantae; phylum Streptophyta; class Magnoliopsida; order Fagales; family Fagaceae; genus Notholithocarpus; species Notholithocarpus densiflorus. The sequence goes on along the minus strand of JARYZH020000009.1, from coordinate 4,734,069 downwards.
AGACCATAGGGCCTAGATCGAGTCCGAACCAAAAGGGCAAAACACAAGAAAATGCGATAAAAGGAACAAAAGGGCTGCAATAGCATATGGCATGACAAACAAGTCTAGGCCTAGGCACATAAGCATGGCATGGAGCGCACAAACACATGGAAGATGGCATGAAGCATAGATCCAAGCACGTAAGCATGTGAAAAGATAGATCTAGACATATAAGCATGGCAACATGTGTGAACGTGTGAAAGCTAGCACATAAACATGGAAGAACATGAATCCAAGCACGTAAGCATATACAGATGCGGATCTAAGCATAAAATATGGCGAAAAGCACACGAACACATAGATCCGAGCAAAGCATAACCATAGAAATGATATCAAGCATGCGAGCACATAACCCTAATGTCAAAATAAAGCGAAAAGAGAAACGAAACAAAGGAAAGCACAGCATAAAACCTTAAGCATGTAGATCTAAACATGTAAGCATGAAAACAAGCGTAGAAACATGTAGATCTAGTCAAACAACACATAGAAACGATAGATCTAGGCGTAAACATGTAGCACAAAGCACAAAGCACGTAGATCAAGACAAAAAAACATGTGAACAAACATAAAAGAACACAGATCTAAGCTAAAATGTGCTAGAAACAAGATAAAGCAAGAAACATGTCAAAGAAGGTAATAAAACATATTATTATGGCAAAAAAAAAAAAAAAAGCAAGAACATGCTAGGAAAAAGATTTAGAAGGTTAGGGGTGTGGATGATAGCTAACAAAGCTACATCCACACCCCTAAACCCTAAATCCAAGATGTAGAACCAAAGAGGAGAAGATTGGGTACAAGAACACTACCTTGTGTTGTTGGTGAAGATGCAAGAATCAAGAAGCTTTGATGGTTTTTTTTTTTTTTTGAGTGTTTTTTGGGTGTTTTTTTTGGTGTTTGGAAGAGAGAAAAAACGTGTAGAGAGGATGGGCAGAAGGCCTTTGAAGAGTCGCCGGCCTCAAAGGCCCTCCAAAAGTGTGGATCTGGGTACCTCTGGAAAGATCTTGGCTTCCTGATTTTGAAAAGGTGTGGAACCTGAAAATTTAATGGTCGGATCAAAAGTTATGGCTCTCTGAAGTTTGTGGTGCGTCAATCGGTGCATCATCTTGGTTTTCGTGATATCTCGGCCGTTCTAACTCCGATTTCGACCCATGAACAGTCGTTGGAACGAGAATTCGATAATCTTAGTAATGGTGTTGGTTTCAACCCATTCTGACAACCTTGGTCAACTTTTGGGTCAAACTTGGTCAAAATTTTTGGGCCCGTCTCGGGTCGACTTCGGGTCAAATTTGGTCAAAATTGTCAAAAATATCTGAGAAGCTCGGGTTTGGTGTAAATCTATGAAAAACCCTGTTTTGTGAGAGTTTGGACCACGTTCGACCTTTGGTCAAACCTAGGGCTGACCAGGGGCGTTTTGGTCATTTTGGCAGAAATGGGTACTTCGGGTGCTCCGGTGCCCGAATAGGTTGCGTCACATCGTTCTAAATGTTCTCATGGTCCCGTAGAGAGAAAATAATATTTTTGGATTTTCAGGAGTCCGGCACGCAAATTGAGGGCGGATAAAATACGGTATCAACAGAGTGCAAACCAACATGGTGACGAGAAGAGAGAAATTGAGATGAGCAACCTGAAACCATCGTGTGAGAGGAGAGAGAGATGATAGAAGAGAAGTGAGAGAGGAGAGACTGGGAAAGGGTTGTGGGCAAGAGGGGGTGGAGAGAGAAGAGAATGAAAAAATAAAAACAAATAAAAAATTTATAACTATTAGCTCCAGATATTTGATCAAACCTAATAATTTTAATTTAACTGTAGTATATATTGTTATTCTACTCAAAAGAAAGAAATTGGTTAGCTTAAATCTGCGAGAGAAATATGTGTTTGGGATGAAGACTGCTACGGTGCTACCTCATTTTATAGTGAACAATTAGCATTTAATTAGAAAGAAAAATAATTAAAACAAGAAAACTTCTTATTGCATTCTTGACATTGATTTCCAATTTTCCACCCAAAATTTAGACAAGTCTTAAAATATTACATATCTATAAAACGATAAACTTGCAAATAACTTTATATAAGCTTTAGTAAGGCTTGAATTTTGTGCACAGGAAGCATTGGATCCATTAAGATGCTGATACTGGACCAAGCCGAATCCAAGTTATTGCTTATTACCATAAAACTTACAAGTCAGCTACCATGTTCTCCTTTATCTTCCTTTCTAAATCATAAGCTCCGAGAAAACAGTTTGACGTATCAAATTGCTGCTATCTGAAGTTTCATTAGCAGAACTTTGCTCTCCGCTGCTTGAAATGATCACCCTGCTAGTGCTTTTTCCATTTGGCCCACTTCCACCGCTACTAGTGAAGACGTCCTCACAATCTTCAATTGCAGATCTTTGAAGGAGCACTTTCTCTTGGTCTTCAATCTCAAATATTTGTGCTCCACTATCCTTTCCGCTCTCCTGTAGTTGTAACGCAAATTCAAGACCCCACACCACATCGTTCATTGATGGCCGTTTGATGCCATCATCAAGCAAACAATTCACTGCAATTTCACCAAATTTTTTCAAACATTCCGGCATAATTTTACCCGTTAGAAATGGATCAATAATCTGATCAAGCTTTCCATTATGATAGCAGTGCCGAGCCCACTCCGCTAGGCTCACTTGCTCCTTGTCAACATTACGTATCAATGGCATTCTTGCACACAATACTTCACACAACACCACACCAAATGAATACACATCAGATTTCTCAGTCAGCTGTTGACGTCGATAATACTCTGGGTCTAAGTACCCAATGCTTCCTTTCACCACCGTGCTTACATGGGTCATGGACACACTAGTAGGACCCATTTTCGACAACCCAAAATCGGACACCTTTGCCACCCATTCCTCGTTCAACAATATATTTGTGCTTTTCACATCACGGTGAATGATCATATGCTTTGCACCCATGTGAAGGTATTGCAATCCACGTGCAGCACCAATACAGATATGGAGCCGTTGCTCCCATGAAAGAGGTGGATTATCAGTGTTATAGAGATGATCACGGAGGGTCCCATGCGCCATGTAATCGTACACAAGGATCATCTCATTGCCATGGTTGCAATAGCCAATCAGAGCGACAAGATGGACGTGGCGGAGCTGGGAGAGCATCTCAATCTCGGTCTCAAACTCGTGAGCCCCTTGTCGAGAACCCGGGTTCAACCTTTTTATGGCAACGCAGGTCTCCCCACCATCAATGTATCCTTTGTACACATAACCAAACCCTCCAACACCTATGATGAAGAGCTTATCGAAGTTGTTTGTGGCTGCTTTGATTTCAGACAGTGAAAAGCATCGACACAAATCAGACGGCAAATTTGTACGGCTGCTCTTGGTGTCCTCAACCCTCCTACCTCGTTGGAAAAAGAAGAAACCAAGAACACAGAGAACAACTATGCCAGAGAATAAACCAACAACTATGCCAATTATTTTGGTGTTGTCACTCTTTACCTTCCTTGGTTGGATTGGCAAGGGAACCTCTACAGCAGTTGGTATTAGAAGTGGACGGTCGGGGTTTGGCCCAGCAAGATTGTCAATGGAGTCACTGATTTTGAAGATTTCGAGCCCGTCCAAGATTGCATCTGAATATCTTGTGCTAAACTCATCTGGGTTTGCTTGCAGAGCGACAGAGAGGTTTAGTTTCTTCTCGTTGTGTTTACCAAGCATCAATACAGCGTAGTCTCTATATATTGGGATTCCATTTTCACTTCCACCGCTCCAACTGATAACGTCTGCTTGATTCTCAGCAATTTGATCGGCTATAAAGATGTAAAAAACTGTTTTTTTCTTTCGTGATCTCCAGTTGAAACTCGCAAAAATGTAGTCTTACCAGGTAATTAAAACCGGCTTCTACAGAGAATTCCCAGGTGAGATTGTAGCTCTTGTTTATGGTTTTGTTGGTTCCCATCGTTCTGGCAGTGGTATAGACATCTTCTGGTGCAGTGTACTCAGGAATTGCATCAAAGTCGAGGTGAATATGTGTGTTAACAGGCACAACGCCTATTTCAGAACTAGTCAAGTAAGCATCATCATCACTAGACCAGCTCCGGTACATGCCAGTGTATTGTATGGGTGAAATGAAACTCCCACCAACGTTTATTCTATATACCGTCTCAAGAGCATGGCTCTTTTCAACACGATACGGGGTTGTCTTGCCGATAAACTGAACTGTTCTGTTAAATATTTCATCAGCTGTGCTGTTTTCTGGAGTGTAATAAAGATTAGGGGGCATTGAAACGAGTTCAATCCCGTTCACAAAAGCATATGCGCCTGGATTTCCGGGGCTTGGAGTGAAGGTTATATTTAAGAACCGAGCATGTTCAACAATATTTAAGCAGAATTCTCTCGAGAAGCCTTGTAAGCCAAGAGAATCAGCAGTGAGGGCAGCGCTAAAATTCTATACAAAAGTATAAGAGCCAGCTTTGACCGAGAAAAAGGCCTTATAGCGATCGAAGTTTTGATATGAAAATGGTAAAAAGTAGAGGCGCATGAAGAGTTGGCCTGGGGTGACAGAGAATATGTATGTGAATTCGGAGTACGAGAGGCGCGCAGTGTAGTAAGGAATTAGGTCGACTTCGGTTGGTTGTTTATCCGCTGTTAAGTTTACTGATGAGTTACTTTGATGTTCAGTAGGCCCAAAATTGGAATTGATGTCTCCCAACCACATCCGGTTATCTCTTGCAGAAGTACTGCCGCTGAAGCCACAGTTGAGTGTTATATTAATGGTAGGAGAATAAGGAGACTTCAAGCCACTGGCAAGTTGGTTGAGGAAGAAGAACAAGAAAACATGGTGGAAAGTGGTTTGGTCTGGTAGCTTTCTGGCAGAAACATTTTTGGTTTTAGGGTTCCTCATCGCACAGAGAGAGAATATAAGTGATTAAGAGAAGTTATGTGAGTAGTGGCGGCGCCACGTTATGGTCAGGGTGTTCCCAGGAACACCCTGACTTGAAAAAAAAAAAAAATTTATATATAATAATTAAATTTTTTTTATTTGTTTACCCTTAAAAAACAAATATAGGAACACCCTCAACAAAAAAAAAAGGAATACCCTCAAAAAAAAAATAAGAACACCCTCAAATTAAAAAAAAAAAAAAAAAGCCCAAAAAAAATTTCAACTAAAATCCGAAAAAAAAAAAAAAAAAAATTGTAACAGAGCAAAACAACGGACGGCCAGCCCAACATCAAGCCCACGGTAAGCCCAACAGAGTCCAACAGATTACAGAGAAGCAAACCCACGGATTTTAAAAAAAAAAAAAAAAAAACCAAAACCCCAATACGGAGCAAATCCTAAATCAAAAACCTCAAATCAGTAAATCAGTACATCAGAAATCACTAAAGCTAAAGCAAACCTAAAAACAGAGCAACAGAGCAAGTGAGCAACGCCTCCCCTTAGAAGTTACTAAGTTAGATCGGTCCAGTCACACGTCGCAGTCCAGACTCCAGCACATCGTCGCCCGACTCGACTCGCCCCTCATCGGAGATCGGTCCAGTCGCAGTCTAGAGCACATCGCCGCTCATCGGAGATCGCTCGTCGGAGATCGCTCGCACATCGCGTCGCACATCGTCGCACATCGCTCGACGGTCACTGCCTCAGCCTCAGCCTTCACTCTTCTGGCCTCCCTGCTCGACTGCTCCAGTGCTCCCTCAAGGTATTTCTCTCACTTTTTCTCTCTGACTCTCACTCTCTCTCTCTCTCTCTCTCTCTCTCTCTATCTGAAATCTGAAATGAAATGAAGCTTTAGCTCTGTCTCTGCCTCTCTCTCTCTTTATTCTTTTTAAGAGTAACTTTAAGTCTTTATCTGAACTGTGAGGAGTAACTTTATTTGAACTGTGATGGGCTGAAGCAGTGAAGCTTTTAAGTTTATTAATATTTTGCCTATTTTTTGACTTTTTGAATTTGGTTTTATCTTATGATTCTTATCCGTTGGTTGGTGTGTGTTGGTGTTGGTGTTAGTGAGTTGGTTAGATATTGTCTTTTAGTGTAATATTATTGTGATATGTGATTGTGAAATTTTCTAATTGGCAGCTGATTCATGATCCTAATAATTAATAATTTAATTAATCAATACATTATAAAAGACAAACAAATTAAATTATGTTAGGCTAAATAACAATTAATAATTTTATAATTAATGAAATAATAATATAACAAATTATAGTTTATAAAAGACAAACAAATTAATAAAACAACTAAACAACAATAATTAATAATTTTATTAATATTTTAAACGAACTTATAGTTTATTGTACAGCTACCTTTGTTTATTTATTTTCTTTTCATTTTTTTTTTTCCTTTTGAGGTTTATGGGTGTACAAAATGCAAAATTGTTTTGGTTTTAAGAACATTTTTTTTTTAAAGCACAAACTTCATACCGACCAAATCTTGAATTTCGGCCGGTATTTACCGAAACGTCCCAAAACACTCGAAATAGATTGAAATGACCCGAAATTTTTTCAAAGTAAAATAGGAATACCCTGGACAAAATTCTTGGAGTCGCCACTGTATGTGAGAAGGATTTTAATTTTCTAAATGAATTGAAAGTTAAGTAATGATGCCTCTTTGTCAGTTTGGTATAGGAGTCTTTGCAGTCCACAGAGGAGATCAAGTGTATATACATTAAGTCAAATAGGAAATTTAATTCTTTGCTTTGTGTTGCTATTTGCATATTGAGAACGCTAAAGTTACTACCCACTTTACTTCTATATAAAATGACTATGAACTAACTTGAGAATAAATTTAAGGGTGGTATCTATTACACTCGCTCACAATCGTGATTTTAAGTGAAAATTTATGTACAAAAGTGATGTATATGGTTGTGTGTAAGTGTGTATGTAAGAGGCATTATCCTAAATATATTTAATTAGTGTCACTTATGCTTCATTTGTTTCGGAGTAAAATATTTTACTGAAAATATTTTCATTTTGCAGTGTTTGACTATATACAAGGAAAATCATTTTCAAGTTTTGCTTTGTGTAAAATGTGAACATTTTTCTAACCCACAGCCCACTGGATCAGTGCATATCCAACCAAATCAGAGCAAAATTCAGTCTATTTGGAGCTACTAGAGGATCATTGGTAAATCCAAAGCCACAAATCCATGGAAAAAATAATCAAGATCTACCACAATCATCCTGAAAAAATAACTGTAACCCATGAGAAACAATTGAAATCTGCCACCAAAATGAAAAATTAAGACTCGTGAAAAACAACTTACCCAGATGCTAGCCATCAAGCCACCAGCATCCTGCCACCGTTGACAAACCCAAACCATACCTGAAATCCTTCAAACAATTGAGACCCAAAATCCATCAACCCAAAAACTATCCAATCTCAATCACCAGATCCACCTTCGACCCACCAAAAGCAAGCTCCACTGCAACTCAATCTCCAGAAACCTAGCTAAACAAGATTGATAGTGGTGCCAGAAAAAAAAAAATGTAAAAAGAGAGATGGAGAAAAACGAAAAAAAGTCAAGAAAAAATGAAATCGAACTTGAGAACTGAAGGTGGCGTCAATGACGTGGAGCCGGTGATGGGTGGTGACAAAGAGGGAGCTAGTGATGTGTGGGAGAGAAGGACTGATGGTCGGCTAGGTTGTGGAGAGAACTGAGAAAGCCTGAGATGAGAAAGAGAGGTAGTGTATAGGGACTGAGAGTGTGCAACAAATGTAAAACATTTTTATCAATATTTCAAGTATAAAATATTTTACACAAATTTGCCTTGGTTGGTACTTTTGACCAAATATTTTACTCCAAAATAAATACCGTAAAATGTGAAAATAATTTACATTGAAATAAAAAGAGCATTAAAAAAATAATAAATGATTATCTATATTACTTTTTTTCCAATATTGACAAATTGTTTAGAAACATTTATGTTAGAAATTTTTTTTGATATCTCTGACATCACACTTTAAAACATAAACTTGACTTTTTTAGCATAATGGGAAGAGTCGTCCTAAAAAGAGCCACCTCAATCTTCTATTGTAAATTTGTAATAGGCTTTTAGTACACGTCCAAGTAAAATCTTTCACACACTCATCACTATTTACTTTTTTTTCCCCCATTCAAGAGGGAAAAAATGTTGACCTAATAAACTTCTATTTGGAAACATATGATAATTTGGCTGCGATGAAGCCTCATCTGGTTAATATATAATTGTTATTAGAATTTGGCTTGAGTTCAGTGTTTGAGTACACTAATGCAAAATTAGTCACATAGTTTTTTTTAGTTGAACAACTTGAGTTTCAATGAAGGAGTTTGGGTGGGAATTTGATTGACTGTCAAGGTATGATTTGGTGATGGGTTTTTATGGTTGGATTTTCAAAATGTTGTTATTGTTGTCTTTTGATCAAGGGTATTGAGTTTAATGGTTTGATTTGAATCTATGTATGTGCTTATTTTCAAAGAAAATGTTGTTTGATTTCCAAGGAAAACGAGAAATTTCTTGCAAAGAGAAAAAAAAAAAAAAAAAAGAATTCAAAAGTAATATATATTTTGGTTTTTACATTTTGAGGTCACAGTTAATTTGGTCCCTACTTTTAACTAGCTAATAGAAAATATCTATATGGCATACGGCATGCATAGTTGGCACAAAACAAAGTAGAAATAATAATTGTTTATCCTAATATGGAAAAAACGACGTAATTTTAATACATTAACCTAATCATGAACGGAAAATTATTGAATAATCCGGAAGTACCATAAATGTATACTCCCTACTCTCACATGAATTGTGGGTCCAACCATAAATTTAATTAGAGGAACTCACAGTTATGTAAGAGAGGGTGAGTACACATTTATAGTATTTCGAGAGTACTCAATAATTATTCATCATGAATTACGTTCTGTTTTAGATGACATAAGGTTTAACGGATATGGACATAAGTGAGCAAATCCAAAATGCTAGTTATCTAACTAGTACCTTTTGAACTTTTTTTTTTTTTTTTTTTTTTTGATATCAACCTTTTGAACTTATATATTGTGATTTAAATTTAGTCAATCTTTTTTCTTTTCTTTATATATACCATAATCTTTGTTTCATATTAAGGATGTTCTATTTTTTTTTTTTTTATAAATAATAACATCAAGGATTTTTAATTTATTTTTGCAGAATATAAAATCAAGGATTAGAATCTTCTTCAAAATGACAAGATATAGTGAAGGAAATCGGCCGAAGCTCGCCAAAAAGTCAAAAACCAAAAGTAAGTGACCACTCCCCCTCCCCCACTCCCACCCAACTCATTTTAAAAATTTATTTATTTATTTAAATTTTTTTAAAGAATTTATTTTACGTTTTTCTTGTGGATATAGTAATTTTATATCATAATTAGAATTAATCCAATATCATTTATTTTATACATCAAATTCATTCCAAAAATAGAAAGAAAATCTTTCATATTGTATCAATAGTTTAATAAAGTAAAAATAATAAAAGGTAAATAAAAATAGGTGAAAAAAAGCTGGTAATAGCAAATTAAACTAGAATTAAAAAAAAAAGGGAAAAAAAACCATCATATATATATATATATATATAAGCGAACAGTACCTCAAATTGTTTATGTGATGATTTAATCTCATTTAAAAAATTTCTGTATAAGCCATAAAATATAGGATAATTAGATAATAAGGTAACATTTTAAGTAATTTTTATCTTACAACTATAAAAGAATATAGAGTCAAGTTATTTAAAATTTCAAACAATGTGATACTTATATATAAAGAATAATCTCAGTAGTTAAATAAAACACTATAAGGTCTGTTTGGGATCCGCTTACTTTGCTGAAATTGAAAACTTTTTGCTGAAAGTACTGTAAATAAAGGTAAATGTTAGTTGAAATAGTACAGTAGGACCCATGAATAGTATCAAAAAGTGCAGTAGAGTTCATGAATAGTAGCAAAAATAAGCTGAATAGTAAAATAAGTTAGCAAAATTAATCATGCCAAACAGACACTAGTTTAGAAGTCAAATTATCCCTTCAATCTAGAGAAGCCAAGTAGCCATCAATCGTGAGAAGTTGGGTTCGCACTAGAAGAGGCTTCCATAGTGATGACGGTTACACGAAAATAATGGAAGCTTGTCATTTTAGTGGGGTCGATCAATCAATTAACGGTAAAGTATGGTCTTTAGCAAAAAAAAAAAAAAAAAAAAAACCGTAGAGTATGGAAATATCAAAACTATTTTAATTTGATATTTTGGCATGAAAATAAAACAATCAGTGCCGCGGAGTCAGAAAATTTTTCTAACCATGCTTTTGAGGTGAAGAAAGCAATATTTATCTCATTAGGTTTACATCCTTGAGCATTTCTGCCAGTTCAGTTCAACTTCAAAAACAATAACAGCACCACCTACCAATGCAACGGCTCTGTGCACGAATGTCTTATTATGGACAGCATAGAATCGGAGTTGATCTTCATGGATATTCCGTCGACACAAGCAGAATACTTGCCGAGGTTAACACAAACTCAATCGCTGATAATGCCGTCCTATTCCCTGACTAGTCAGCTGCAGTGACTAATTGTGGACGCAAACCTTATACAGATTCCTTCCTTCCGTGGGTGGTACATTAATATTTACCCAAACCCATTTTTCTCTGAATTTTTTAGACCAATAAGTATGAGTTTTTTTATTTTCTAAATATATTAATGAACCAAAGAAAGGGTATACAGCTGGGGCCTGGCAAATCCGTTGCTCAGACCAGGAAAAATAAAAAAAATACAGGGAGGCCACGCAATAATAATAGAGCTAGCAGAATGAGGCCGAGAAACCAATACATAAAAGAGCCAATGGAAAGATACAAGAAAAAACCCAAAGTTTGACATTGTGCTGCTTTGAGATGCTGATACTCAGTCAACAGTCCCATTGCATTCTCTAGGATAGTCTTCGATTGTTTCTGCACTTTGTCAAAATAGAAGCTATTCCTCGCATTCCAAATCGCCCAAGCAAGCAATTATCGCCCATAACTCCAAGTCTCTCATCTCCATTTTTGTCATCAAGCTACGGAGAAAGAGGAAAATATGTCTTGTGTTGAATTTGAGTGTTTCTGCAATTTCCCACGGACCATGGCCCAGACGTTTCTTGCAAATGGGCATTCCCACAGATATGGCATGTTGTCTAAGGTTGTTGCCTTGTTGGCAGTAGAGCTCACATCTCGCCTTGACCTTCACCTTTCTACGTTGTAGGTTCCCTCTCGTAGGCAGAATCTTTGAGCAGGCCCTCCACACAAAATTCCGAACATTTTTACGGTGACAGATAGTTTTTAATTTGACTTTACCACTAAAATTATTTTTTTATTCATTAGTAACTGAAAGCAATCTGTTATTTAAGATTTGTTGTGAAAATATTAAGAATATAATATTTTTCTTACTTTTTTGTCCACCAATAATAACCCGTAATATCATGTCACTCAAAATTTGTGAAAGTATAGTGAAAATAGAGAAATACGTTCACAATATTTTCACAACATTTTTACAACAAATCTTAAGTGGTAGATTGTTATTGGTTATTATTGTTGGGGAAAAAAATCAATCTTAGTATTATGTTCAAATTTGAACTAATAACAACTAACAATCCATGATTTGTTGTAAAAATATTGTGCACGTAGCATTTCTTATGAAAACATTATAGATATAACATTTTTTTTTACTAAAAAAGGTAAAAATATTATTTTCTTCTCTAAATTTTTCAATAAGTTAGAGTTATTTGGCCATCTTTAAACTATTAAAAACTTTACACTTTTTGTCCTTAAAATAAAATTAAAAAAAAAAACTTTTTTCCCTCTAACTAATTGAATTTTTTTTGTCCCTTAACTTTAAAAAAGTAGGTATTCTTTTATATAGTGTATATGTATGTGACAATAGTTTCATATCACCTGTTCACCTTATATTTTTTGTTTTTTAATATAATGATCCAAAATAGTGGTATCAAATTCTTTTAATATTAAAAATAATATCACCTAGTTAGTCATGTAGGAGCAATAGGTGACGAAGGCTAAAGTAAATATCAAGTGTAATATTTTTAATAGTTTAGAGACAAAAAAAGATATATAATTTTTAAAAAACTTTAAGTAGGAAAATCAAACTTCAAACAAATTTTAGGGACAAGAAATATTTTTGACAAAAAAAATTACTTCTAACTACAAAGCCTATTTTTATTGAACTTTTTTTTTTTTTTTTTTACTGATATTTAGTTCTGTGATAAATTTAAAAGATGAGTACTAATTCAATGAATTAAATAATTACTCCATAAAACAAAATTATAGGAGTAATATATAACTATATAAGGCCTATGATTACGAAGCGTGCATAGTACTGTCAGAGCCGAGACAAAAAGGTGAGAATTGGTATATGTACCTACCTAGTAGATGCGTGCGCAGAGAGAGAGAAATACTGGTACCACAATATCTTATATAATTTTTTGTTATAATTTGCCATGCTCGTTGTGAGTGGTGAAGAAAAAAATATCAGATCCATAGAAGTCCACATTATTATGCATCTCCCTAGTAGACACATGCGTGGAGAAAGAGATAAATTACACAATTTTTTGCCATAAATGAATACGTTGCGAGTTGTGAATGGTGGAGAAAAAATATCAAGTCCATATGAGTCCACATTTCTACTGCTATATATAAAGGGTCACGGACTTGAAACCTCTTACTAGGTGTCTTATGCCACCTTTAAAAGATTCTTTTGTGTAATAATTTGGTGAACTTAAAATACCATAATTTTTTTTATAAAAACAATTTGAAGTATAGAGAAGGACTAAAAAATTAAATCCAAAGAAAAAGAAAATTTCCAGTAAGTTAGCTTCCAAACCAGTTTGGAGGTTTTTAACCAATTACGTAACGGTTAAAAACACTATTATTTACATGTACTTTTAATTAGATGATTATTTTAATGAGTCATGTGATTTATTTAAATAATTTATGTAAATATTTTTATAAATCATCACATAGTTAGTGAGTTGAAGGAAATTCTTCTAAATTGATTTAGAGAAAATTTTGTCCAAATCAAAATTACTTCACTTTTTCACTTTTTCAAAGTACAAATATATTAATGCACTAGTAGTCACGCTTTGAAAAAAAAAAACCACTTAAGCATGAGCTATGATTGTGATCATACTAATGTCATTTTGAGTGCATTAAAGGTAAACCTTGGGGTAATAATCAAATAGAATAGAGTATATGTCGCCATCTTTTTACCAGCCGCCCACGAGGTTCAGTAATCCTCACTCACTTATGTATAGTTCCCAACAATTGCATTTCATTTCCTTCCACTATTTCTATTAGTGCGCCCCCCCTCCCCTTCCCCAACCCAATTTGAGATTCTTTGAGAAAATGGCGACTCGTTTCCATCCACTATTTCTATTAATGCCCCTCCCCCACCCAATTTGAGATTCTTTGAGAAAATGGCGACTTTTATGGAGTGAAAATCATTGTTTGAAGACTCCTCTTTATAATAATTGTTAGAAATACTAAATTAATGAATTGTATTTCTCAAGTAATAAAATATACATGAGTACCATTATATAAGAGACATAGTGTGTAGTACAAGTATGTGTACTATACAAGTAAATAAGGTGGGCCTAAAGCCCATAGTCTATTACACGTTAACAGCCCCCCTCAAACTCAAGGTGGATGTGAGACCAACTTGAGGTTATCAACCAAAGCACAAAGGCATCCCTTAGGATGTGACTTGGTGAATATATTTGCCAGTTGATCTTTAGAAGAGACTGAGAACAACTTGAGATAGTGGCGAAGCCACTTGGGACCGAAGGGGGCCTTGGCCCCCCCAAAATTTTTGGAAAAAGTTAATTTTTTTTTTTGTGGAAATATCCTAAATAAGGGGTAAGACTTAGGTATAGTACTTAGGTGCTGTTCTTTAGGTTCTCATCTTAAAATTTTTCCATGTGAATTTTTTCTCATAGGATGGAAGTATATTTTTTAGTTAAGTAGCCATATGGCTAAATCTTAAGAGGGGAACCTAAGGAACAGCACCTAAGGTATTGTACCTAAGTTTTGTCTCCTAAATAATTTAAAATTTTTTAAATAACCTTATCATTTTGGCCCCTCATACCTGATTGTGGGAGGACTTTCGTCTCGGCCCCCAATCAGGTATTGTTCGCTTTGGGATGGGCAAGGATCGACTTACGTCCCACCTGCACGAATTTGCTCAATCCCACATCAGGGAGAGATGCCTCCCACCCTTGCCTTATAAGCCTTTGGCCTAAGGAAGGGTGTACCACTACTACACATGTGTAGTAGTGGTCTCAAAAACTGTTGCGCATACTGTCAGTATGTGGTAGAGGCGTTCCCTTCGGGGTAACAAAGCCGTGCGGTTGGATGTGTCTCAAAGATTGCCACCCAAAGCGGATAATACCTTTGATGGGCACTGCCCTCAAAAGCGCCTTTTTGTGGGAGGACTTTCGTCTCGGCCCCCAATCAGGTATTGTTTGCTTTGGGATGGGCAAGGATCGACCTACGTCCCACCCGCATGAATTTGCTCAATCCCACATCGGGGAGAGATGCCTCCCACCCTTGACTCTCTCTGTCTCACTCTCTCTGTCTCTGTTGGCGACTTGGCGTTTGCCTTCTTCTTCTTCTTCTTCTTCTTTTTTTCTTTTTTTTTTTTACCTTTTCAGTTCTTTCCTTTTCCTCCCTCTCATTGCTGCTGTAGATTGTTTAAAAGTAAAAGTTTTGTACTATGTGACTAAACTAGACAAGAAAGAGTGAAAGATTGAAACTTTCGTGCCGTGGGCCCCTTATCCCCTAACTGTGTAGTGCTTTATGCCCCTAGTTAACCAGTTGACCCCTTCTTTTTAACTCTTTCTCAGGTACTTTGCATTTTTTATTTTGATTTTTTACTTTATGTTATTGTATGTTTTGTGACTTTGCCCATTTCATAGTTGATTAAAGATATTAAATCGTTTTGTCAATCTTGTCTCATGGTTTTTTAATTTTAATTAAATACACTTTTGTTTATAGCACATATTGAGTTATAATGTATTGTACATTACTATTTTACATTTCATACCAAAAAAAAAAAAAATCATATATGGCCCCCTTAAAGATAAATTCATGGCTTCGTCATTGGCTTGAGAGCACCATGGACAAGATAATAACGGATAAAATGACAATCAATCTCAATATGTTTAGTTCGTTCATGGAAGATATCATTGTAAGCAACATAAATGGTACTCTAGTTATCACAATAAAGAGGAGTAGCAAAGGATGTAGACACACCTAAATCCTCAAGAAGCCATCGAAGCTAGATGAGTTCAGATGTGGTATCAGCAAGGGCACGATATTCTGCTTCAGTGCTGGAATGGGCTACAATGGTTTGTTTCTTGCTTTGCCAAGAAATCAAAGAAGAACCAAAAAGAAAACAATAACCAGTGGTTGACCTTCGATCAGTGGGATCTCTTGCCTAATAAACATAAGAGAATGCACGGAGAACAAGAGGAGACTAAGCAGAGTAGAAAAGCCATGAAAGAGAGCGCCTTCAAGTATCGAAGAATGTGCAGAACAACAGCATAGTGACTCGATCGTGGAGCAGACAAAAACTGGCTCATCGGGTGAATAGCATAAGAAATGTCTGGATGAGTGATAGCGAGATAAACTAAGCTGCCAACCAATCTTCTATAAAGAGAGAGATTAGACAATGGTTTCCCAGCTGAGGGAGTTAGATGCGCATTAAGTTCAACTAAAGTATCAACAGCCTTGCTATTAGTAAGTCCAGATTGAGATAAAAGTTTAGAAGCATTCTTGGCTTAAGTAATGTAAAGTCCATCAATGAAATAAGTGCTAGGAATTGGGAAAAATTTGACAGTTGAATTCGAGGACAACAAGCCTCCAAGAACAGGGGACAAGTGAGAACAGAGAGATAGAGAGAATAAAGAGAATAGAGATAAGAATTTTGGAAACAACAACAATCAAGTTCATTCCCTTTCCATACACATCTCCCTAGTCTAATACCCCTCAGTAACTAACTCCAAGCCAGGTGTGTAAACTCCTTGCCAGCCCATTCCTTCCAACTAACTAACTATATCAACTAACTCTAATGCCACACAAGTCTGATGTAAACACATCACCAATACAATTAATACACGTATATCTATACTAAAATACAAGTATACAATGCCAGCTAATCAAATACAACATTATCTAAAGAATAGACACATTACACACTCAGGCTGCACTAGCACATGCACACCTCATCAGCTGTGCACGCATGCCCCATCAGCAGCAGACGCACCCCTCATTAGCAGCCCAAGCACACCCTGCAGCACCTCACCATGCAGTAACACACGCATGCCTCATCAGCACCCCACACACACATACATCTATACACTCCTAAGAATTCCCTCCCCTTCAAAGCACCTTGCCCACAAGGTGTGGGAACTTCTGTTGCAACTCAAACAAACTCTCCCAAGTAGCATCATCCTAACTCTCACCCTGCCATTGAACCAGCACTTGAGTGATGAGTCTGCTCCTCAGCTGATGAGACTTAGAGTCCAAGACAGCCACAGGCTCAGGAGAAAGGATCTGATCTTCAGTCAAAGCAGGCAAAGAAGGTCTAGGAACCACATGAGCACCCAATTTAGCCTTGAGATTGGAGTATTAAACACAAGATGAATTTGGGACCCTGCAAGTAGATCAAGCTTATAAGAGACCTCTCCCACCTTCTACACAACCTGAAAAGGCCTATAAAAATGAGGGGCTAGCTTCCTAAACTTCCTAGACTGAACTAAGGCCTGCTTGTATGGTTGCAGCCTAAGATAAACCCAATCCCCCACCTCAAAGGACCTGTCCACTCTTTTCTTGTCAGCAAACCACTTCATTCTCTCTTGAGCAACATTCAAATTGTGCTTAAGCAATGAAAAGAGTTGTTGCCTATCCTGCAAATATGAATCAACAGCTGCCACCCTTGTAGTACCTAGAACATATTCCACAACCTTAGGAGGAGGATATCCATAAAGTGCCTCAAATGGAGTGAGCTTTATGGAAGTGTGGAAGTTAGTATTAAACCAGAATTCAGCCAGTCCACCCAAGAATGAGGTCTGTTAGTAGCAAAGGCTCTCAAATAGTGCTCTAAACTCTTATTCACCACTTCAGTTTGTCCATCAGTTTGGGGGTGGTATGAAGAAGACATAGCCAAACTAATCCCTTGCAATTTCATCAATTCAGACCAGAATTTTGAAGTAAACACTAGATCCCTATCACTAACAATGGTAGAAGGCATTCCATGTAACTTAAACACAAACTGCATGAACAATTGAGCAACTTTAGCAGCAGTGTAAGGGTGAGTCAATGGAATGAAATGAACATACTTAGTGAACCTGTCCACCACAACAAATACCACTGACTTTTGTTGAGACTTAGGTAACCCTTCCACAAAATCCATACTAATGTCAAGCCAAGGCCTATCAGGAACAGCCAACGGCTGTAATAGACGAGCAGGGAAATAGGTATCACTCTTCAACCTTTGGCAAGCATCACACTCCCTAACAAACTGTTTTAAGTCCCTCACCATACCAATTCAATAAAAATCCTTCTTGAGCCTTTGAAAAGACTTCAAATATCCAGAATGACCCCCTAAAGGACTAGCATGCACCTGCTGCAACACATGAGCTTTTAAATCCTGGGCAGAACCACCTAAATATAGTCTTCCTTTATAAAACAACAAGTCATTGCAGAAAGTAAAACCAACAAGAACATCCTGCCCTAACTTAATGGCAAGAATGATTTTCTGAATAGCAGGATCAGATTCATAGCTAATCTTGAGATCATCAAGCCAAGTTAGAGTGGGAAAAGAAATGATGCATAAGGTGCCCACATTATCAAACTTAGCAGCAACATCCACAGCAGCCTCCCTTCTGGAAAGTGCATCAGTAACCAAATTCTCCTTGTCATGCTTATATTCAACCAAAAATGCATAACCAAGAAGCTTGGTGATCCATTTTTGCTGAGCAGGAGTTCCAATCTTCTATTCTAGCAAGTATTTGGGACTTTGATGGTCTATCTTGATCACAAAGGGTCTTCCAAGAAGGTAATGTCTCCACTTCTTCACTGCCACCACCAAGGCTAACAATTCTTTCTTATAAGTGGAAAGAGCAAGGTTTTTACCCTTTAAGGCCTGGCTGTGGAAGGCAATTGGCCTTTGATTCTGCATTAAGACAGCCCCAACACCTAATCCAGATGCATCACACTCTACCATAAAGGGCTTGGAGAAGTCAGGTAATGCCAACACTAGTGGATTTGACATTGCATCCTTAAGAAGTTGAAAGGCATGAGAAGCTTCAGAAGTCCAAACAAAGAAATCCTTCCTCAACAAGGCTGTCAAAGGGGCTGTAATCTGACCGTACCCTTTTACAAACTTCCTATAGTAGCCTGTTAAGCCTAAGAATCCTCTTAAGGCCTTAACATCCTTGGGAATAGGCCACTGCTGCATAGCAGCAATCTTTCTTGGGTTTGTTCTGACCTCATCACCTGAGATAAGATGTCCTAAATACTCCACCTCCTTACAAGCAAACACACATTTAGATTACTTAGCATACAATTGATGTTTAACCAAAACTTCCAACACCAAACGAAGACGTTCCACATGATCAATCAAATTCTTAATATAAACAAGGATGTCATCAGAAAACACCAAGACAAATTCCCTTAGGTAAGGCTTAAAAATGGAATTCATGAGGGATTGGAAGGTTGAAGGGGCATTGGTTAAGCCAAATGGCATCACCAAAAACTCATAATGACCCTTATGAGTCCTAAAGGCAGTTTTAGGGATATCTTCTTCCTTCATTCTGATCTGGTGGTAACCAGACCTTAAATCAAGCTTAGAGAAAACAGTAGCACCAAACAATTCATCCAACAGTTCATCTATGACAGGTATAGGGTATTTATCCTTAATGGTTTCTTGATTTAAGGCCCTATAATCAATACACATTCTCCAAGAGCCATCAGCCTTCCTAACTAAGAGAACTGGTGAAGCAAAAGGACTACTACTGTTTCTAATAAAACTAACAGATAGCAATTCTTTGACAATTTTCTCAATTTCATTTTTTTGGTAATAAGGGTACCTGTAAGGCCTCTGACAAATAGCTTGAGCTCCCTCCTTCAAGCTGATCTGGTGCAGCCCCTCAGGAGTAGCAAAAACAGATTTGAACTCAGTTAACAAAGCAGCAACTTCTTTAGGCAACTGAGTTGAACCTTCTGCAGACAACAAATGAGGCTAAAGTGAAATTTGGAGAACCAATCCCCTCTTAATTGACTGCTTCAAGAAGGTATCTCCATCTTGCAATTGAGACCCTGCACTCCTTAACCCTTGTAACAGAACTTGCCTGTGATTGTGACAAAAACTCATTGTAAGCAGCTTGAAATCCCACTAAATTACCCCCAAAATGCCTAACCATTGAGTTCCCAAAACTAAATCACACCCCCCATTGGCAACACATGCAAGTGTACCAAGAACTCATGCCCTTGCAACAAGATTGGCACTTCCTCACAAACACCTTGAGTTTTGATTAGATCACCATTAGCTACCTTAACTTCTAGAATTTGAGAAGTATCAACATGAGTATGCAATTGTGACACCAAAGCAGCATCAATGAAGTTGTGAGTACTTCTTGAATCAATGAGGATCACAAAGGACCTATGTTTAATCCTTCCCATGACTCTCATAGTTCCTGAAGTAGGATTGCCACTCAAAGCATAGAGAGTGATCTCAACATCCTCTTGATCTTGCCCAATTTGATTTGCATTCCCATTTTCCTCCAATTCAGTGATATGAACTCCAGAATTATTGTTTTCTTAAGCCAACTCCACATAATCCAGAAGAAATAACATTGCATTCTTGCACTTATGGCCAGGACCCCACTTCTCATCACAATTAGAACATAATCCCTTCTTCTTCCTCTCTTCCATTTGAGCAGGAGAAATTCTTTTAATGGGCAGCCTAGCTTTAGACTCCAAAAAAGAAGTAGTTTTAGGAGGAGCACCTAAAATGGAAGGCTTTCCTTGATCCACTTGAACCTTAACACTCTTTTTACAACTCCAATTATATTCTTCTTGGATCTTTGCCAAACCAAAAGCCTCATTCAATGACTTGGGGTTGAGCATCCTCACTGGCAGCCTTATTTCATCCTTCAATCCACTAAGGAAGCAACTTAGCTTATCAGCAGCAGATAACCCTTTAATCCTATTGGAAAAAACCTCAAATTGGGCTTTATATAAAGACACTGAAGCAGTCTGCCTTAGCCTAGTGAGTGTTTCCATAGGCTGTGGCACCAAATCTAATGTGCAAGGCTTGAATCAATGACTCTTAATCAACAAAAAGTCCTACTTCTTCACTATCTTGGAACCATATCAGAGCCTCACACTTCATATGAAACTAAGCAAGCATCAACTTCTCTGCAATTGGGGTATTATAATACTTGAAATATTGGTTGGCTTTGTAAACCTAACTTGCAGGATCTTCCCCAGAAAACTTTGGAAATTCCAACCTCACAGGTCGAGACAGAGTTAAGGTTGAAGAATTAGCATATCTGGATTCACCATTTGCTGGAGATTGAGGCAATCCTCCTTGATTAGAACCACTACGCCTCTGTACCAGAATTGCTAATTGTTGATTCATCTCGTTCAAAGTCCGTGTATGCACATCTTGAATTGTTTGCATTTCTTGAATTTCTTTAGCATAATGATCAGACGCAGTCCTAAGCGAAGCAAGAGCTTCCTAAGTAGCAGCAGTGCTTGATTGCGTCTCAGCCATGGCCGAGGAAAGCCTTGCTCTGATACCAAATGCTAGGAATTGGGAAAAATTTGATAGTTGAATTCGAGGACAACAAGCCTCCAAGAACAGGGGACAAGTGAGAACATAGAGATAGAGAGAATAAAGAGAATAGAGAGAAGAATTCTGGAAACAACAACAATCAAGTTCATTCCCTTTCCATACACATCTCCTTAGTCTAATACTCCTCAGTAACTAACTCCAAGCCAGCTGTGTAACCTCATTGCCAGCCCATTCCCTCAAGCTAACTATCTATATCAACTAACTCTAATGCCACACAAGTCTGATGTAAACACATCACCAATACAAGTAATACACGTATATCTATACTAAAATACAAGTATACAATGCCAGCTAATCAAATACAACATTATCTAAAGCACAGACACATTACATGCTCAGGCTGCACTGGCACATGCACACCTCATCAGCTGTGCAAGCATGCCCCATCAGTAGCAGACGCACCCCTCATCAGCAGCCCAAGCACACCCTGTAGCACCTCACCATGCAGCAACTCACGCATGCCTTATCAGCATCCCACACACACATACATCTATACACTCCTAACAAATAAGTGATTTCAAGACCCAAGAAGTAGCTGAGATGTCCAATATCTTTAATCTCAAACTGCTAACTGAGAAAATCTTTAAGTTCTTGAATGCCATCGAGGTCATCACCAGTTATGATCATATCATTCACCTACAGGAGACGCAAAATAGTGCATTTGTCGGTGTGACGAAGAAATAAGTCAGAATCATAGGGAATGGCAGTGTAAACCAAGTGAAAGATGGTGGATCTGAACTTGGCAAACCAAGCTTGTGGAGCTTGTTTAAGGCCATAAAGTGCACGTTGAAGGTGACAAACCTTGTTCGATTCAATAGAGAGACCAGGAGGAGGTTGCATATAAACTTCTTCACTTAAATTCCTATTAAGGAATGCATTTTTGATATTCATTTGAAAAAAAATCTCATTTACTGTGTTAGAGTCATATTTTATTGTAATTGACTAATCCTTTGACAAAATGCATTTTACTTGTAATTGGGTAGATTTAAGATGGGTTTAGTATTTCAAGAAACATGTTGTTCAAGTCAAGTATTAAAGACATGAAGATTGGTCCAAGAAACAAGTGAAGAAAAGCTGTTCATTAAGTCTCGACAGATAGCTTGACAGATGCCTACTATCGAGACTTAATGTGAAGCTCGATAAATAGCTCGACAGCAGCTCAATCTATCGAGACTTACAATTTTTAGATTTCCAGATTTGAAAATTTGCCCATGCTTGTGCAAATGTTTAGGGTTTCTGAAAGCTCGGATTTGTGTATAAACACAAGAGCTTGTTTAGACCCTCAATAAAAATTACGGCTCGGTTACTTTTACTCCTAACTCAAACTAAGTGAGGAATAAGAGTAAATGCGTGTAAACAACCGATAACACTACTTTAAGCCATATTCATCCAATAACAACAATAAAAGAAAAGCTTAACGAGTTGGGAAGAAGGATGCAAACACAAGATAACACCGAGACGTGTTATTGAAGAGGAAACCGAAGAACTCGGCGAAAAACCTCTCCATCTCCCTCCAAGCGGTAAATCAATCCACTAGAGAATAAGTTGGAGTACATGAATAACAAAAGACCTTCCAAGCCTAGTCTACCCCATGTACTTGAGCCCTCTAAGCTCCTGCTACCAACTGGCTTCTCGAAACCTTGTCTTCTTTAACTTTCCCGAATCTTGCAATTCAGCCCAATTGCATCCACCAACGATTGGCTTCTTCCAATGCTTCCTAACAGCACCAAAACCTCACTTTACACTTAAATTGGGTGTAGTAAGTGTTTGGGCTACCAACCTCTCAAGGATTTGGATATGGAGAGGTAGGAGTAGAGAAAAATCACAAGGAAATGTGTAGATGATTGTGGGTATAACAATCTCTAACTCTCAAGTGTGTATGCTAGGGTTTTCTCCCTGAAAACACTCCTTACAATATGTGGGTAATGAGGGTATATATAGTGTGGGTAAAGACTTGGTAAAACAGACATGACAAAAATAGCCAAACAGAATGTTTCGTGAGTATTTCACGGGAAGGCTTTACTCGCGAGACACTCGCGAAAACCCCAGGCTATCATGACTCTTCGCATTCCAGTCATGTGTTCTACACATGGCTACTTCGCGAGTTAGCTTCTTGCGAAATCCACTTGTTCTTCAATTTAAGCTTGAGTATTCATACTCTCTCACACTCATCCCTTACAATTAAAACCCCCACATGAATACAGAGAAAAATGATTGAATAAAATTACAATCAAATTTGGTACGGAATTAAAGCGAACACAAAATAGTTGTAAGTCATAACTCTATAGTTTCTTTTCTCACAACCCTAGACATATATAAAGCTTATTTTAAGAGCCGTCACACACAAATACAGAGACTAAGAGACTTATTTTCTCTGTGTGAAGTTACTGCGTTTGTACGCCATAGGGTTTTGTAACCAAGTGCTTCCAAATCTTCATTGTTGATGAAGTGAAGAACTTTACAGCCAACAACACCTTTTTAAGAAACATGTTATTCAAGTTAAGTATTAAAGGCATGAAGATTGGTTCAAGAAACAAGTGAAGAAAAGCTGCTCATTAAGTCTCGATAGATAGCTTGACAGATGCGTGCTATCGAGACTTAATGTGAAGCTCGATAAATAGCTTGACAGTAGCTCGATCTATCGAGACTTACGATTTTCAAATTTCCAGATCTGAAATTCGGCCCAAGCTTATGCAATTGTTTAGGGTTTTTTTTCTCACAACCCTAGACTTATTTTAAGAGCTGTTACACACGAATATAGAGACCAAGAGACTATTTTCTCTGTGTGAAGCTATTGCGTTTGTACGCCATAGGGTTTTGTAACCAAGTGCTTCCAGATCTTCATTGTTAATGAAGTGAAGAACTTTGCAACCAATAACATCTGTTCAAGTTACTGGAGTCAGTGGCGACTCCAGGAATTTCTTCCAGGGTGTTCCTCAAGAATGATAATTTACACAATCTAATGAAAAAAGAAATTCATATATTAACGCCAACAACAACCAAAAAACACGCAAATTCATATCTGAACGAAGATTTTTTAAGTTAAAGTTAACACAAATCCGCTTAGAAGATGAAGATGAATCTTACACAAAAAATTAATCTTAGGTATGTGATTTCTTTATCAAATATTTGTCAATAATAACTAGCAAAAGAATAAACAATAAATTATAAGTTCATTTGAAATATTAATAAAATTATTAATTATTTTTGTTTAATTGTTTCATTATTTTTCTTTACTAACTACTAACAATCTAGTACACACCTCACTGTTTAGTTGGCTTTGCACAATGTAAAGAATACAAATACACTACATCATCCACCAGACTCAACCCATTGCCTAACATAGTTTATTTTTTTATTTTTTTTTTCTTTTAATAATGTGTTGTTCTGGGTGTTGCTTTTAAGTGGACCAGGACCACTACCTTAATCCAATGCCACGGCCCCACCCCCATCCCCTACTCAAGAGACAATAGCCAATCAACAGTCAACACAAATACACAATTACATATTTACATATATATACACTTACACAAAAAGCCAATTTAGCCAAAAGAGAACTAGAGGAAAGCCTAAGTCTAAGTCAGAGCAAAGAAAAAGAGAGATTTCAAAAGACAAAAAAATAGTCAGTAAGTCTAAGTCTAAGTCAATACATTGCATTATCAAAAAAATAGTCACAAGCACAAGCACGCCTCATGCCTGATGCCCCCTGCCAATCAGAAAATTTCACAATCACACATTACACTAATAGACAATTAATATCTCACCAACACCAATGGATAAGATAAACTAATAAAGCCAAATTCAAAAAGTTAAAAACAGAAAAAATATTAATAAAGCTAAAGTTCGGCCAATCACAGACTCACAATTCAAAAATCAAAAGAGAGAGAGTTAGTCTTATTAAAGAATAAAGAGAGAGAGAGAGTTTCATTCATTTCAGTTCAGATAAAGAGAGAGAGAGAGAGTCAGAGACTGAGAGAGAGTCAGAGAGAAAAAGAGAGAGAAGTTAGCTTAGTAAAATGAAATACCTTGAAGGAGGGAGCACTGGAGCAGCCGAGCAGGGAGGCCTGAAGGCTGAGGCCGCTGAGGCAGTGACGAGGCGACGAGCAATCTGCCGATCTCCGTCCTCCGATGAGGGTTAGTGTCGCTGAGGCGTTGCTCTGAGAGTGAGGGACTGGGCCGATCTCTGATGATTGAGGCGTTGTTTTGAGAGTGAGGGATTGAGGTGTTGCCATCTTTAGGTTTGCTTTAGGCCTTTTAGTGATTTTTTTTTTTTTTTTTTTTTTGATAAAGCCTTTAGTGATTTCTGATTTAGACCTTTAAGGACTGAGGTTGGAGGAAAACTATTCTTTTTCCATTATAAAAAAATATAATATATATATTATATTTTTTTTTTCTAATTAAATGGGGGATAAAAATGTGATTTCCCTTCTATTAATAAGGGATGCCATTCACTTTGACCTTTTTTTCCCCTCTCAAATTAAGGAATATTCCATGTTACCGAATTTATACAGATCCTTTTGAACTATAAGTTATTTGAGCACAAAGTTATTTTCAATTACAACAAAATATTACCTGGTGATTATACAAGTATCGAATTATTTCCTTCTGGTGGGCTGGTGAAAGCATAGCATTGAGACCTCCCGTAATGTACAATGCCATTACCTGCATGGCAATAATTTGAGGTTAAGTTAAATGTAACAAACAAGTCACTGGATTAATTTTTTCAGCCATCCCCATATAGCAAAATCATAAATACAATATATATGGCGTATATGCACTTTTAATCCCTACATTTTGGCTTTTTTTTCATTTTAGTCCATACATTTTAAAGTTACCACTTTTAGTCTCTAAATCAATTAACGCATTCCATTTTGGTCCTTTTCGTTAGCCCACTACCGGAAATTGCTTAGGTGGCAGACGAAAGTATTAAAATAATAATAAAAAAATTTATTTTACTATTAAAAATGCCACGTCAGCTTATAAATTAAAAAAATTTATTTATTAATTTTAACTAAATAAAAAAATTTAAAAACAGATCGTTTAAAAAAGAAATTAAATTAATTAAATTAAAAAAAATTCTTTACATTATGTTCTTCCCAGTCATCATGAAGAACATGTTCATGTTCTTCCTCAAATAATATGTTTGGTTGCCAAGGAAATTAAAAAAATCAAGAACATGCCAACATGGAACACGTAAAATCAAAGGGCACAGATCTACAAAATACAAAGACCTTCAAAGATTCAAAACACAAACAACACAAACCCAAACCCAACCCTCAATCTCTAGCAAACCCAGAACATCACATGAAAAATCAAACCCTCCATGCAAACATCAAACCCAAATTCGAGAAACCTGTAAACAAACCCAGAAATTTTAAACCCACCGATCTAATAGAGACCCATTGATCTGTGAGAGATTGGAGGTAAACCACCGCCGACCTTAGCCCTTCCACTGTCACTGATCAGTCCATCAAGCCACTGCAACCCACACCAACGTCAAACCCATCCAACGATCCACCCCCACCGACCACCGGACCAACCACCACTTCACAACCATTGATCCGAGAGAGAGCTTTAGAGATTTTTCCAAATCCACGATCTGAGAGAGAGACTTTAGAGCTTTAGAGCTTTAGAAAGATGAAATAGAGAGGGAGATTTTGGTCTGAGAAAGAGATCTTTAGAGATTTTCGTTTGGGTAAGCAAACCCAGATCTACGATCTCTCTCTCTCTTCACCCAACCTCCAACCCAGTTCTTCTTGTGTCTAAGCTTCAACAACATTTGATTACTTCTGATATGGCCACCTTGGCTGTTAAAGCCAGCGTGGCTATACAAAACGCGTCGACCAAGGACGGTTATCGCCGCAAAAAGGCTCGCATATCTCCGGTCCTTTTGGTTAATCGATCGGCTTCTTCAGAAAATTATAGCAAGATTAATGATGGGTTTGAGTATAATAGTAATATGAACAAGCCCCTTGTTGTTGATGCTAAGACTGTGGGTGTAGTTGGTGCTAGTAAATTATCTCGAGCTGGGTCAGTCAGAAAGTTGCAGAGATTTACTTCTAAAAGGGCTAAGTTGGCTGTTCGATCTTTTAGACTCAGATTGAGCACAATTTATGAAGGCACAGATGTCTATAATTTTTTTATTTTTTAGACTGTCCTGTATGTAACATACACCCTGTAAACAGAACCAGAGGTCGGATTAAGAGTGTGATTTTTGTAATTGTGTTTAAGGTTTGATTATTCATCTCGGAGATTTTTTAATTTAATTAATTTAATTTCTTTTTTAAACAATCTGTTTTTAAATTTTTTTATTTAGTTAAAATTAATAAATTTTTATTTATTTATAAGCTGACGTGACATTTTTAATAGAAAAATAAATTTTTTTATTATTATTTTAATAGTTCCGTCTGCCACCTAAGCAATTTCCGGTAGTGGGCTAACGGAAAGGACCAAAATGGAACGCGTTAATTGATTTAGGAACTAAAAGTGGTAAAATTAAAATGTAGGGAATAAAATGGAAAAAAGCCAAAATGTAGAGACTAAAAGTGCATTTACACCTATATATACACACACGCTTGTGCCTTTAAGAGCTTGAATTCAAAAAATCAAAAAGTATGTGCAAGAAATTGCACCAATCTGATGGGCCTTTTTTGTTTTTTTAATAATTCAAGAAATTGTACCAATCTGATTGGCCTTATGGAATGAACATATTCAAGAAGTGTTACAATTTTGACAACATTTTTATTTTCTTAAGCAAAGGGAGAGAGAGAGAGAGAGAGAGAGAGAGAGAGAGAGAGAGAGAGAGAGAGAGAGAGTATGTTTTTAAGAAACAAATGGTTTGAAAATACATACCATGGGTTGAAGGAAAAACAAAGGGCTAGCAGATTCAGCAGGCCAGTGGCCATCATGGGCTTGAATGGATGAAAAAAAGCTCAGTGCTCTTTTCAGAGTAGTTATCACTGCTTCCTCTGTTATCACCTCTATTTCTTTCACTTGGACTGGTGGTGGAATAGGCCCACATGGGTTCTCCTTTCTAAGCTGTGAGTTTCCATATCAAAGAGTTAGAGATATGTCCAAGTGAAAAAAATGAGACAATAACTCACATATAGAATATATAAGAGTCAAACACAAAACACTAGTATATGATATGTTCCTAATATTTCCTATTTATTGAAGTCATTTTAGGTGGTCATTGACATCATCTGGGCTTAGCCTGATGATAAAGTAATTATCATCATGCACCATTGTCAGTTTCTAAAGTTCATAAAAGATAAATGGAGAGAGAGATATATTCAATTGGGCCTGGCTTTTAGGCATTAATTTATGGTTTAAAACAATGAACTGGGCCTTGTGTGCTAATCAAGGTTATCAAAATCGGGATCCTACGTAGGATCGTGGGAGGTAGGTAGGATCGGATCGTGGATCGTAAGATCCTACCTATTTTCAGATTTTAAAGAAAAAACCTATTGATAGTGACTTTGTATGTTATATAATCACTTAAATATGAATCCATCCATTAAAAAAAAAAAAATTGCATCATAAAATGTAATTTGCACGCACTACATTGTTCTTATGTCATTCTAACGAAACAAAATATATTTAACTTTTGACATAATGTATCTAAAAATTTCAGTACATGTTTAATTAGCAACTAAGTACCAAAATATTATCTACACATATGGAAAATGTTTTCCAAATTCTAAGTTCCAAATCCAAAATAAGTTAGGCTAGTTAGCATATAAAAACTAGCTAACTACAAATTTACAATATGTAATCCAAAAGAGAATTCTCAATCTAAGGTAAACTAGCTAATTACAAATATGAAATCCAGAAGAGAATTCTCATTCTAAGGTTCTTCTAATCTAATCACTGTCATTTTCATATCCCATTTCATCATCTAAATATTTTAGGTTTTGTTTTTTAAAACGTTAAACTTAAGTACTATATGTTTTTTTGAGATTTTATGTTGACATAGGGGAAAATTCGGGACTTCAATTCATTATTGGGCTTTTGATAACTCGTTGGGTTTGTGGGTTTAGGTGGATTATCTTACCCAAATGAATCCCACTTAAAAAAAAGTATTAAAAAAAATCAAGCCAAATGGTAGGATCGGTAGGATCCCATACAATCCTACGATCCTATGCGATCCTACACGATCCTACATACAAGCCTACCATTTTTACGATCCTGCTACGATTTTAAACTTTTTGGTGAGGTGGGATCATAAAATCGTGTGATTTTACGATCTGGATCGCGATTTTGACAACCATGGTGCTAATCGAGCATTTACAAGCGAAATGATGTGACATCCATGTGTATTGAGTTAAGGAAATTCTTCTATATCATTTTTGAAAAAAGCCTTGTCCTTTGTTTACAATATATATATATATATTTATATATATATGCTACACTTACAAAATTTTCACAACAAATCATAGGTATTTAGTTGTTATTAGTTCTAATTTGATCCTACCACTGAAATTACTTTTGTCTCCACTAATAACAACTTGTAATAACCTGCCACTTAAATTTGTTGTGAAAATGTTGTAAAAATATCATGGACATAGCATTTCTCTTATTTATAACTAATTTATGGTAAGAATAATTCCAACCAAATCCATTATTTGAGAAGAATAAATTTTACCACTGAAACCCACCATTCTTTTTTAGTTCATGCTGTTACTAGGGGCCATTTAGTACATGTGTTTAAATAACATTTTTCAGTTTTTTTGAAAATACGTGCAGGTAAAAAAGTATGTGAAAATACGTGTAATATTATTTAAAAATTGAAAACATGTGTTTAAACATATGTACCAAACAGGTCCTATAAATTCCTTATACAAGTTCCATAATTACATAATGTGCAAAGGATGAAGACAATTGCTGAATCCGGAAATGTCTTCTTATTGTTAAATACTAACCTTGAGCTCTCTACTGAAAGGTTAATGTTTTGAGAATCAGGTTGCAAAATATTTTAATGCTCCTATAAGGCTTTCTTCTTTCCTTTTTTTCTTTTTTTTTTTTTTTTTTCTTCAGAAAGATGTTTATGACTGCATGTGTAGTTCTTTTCCGATTGCAGTTACATGGTGGTTACTTTATTCAGCCTGTTCTCTTCTATTAATGTTTCCTGAATGTTGGTTGAAATTAGATTGGATTCTTATTGTTTTGCACACAAGGATTTGGCATTTTGTTATATGGGTTATTAATTAAAACAACGAGAATAGATTGACTAAGTAACCATCTATCTATAAATTTCTAAAAGCTGAAGTGTAGCATTTATTGTTGCTACACTCCTGTTGAGCCACGTCAGCAGCCAAGTCATCTACTTATTTTTTATATATATTTTTTCTCTTTTTAAATTTTTCTTCCCCTCTATTCTCAAAAAAAAAAAAAAAAAAAAAAAAAACTCTTCTTCTCGCTATTAATTTACACCTACTGTTACATTTTTTCCAACATCTCCCTTCCTTTTTTGTCTCTTTATCTCCCTACTACTCTAAACTTTACCGTTACACTTTCTTTCTGTTTCTTATATTTTGACTATTCTTCTCCCTATTTCATTTTGTATAAATTTGATATCATTTTCCTCATTCAATCCATATTTTCCCCCCGACAAAATTGTGAGTACTCTCTCTCTGGATTTTTGTTCTTTCTTATACCTCTAATTAAGGTTTATGGTTCTTTTTTCTTTCTTTCTTTTTTTTTTTTTTTTTTTTATAGTCAAATTTAACGAAATTTCATTAATTGGGGCAGAAGCCCATCTACGATACATCCATACAAACTTGGTTCTCAATTATGGGTGGAGTGTCCTCCACCAAGTAATACAATCCGAAACAGATTTAGCATGCCTGGCCAGCTGATGAGCTGCCTCATTACTGCATCTACTTACATACAAAGTTTTCCATCCTTTGAAACTCTGGAGCACACGCAAAGAACCTTCCACAACTTTTTGGATAGAGCTTGGGGGTTGGTTTAAACCAGAAAATGTAGACATAACAGTCAATGCATCCCCTTCCACAATAACTTTCCCAAGGCCCAGGTCCCTTGCCAACATGATTCCTTCCTTCGCAGCCTTTGCTTCCATTTCCATCGCCCCCAACGGGAGGGGTAGCTTCTTGCTCATAGCCCCCATAACTTGACCCCTTTCATTTTTGATGATCACTCCTATACGATAGCAGCTAATTTCCATGAAGGTTGCCCCATCTACGTTGATTTTGTACCAATCCACATCTGGGGGGCACCATTGAGGTCTGGTTTGGCGAGGCTGTTTTGGAGGCTTCGGGTTGGTCATTGTACTCTGTCTGAACTCTTCCACAAATCTGCCAGCTTCCCTTATAATACACCTCGCTGGTCTGCACCTCCTTTCATACTTAAAAGCATTTCTATTTTTCCACAATCCCCAAGCTGTTGTTGCAAACAGCTCCCAGTCAAAGTTAGCTGGCTGGTCCATGAGTTTCCATACCAGATCAATGAATTCTCCCTGAGGTGGCAATCTACTTGGTAGTTTAATGCTCGATTCCCGCCATGCCTCTGATACAATTCTGCATTCCCATAAAATATGGCCTATCGTCTCCCTTTCTCCACACAAGGCACAACCATCCGAGGCAACAATTCTTTTTGTTTCAAGCTATAGTTGGTAGGGAGAATATTTTTGCACACCCTCCACATGAAGTGCTTGATTTTGCTTGGGCAATCCAAATTTCAAATCAGCTTCCATAGCTTCATCATTTTCGTTCTATCCGAGCCTTCACTCTCATCCCTACCTTTTTGGGACTCTTTTAGGATTTTGAGGGTTACCCCGTAAGCACTCTTTACTGAGAAAACTGATAGGCCAAGAATGTATTGGCCCCTTGTGATAAATTGACCAATTAATTTAGCCAAGTGAATTAATTAAGTTAATTAAAATGCAAAGCACGTGGTAGCACAAACAAATCACCAATTAACTAAAGTGCAGCGAAAATTAAATTGATACGGTGATTTGTTTATGAATGGAGAAAACCTACATGGCCAAAACCCCACCGGGTGATTTTAAGATCACCACTCCCGAAAATTCACTATTATCAAAACAAGCGGTTACAAGTAAAGGAATCTCAGTACCTTATACCAACCTACAATTGAACCCTTACCCCCAATACTTAATTAGACTTGTTCTGTAGTGACAATCTCTCCTTTTCAATGCACGGCTCTCAGTACGTGACTAACCAATAGATGCGCGGATCCCGGTACGCAACTTAATCACCAACTTGAGAAAGATGTTGGCTACAAAGTTCTTCAGTTCATCACACGAAGAAGATCATGAAGCTCCTTGGTCACAAAACCCTAAGGTGTACAAACATAGCAGCTTCTTCAAAAGAAAGATGAACTAGGGCAAATTCTGTCTCCGGTCACAATTTGCATGAACACAACTTTGCTTCACACTTGCGCAACCTTTAATGGCCCTTAAAATAATCCATATATATGTTTAGGGTTGTGAGAAAAGAAAGCCTAAACACATACTCACGGATTGGAGTGAAATTAGCTCTGAAAAACTGAATTTCATAAACCTCGACAGATAGGGTATCTATCGAGCTAGTTGTCGAGCTTCGGGCTTCAGCAGCTTTTTAAACCTCGATAGATGCTAACTGTCGAGCATTAAAATCCAGCACTTTCTCACTTGTTTCTTGGACAGATATGCATGGCTTTAACACTTGAACTTGAAACATTGTTCCTTGAAGCATTAAACACATCCTATATCTACCCAATTACAAGTAAAGTGCGTTTTGTCAAAGGATTAGCCAATACTAGTTTGACATATGTTCCTAACATCAAATCACATATGTCCTAACAAAAACACCATTTTTTGTCCAAGCCCATGATTGAGTGTCCTCTGTCATACCCGGACTAATTGGAATTCCCAGTATCGTTACCGCTTCGTGGTGAAGGAATGTGTTTCTTACCTTTTCAATGTTCCAGCTACCCCCCTCAAAATCCATCAATTGTTCCACATATTCCAACTTTGTATCTTCAGGTTTTGGGCTCACTACCTTAAAGGATTCAGGTGTTGGTAGCCACCTATCCTTCCACACATTCACCTTTCTTCCATTGCCAATATTCCTCTTAAGGCCTTTCTCAATGATGCTTCAAGCTGCAACTATGCTTCTCCACACGTAGGAAGGGTTCCTCCCCAATTGTGCTTCCATAAAAGAGTCCCTTGCAAAATATTTTTCCTTAAATACCCTATGCAGCAGCGAATTTGGCTTTCTAAGGATCCTCCATCCCTGTTTTGCCAACAAAGCCAAGTTAAAGGCCCTAAGGTCTTTAAATCCCATTCTGCCTTCAGATTTTCTGGTACAAAGTTTTTCCCATGACACCCAAGCCACTTTCCTCTCATTTTCTTTTTGCCCCCACCAGAAATTTCTAACTAGAGAGTTTAAGTCATTGCAAAGTGATTCAAGGAGTAGGAAGCAACTCATCGTGTAAGTGGGAGTTGCTTGGGCCACCGCTTTAATAAGGATTTCTCTCCCGGCGTTGGATAGGAGCTTTCCTTTCCAACCAGCAATCTTTCTTCCCACTTGGTCTTTGATCCTACTAAACGCTTTTTTCCTACCTCTACCAACCAAAGGGGGCAGCCCAAGGTATTTCTCATGTTGTTGTATGATCTGTGCTCCAAAAAGGTCCTTCACCTCTTCTTGTGTCTCCCTTGAGGTTTTTTTGCTGAAGAAAAGAGAAGTTTTCTCTTTTTTTAGCTTCTGACCCGAGGCAGCCTCATAATCCTTTAGAACTCCTATAACCTAATTGCCTTCATCCATGGTAGCTTTGCAAAAAATTATGCAATCATCCGCAAATAGGAGGTGCGATATGTATGGTGCTCCTCTACACACCGAGATCCCTTTAATTCTCCCCACATAAGCCTCCCTCTGAAGCATAGCTGACAAGCCTTCCAGGCACAATAGAAAGAGATACGGTGATAAAGGGTCGCCTTGCCGTAGACCTCTAGTTGGGGTGATTCGACCCTTTGGCTCTCCATTAATGAGGATGGAAAAGGATACTCTTTTAACACACATCATAGCGAGAGAGATCCACCTCTCATGAAAGCCCAACTTCCTCATAATCTCTTCTATGTATGTCCACTCGACTCTATCATATGCCTTGCTCATATCGAGCTTTACTGCCATCAACCCTTCCTTTCCATCTCTTTTTTGATTAATGCGGCGCATAGTCTCAAAGGCGATGAACACATTGTCAGTTATCTGCCTCGGCACAAATGCACTCTGCTCCTCACTGATCACTTCAGGCAGAATTTTCTTTAATCTGTTGGCAAGCACCTTAGAGATAACTTTATATATAACGTTACATAAACTTATGGGTCTAAATTCAGAAATTTTTTGAGGGCATTTAACCTTTGGTATTAGGCATATGTATAAATATTTGTAGAAAATAGGTAATTAATATTTTCATTTTCTTCCAAATTTTTTATTTATTTATAGTTTACCCATCTAACAATATTTTTTATATGATCATATTTCCTAGTAGTCCACATTATATTAAAAAAAAATGTTCCCACCTAAAATCCTAGCTACGCCATTGAATTTACTTATTACCAAATTAATAATAGAATTTTTACACATGATTACATGTAAAGCATAAAAAAGTATGTTTATTTATTTTGCAATGTGATCCACAAAAATAAGTTTATGGATAATAGAGAAAAGTGTAATTTGATAGGACTTGGTTAGCAGGAGATACTTAGTGAGGTAAAATTATAAAATACTCTGGGAGTATCATAAATGCGTACTCCCGCCCTCTCATATAAATTGTGGGACCCATCATAAATTTAATTAGTAGAAACTCACAATTATGTAAGGGAGAGAGAATGTATTTGTGGTACTCTCAGAGTATTCTATAATTACTCGAGAGTGTAAGTGCTTTTATAATGACACATTTTGTCAAAAGATATTCCTGCAGTGGCTCTTGTTGAGATTCCTAAATAGCATGTGCATGTCAATTAGATGAAACCTAATCATGTCAATGCTACCACCATGTCACCATCTTTTTATGAATGTACCACCACCAAATCCACCAGCCACACTAGCTAGGTTTACCACTCTCCACCACTCTTATAGCTTGTTTGGATGGAGGGGGAGTAGAGGGGAGTAGAGTAGAGGAAGAAAGAGTAAATTAAATTACTTTGTTTGGATGTTTTTTAAAGGAGGAGGGGGAGAGATTTGGAGGGGTTTGGAGGAGTTCTTACTACTTCTAAACCCTCATTTTTAATTCCCCCAAATTGGAGAGATTTGGAGGAAGAGTAGAGCATAGAAATGCTTGACCAAATGAATTACCAAATTTACCCTTACAATATCAACAAAATTACAAACTATGAAAATGCTAATTATTCCCCCCCCCCCTTAATTTTAAAAACATCCAAATAAGCTGGAGGATAACCATTCCCTTCTACCCTCCTCCCCACTACTCCCCTTTACTCTACTCTCCCTTCAAACTTCCAAACATAGCATTAGTGCCCAACTGGGCCAACTCCTCCCCACCCACTGTAATAAGTTCTCTCATAGTCATAGACCCTGAGCGAGCCGAAGTAGAGTAAGAAAAAGAGTACCTAGTGATGCTGATGGTGCTAGCTGCTCAGCTCAACCCAAGTCTTGATGAAGCTCCCACTACTACTTCTCATTTAAATCCTCCATTTAAAAAAAAAAAAAATTTAACCAAGTGTGAAACACGTGGTATTTGTTTGATTTTTTAACCAAATGTGACCCCGAGCGTGCCGAAATAGAGGAAGAAAAAGAGTATACCCAGTGATGCTGATGGTGTTGCTAAGCTCAACCCAAGTATGAAGCTCCACTACTATACTTTTCATTTAAATCCTCCAAGAAAAATTTATAAATTTTTTAACCAAATGTGAAAACACGTTGTTTTTATTTGATTTTATGTGATATACATAAAAATGTTGGATTTTAAATGAGAAGCCTAAAATTGAAAAAACAAAAAAGAGAGGATATCCTTTTCTATAGGATGTGGCACTTTCACGAGTCACAATCACGATGTGTGCGAGTGTCTAATAGGGGAATGAAAGCATGTATTTCCAATGCAGTTGTATAACTGACTGCACCAACAGGCAACAACCCTATCAAAATAGGATCTGTGGAAGTTTTACTATTACCAATGGCCCAAATGATGCCTAGAGTCCAAGACCATGGCAGGAAGGGGGAAAAAAGGCATATATTCTTTCTTTGGGGTTAAATCTTGCCTAATTCAACAAGGGGATACTGAATCTTGCCTAGTATTGTGAATACTGAATCCCTAATTATTTAGGTAAATCTATAAAAAAAAAAAAAAAAATTTATGTTTTCACAATACTTTCACAATAAATCATAAGTATATATTACTGGTTATAATTTGAATTCATAACTGTAATTACTTTTTTACTTAACAGCAACAATCACTAACAACCTTTCACAATAAATCCTAAGTGACAAGTTGAAATTGTTGTGAAAAAGTTGCCAACATAGCATTTCTATAAATAAAAAATAATTAAAAGTCATCTTTCATTCTGGCTGTAGCAAAAAAATAGAACAGTCCACTTATTTTCCCCGTATGTGTGAAAATGGTGAAGTAGTAACTAGTAATTAGCTGGATGAGTGAGAAGTGGTCAAGGTCCAAAAGAAATTAAAAGAGAGAAAATATAAAAACTCAAAAGACAGACAAGGCCCAACATATTATACAAAGATTCAAACCAGCCCATTTGGTGGCCCTAAAAAATAATGAACCCAATTGTAGTTGTTTTATTATTATTGTTTTGCAAATATGCAAGTCATATAAAAAAAAGTTTAAAATGATATGTTGACATATTTATGCGTTAAATGAATTATTAAAAACTATACGTGAAATTTAAAGACGAAATAATATTTATGTCTTTTTTTGTGTCATAATTCTGTAGTTTGAAGAGAAGAATTTTAAACCATAAACTTCTCTGTTATAAAATTCCAGAATGTCAATTGAACTATAAAACTTTTGACGAAATAATACATGTATTCTATTAGAAAATAATTTTTTTTTTCATATTAAACGGATACGTGTTATGACTTAGATTAAATATTACTAATCTAAAAAATAAAAATATATTAAATGTTATGTCATCTAAAATTTTAAAGATGTGACATTTTATAAGCCATTAGATTTAAAAATTAAATTCTTAAATGTGAAACCCTTAACGTTGTTTTTATTACTGAAAGGATTAGGATTTTATCTTTGAAGGGCCAAATTAAGATAGCTGTTTTTTTTTTTATTACTACTTTTTGTCCACCTTGAGAATTTATTAACATGTGAAGCAAAAAAGAATTTCATGGATTAATTATTTACTTGATTATCTTTTTTCTATCATGTTGGCCTCTTATCTTAAGATTACAGTTATTAACATGTCCCATACATTCAGAACACTGCAAGATACTTCAGTTAAATGGCACAGAAAAAGCCTGGACATGAAATTTTCTTAGTAGAAACCGCGTTTCTAAATAAATTTCAAATACTTTGTGGTCAAATATTTAAGGAAAATAAGATTTAAATGATTTATCTTAAATATTTGAAGGACAGAATGGCAGGTAGATTGATGTTTCTTTGTGGATATCAATGAATGCTAAACACATATGCATGCTCTCTCTCTCTCTCTCTCTCTCTCTCTCTCTCTATATTTGATTGTTTTGTATATTAGCTTTAGATATGTTTTTTAAAACTTCGACACTAGTTGTTAAATGAAATGGTAAAAGCAATGTGTTATAAATAACACTAGTTGCAGATCCGCATGTTGTGTGTGATAATGTTTTAGGTAAAATACTATTTTGCTCCCTAAATTTTGTAAAGAGTTTTATTTTTATTTTTTATAATTAGTTTTATCATATTTTTCATGTTCTCATCTATAATGTTTCTTACTATTATCATATATTTGGGTAACAACGTTACGCTAAGGTCTTGTTGTAGGGTTTTCTTCTTCGGGGCTTAGGGACACACTTCTCATCTCTTGCACCATGGAAGATCTCACTATACAGTGGAATGGGCTCTCTCTATCACACAGGGAAGGTCCTAAGTTCCGGCTACACTCAGATTTGGCTTCTGCTGAATATACTATTGCTGCAAATTTTTTGACAAAGCAACCTTTAAACACTGATGCAATTGCAGCAACTTTCAAGCCGTTGTGGAGATCCAAAAACGGCTTCAGGGTGAAAACCTTGGTAACCATGTTATCTTATTCACCTTTGAAAAAAAGGAAGAGGTTGATACGATTATGGCAAACGAGCCATGGAGTTTTGACAAACATCTTATGGTCCTACAACAATATGGTAAGGACTCAATTGTGGAGGAACTATCATTTAATCTTACTCATTTTTGGGTGTAGGTCCATGGCATTCCTTTAGGATATATGAACCCAACGGTGGTGGCAAGACTTTGTGAAACTGTTGGGAAAGTTATCAGCCACACAAAAATGCCCATTGAAGATGGTGGAGGTTTCATGAGAGTGCGGGTTCTTGTTGATGTATCTCAACCCTTATGTCGTGGAAGAGTTATTTGCCTTGAGGATGGTAAAGAATTGTGGGTTTCCTTCAAATATGAGCGGCTGCCTAATCTTTGTTACTGGTGTGGGCGGCTTACACATAATGACCGTGACTGTTAATTGTGGTTAGACAGTGAAGGTACTCTCGAGGAAACAGATAAGCGATATGGTCCATGGATACGAGCTTCTCCTTTTGCGAGCTCGTGCAAGGCAATGATTACAGTACCGGGGTTCTACCTTAAAAATAAGGACATACCAAAAGGAGGTAAATCGGATGGCTTATCACAGCGGCCGCCGGCGAAAGACATGCCAAAACGTGCAAGTGAAGTTCCTCAGACTAATCAGGAAAGTGCTGAAATGATGGGAGCAATAAATTCAATTTCAAAAAATTCTTTCCTTACACAGAATGGTCGGGCTGGCCATAATCAATCAATTCCGGATTTGGCGCATTCACAGGTTAGCATGGAAACGTTGGAGAAATAAATTGAGGAAATTGACCAGGAGTTACGTAAGTTTGACTTACCCGTGAATGAAGATCATGAGCAGAGTATAGAAACTGAGAATAGTTCCCTACAATACACCCCTCCACATACAACAATATCCACCCCTAGCCCGTCATATACTCCCCCTCCTTCCCAAAATTCTAACTACACAGCTGAACCACAACAGCATCCCAACTTGGCCCCACCATCACTCATTACTCCCAAAATTCCCATAAACAACATGACCCCACCACCCCTCAATAATTCCAAGACTCCCAAAAATAATCATGCTTTTCCCATACAAGACAAAACCCATGCAAATACCCACCCCATAATCACACGTACTCCCTCTCCTTCTCAAATTCCTAATTAACATATTACACCTCAACAACTCCCAAAGCCAACTTCACCACCCCACCATAGTTCCAAAAATACCTTTGTATCTTCCTCGCAAAACAGAGCACCTAGCAACACCCCTTCCTTGGCCACATGGAAACGTATCCCACGACCTGTATCACAAGAAGCTTTGATTAAGACTGAACCACTGGGGCAGAAACGAGTAGCATCTCATCATGCACATCAGTCTGAGTTACCAAGTAAGAAATATATGGTTTCTCAAATTGATAATGAAAACATCTTGATATTGGCGGAGGCTGGTTCCTAGCCCTGCCAGGAGCAATGAGTCTACTAGTATGGAACTGTCATGGGCTTAGGAACCTACGTACAGAAGATCAGCTTGCAGAATTAGTGTGGGCAAAAGATCCCTCTGTCGTGTTTTTAGTCGAAACATGGACAGATAAAGATAGGCTAATTCAAGTTCAAGTTCAAAGACGGATAGATTTCAAGAATATGCTCGAAGTTCCATGCAGAAATAAGGTGGGAGAATTGGTGATTTTTTGGAAGGAAGATTTTGACTTATCAATTGAGACTTTCTCTCCAAATCATATTGATTCCACGATTAATAAGGGTAAAGACAATGAGTGGAGATTTACAACCTTCTATGGGGAACTAGATGCGCGGTTTAGGTATGAATCATGGGCAAAACTTCGTACCCTAAAATCTCGTAGCAGCTCGCCATGGATTTGTGCAGGCGATTTTAACGAAATTACAAGCCAATCTGAGAAGTTAGGAGGACGGATCAGACCGCATAATCAGATGCAACCTTTTAGAGATGTACTTGATGAATGTGGGTTCATGGATATGGGTTTTGTTGGTGCACCGTTTACATGGCACAAGCACTATGCAGACTATATAGTTTGGGAGAGACTAGATCGAGCGGTAGCTACTAATGACTGGTTTTCAATGTTCCCGGGGACTAAAATTCACCACTTAGATGTCACTACTTCAGACCATAAGGCTTTGTGGATTGTACCTGAAAAGATGGAGTGTGGTTTTCAGAAGCCCTTTCGTTTTGAACAAATGTGGATGAAGGATAGTGGGTGCACAAATACTATAGAAACAGTTTGGAGAAAAAATATGAATGAGCCGTGGGATACAAAAATTGTCACCAAGATAGATCAATGTGGTAAGGCACTTACACGTTGGAGCAGGCAAGCATTTGGAAATGTCAAACGTGAGATTAAGAGGAAAAGAAAAGAATTATCTAAGGCGGAGAAAACAGCAATCAGTAGAGGAGACCCAAGACCTATGAAAACTTTGCAAGAGGAGATAAACTTGCTGCTTGATAAAGAAGCCACTATGTGGTGGCAAAGATCTAGGATTTTGTGGTTAAAAGATGGGGACAAAAACACAAGGATTTTTCATAGTAAGGCTTCCCAAAGACGATGAAGAAATTACATCACTAGACTCCATGATGCTGGCGGTAATTGGTGCACAAATCAGCAACAAATCAATGATACTATTGTAGACTTCTACATGAATTTGTTCACTTCAAATAGACCCGACCACTTGGAAGAAGTTATAGATGTTATTCCTGAGGTAGTCACAGCCGAGATGAATGCAAGCTTAACTTCTGAATTTACAGCTTTGGAGGTGGAGGTAGCTTTGAAACAAATGGCCCCTTAAAGGCCCCCGACCCTAACGGTATGCCCCCCTTGTTCTATCAAAGCTATTGGCCTTTACTTGGTAATGATGTTACACAATCTGTTTTGCACTTTTTGAATTCGGGTTCTTTACCTGCTGCCCTTGGTCATTCTTTTGTTACTTTAATCCCTAAAGTAAAAAATCCAGAATTGGTGTCACAATTTAGGCCAATCAGTCTGAGTAATGTTATATACAGGGTGTTTTCTAAAGTCTTGGCTAACAGGCTAAAGAAAATAATGCCACAGCTTATTTCAGAGCATCAAAGTGCTTTCCTCTCTGATCGTTTGATTACAAATAATATCATGGTAGCCTTTGAAACTTTGCACTACATGAGAAATCATTGTGTAGGTAAGACAGGGTACATGGCTCTTAAACTTGACATGAGTAAGGCCTATGATAGAGTGGAGTGGAAGTTTATGGAGAAAGTGATGAGAAAGATGGGTTTTAATAATCGTTGGGTGGATCTAATGATGGAATGTATTACTACAGCCTCCTACTCTATTCTAATTAATGGTGATGGAAATATCAAGGCAAGTAGGGGCCTACGGCAAGGCGATCCTTTCTCCCCATACCTTTTCCTTATGTGTATCGAGGGACTTCATGGTCTCATAAAAAAGGCAGCAAGCAATGGGAATATTAAGGGTGTTTCTATATGTCGAAATGGCCCTAAACTAACACATCTTCTCTTTGCAGACAATAGCTTAATTTTTTGCAGGGCTAAGGAAGATGAATGCTTAAAGTTGCTTGAGATTTTGGCGACCTATGAGAGAGCCTCCGGGCAGCAACTTAATAGGGAAAAAACAACACTCTTTTTATGTAAATCAACCTAATCTGAAGTGAAAGAGGTGATCAAAAAGGCTCTTGGGGTATAGGTGGTTCAACAATATGAAAAGTATTTAGGTCTGCCTTCCTTTGTGGGTAGAAGTAAAAAGGAGAGTTTTGCCCATCTAAAGCAAAGAATTTGGAAGAAATTGCAAGGGTGGGAAGTTAAACTACTATCACAGGCGGGGCGAGAAATTTTAATCAAAGCTGTTGCACAAGCACTTCCTACCTATACGATGTCTTGCTTCAAGCTACCAATCACTCTTTGTCATGAGATTGAAGCTTTGATCCATAAATTCTATTGGGGGCAACGTGGAGATGCTAGGAAGATACATTGGGTAAAGTGGCAAGAGATTCTATTGGGGGCAACGTGGAGATGCTAGGAAGATACATTGGGTAAAGTGGCAAGAGTTGTGCAAACCAAAGTCACAAGGTGGTATGGGCTTTAAAGACCTCTCCCGGTTTAATGATGCTCTCTTGTCCAAACACACTTGGCGACTCCTTCATGATCATCACTCCTTATTTTATCGGGTCTTCAAGACACGATTTTTCCCATATTGTAGTATTATGGAAGCAAAGGAATCAAGTAACGCTTCGTTTGCATGGAAGAGTATCCTTAGGAGTCGAGATGTAATTAAAAGAGGGGCTGTCTGGCGGATTGGGAATGGTAATTCAGTTCATATATGGGGTGATAGGTGGCTGCCAGGGGCGGTCAATAATAAAATCATCTCCCTTGCTATTGTAGCAAATAATACTACCATGGTTCGTTCCTTGATTGATCAGACCAACCGGGAGTGGAAAGGGAAGCTCATTGACTCCTATTTCTTTGAGTGGGAAGCCAATATCATCAAGAACATACCTCTTTGCCGTTCTATTCAAGAGGATGTTTTAACATATACCTCTTTGCCGTTCTTAATTTTTAGCCATTAATTATTTATCAGGGAAGAATTGCTCTTTTTCAATTATGCATTTTGAAGATTGTTTCTTTTAGATGCATCTAAGTTTGCAATATATGCTAGCTTGGAATTTTCAAATTTTGGTCCATTCTTTGTAATAATGGTTTTTTTTTTTTTTTGGGTAGTAGAGCAAGGATGTGATACTTCTGTTTTGTTGGATTTGCTAGAGAAGAAGGAAACAATGATGCTTTTGTATATGTTAATTATCAAATTTGTTACATATTTATTGTCATAAGCATGCAAGACCAAGTTATGCAACATTTTTGGAGAGCTACATTGATAAGGATCAAATGAAACACAACCACATTGATTAAGAACTAAGAAGACAGCCACTTTGATAAGGAGATAGAGATGAAGTTTAAGTCCCGCTCGACTAAAGATAAATATGTAATTTCAATATTAGTTGTTTAGATTGGTTTCAATAAACTAAGCTTTATCTTAGCAAAGGATATCGAATAAAAGGATAAACTTTAGCTATCTTATAGGATCAGGTAGATTCTCATAGAAAGTATATCAATTGCTTGTAACGTTGATTTATATTCAGCCATGTAGAATAAAGAATATTTGATTAGTTTGTTAACTTTTGTACACCATTCAAAACATGACATTCAAGCTCCTAGTTCATTATGTACAGCCCTTGTAGTTGTTTTGGTGTTGTAAATGTAATGGTGTTCTACTGTTGGATTGTATTTTGAAGAACTATCTTGTATATTTATTACATTTGAAATGAAATTAATCATTAATGTTAAAAAAAAAAAAAAATTGGACTTAAGGATTTAGGGAAGTTGCATGATTACTTGAAAGATTGTTACAAATGTTGCAAACTTTCATATCTTATTTCTCATAAACCATAAAAGTAATGTCCCCAACTTTATTACTTCTTCACAAAGTACAAAGAAAGCCGAAGCCTCTTAAACAAACACTTACTAAGGGATGACTTGGCCAATACTAGTATTATTGTAATTTATTGTGGCAAATAGTTAATTGAGACAAAAGGAAAAATAATTGAGAAAAAAAATATCATTATTATAAAAAGTGATTGTTTACAATAATATTACAATTGTTCAATTAAATTTCTCTAGAATAATATTACAATCATTCATTTACACTCTAAAAACATTCAATTCTTTGTCAATATCGTATATGCATTCACTTCTTAAAGTCACAAAAAATCTTGGACAATGCACCTCAAAAACTCTCACTTGATATTCAACAACTTCCATTCCCTTCTACCAATGTCATAAGATTGAACATCTACCAATTGCAAAAGTAGCTTAAACTTGGCCAAATCGTCGTTGTACACCAGAACAAGAAAACATTAATGAAACATTAAAATTAATTTCTCTTTTTGTTAACTGAAAAGCACATTTTTCTATGCTTTTGGCAACTTGAAGCATGTTAGATTAAAATTCAATTCAAGGAATGTGTGCATATATGCAATACACAATGTAGTCACTAGTTGGCAATTTTGGCTTTGAAAAGCAATCGTAGTATTTAGTACTTTCAATTGTGCAACATTGCAACTACAACCAAGTTCAAGTTCAATAATTAGCAAAAATAAATAAATAAATAAGTAATTCAAAAAAGTAGTACTTGAAATTTTACTCTTTATCAAACCTTTAGTTTGATTCAAAAGATTAATTGAAGTTAATTTTTTTTCTTTCAAAAAATCAGTACTTAAACTTTTACTCTATCAAATTTTTGGATTGGCACAAAAGTTTAATTGTTGTTGTTATCAAATTTTTCTTTTTCTTTTTCAATTCCCTCACTTCACAATGATACAGTTCTAACAGATAGCAAGCACATGGTCACTTTTTCTACCTATCATATATACCTGTCGTTTCTTTTTCTTTTTCTTTTTTCCGGATTTGGCTTATTAGTGATCAAAAAGACAATTTGCCATTGCCACCGGTTGTAAAGATATTGACCA
Source organism: Notholithocarpus densiflorus (assembly GCA_030021035.2). Classification (NCBI taxonomy): domain Eukaryota; kingdom Viridiplantae; phylum Streptophyta; class Magnoliopsida; order Fagales; family Fagaceae; genus Notholithocarpus; species Notholithocarpus densiflorus. The sequence goes on along the minus strand of JARYZH020000009.1, from coordinate 4,689,378 downwards.
TTAAAATCGCCATTTCAACACACACAAATGATGAATCATTATTGGTGATCATTTGTTAAGTATCTACTCTCTCATTAACTAATATGAGACATTGAATTGAACTTTTTTTTTTTTTTTTTTTTTTGAGAGAGTTTCAACCTATGGCGTCCGCTCCTGATGATAGCTCTTTATCATTAGACCAAGACACCAATCAGTTTTTGGTGTAGGCGGGAATTGAACTCCAGATCTCTTATACAACCATCAGAGACTTTACCAGTTGAGCTAACTAGAACCCACAGACATTGAATTGAACTTAACTAGCAATAGTTTACATCAATATAAAACTCTATTATATATCTAACTTTAAAGAAATTTAAAATTCTACTTCAATATAAGTTCTATTATCAAAGTTGCCAATGTTTTACTCTACATAAAACTCTATTACTTATGGTTCAAGTAATTTGAATTTCTACTTTAGTTAAAATTCTATTATGAAATGCGTGGGTCAAAAACACTTGAAAGAGAAATTTAACAACTGATTCCTAATCAACACAACTAATTTCTTCAAAGTGGGAGAGAAGAATCCACAATGGGAAGATTAAGAAGATAGATCATGTCAAAAAATGACTGAATCATGCGTTTATATATGAAGAAATGGAATTCTTGTGGTACTGTTGATGCCTCCCGATTGCCAACCACCTATCGCGACAACGCTCACATTTCTCTCGAACACTTGTTCGGAAGAAGGCATGGGTGCGGGTGATGTGAAAGAGGGTGAAAGAAAGGGTAACCACTGGTGTTTGACTGAATTGAATGAATTTTAATCAATTATTACCAAAGGTCGTGAAGTCGCCACCAATTATTAGGTTTTTTCTAAGGCATGATTGGTTACCTAACTTTATTAGATTTTCTTGCCAATCATAAGCTAAGAAAAAGGGTCATTTTTCCTAATCTAATACGAATGGTAAAAAATCTTCATTTTTGAGTTCGAAAGTTTGGTTACATGTGGAGAAGGTATTAGGCACCCCACAATGTTTGTCTAGAGACAGTCCTTTATTTTGGAAAAAATCTTAATTTTGGGTCGTTGGCATTTAAAAACAAGCTATTGTATAGTTAAAGAAATGACATACTCACATAAATGTTCATGTTTAAAAGTTACTTATCACAATTTTTTTTTTTTTGCACTACATGAAATTATTTACTTATACAACATACAAAGTTACTTACAAAGTTTGATCGTCCAAGATTTGATTTTTTTTCCTAGATTTGAGATGACAATTTGCTCCAAATTTGCTGATGATGGGTTACACTTTAAATTATATACTATATAATAAAAATTAGGTCTAGAAGCAATGGTTGGACTAAGTGGATATTATGTTCAATTTCCATGTGGTTGCACCAAAATGCTATAAATTTTTAGATATAAATAACAACTCAGTTGTTTATATCAACGTTTCCTTCATTGCCTCGCTAGTACTTACAAATGTTAGGCCTTTTTGTAAGTGTTAGTGTTGTAAGTTTTGTCTTCCCACTCCCTCCATCCCTATTTTTCCTGTGTCTGCTGTCTATATTCTCTAAAAAAAAAAAAAAAAAAAACATTTTCTCCATCAATTTAGCAAATCTTTTATTAGAAATAAAACCTTTTTTTTTTATTCACATTAAGTTTTATGCACTTTAATTTTACCGGCTAATGTTGTATCTCAATGGCTTGAATACTTATAACAAGTTCCAAGACTTGGGTTTGAGAGTTGGTGAGAGAGAGAGATAGACCAATTTTTTCTTTCATAAAAGTAGTACTTGAACTTTTACTCTTTATCAAATCTTCAGTTTGATACAAAAGCTTAATTGAAGTTGAATTTTTTTTTCTTTCATAAAATCAGTACTTAAACTTTTACTCTATCAAATCTTTGGATTGACACAAAAGTTTGAATGGCTGTTGTTATCAACTTTTTCTTTTCTCCTTTTCTATCCTAAAATCAGTACTAAAAACTGTTAAGGACATATTTTGTGTAATTGGCTAATCCTTTGACAAAACGCACTTTACTTGTATTTGGGTAGATCTAGGATGAGTTTAATACTTCAAGGAACATGTTGTTCAAGTCTAGTATTAAAGCCATGAAGATTGGACCAAGAAACAAGTGAAGAAAAGCTGTTCATTAAAGCTGGACAGATAGCTCGACAGCTTCTCGACACCTCCTCAACAGCTAGCTATCTATCGAGCCTCTTAAAGTGTTTCTTTTCGCAATCTCGACACCTTCTCGATAGCTGGTGGATCAATCAAGAAAGCTTTTGTTCCCTCGATAGCTTCTCGACACCTGGTGGATCAATCGAGCCTCATCTCTTGTGTCTGATGTTTTAAATCTCAACACCTGCTCGACACCTGCTATCTATCGAAGTTACAGGAAATCAGAATTTTCAGATCTGATTTTTGGGCCAGGCTTTTGTATTTGTGTAGGGTTTCTTTTCTCACAACCCTAAACCTATATAAGGCTTATTTTAGAGGCCGTCACATAATAGAATACAAGGAGAATATATGCAAAAGGTGACCGATGCCTTATTCTCTCTGAAAGAAGCTACTGCGTCTTTTGCGCCTTAGGGTTTTGTAACCAAGTGCTTCTTGATCTTCATTGTTGATGAAATGAAGAACTTTGCAGCCAACATCTTCTTCTAGTTGGTGATTGAAGTCACGTATTGGGATCTGCGCAATTGGTTAGTCATGTACTAGGATTCGTGCATCAAAGGGTGGCGTTCATATATTGAAGAGTTCAGAGGTTCTGAAGCGGTAGAAGGTTTCTGCTGTGAGTTCATCTACGGGGATTGTAGAGTCTAGGGACAAAGGTTTTGTACTAGATCTGAAACTCCTTTTCATTATAGTGGATTGCTTTTCGGGAAGGTTTCCCCCCAGGTTTTTTACTGTGAAACTGGTTAGTTTCATTGGTTTTCCTAGGTCATCATATCTTGTCTTATTTATTTTTCTGCTGCATGATTTTGACATGATATTGATGTTTGTTTGTTTGTTTAAACAAGTTTTATTCATAATAAATCTAATTAACAATTTGGACTTAAAACTTGTTAATTCTATCAACCGAGGTCTAAATTTCCCAACAAGTGGTATCAGAGCACTTGTCCAAACAAGTGGTATCAGAGCGGGTTCACTCTGATTGGATTAATTTCTTGAGTGTGATCCTTGACCCCCATTGTCATGGATCATGGACAATCTCTTTTGATTCCTCCTTTATTTGATGGAACTAATTATGCGTACTGGAAAGTTCGTATGAAAGTTTTTTTGCAGGCTCTTGGTGAACAGGTATGGCAAGCTGTTGAAGTTGGCTGGATTAAGCCAAAGGAAGCGTCGGTGGATTGGGATGATGCAATAATCATAGCGGCAAATTTCAACAGTAGGGTCTTGAATGCTTTGTTTTGTGGGGTGACCAATGAGGAATTCAGGAAAATATCATCCACAGAAATTGCCAAGGAAGCATGGACCATTCTTGAGACCACCTATGAAGGTACCAAGGTAGTAAAGACTGTAAAGCTTCAAAGACTCACTAGTAGTTTTGAAGAAATAAGGATGGAGGAGGATGAGACCTTTGATGAGTTCTATGCCAAACTCAAGGATATTGTGAATTTTGCCTTTAATCTTAGAGAATTTATAGCAGAATCCAAGATTGTTAGAAAAATTCTTAGGTCCTTACCTGAAAAATTTCATGCCAAGATCACTGCCATTGAAGAAGTCAAGGACATTGATCAAATTCCTTTGACTGAGCTTGTAGGGAATCTTCAAACCTATGAGATGGGATTAGGCTCAATGGGAAAAGGTGGAAAGAGTAAAAACTTGGCTCTTAAGGGTATAGAGAAAGAGATTGAGGACTCTGAAGATGAAGATAAAAGTGAAGATGAGGATGGGGATCTAACCTTCATAACTAATGAGATTATCAAGCTTCTTTAGTTTAGGAAAAAGGATAAGGGCAAACCTCCTAGAAAACCTAAATCCTCAAGGAAGGGCAAGAATGAGAAACCCCTCATCCAATGCCATGAGTGCAAAGGTTTTGGTCATATGAGGATAGAGTGCCCAAACTACCTCATGAAGGAAGAGATCAATGAGTCAAAAGATAAAAGGTTGGTTGCTACTTGGAGTGACACTGAGAATGACTCTTCTGATGAGTATGTGGGTGAATGTAGTCACGTTATGGCCTTTGCTGCCTCAACCGATAAGGTGATTGTGGAAAGTGCTAGTGACAGTGAGGATTCTTCTGATGATGAAGTACCCAAGAAGATGACTCTTCAGGAAGCCTATGATAAGCTATGCACTGAATTCATAAAATCTAAAAAGACTTCTCATCTTTGTAGAAAAGAGCTTAATGAGGTAAAGACTGAAAAAGCTGATTTGGTAGTCAAACTAGATGAGACTACAATGTTAATTGAGACTCTTGTTGTGGAGAAAACCTCATTAGAAGAGAAGGTCAAGAATCTTGAAGTTGAGCTTAGTCAAGCTAGAACTCAAATAGAGAGGATGTCTAATGCAAAGCTTGATGAGGTCTTGAGTGCTCAAAATCCCAATTCTGATAAGACTGGCTTAGGATATGCTGTCTCCTTCGGTCCCTCCTCTTCCATGGCTTCTGGATCAAGGACTGTCTTTGTGCTACAATCTGAGAAAGGTAATAAAGGTATGAAATCCATAACTTATTTGTCTAAATCTAAATCCTTTGTTAGACCTCATGTTTGTCACCATTGTGGTGCTTTTGGACACATTCGTCCTAATTGCTTTAAGTTGTATCCTTATAAGCAATTGTCCAAACGGTCACAGGTTTCCTCTCAAGGACCTACACCTTTGTTTGGAGAGTTATTAAAAGTTTTGAGCTTTTTAACTCAATTTCAGGAGAATCTTAATTCTTCTATGTCCTTTAGTAGACATACTAGGACACGTGCCTTTTCATTTTCACGGCCAAAGACTCGTGCTGTGTGGGTGAAAAAGAAACCTAAGACTTAATTGTCTTTTCTGTTTGTCCTATGCTTTAATTCTTTTTATCTAAAGTTGGACTCTCTTTGCTTGATTTCTTATCTATTTTTGGAATCGTGCTTTCATGCATCTGCATCTTTCTTTCATGGTTTCATGTTGTTTGTCTATTTTTGTTTGGTTGTTTAGTTTTTATTTTGTTTTTTTTTTCAAAATAAAAATAAAAAGGAAAAATAAAAAAATAAAAATACAAAAGCAGTGTATGTTTGTGTACATTGGTACTTGTGTACCTTGGATAGCCATTGAAACAAAGTTTTCTAAACTTTGTATCTCTTGTAACTTAGATGAGCATCTCTATGCACAACTAAGCAAGTGAGCTTTGTGGCTCTTGTTTGTGATGAGTAAGATTAAGTTATCTCTTGTACTTAACACTCGTATCACTCTTTTTGATGGGAATGATTAGAAAATCCTAAGAGAAAGGCATAAATAACCATCTCACCACTGTTGTCTGCCAATCATGAATGACATTTGTGTGCTTCGGCATAGCAAAATTGGACTGTCAAATGTTTAACATAATTGGGTATTTATTTTCTATCTATTATATGCCCATGCATGATTTGCTTGAAAAGAAAAATATGCAAAGAAAATGAAAAAGCAAAAAGATCAAAAATGCTTTTAAATATGATTGCAAGCGTGTTTTCTAGGAGATGTGGGAGTTATAGGATGTACCTCGAAGGTGATAATCCCCATCAAACAGTTATGATTGTGTGTGAGTTAAAGTGATTTACTCATGTCTCAAATTGTCATAACATGTTGACACATTTGCAATCTTGTGATGTTCTTCACACACGACACGCAATATTCTTTGCTACTCTTGATACATGTGCAGGTACAATGTGATTTGGCCATCACAAGGTTTTACATGTGTTAATGTATGCTCACTAAACTGTATTAACTTGTTTTTTAAATATAAAATTGGTTAGACTTATTTAGTGCGTGTGTGTGTTTTGGGTTATATGTGCTTAACATTTTTCTTATTGAGAGATGTGTTTTTTTCATGTTTTGCATCTTTCTATTATCTTGTCATCCATAGCATCTTGTTTCATTACATTCATGCATTTTTATGGATTTCTTGTACCCCCTTGATCATCCTTGATCATTTTTATGTTTCTCGGGTGAATCTTTCTCGCTTCTTGTACCCTTTGTCAATCATGACAAAAAGGGGGAGAAATTGTGGAGAATATGTAGTTTCTTTCCGGAAGATTCTTCATGTTAGGGGGAGAAATACATGCCCTTGTAAGGGGGAGTTGTGTTTCATCTTGTTAGGGGGAGTTCTTACCTCCTTCTTCTTGTACCTTGGGTCTTGTGACCATGCTTACATACATTGTGCTTATCTTTGATGATGTATGTCTTCTTCACCTACCTCTACATGTGTTGTTTCTTTTCTATCTCCATACACATGTTTCTTATTCTTGTATGCAATCTATTATTTCTGTTTCACACTAAGATGCCTTGATGAGTTTTGTTTAATGTGTTTCAGAAATATAGGTTGTCAAAGTCTACTTGCCATGAACTCTCTTCTTGCAAAGTTTGACTAATGAAAGAATAATTATCACTGACAAATACTAGGACTAAAATAGATTATAAGTGCATAAACAGATTTTATGAGTAATTACAAAAGTTAAGTCTACAAACACTAATGACAACTATGTCTCAATATAACATTATATCCAAAAGAAACGAGATTCGACAATGGCATAAAAACACACCTTTATTTCAAAGTATGGAGATGCAACGCGTTTCAATGAAAAAAAGATTAGTGCACCAAAGGACAATGTCACAGGGCACAGGTAATTGAAATTAATGGAAGACATAGTTAGCCAAAGGAACAAAGATCTTACTACAACTTGGATCCAAATGATCTCAATCACTTATTGTACTTCCAAAGACAAAAATAAATGCAAGAATTTTACAAAAGCAGATGCAAAGCAATTAGACAATAAATATAAAAATTATGAAACCAAATTATTTATTCACTACAAATACACCTGATATATGTAATCTCAAGCTCCAATGAAGATTATATTCTTCTAAAATTTAGAAAAATTTCAAAAATTTTCCGAATAACAATATTTAATGTTGCTAGCTAGTATTCGAACACGGGACCTTTAGTCACAGGGTAAAATCCAACCACCTTCTACAGAAACAACATAGCAATTAATCACGTAAACATCATAATTCATTACCACCATCTATTGAACTATGCACCACACCTTCAAACTACCTTCATCTGTAAATTCAACAAAGGCGAAACAAATAATGGAATTTGGGTCACTGCATATACAACAGTCAACAACCTTTACTCAAAAAATGAACTTGTTCAAGACCAAAATTTCAATTACCATAACATTTATTTAAAAATTGACAAACACAGCAGCAAGTTGTTTGCCAAACAAAGGGAAAAACTTTATATTTCTACATATGAAACTATACAACAAAACCCAACCGTAATCTAATCCAAAAGAACATTTAAAAAGAAAAGACCATATACGGTTTATTATACATTTTGTTGATAATAGATAATAGTATGAGAGCAAATAGTCTCCATCTTCATTGAGACATTTCATCAAACAGGTCCAAGTCTCCTTTCGACACTAAATCGTGGGTTTGGATTTTTTTTACAAATGTAATTTTGGGGGGAAAAAAAACATACAAAAGGAAACAGAAAATGATAGAGAAATAAATAAACCTTCTTGCAACATCAGGTGTTAGAAAGAGAAGATTTTGGAGGTTTTGAAAGAGACTAGATCATCACAACCCGTAAATCCCACAAAATAGAGCTTACTTTGCTTCATTTTCCCAACATCCAAACTGGGCTTATTGAAAAAAATGTCAGAGAGATGGAAATAAAAAACTTACTGGGCAGTGGTAGTGCCAGCGATGTTAGCGTCGCGGAGGTAGGAAAGGGTAGCCAAACGGTAGTGATTTTTTTTTTTTTGAATTCAAACGGTAGTGATTATGAACAAGGAAATCTGAGAGAGAATTCCCAAAATGATAAAATCAGGAATAGCTTTTAGTTAGCTTTTGATTTTTGAATTGAATTTAAAACATAAAAATTTTTGCTGACTCGCCAAATGAAAATTTGAATTTGCTTAGAATGATTTTTTTTTTTTTTTGAGAAAGTGCTTAGAATGAATTTAACGGATGGGACTAACAGGTGTTAAAATGTGTGGGTGTGTTGGTATGACGTGGCAGTTAAGTTGATGTCATCCATTTTTAATGACATGGCTATTTTCTATTGGTTGGGACTATCTTATAATTTTCGTTGTAATCTTAACTTGTTTTGGATTAAAATGCCATAATTAAAAGTTCAATACAACTTAAATTGGGATAAAAACTTCATTTCTATTTCTCCCTAACCAATTTATAAGTGTCTACGAGAACTGAAATAAATTTCAATTTTTAAACTTTATTTTCATTCAATTGAGTATACTAATTTTTAAATTTGTTCAATTCACTTATTCTGTCTAATTTCATTAAAATTTCCATTAAAAATATTTTTCTTATATAAAAAATCTATAAAATAAATTAAAATATTTTATATATTTTTATGCGAGAATTTGTTTTGTAAAATATATATATATATTTTTTTTCATTAGTTAGTTGAATACATAACATCAAATTTTTTTTTTTTACGGAATTAGATGAAATGTTTGAATTGAATAAATTTGAAACTTAGAGGATCAATTGAATAAAAATAAAGTTAGTGGACTGAAATGAATTTTAGTCAAATTTAGAGGGAGCAATTTGCATTTTATCATATTTTAAATTTTATTATAAACCAATTTAGTGTCTATTAGAACTCTATTTTGGCTTATCATAACGAATCTAATTAGGTAGTGAGGATATTTTAAATTTTATTATAAATTACTAGTAGCATGCCAAAAAGAATCTTAAAAAAATTGTTGCAATTTAGTGCAGATACTTGACACAATCATGACTTATAAGTTTAACTTTTATTATATAATATATGATTTTTAGTAAGTTTTTATTTTTACAACATAGACGACAAAAGAAAATTTGATATAAAAACTAAAAACAAATATTTGAGTACTAGTGGTCGAGTGGAGAAAGATTATGGCCCCGTTTGGTATACAACTTCAAACACATGTTTTCAGTTTTTAAACAACATTACATGTATTTCTACACATTTTTTCACCCACACGTATTTTCAAAAAAATTAAAAATTGTTATTTAAACACACATACCAAATGGGCCATATGTATGAGAAAGTGAGAATGAGAGAGAGATATGAGGGGTGAAGTGAACATAAGAAACTAAGAAGGTGAGAGTTAGAGAGAGAAAGATTTGAAAGTCTAAAATTGTGGAAATAAAAAAAAAAAAAAAAAACAGATGCCCAAAGAAAAAAAAAAAAAAAAAAAAAAAGGGGTAGACCTCTTGATGTAGGGGTCGGGTTCAAAATTCAAATTGATTTTTTTTTTTTTTTTGTCACAGATTCAAAATCTCTTGCCTATATCTATCTTTTATCTTTCGGATTTGGATGAGTTAACGGATTTAATCCAATTTTGTCAGGTTTAAAAGGGTCCGAGAGAGAGAATCAAAATTTGAAAGACCAAGGCTGTTGAATTAGTTTACATTTGATTAAAAAAAGAAAAAGAAAAAACACTTCACTAAAGGTAAAAAAAAATAACAGTACCCTCACCAACAACCTACAGCAATAGCTTTTGTGGCTTGGTGGCAACAAAAGTCAAACTGCTGCGAACCTTAATCATATTGTATAGAATAGAAGTATTTTGAACCAATCCAATGTCACGGCATCTGTTATGGTCAATTTGTTCTCCACTCTTCACCCACTATAAAGTGCCAAGCAAACACATCACGCAATGCACATGCAGTACTACACATGAGAGTGAGTTGCCAAGTTTTGAGAGAGAGAAGAAGGATGGGAGCTAATGAGAAGAGGAGCCTCTCAGTCTCTGCTATGTCCATCTTCCTAGTGATATTTTATCAACTAGTCTTCAACACAAATCATATTGGAGCTACTACTTCACTGTCCACTCAGTTCAACTTCAACAACAACAACAACAGCAGCAGCACCTACCACTGCAATGGCTCTGTGCATGAATGTCTCATTATGGACGGCATAGACTCGGAGTTGATCTTCATGGATTCCGTCCACACAACCAGAATACTTGTTGATGTTAAAACAAACTCAATCGCCGAGAATGCCGTCCGAGACCCTGACCAGTCAGCAGTCAGGTCTTGTCCAAACGGCCAACCTTATGGACAATGTCCGCCCCCTCCCAACCAAAAGTCTTGTCCGCAATCGATATATAAACGCTCCCCGTGCTAGCCTCCTAGGGGTGGTATAAATAATATTACTCGAACCCATTTTTCTCGAAATAAACAACATAAATGGGTTGGATATATTTATATATATTTGTTGTGTAAAATTAATTATTAGTTAATATTAATGGATAAATGAGTGATTATATATATCCAATCTATTATTATTCTGTTAAATTATTCCAACTATTCTATTGCTCGCCTGCACTGCTTCCTTCCGTGTAATCTCCTTTTTCTTTGTTAACGTAGTTTTCTTTTGGGTATCGGTGATCAATGAAATATCTTAAAATGAACTATATATATAAATGAGTTCATCTCTCGTAAGAATAGAATTAGAGGATATGGTAATTTATGATTTGTTGTGTAACTTTTACGTAGGGATTGTTTAAAATACATATTACACTATCAAAGTTTAGAGTGGTTCTTCATTATAAAAATTGATAACTTATATTCTCACAAATAATGTGTCCATTCAATCAAGATATATTTGCTAAAATCTTGCCTTAACTTATCCAAAAATATTGTCATTTTGGGAAGAAAAAAGAGAGTAGAAAAATGATGTTATTTCTAACATATTAAGTCAAAATTTGTGACGGATCATAATGGAAGAGGCAAATTGGCATTATTGTAATAGGGAAAAATTACATTTCTTTTACCATAAACTATCATCCTAATTATACTTAACCCTTTGAACTAGCGAAATGCATTATTGACAACTAACTCTAAAAATAAGTTACACTTAACTCTAAATTGCATGTTTTGCTACTAATTATGACAAAATTTTAACATTAGCATAACAATTTGCCCCATAATCATTTTTTTTTCTAGAGAAATGAGTCAATTAGTTTTTCAATACTTAATTCCGTTAGACTTAACAACAAAACTGACGATAAGGGACATTGAAATAGAGCTAATAATTTGGGAAAAGTCAAATGTGATTTCAATATTTTAAGGGGTTAAATGTAATCGAAATGATAGTTTAAGGTTAGAAAGTGTAATTTGCCCTTATAGTTGATGATGTAAATAGCATGTTTTGTAAGTAAATGGACCAATTTAGAAATTACACCAAACTTTAATGGTGTGAAGTACATTTTAATAATAAAAATAATAATAAAATAAAAAGAACGTTGTATTGTAAGCTTTAGAAGATATTTGCTTTGCACGTTGGTACAACATTTTATACTTATGTACATAGAGAAACTAAATTATCATCTTACGCCACTTAATAAAAATTTTAAAAAAATCAATATTTTGTTGAATCCAACATTTGATTTTATGGCTTCTATTTGGTTTTTACATACAATTAATAACTTTCTTTCTCAAAACACTATACATGTTTTTTAAAAAAAAAATTAGGAATCACTCTTGCTTTGACCAAATTTTGTGCGCTCGTTGGATATATTATCGACCAATAAATAAAACTTACATTTTTTTTTTAAAAAAAAAGGTAAAAGTATTGTTTTTGGGGAGGGGTGAGCTCCCTTAGAAGGTACTGTCCGCTTTGGGTGAAGACCCTCACGGTTTTGTCCCACATTGGGAAACTACGCCTCTCACCCTTGACTTATAAGCATTGAGCCTAAGAAGGAGTGTACCAATCATGTGTAGTACCAATATAAAGTAATATATGTGGATAATTTATAAAGTATTCATCTTAAACTTTAAAAAGTTAAATTTTATTTTTTTAAACTATTAAAAAATATACATTTTTTCCTTAAACTTATAAAGATCTTTTTTTTTTTTTTTTTCTAAACTATTGCCAAAAAAAAAAAAATTCTTTTTTCGTTCCTTATTTATTTATTTATTTAAAAAAAAAAAAAAACTTTCATATCGTATGTATGGTAATCTATAGTTTCATACTTTTAAGGATGAAAATCAAACTTCAAGCAAATGCCAAAGACGAGTGTATTTTTTACTAGAAAGAAATTCTAGAAACTACAAAAGCCTATTTTCATTGAACTTCCTACTTTTCGATTGATAATACTTTACTTTGCGGTAAATTTAAAACATGAGTAATTAAAATTTGAATAAATCTGTTAACTTTGAATTGAACTACCATACAATAAAATTGTAGGAGTAATATATAAGACCTATGGACTATGATTATGAACTGAAGTGAAGTATGCATGCTCTTAGAGCTGAGAGCCTGAGACAAAGAGGTGAGAATTGGAATACCGACGTAGTACGCACGTGCAGAGTAATTAATATTAAGAACTTTTAGGAATAGAAATAATTTGAAGAATAAATGACATGAGTGGACTTAGTGATTCTTAAAATTTCATGATGTTTTTGAAGTCTTGGAATCAAAACTTCTAATTAGTTTCTAGGGTCCACCCTCAAGGGATTTTTTACTTTTTTTTTTTTTTTAATTTTTATAACATGGTGATTTTTGGATATCTTTTTTTTTTTTAATTAAGAAAAAAAAATTGAAGAGCAAAGAAGGTTTAAAAAATAAAATTCAAATTCAAAGACAGAATTTTCAAAAGGAAAAAAAGGTTTACTTTCAAATTGGTTTGGACTTTAAAGAATACTTTATCCAACTCTCCAACCCACTAGGTGACGGTGAAAAAGACCATTCACATGTATTTTTAGTCACATGACATTTTTAATGAGTTATATAATTTTTAAAGTAATATATGTGGATAATTTTATAATTGTCACATAGTGAGTTAGATGGTATTCTTTTAAGACCATTGTTTGTTACACACGTGTGTATTAAGCTTTAGCCTTCTTCTAAATTGGATTGGAGGAAATCTTAGTGACTTTGTCAAACTTGTTTTTCTTAGTTACAACTTACAACAGAGGAAGTGAGAGATTTGAACTTAGATGTCATATACCTTGTCAAAATTCAAAAGTAGTTTATTTCTTTAGGTCATGCGATGGCTTTGTGCAGATAGCTACGAAATATCGTGTCAATTACTTTCGCATGAATAGTGGATTACGCACATTCATATGTAATTCTTTTTTCTTTTTCTTTTTTGGTTAAATAAAAATGGGAGGTTAGCTAAGTTACGCTAGCCCCCAGGCAGGGCGCTTAGATAAAGACTTAAAGCCAATTATTGTGGATGCCCACCAATGAAGGACTGATAGTAGTGGGACTCGAACTTAGACAAATTAGGCGAAGTGCCCGAATATTACCAACTGAACCATCCCCCATTGGCCATTCAGATGTAATTCGATGCTTTGAAAATCTTGATCACCCGCATTAAAAGAAATTACTTAAGCATGAGCTATGAATGTGATCATACTAATATATTATTTTGAATGCCTCTTAGTAAACATTGGAGTAATAAAAAAAACCATTTGGATCGTACCACCATATCGCCATCTTTTTACAGGCCACGCGACAGGTTCAGTAATTCCCACTCACTTATAGTGCCCAACAATTCCATTTCCATTAGTGCCCCACTCCCCACCCAATTTGAGATACTTTTTGCAAAATGGTGACTTGTTATGGAGTGAAAATCATTGTTTGATGACTGCTCTTGAAAATAATAAGTAATTTAAGGAGACGTAGCATTACTTGTTATCATATAAATCCAGGACAAAATTGGCAAATGCCATTTTTTAAAAAATAATCCAATGTTTTGCTCTATTTTTCAAACTAATTAGGGAAATGCCTCTCTTTTGAAACTCGATTTTCTCAAAATCGAGTTAAGTCCTATAATAGCGTTTTAAGGAGCCTATAGTGATGTTTTAAGGACCTATAGTGGCGTTTTGGAACTCGAGCTCCATAAACTCAAGTTATAGGTAAAAAAAAGAAAAAAAATTACATGTAACTCAAGTTCATGGAGCTCGAGTTCCGAAACGCCACTATAAGTCCTTAAAACGTCATTATAAGCTCCTTAAAACGCCACTATAGGGTTCTAGAATTTTTTTTTTTTTTTAAAAACTCGATTTTGAGTAAATTGAGTTTCAAAAGAGGGGCATTTCCCTAATTAGTTTGGGAAAAGGGGGCAAAACGCTGGATTGTTTTTTTTAAAAAGGGCAGAGGCCAATTTTCTCCTATAAATCCACTACTAATATTGCTTTTTCACTTACTAATAGTTACTTACCCAATCAACCGTTTGTAAAAAAGTTTGTGGACGTAACATTACTAATAAGAAAAATAATCTGCTATCAGTATTCAAGGAAACTCCAGAGGCCAGGGTAAAGGTCTGTTGAAACATTTTTTGTATTTGGTCTTTGTTTATTAAACAAGTAAATAATAAATAATTTACAGATAAAATATTGTCCAAATAAGCATTAGCCTATTTATTTTCCATAAGTTGTTTGGGTTCATGACCTACATTATTATTTTACTACATGATCCTTGGTCATATTTTTAACCGCATGAGTTGAATTCCAAGGCGTACACTTACAAATGAGCTCGACACCAAAGGAGTGCCTTTGAAAGCACACTGTTAATGTATATGTATACATGCCTTGCCCACTGGGCTCATTCTCAGATTACTTTTCTTGTACTATATTTTACTTGTATATAAAGGCTTTCTATTGTACAATTACAGACACATAAATACATAGATTATTCCTTTATTACCAATTTTATAGATCCTTCTCTATCAAAATTTGTTCACCTCCATCCATTAAACCCAACAAGTCTTTACAGATATGTCACTCAACAAGTCTTTATAGATATGGCACTGCCTCTGCTAGCCATGTTGGGCCAAAATGGGCAAATGCCCTTCTTTTGAAACTCGATTTTTGGACAATCGAGTTATAGCAAACTGAAAATTAAAAAAAAAAAAAAAATTTTTTTTTTCTGGAACTCGAGCTCCATGAACTCAAGTTCCATGCAATTTTTTAAAGCCCTATAGTGGTGTTTTAACATGCAAGTTTTTTTCTTAAATCTGATCGCTCCATAGGGAGGCCCATAGTGATGTTTTAAAACCCTATAGTAGCGTTTTAAAGCCCTATAATGACTTTTTAACATGCAAGTTTTTTTCTTAAGTCTGATCGCTCCATAGGGAGCCTTATAGTGGCATTTTTCATGGAACTCGAGCTCCATGAACTCGAGTTCCATGCAATTTTTTATTATTATTTTAGTTTGATCGCCCCATACTCGATTTTCTACAAATCGAGTTTTACATTGAAACTTGATTTTGAGAAAATCGAGTTATAAAAGATGGGCATTTCCCTAATTAGTTTGGAAAATAGGGCAAAATGCTGATTTTTTTGCACGAAAAGAGCATTTGCCCATTTTGGCCAGCCATGTTGCCGTCAACCACGCCTCCATAAATCCATTGGCTATCACCAAGCACATTGATATTGACTATCACATTGTTTTTCATCATCTCAAATGTGGAAATCTCCGCCTGTATTCTGTTTCTTTTGCCAATCAACTAGCTTATCTTCTTATGAAGTCTCATCCACCAGATCATCATCGTGATCTTCTCTCCAAACTCCAGATGGCATCACCACCTCAAGTTAGGGTAGGGATATTGCTAATGTATATGTATACATGCCTAGTAGGGGGATGTTACTGTATATGTGTACACGCTTAGCCCATTAGCTTAAGGCCCTGTTTATTTTATTTTTACAATACTTGTTGTGCACACATTTCACCTATATATAAAAGGACATCTATTATATAGTTACAAAACACAGAAATACACATATTATTCCTTTATTCTCAGTCTTATTTTCTCAACACAAACAACCAACTCCTACAAAGTGTTTGATTGATAACTCATAAGCACTTTCTATCACCTCGTAAATGCACCGTTAGTAGTCTTATCACTTCATAAACAGCTCAGCATCAACTTCTCCACTTAGCTGTTGGAGCAAAGAGTTGAACCTAGAGACGACATAAAGAAGCTCCAAATAACCTAGAGACAACGTAAGGAAACTCCTTAAAGGCCACTAGATTCTCAAAGAAGCCAATCATTCACATTAGCGCATCCACATTGGTGGAGCTATTTTTTTAGCTATATGGCACTACAAAAAGTTACTTTATCTATTTTACCTACTCACTTTACAAAACATCTAATATCAGTGGATCTATTTTAACTTTCAACACAACAAAATAATATAAACATTACAATAAAATAATATATCTACTACAATAAAATAATATATCCACTGCAATAAACAACAATCACAACCACCGCTGCCGCCGCCGCCGCCGTCACCGCCACTGCCACCGCCACATAATAGCAAATAATCGTCTAGTGTAACAAGTAATTTTTTTAACCCCAAATTATACTTATACATTTTTTTTTTACTAAAACAATTTCTCAATCATCATGATAGCAAATAATCATCTAGTTTAACAATAATATTTTGTTTTAACCATAATATTTTGTTTTAACCCTAAATTATATATATACAATTTTTTTTTTGACTAAAACAATTGTCTCAATTGTTCGGAAGCAATCTTGGAACAATGTGAACTATGAAATGGAGGAACTTTATAAGAAAACATATAAAATGGAACACATATTATAGTTGGAACAATGTAGTCCATAAATTACTCACATACATAACTCAAACCAAATTACAATAAAACTCACACACTCGCACAAGTTCCTATGACTCATGCTTCTCAACATATAAAAAAAGAAGTTCCTACGACTCGCCTTGCAATTGCCATAAATGTTCAACGAGGTCCAATTGGAGTTGAGAATGAATTTCTCGGTCTCTAATGCGTCCATAACTCTAAATGTATGCCATAAATCCATCACTTTGTTCACGTGACACTTGTATAGGAGGATTATCCACTCCATCAATTTGTTCATAATCCAAGTCTACCACTTCATTATCATCTTGCTCATCTTCAACAATCATGTTATGGAGAATTATGCACGCTTTCATGATCTTTTGGAGTGTTTCAAGATGGAAAAATCAAGCAGGTCCACTAACAATTGCGAAACGTGTTTGAAGCACTCCAAATGCACACTCAACATCCTTCCTATACGCCTCTTGGGCTGTTACAAATAATTTTCTCTTTTGTCCTTGTGGAGTTGAGATTGTTTTCACAAATGTTGCCCACTTTGGATATATGCCATCAGTAAGGTGATATCGCATTGTGTAGTCATGACCATTGATTGAGTAATGTACTGTAGGAGCATGTCCTTCAGCAAGATCAGAAAATATATGAAACCGCTCTAACACATTAATGTCATTATTTGACCTAGGTAACCCAAAAAATGCATGCCATATCCAAAGATTATATGATGCTACTGCCTCTAAAATAATAGTAGGCTCACAAATATGACCACAATATTGACCTTTCCATACAGCTGGACAATTTTTCCACTTCCAATGCATGTAATCAATTGAACTTAACATACCTGGAAAACCTCGGCGTTCGTCATGAGCTAACAGTCTAGCAATGTCTTCATTGTTTGGCTTTCTCAAGTATTCCTCAGAGAAAACATCAATTACTGCAGTAACAAATTTTTTTCAAACTTTGTAATGCAGTAGTTTCTCTAATTCGCACATATTCATCTATCAAATCACCCGATACTTCATACGCAAGCATTCTAAGTGCAACAGTTATCTTTTGTAATGAAGATAAACCAAGTTTGTTGGCACTATCTCTTTTTTGGACAAAGTAAGAGTCTTGAGCTTCTACCTTAGATTGAATACAAAGAAAAAGAGAATGTTTCATCCGAAATCTCCTTTGAAATAAAGCGGGCGGATATATTGGTGTGGGAGCAAAGTAGTTAAGAAAAAGCCTTTCATTGCCTGCCAAATGATTATGTCGGATATAGCGACAACGTTTATGTTGTGATGTGTCCATGACAACTTCTTCGATTATCTCATCCTCATTTGAGTCATCAAGAAGCAACTTGCGAAACAAAGAGCGATCCATAGATACAACCTTCAAGACAATTGGAAATCAATTATTACTATAGATGCAAGAAACATAACCAATCCATGCTTTTAGTGCCATAAGCAATCATTACGCCCACAAGCACACACGCACAAGTCACAACACAAACAAGATGAACAATAAATTTAAAGGTTTATACATACATCTAGTTTAAGATTAACGTCAAGTGACATAAGCCATTACTAAAATACGTGAAGACCTCTCATAAGATACTACCAAAATACATAAAGGCCTATCATAAGCCACTACCAAAATACATGAAGGCCTATCATGAGCTACATTAAAAAAAAAAAAAAAAAAAAAAAAAAAGTTATACCAAAGCATCATCTAAATGTGCCAACATTTTCCTAACATTACAAAATATATAAAGGCCTAAGCTACATCCAAAATGCAATCAAATCCATTAATTACGTGAACTTCGTCTTGCCATGATTTCCTCTTGGAGTTGTTCATAGCTTTTTGTGCTCCGGTCAAGGCACTTGTATCTTTCATCATGATTCTCTCCTCCTCTAACATATGTTGCATCTTAAATTTTTTCCTCTCCATCATGACTCTTTCCTTCTCAATCCTAAATTTTTCTTCACCTCTTTCCTTCTCAATCCTAAGTTTTTGCCTCTCAATAAATTTTTTTCCTCTTCCAATCGAGTTCTCTCCTTATCCCTCAACTCTCCCAAACACAACTTTTCCGCTTTGATACAAAGACTCTCTTTTTCTTGTTCTTATGATTCCTCAATAAATTTCATTTTCTTGGTCAAATATTCCCTTACATCTTTTCTGGTGGCTTTTTTCTTTTGGTTGGCCTTTTCAGCCTTCCTACCAATTGGCCTCTCAAAATTGGAAGTGACACCAAGTCCAGATCCACAATCCCCCTTGCCAATAGATGTTGAATCCGAAGTTGGAGGCATGGTTGCTCTCGATCTTTCATTAGGATCGGCCCACTTTGGTTGGTCCTTCAACATGAGCCAACAATGTTCAAGATGAAAGGGTTTCTTGAAGGTCTCTTTATACAAAGCCTTCGCATTGGTAATCTAAAAAAATTAAAAGAAATATAACATGATTAGTATCTTTAAACTATTGGTGAATGGGTATGTTAACACTATTGCAATATAATTTATACCTTATCTTGTTCGGTTATACCACTTTGATGACGTGCGTTAACTTTAGCCGTGCACCCACAAAATTTATTTGTCTCCTTGTTAATCATTGCCCAACGACTTATCAAGGAGATAGCAGTACGTGTGGTACCGGATGAAGTATTCCCAAATTTTTTGACGAAATATATTATGTATTTGTTCATTATTGTGTATGGCATCAACACTAATATTGAGCTATGCTGACACTAGGACTTGATCTTCCTCTACACTAAAGTTAGTGCCCCGTTTTCATTTCGTAGAAGAGGCATTCTCAACTTGA
Organism: Notholithocarpus densiflorus; assembly: GCA_030021035.2. Taxonomy (NCBI): domain Eukaryota; kingdom Viridiplantae; phylum Streptophyta; class Magnoliopsida; order Fagales; family Fagaceae; genus Notholithocarpus; species Notholithocarpus densiflorus. The sequence goes on along the minus strand of JARYZH020000009.1, from coordinate 4,669,828 downwards.
GATGGACAATCAGAAACTGACATAGGATTATTTTAAGATGTTCCCAAAAGTTGTGAGTCAATATCAATATCCTCGTTTATGATACCCGTGTAATATGGTAGGTCTCATTGTGACTCCATAAAATTAGAAACAACAATATATACTTCCAAGCAAACTAAAAGTAAAGACCAATACTGTAATAAATTAGAAAAAAAAATGTAAACTTTCATGTACACAGAAAATTTCCAAACTAGCATTTACATTAATACATTAGAAACAACAAACATAAACTTCCCTGCAACTAGAAAATTCCAGAAACAATTTCCAACATGACATTTATTGTAATAAATTAGAATCAAACAACAGAAAATTAGCAAGAAGCAAAAATAGAAACAAAAAAAATGTAACCTTCCCTACACATAGAAAATTCCCAAACTAACATTTACACCAATACATTAAAAACAAATACATAAATTCCCTGCAAACAGAAAATTCCCAACTGACATGAAAAATTTATCATTCCAATTACCCAAATAAAAAATCCCAAGCATTACATGGTGAAGAAGACAGAGACAACTCACTTGATCAGCAAGCAAGCTTTGGACTTAGTGGGTCAGACAGAAGAGAAGAGAGGCCGAGCTGGATCGGAGAGGCCGAGATGGGTCAGATAGAAGAAAAGGCGAAACGGGTTGGCGTAGGTCAGCTTCAAACTTGGGGCATGGGGCTTGGGTTGGCTTGGGACTTGGGTGGTGTGTGTTGGCGGCATGAGCGAAATGGGTCGGCGGTATGAGCGAAATGGGTTGGCCGTATGAGCAAAATGGGTCTACGGCGTGGGTTGAAGAGTGGGTTAGCTTCGGACGTTGGGCTTAGGTCGGCTTAGGACTTGGGCGGCGTGGGTCGGCGGTGTGGGCGAGATGGGTCTACGGCGTGGGTTGAGGGAGTAGGTCAGCTTCGGACTTCGGCAGCGTGGGAATGAGGAGTGGGCCGGCAACGTTGAGTTTCAGGTGGGCCTGCAGCGGTGAGACTCTCGGCAGAGGTGAGAGTTGAGAGAGAAAGGTGAGAGTTATGAGAGAGTTGAGAGTTAAGAGAGTTCAGACAAAGGTCGGGTTGAGTAAAAGAAATAGAAAAAAAAAGAAACAAATAAATCATATTTTAATAGGAGGTAGAATAAAAAAATAATTTTTTTTTAGCTTTCAGCTACTGTAGCAATGTAGGTAAAAAATTTACCTATACCACCACCATTGCAGCACTCTTTTTGTATATGGTGGTGCTATTTTTAGCACCACCATTGTGGATGCTCTTAAAGGAGCAGCTCAGTCTCTTTGGGGCTTGTTTGGTAAGTCATTCCAAACAACAGTTTTTAGTATTTAAATACTAAAAACTATGGGCCCAAAAAATAACATGTTTGGTAAGAATGTTTTTTTAAGAGTGTTTGAGTCACAATTTTCAATTTAAGGTGTTTAAACACTGTATTTAAAAAACTCTTCATACCAATTTTTAGTTTTCAAGTAACATTATTCAATAGTGTTTTTGTAAATACATAAAAAAGCTTGGGACTCATGGATTTGATAATACCCATAAACTTCTCTCTTCAGACTTTTCTTTTTTCTTTCCCTCTTTCTCTTGCACGTTGCCAATCCTCTTCTCTTTCTTTTACTTTTTCTCTCCCTCTTGCACGTTGTCTCCTTCTTCTTCTTTTTTTTTCTTTTTTTTTTTTTGGTTTTGGTCTTCTCTTGTTTTTCTTTTTTCTGGGTTTGGTTTCTTTCCTTGTCTTCTCCTGTTATTTTTCTGGATTTGGCTTCTTTCCTGTATTCTCAACTAAAAAAAATAGCAATTTGGCTTTGATTCAGATGGGTTTGTATTGATTCAGTGAATTGTTCAAGCTTGGACTTGTAGGGAGAGAGATGGGACAAAGAGGAAAGAGAGAATAAATAAATAATTACATTTTACTGTTTATGTCAGAAAATTTACACTTTTCTTAAAAATACCTACACATACCAAACACACAATTATGTTTTTTTACTTTAAAAAAAAAAACTGTTATTATAAATACGGTACCTAACACATTTTTTTGCATTATGAGTACTTTAAACACGTGTTTTCACAACACTTTTTAAACCACAGTTTTCATACCATTTTGAACAACAATACTTGAAATTTGCTATTTAACATGTTTAAGTTTTGTTTAAGACAATGTTGATGAGTTGAACTTAGACATCTTAAACTCTATAAGTAAGAATCTAATTATTTTCTATTTTTTAACGAAAGAAATTGTTAATTCTCTTTCATTTTCGATTCCATTCAAAATACTTTTATTATTTCGATATATTTATGCTAAATTGCTGATTTGTTAAATCTAATTTTGTAAAATTAGTCTTACCAAGAATTATAATATTTTTATTATTGATCCTTAATTTAATTGAACTTATAAAATTTAGATATCGTCAATTTAAGAACTATTAATGAATTTTTAAAAAGAAAATATGTCGACAAATTGAAAGCTATACACCTTTGCATTTTAATGTTGAAACTTCAATTTCCAAAGTTTCCTTTCTAATCTCGAACGATGATGTTTTTTTTTTTTTTGCAAATAATTTGTTTATATCATATATGTATTGAAATGGTAATTGACGTGGGCCAAAATTTGGTAAGTTAAATTTTAACCTCACACAATTAATTTATAGAGATGGGGTGCCAATCAACCTTGGTTACCCTTGTTAAAAATGAGTTAATCTTGTGATAGGAGAATAAGTGCTTGAAATATATGTGAGACAAGGAAATTGAATAATACTAGTCTTGGGTTGATTAAATTATATTCCTCTGGAGTGGTCCGAGGTATAGATTTACACTTGTTCTTAAATCACAATGATATCACTCTCTTTTCTTTTCTTTTCTTTTTTTGTCCTCCCCCCCTCCTCATAGGGGTCTCTTTACCTTATATAGTTATCCAGGTTATATCTTGGCCTTCCACTTGAAGGGCTAAGGTTTATTTTCTTTGATACTTGTCTTATTGGGGTTTTACTAGAAGGTTTTTATACTAGGCTGTGAGCTATGATGACACTATTCAAGGGTCATTTTCTCATTAATGCGGCCAGCTAAGTGTGTTCAGAATATTAAATGCGGAAGTGATGGATGCTTTATTTGCATTCTTCCCTTTCTTGCTTAATGACCAACATTCCTTCTTTTCCTTGATTCGTGCCCTATGGTTTTCAGAATTGGGCCTCAGCCCTTCCGAGGACGTGCAAATATCCTCGGGGGCCTCGGGTATTCTAGTTTCCTTGGGTTTGCGGTTGAGATATTATATTTTCCTTGAAGATTTGTTGACAGTACTTTCTAAGGTATGTTCTTCTAGTATTGACCTCTTCTCATTCATCCTTGTCCTTCTCATCCTCCCCCAATAATTATTGAGAATCCCAATTTAGTGTTGGGCTTTGTGGAGCCTAGTTGTGTTTGATCTGGATGATGACCCGACCTGAAATAATGTTGTGTGGTTTTTAACGGGAGATTTTCTGAGGCTTAGTCCATGGAGCGGAGGCTTGGGCCTATCAGCCCAAGCCGTACCTCCGGGAAATTTTTTTGGCCCATTTTGTAGCCTATTGTGAATCCTGTGCGTAGGATATAGAAACCGTTATTTTGGTGATTAGGGTTTCCTGATGTAGTTTTTGATAGAGAGAAAAACTGTACTACTGCACTTTGTATTTTTTCCCTGAAAATAGTGAAATCCCTACAACTCCGTGGACGTAGGCAAATTGCCGAATCACGTAAATACTGTCTTGTGTGTGTGATTATTTTTCTTTGGCGCGTGTTTTTTCTCTATTATTTTTCTCACGGGTATGGGAATTTCGTATTAATTCCCTACAACTAGTATCAAAGCCTAAGATTAGGTTTGAGTGGGAGCAATGGCAGAGGAAGCAGGAAAGGCGTCTAGAATAGAAAAGTTCGATGGCACAGATTTTGGATTTTGGAGGATGCAAATCGAGAATTATCTTTATGGGAAGAAGTTACATCTGCCGCTTCTAGGGGAAAAACCTGCAACTATGAAGGATGAGGAATGGGCTCTTATTGACAGACAGGTACTGGAAGTCATCAAGTTAATTCTGTCTAGGTCTGTTGCACATAATGTTGTAAAGGAGAAGACCATAGTAGATCTGATGAAGGCTTTGTTTGGTATGTATGAAAAGTCGTCAGCAAACAACAAGGTGCATTTGATGAAGAAATTGTTCAATTTGAAGATGGCAGAGATTGCATCAGTAGCACAACATCTGAACGAATTTAACACTATCACAAATCAATTGTCGTCTGTAGAAATTGATTTTGATGATGAGATCTGTGCACTGATCGTTTTGGCTTCTCTGCCAAACAGTTGGGAGGCAATGAGGATGACAGTAAGCAATTCTATAGGAAAGGAAAAGCTGAAGTACAATGACATACGAGATTTAATTCTGGCTGAGGAGATTCGTAGAAGAGATGTAGGTGAAACCTCAGGATCTGGTTTTGCCCTAAACCTTGAGACAAAAGGCAGAGTTAATGACAAAAATTCAAATCAGGACAAATCAAAATCTAGAAATTCTAATTGGAACAGAAGTAAATCTAGATCAGGCTAACAAGTACAATGCTGGAACTGTGGGAAAATGGGTCACTTTAGGAGGCAATGCAAAAGTCCTAAGAAGAAGAATGAAGATGAGCTAATGCTGTAACAAAAGAGGTATAGGATGCATTACTTCTTGCAGTAGACAGTCCACTTGTTAGGACATATGTGTTTCACATGTTAAGAACATATATCATGATTTTATGTAATTTGCTAATCCTTTGACAAAACGCATTTTACTTGTATTCGGGTAGATCTAGGATGTGTTTAATACTTCAAGAAACCATGTTTCAAGATCAAGTGTTGAAGCCTTCAAGTCTATCCAAGAAAACAAGCTGAAAATGCAGAGTTACTAAAGCTCGACAGCTAGCATGTGTTAAGGTTTAAGAAGCTGTTTCAGCCTCATGGCTCGACAGCTAGCTCGACAGATGCTCGACAGCTTCTATCTATCGAGGTTTACAAAAACAGAATTTCTGGTATGTTTTTCTTGGGATCCGTGGATGTGTCTTTGGGACTTCTTTTCTCCTAACCCTAGACATATAAAAGGATTGTTTTAAGGGCCGTCAAAGTGTTCACAAGTTGCACAAGCATTGAGCAAACTTTGTTCAAGTAAATTGTGATCGGAGACGAAGTTCTTGCCATAGTTCATCTCTTTCTCTTGAAGAAGTTGCTGTGCATGTGCACCGTAGGATTTTGTGACCAAGCATCTTCTTGATCTTCATCGTGTGGATGAACTGAAGAACTTTGCAGCCAACAACCTTCTTAGTTGGTGATTGAAGTCGCGTACTGGGATCCGCATAATTGGTTAGTCACGTACTGGAATTCGTGCATCAAAAAGGGAGTCGTTGATATATTGAAGAGTTTAGAGATTCTGAAGCGGTAGAAGGTTTCTGCTGTAAGTTCATCTACGAGGATTGTAGAGTCTAAGGACAGAGGTTTTGTACTAGATCTAAAACTTTTCTTTACTATAGTGAATTGCTTTTCGGGAAGGTTCCCCCTAGTTTATTTTACTGTGAAACTAGTTTGTTTCATTGGTTTTCCTAGGTCATCATATCTTGTCTTATTTACTTTTTCGCTGCATATGATTTTGACATGATATTGATGTTTGTTTGTTTTAACAAGTTTTATTCATAATAAATCTAATTAACAACTTGGGTTTAAAACTTGTTAATTCTATCAACTGGGGTCTAAATATCTCGACAAGTGGTATCAGAGCAGGTACACTTTGATTGGATTAATTTCTTGAGTGTGATCCTTGACCCCCGTTGTCATGGATCGTGGAAAATCTCTTTTGATTCCTCCTTTATTTGATGGAACTAATTATGCGTACTGGAAAGTTCGTATGAAAGTTTTTTTGCAGGCTCTAGGTGAACAGGTATGGCAAGCTGTTGAAGTTGGCTGGATTAAGCCAAAGGAAGCGCCGGTGGATTTGGATGATACAACAATCATAGCAGCAAATTTCAACAGTAGGGCCTTGAATGCTATGTTTTGTGGGGTGACCAATGAGGAATTCAAGAAAATATCATCCACGGAAGTTGCCAAGGAAGCATAGACCATTCTTGAGACCATCTATGAAGGTACCAAGGTAGTAAAGACTGTGAAGCTTCAAAGACTTACTAGTGGTTTTGAAGAAATAAGGATGGAGGAGGATGAGACCTTTAATGAGTTCTATGCTAAACTCATGGATATTGTGAATTCTACCTTCAATCTTGGAGAATCTATTGCGGAATCTAAAATTGTTAGGAAAATCCTTAGGTCCTTACCTGAAAGATTCCATGCCAAGATCACTGCCATTGAAGAAGTAAAGGACATTGATCAAATTCCTTTGACTGAACTTGTAGGGAACCTTCAAACCTATGAGATGGGATTAGGTTTAATGGGAAAAGGTGGAAAGAGTAGAAACTTGGCTCTTAAGGGTATAGAGGAAAAGATTGAGGACTCTGAAGATGAAGATGAAAGTGAAGATCAAGATGAAGATGATGATGAAGATGAGGATCTAACCTTCATAATTGATGAGATTATCAAGCTTCTTCAATTTAGGAAAAAGGATAAGGGCAAACCTCCTAGGAAATCTAAATCCTTAAGGAAGGGCAAGAATGAGAAACCCCTCATCCAATGCCATGAGTGTAAAGGTTTTGGTCATATAAGGATAGAGTGCCCAAACTACCTTATAAAGGAAAAGACCAAGGAGTCAAAAGATAAAGGGTTAGTTGCTACCTGGAGTGATACTGAGAATGACTCTTTTGATGAGTATGCGAATGAATGTAGTCATGTTATAGCCTTTGTTGTCTCAACCGATAAGGTGATTATGGAAAGTGCTAGTGATAGTGAGGATTCTTCAGATGATGAAGTACTCAAGAAGATGACCCTTCAAGAAGCCTATGATAAGCTATGCACTGAATTCATAAAATCTGAAAAGACTTCTCATCGTTGTAGAAAAGAGCTTAACGAGGTAAAAACTGAAAAAGCTGATCTGTTAGTCAAACTAGATGAGACTACAAGGTTAGTTAAGACTCTTGTTGTGGAGAACACCTCATTAGAAGAGAAGGTCAAGAATCTTGAGATAGAGCTTAGTCAAGCTAGAACTCAAATAGAGAGGATGTCTAGTGCAAAGCTTGATGAGGTCTTGAGTGCTCAAAAGCCTAGTTTTGATAAGACTAGCTTAGGATATGTTGTTTCCTCTGGCCCCTCCTCTTCCACAGCTTCTGGATCAATGACTGTCTCTGTGCCCCAATCTGAGAAAGGTAATAAAGGTATGAAATCCAAAACTGATCTGACTAATTCTAAATCCTTTGTTAGACCTCATGTTTGTCACCATTGTGGTGTTTCTGGACACATTCGTCCTAAATGCTTTAAGTTGTATCCTCATAAGCAATTGTCCAAACGGTCACAGGTTTCCTCTCAAGGACCTACACATTTGTTTGGAGAGTTATTAAAAGCCTTGAGCTTTTTAACTCAATTTCAGGAGAATTTTAATTCTTCTATGTCCTTTAGTAGACATACTAGGACACGTGCCTTTTCATCTTCACGGCCAAAGACTCGTGCTGTGTGGATGAGAAAGGAGCCTAAGACTTAAGTGTCTTTTCTGTTTGTCCTCTACTTTAATTCTTTCTATCTAAAGTAGGACTCTCTTTGCTTGATTTCTTATCTACTGCTGGAATCACGTTTTCATGCATTTGCACTCTTCTATCATACTTTCATGTATCTGCATTTTTCTTTCATGCTTTCATGTTGTTTGTCTGTTTTTGTTTGATTGTTTAGTTTTTTTTTTTTTTTAAATAAAAATTGAAAAATCAGAAAAATACAAAAACAGTGTGTGTTTTGTATACATTGGTACTTGTCTACCTTGGATGGCCATTAAAACAAAGTTTTCTAAACTTTGTATCTATTGTAACTTAGATGAGCATCTCTATGCACAACTAAGCAAGTGAGCTTTGTGGCTCTTGTTTGTGATGAGTAAGATTAAGTTATCTCTTGTACTTAACACTCGTATCACTCTTTTTGATGGGAAGGACTAGAAAATCTTAAGAGAAAGGCATAAATAACCATCTCATCACTGTTGCCCGCCAATCATTAAATGACATATGTATGCTTCGGCATAGCAAAAGTGCAATGTCAAAAGCTTAACATCATTGGGTATTTCTTTTCTCTCTCTTATATACCCATGTATGATTTGTTTAAAAAGAAAATATGCAAAGAAAAATAAAAAGCAAAAAGATCAAAATGCTTTTAAATATGATTGCAAGTGTGTATTATAGGAGATGTGGGAGTTATAGGATGTACCTCGAAGGTGATAGTCCCCATCAAATAGTTATGATTGTGTGTGAGTTAAAGTGATTTTCTCATATCTCAAATCGTCATAACATGTATACACTTATGCAATATTGCGATGTTTTTTTTCACACACAACACACAATATTCTTTGCTACTCTTGATACATGTGCAGGTACAATGTGATTTGGTCATCACAAGGTTTTACATGTGTCACTGTATACTCACTAAACTGTCTTGCTTTATTTTTGAAATATAAAATTGGTTAGACCTATTTAGTGTGTGTGTGTGTGTTTTTGGGATCCATGTCCTTAAAATTTTTGTTGAGAGATGATTTTGAGAGGTTAATATGGTGTTTGGATCTTTGGTTGAGTTGCATGCTTGATTGCATTCATGTTTGTGTTTTTCTCTTCTCGAAAAACTGTTTTTAAAAGCTTGCTCGACACCTGGCTGTCTGTCGAGCTTCTTGAGCTTTTTCTTATCGCAATCTCAATAGCTCCTCGACACCTGGTGGATCGATTGACAAACTTTCTGACCCCTTAATAGCTCCTCGATAGCTAGTTCAATCGATCGAGCTTCTGTTCTTTCTTTTGGTGTTTCTTCCTCGACACCTGCTCGACACCTGTATCTGTCAACGGCCAAATCCTCGACACTTGGCTCGACACCTATCTCGACACCTCTCGATCCATCGAGATCCTCTTGCATGCATTGTTTTTCACATGTTTTGCATCTTTTTTTTATCTTGTCATCCATAGCATCTTGTTTCATTACATTCATGCATTTTTATGGATTCTTTGTAACCCCTTGATCATCTTTATATTTCTTGGGTGAAGCTTTCTAGCTTCTTGTAACTTTTGTCAATCATGACAAAAAGGGGGGGAAATTGTGGAGACTTTGTGGTTTCTTTTGTTAAGATTCTACATGTTAGGGGGATAAATACATGCCCTTGTAAGGGGGAGATGTGTTTCATCTTGTTAGGGGGAATGCTTACTTCATTCTTCTTGTACCTTAGGTCTTGTGACCATGTTTACATACATTGTGCTTATTTTTGATATATATATATATATATATAATGATGTATGTTTTCTTTCACCTATCTCTTCATGTGTTGTTTCTTTTCTCTCTTTATACACATGCTTCTTATTTCTTGTATGCAATCTATTATTTCTACTTCACACTAAAATGCCTTGATGAGTTTTGTTTAAAGTGTTTCAGAAATACAGATTGTCAAAGTCTGCTTGCCATAAACTCTCTTCTTGCAAAGTTTTTTAAGAGTTTGTGTTAGGATAAATTTTATTGTATTCAACAAGTGAATATGAGTTGAGTGATTTAAGACTTCTCTCATAAGTTCATTTGTTTGTTGTGGTTTTGTCACGGATTGCCAAAAGAAGAGATTGTTAGAACATATATGTTTCACATGTTAAGAACATATGTCATGATTTTATGTAATTGGCTAATCCTTTGACAAAACGCACTTTACTTGTATTCGGGTAGATCTAGGATGTGTTTAATATTTCAAGAAACCATGTTTCAAGATCAAGTATTGAAGCCTTCAGGTCTGTCCAAGAAAACAAGCTGAAAGTGCAGAGTTACTAAAGCTCGACAGCTAGCATGTGTTGAGGTTTAAGAAGCTGTTTCAGCCTCGTGGCTCAACAGCTAGCTTGACAGATGCTCGACAGCTTCTATCTATCGAGGTTTACAAAAACAGAATTTCTGATCTGTTTTTCTTGGGATCCGTGGATGTGTCTTTGGGACTTCTTTTCTCCTAACCCTAGACATATAAAAGGATTGTTTTAAGGGCCATTAAAGTGTTCACAAGTTGCACAAGCATTGAGCAAACTCTGTTCAAGCAAATTGTGACTGGAGACGAAGTTCTTGCCATAGTTCATCTCTTTCTCTTGAAGAAGTTGTTGTGTATGTGCACCGTAGGGTTTTGTACCAAGCATCTTCTTGATCTTCATCGTGTGGATGAACTGAAGAACTTTGTAGCCAACAACCTTCTTAGTTGGTGATTGAAGTCGCGTACTAGGATCCGCGCAATTGGTTAGTCACATATTGAGATTCGTGCATCAAAAAGGGAGGCATTGATATATTGAAGAGTTTAGAGGTTCTGAAGCGGTATAAGGTTTCTGCTGTAAGTTCATCTATAGGGATTGTAGAGTCTAGGGACAAAAGTTTTGTACTAGATCTGAAACTTCTCTTTACTACAGTGAATTGCTTTTCGGGAAGGTTTCCCCCTAGATTTTTTTACTGTGAAATTATTTTGTTTCATTGGTTTTCCTGGGTCATCATATCTTGTCTTATTTACTTTTCCGCTGCATATGATTTTGACATGATATTGATGTTTGTTTGTTTTAACAAGTTTTATTCATAATAAATCTAATTAACAATTTGGGTTTAAAACTTGTTAATTCTATCAACCAGGGTCTAAATTTCCCAACAAGCTTGATATATGCTATGGTGTGTACAAGGCCAGACATTGCACATGCAGTGAGAGTTGTAAGTAGATTCATGAGTAGACCAGGAAAGCAGCATTGGGAGGTAGTCAAGTGGATTCTGAGATATCTAAGAGGTTCATCAGATACATGTCTTTGCTTCACAGGTGCAAGTTTGAAACTGCAGGGTTATATAGATGTTGATTTTGCTAGTGATATTGATAGTAGAAAGAGTACTACTAGATTTGTATTTACTTTGGGTGGTACAGCTATATCCTAGGCTTCAAATTTACAAAAGATTGTTACTTTGTCTACTACAGAAGCTGAGTATGTTGCAGCAACTGAAGTTGGAAAGGAGATGATTTGGCTACATGGCTTCTTAGATGAATTGAGTAAGAAGCAAGAGATGGACATTCTACATAGTGACAGTCATAGTGCAATCTTTTTTGCTAAAAATTTTGCTTTTCATTCAAAGTCGAAGCATATATAGACAAAATACCACTTTATCTATTACCTTGTTGAAGATAAGCGGGTAATATTTGAGAAGATTTGTGGATCTAAGAACCTAGCAGACATGTTGACTAAGGGTGTCACTATTGAGAAGCTGAAATTGTGTGCAGCTTCAGTTGGTCTTCTAGCTTGAGGATAGGAGGATGAGTTGCAGGGATGAGGGATTTTTTTTGGAGGATTGCGGTTGATGTTGGTGATTGAATTAGTCTCCAAGTGGGAGATTTGTTGGGTTTTGTGGAGCCTAGTTGTGTTTGATCCGAATGACGACCTGATTCAAAATAATGTTGCGTGGTTTTTAATGGGAGATTTTCTGAGGCTTAGTCCATGGAGCAGAGGCTTGGGCCAATAGGCCCAAGCCGTACCCCTGGGAAAATTTTTTGGCCTGTTTTGTAGCCCATTGTGAATCCTGTGCGCAGGATATAGAAACCGTTGTTTTGGTGATTAGGGTTTCTTGATGTAGTTTTTGATAGAGAGAAAAATTGTACTGCCGCACTTTGTATTTTTTCCCCGATAATAGTGAAATCCCCGCAACTCTGTGGACGTAAGCAAATTGCCGAATCATGTAAATACTGTCTTGTGTGTGTGATTATTTTTCTTTGACGTGTGTTTTTTCTCTATTTTGTTTCTCACAAGTTTGGGAATTTCATGTTAATTCCCTACATTTAGAATATTATTATTTTTTTATTATAGATAGTTTAGTTTGATTCTTATTTAGTCTAACTGTTTCATTAAAAAAAAAGGATTTGACACTTAATTAGTTATTTTAGTTATCTAAAAACATGCAAGCTACAAATCTAACGAGGGATATTTAGTTTTTGTTTGTTTGTTTATTTTTTTTTTATTTTTTTTTTGAGAAATTTTATATCTACAATATTTTCACAACAAATTCTAAGTGGGAGGTTGTTACTGGTTATTATTGTTGGAGTAAAAAAGTAATCTTAGTGGTATGTTCAAATTTGAACCAATAACAACTAACCACCTATGATTTGTTATGAAAATGTTATATATGTAGCACATTATTATTATTATTATTTTTTCTTTTTCCATTTAGCCACCTACCTTACTAGCTCCAATCCTCCAAAGGCCAAGGCAATTTGATCAGACATAAATAAAAGGCGTCTAATATTATTGAATATTGATCTTGTTAGCACATATTTGTTAAGTTAATAGGTTTATACATCTATTGGTTTATAAAATATTTAAGTTGTATCTTAAATAATATTTCTAATTTTTCATGACTTACATATTAGCAAAACAATATTCATAAAACAACTAAAATGGATTTTTAGGTTCACCAAATGGGCTGGTTTGAATCTATGTATAATAATGTGTTGGGCCTTGGTGGTCTTTGAGTTTTGATCATTTCTCTCTTTTAATTTCTTTTGGACCATGACACGTCTTGCTCATCTAGCTAATTACTGCACCATTTTCTAGGGGTGTCAATTCGGGTTAGCGTGTCGGGTTCATGTCGTGTCGAAGTAGAGGTATTCGACTAAATGGCTCAACTCTAACCCGACCCATTTAATTATCGTGTCATGATCCTTCAACCCTAACCCGACCTGTTAATAAAGTGGGTTGACCTGACCCAACCCATTTGACATGCTTAATAAACAAGTCATGTTGGGTTAACACGAATGTAACACAATCCATTTCAACCAACATAATATTAAATATAACATCCATCTAGAAATATTTTTTTTTACATCCCAAAAGTAGTGCATACACTTCAAGTCTTCAACCCACATTCAAAATAATATAGTTCAACAAAAATATAATATTCATCTAGAAATAAGTTCTTTACACTCTAAAAGAAGTGCATACATTTCAACCCAAATTCAAAATAACATAGTTTAACAAAAATGAAATAACATAGTTCAACAAAAATATAATATCCTTGGAACTTGCCAAATGCTAAATATCAATATAGAAAGAATTGGAGCAAACAGTAGACTAATCCTGACTATGACTACGATTATCATCCATAGATTCTTTGTTGATGTCCAAATTCATAAAATCTTCCACAAGCTCATCCAATTTCATTTGTGCAAGTTCTATGCCAAAATATATATATATATATATATATTTATATATGTATTAGTAGTTTCAAAATATGATCATGCCTCAACAATTTTAAAAGCAATACTTATCAGATCTATTTTATAAACTATCTCAATAAACCCACTTGCAAGATATGCAGACGATGTCCAACACTAATACAAACACCAAAAAAAACACACGACGTAGGACAAAAGCTACAACCATGGCCTTAATCAACAATTAATATATCTCATATATTAATAACGGCACATGAGTTCGAAATTTATAGAACAAAAACATTATGCAAAAAAAATTACTACAGAATTTTGAAACACCAAGAAAACGGTTTTCTTTAATTCCAAAACTCACTAAACACATGAGAGAGAGAGAGAGAGAGAGAGAGAGAGAGAGTAATAACTGGTTTGAGACTTTGAGTTTGAGAATTGGGCATGAGTCTATAAGATAGCAAAGTGAGTAGTACAACTAAAATTAAAAAAAAAAAATTTAATTAGATATTTATAAGAAGGTTTAGAGATTAGGGTTTGTAGGGTTTAGAGATCTAGGATTTGTAAAGTTTTAATTTCTAATTATATCCCTTATAAGTTTTTGTAATTGCTCACTTTTCTTTTTAAATTTAAAATATATGTTGGATATAAAAGGTATTTGACAAATCTAAAATAAAATGAATATTAATTTGTTATACGAGTTAAACGGGTTGTGTTAAGTAGGTCATTTTGGATTAACACAAATAAATTGGCGTGTCAAACGTGTCTATTGCGGGTTATGTGGGTTGACCCGCTTATGACACATTTCTTATCGTATCGCTTTCGAGTCGACCCATTTATGACCTAAACCCATTAAGGCCCAACCCTAACCCGCAAAAACCCGTGTCGGGTTCGTGTCATGTTTGCGGGTTGGGTCGAACATTGACACCCCTACCATTTTCACAGCCCCTATGATTTAGCCATTTAGACAATCCCAAAGAATGAGGAAAACCCCTTCTTTTTTCTTTTTTCTTTTTTCTTTTTTCTTTTTTTTTCTCTGCCACGTTCTTAGCATCATTTGGGCCTTTGACTTGATATATGGCTTACCAATACCAGATCTTCCACAGATGCTGATATGAAAGGTTTGTTGGTGCAGTCAGTATTAGAATTGCACTTCAAATCCATGCCTTCATCATCTATTAGGCACTCACCTGTGCCATGATTGTGACGGAGAAAGCATCATTCCCATTCAAAACTTCTCATTTTCTCTAATTTTAGTCTAGATCTAAGAATTGTAGAATTTGAATGAAAAATCCAATAATCTTATGTAAACCACTAGGTACTCTTTTTATTCCTCTTTTTCAGCACTGGAAGTCTACGAGAGCACTTACTAGAGTGGGTTAGGGAGTTGGGCACTAAGAGTGGTGTGGCTGGTGGTACATTAATCATAAATAAATAAAAAGATGGCGACGTAGTGGTGGTATTGGAATGAATGAATGATTGGATTTGATCACCCCCACCATTTTCTTTATTTAATTGATGTGCACAGCTGCACGCTATTTTGCAATCTCAACAAAAGCCATTGGATGAAATGAAGTAGAAAGCAACTAAGCAAGGCTTGCTCTTCCACGAGTCTATTTAAGCATTTGAAATGGAACAAGACCTGTATTTGTTCGAGGATTTTGTTAACAGGTGCCGTCAAAGCAATTATTAATTAACTATTTTAAAAATATTTAAATCTGTGTCACATTTTAATTGGATCAATTAGTACAC
Organism: Notholithocarpus densiflorus; assembly: GCA_030021035.2. Lineage (NCBI taxonomy): Eukaryota > Viridiplantae > Streptophyta > Magnoliopsida > Fagales > Fagaceae > Notholithocarpus > Notholithocarpus densiflorus. The sequence continues at coordinate 4,654,751 of JARYZH020000009.1, read as the reverse complement.
TTCATAAGCTTATGCAACACTTAACAGGCATGTCAACAAAAATCTAACGAAGGAGATAATGATGCAAACATGATGAAACTTTAAGTTTAAGGAGTAAAATTTAAATTCTAAAACTTCAGGATAATTTTTCCAAAAAAAAAAAAAACTTCAAGATGTAAAATTCAACTACCACCAAATTTTAGGAGTGTAATTTATATTTTATTCTAAAGTAAAATATATTTTATACTCATTATTTATTTATTTTTTTAAAGAAACCCTTGCAACCAGTAACTTGGAAATCACACAAACATTCTCTTCAAAAATATCTATTCACAACTAGTCATTACTCATTACAAATTTACAATAGCATCTCCTGACAACGAAGTACTATCAAACTACGTCTTTTTTCTCTCTTACCCATATACTTATTTATGTGGGTCAGATTTATGATAAATAATCATATTTTATATTTTTCTTTTTCTTTATCTGTATTTTTTTTAGAGAGTTTCAACCTATGACGTCCGCTCCTGATAATAGTTTTTTAATTATGTTTTATATTATACTTCTTTATCTATAATTATGTGAAAAAATTCTATTAATAATTTGGTATTAAGTGAATCCACATTTTCTTGTAAAGGTTGAGACTTATGGATAACTATATTATTAAGTGAAGATCTAATAGTGCCCTTGATAAATAAATTTCTATTGATGTACACTTTAAATTTATTTTACTATTATTTTATATTGTAGATAGAGTTTTTATTTTATTTTATTTGCAACATGTTTTAAATATAATGTCAACTAGAAATTATGAATTGGATATAAAGAATTTTTTTTTCTTATAAAAAGAATACAGAAATTAAATGAATCTTAAAAAGATTATTTGACAAATTTTTTTATTAGAAAAAAAAAAAGAAAAATATATTTTTTTTTGGGAAAATATCACAACTAAACAAAAAAAATTCAATAAAAATTGAATTATAAGATAACAAAAATAAATATAAAAATAATCATAATGATGTTTGAACAAGTAGAATAAGAATTGTTGATGAACAAAAGGAATTAGAAGAGACGAAAATGTTAATGACGTAGATGATTATATTCCTACATTTTTTTTACAATTGAAATTAATAGAAAAATTTATCACCCTACAATGTTAATGAATTGGCGTGAACTGTATGTAGCTTTTTGTACAAAAATCTGAATGTATCTATTGACAACTAATCACTATCAAACCATGCACGACGTACACGCTCTCCCCTCTTTTGGAGAAAATACACCATGTATTCGGTGTATGATTTCCTATTCTCAACAAAAAATTATTGTGTAGTCTTGAACCTCTCATAGAAGGGTAGGACGTCCGATGGTGGGTGGGGAGAGAGGAAATATAGTTCGGGACTGCGCAATAATAGCCCCTCTCACATGGATCAGGTCACATTAACTGTAAGTAAGCTTATTTTAATAATATTTGATATATTATGCTTATATGTAATTATGTGAAAATTTCTTTTAAGAATTTGATATTAAGTGAATATGTATCTGTTTATGAATATATAAATATGTAACGGTGCTTTTGATGTAAGTATGAATATTAATTTTATATTTTCCACAAATATTTAGATGTAAGTCAATAGAAAAATATTGATACAAAACTAATAGATTTATTAATAGAAAACGACCCAATTAGAGATAATGATCTAATATTTCAAAAAATGAGAAAGAAGCTTTTAAAAATTAAAATTGATAAAATTCTAGCTTAGATTGACTATGTCACAAAAATAGATTACACGGATTAGTTATTATTTCAATTTCAAGGAAATGTTACCAAAGCTTGAATACAAAATCTTAATTAGTATTTTTACATCTCAAAAAATGAAAAAAAATAGATTGAAAAAAATATTATTGAAAATAATTGATGCCACCTAATAAAATTTACAGTATACCTATTCGAAAATGGTTATTATAAACTCTATTACGTTGTCCAAGGTTGCGGGGGATCAAATATATATATTTTTTTTTTTTGAGAAACAAGCATACACAAGAAAGAAGGAAAAGCATTCTAAGTTTTAATACAAACGCATACTACAAATTCCACTCAAATATCATTTATTACAGAGGTTAATTATTGAAATATGCCAACGCAGCACTTAGTATATTTAAAGAGAACTCATTGGTAGCCACTCAACAATACATTTAAATCCTATAAAAAATACATTTAATTATTGAAAAATAGATCCTCCAATATGTATTGAAAAATAAACATGGGAACCAATGCTGCGGCACAGTATAAAGATAGAATTTCACGTTGACCAATCGCGGTCGTATACTGGGACAGGTTGATAATTTTTTCCGGCTAAGCAAGATCCATAACTTTTGCCTCTACCACAAGACGTTGGTGGTTTTGTAGCTTGGAGGGCTAGGGATATATAGGTATTGTCGGAATAAGCAAGCATGCTTCTAGTTTCTGTATCCATAAAGAACTCAGAGTCTACGGCCTATGCATTCCTCAGCGAGACATTCATGCACAGAGCCCTAGCAGTGGTAGGTGGTGTCGCTGACCTGCAGTGAAGTACCTCTAAAAATAATTGTGTTCATGCAGAACAGGATCACTAGGATTGGCATAGGGAGTTTTCTCTTCTCGTTAGCTTCCATTTCTATTTCTGTTGGATATTTTTATTAAAAATATCATATTTATTTTAATACTCATTTATGTGAATTGAGGAAATCAATTACCCCTTAATGTGTTAATTGCTAAATTTTGAAAAATTCAAATATAATTCAAAATTTAAATAGTTATTGTCAATATTTTTAATTAGGAAATCTCTGAAAATTAATGCGATTTTTAATACCATATATTGCTAGCTTTTAGTATACTTTCCTTTATAAACTTTTGTTTTAAAAACGTTTCTTTTAATATATTTAATAGTAAAGTTATAGATAGAAAATATCAGATATGTACAACTATATATTTATATAGTTTACCGTTGATAGGTTAAAGCATTATATATTGCTTTCCATTCTTGGTTATAACTATGGTAAATAGTCAAAGTTTCAAAGGAAAGTGTTATTTGATATCTAAAGGACAGCCATGTTAGGAGCTGTTATTTTGTTTTTAATGGCATTATGACACTAAAAGACAAACTTGATTTTGTCTATTAACTTACCTCACCTCAACGTATATACTTTGGCAAAAGGTTTTGACCGGTTCATATATAATATATATATAAAAAGAAAGCTATTCAACACGCATTGATTTCAACAATTTTATGACCATTTAAAGTTTTAAAGTCAGCAAACGTTTTAATTTTTGGCTAAGGACAAGCAATGGGTCTGGCTTTATATATATGGAAAGAAATAAAAGTTTGATATACACATTTTTATTTTTGAATTAGAAAGCTGCAGACTTTTCAAAAACAATTTTTTATTGTCTTAAACACTTACCATCTACTGCTTCTTACTACTCACAAAAATATTCTATCTTTTACAAAATTTTCTGGGAAAAAAAAGTACTATAGAGAGCTTATATCCTACGAGCAGTGTAGGCTCACAAGGATAATCAGCAAAGGTGGTTGAGCTATTGTATCCTGGGGAGAACGTGCAAAAACTATTTGTCTAACTACATCAGATATACCGTAGACGGCACGATTTGTCTCAAGACAATGACTTGGTCCACGCCTCATCTCTGCCACCTCTTTTGGTAAAATCAAATTGTGTAATTTCCAAGGAAAATTCAGGTATTATCTCTCCTTTATTTCCAACAATTTCTATTACCTATGTTAGAAGGAGTAAGTCTCCCCTTTCTAATTCTATCTCCCCTTTCTAATTCTATTACTTAAAGCATCAGTGAAGCTATTTTTTTAGCTATTTAGCACCACAAAAGGCTATTTTATCTATTTTACCTACTCATTTTACAAAACATCTAGCAGTAGTGAATCTATTTTAGCTATCAACATAATAAAATAATATAAACATTACAATAAAATAATATATCTACTACAATAAAATAATACATCCCACTACCAAAAAAAACACCACAAACCAATCAATGGCACAATCCACAACCACTGCCAACCAAGAACAACCACCCTAGGTCCTTGTGCTGGTACAGCCAATCCACGTACCTCCTCCAATGGCACAATCCATAAATGGCTGCGCACTATAGCAAGTAGTTAAAAAATTTTAGCTATAGCATCATTGCTGTAGCACGTATTTTAAGTATTAGTGGTGTTAGAAATAGCAATATAGCTATTTAGCACCAGTATTGCTAGTGCTCTTATATGATGCTGGCGGAAAGTCACAATAAGCAAATAACGTTTGCTTTAAGAAAAATAACATTGGATCCACAAGGATATTAAAAGGAGAGTTTAATCCATCAGAAACATAGAGAGACAAAAGTTTAAAATTTATTAAATTGAATCTAAAATTCTTTGAAAGTTACAAAGCGTTTAAATAGAAAAACTAGTCTTAGGGCTATTAGGAGACGCTTAAAAAACCCTAAAACACGGCTAGAAAAACATCTTAAAACCTAATTCTCATTAAGCACGACATTAGGTGACAAAATAGGAAAAATGACAAAAAAATATTTAGATAATTGCAAAATCAAATCCTACTGTCTCTAGGAGACCCAAAACAAACGGAGCATTATTTTTACTTTTACATTAAAAGTTATAATGGCCTATCAAAAAAATAAATAATAAAATTTATAACGAAAAAAGAAACTAAAAACGGAAGGAAAAAAAGAAGAAGAATTGGGTCTAAAAGAAAGAATTTGCCCAAAAAGTGGTGTCAATCGTGGCCAAAGATAACAAGTTTTGCTTTCAGTGTCGTTTTTCCTTCACGTCACCAAGTTTTATGCAATTCTATGACTGACGTTGATGATTTCTCCTAGCAATTTTCTACTTCCAGTATTTCTTACACACTACCTTTTGTCTTTTGACAGCCTCTTTGCTAGTTCAAGGAAAGCATGCGTTGTATGTTCCACATTGTTATATTAAGAAGATTGAAGGCTCAAATCTAGGTGACTATTTGTTGAGCATCCAAGATTATTACTTTTCCGTCCACGTTGAGTTTATGAGAAAAACACAATTAGTTTGGGAAGGGTAATTTGTCTTTTTGTCACTTAGTGGCTTTTAAGTAATTTTGTTAGCTCCTGCATTGTATTTTGAGAGAGAAAAAGAGAGAAAATATGTTCGGTATTCATGTACAGGAGTAGCATCTGGAATTCTATATTCAGCCAAAAAAAAAAAAAAAAAAAAGAAGTATCGGAATTCTATTAAAAAAAAAAAAAAAAAACTCATTTTACATTCTAAAATTTACTTTATCTATTTTTATATATACCATTTCACAACTCACTCAACATTTCATTTCTTAATTATTTCTCACATATATTCATTTATTTATTATTTTCACTCTCTTTTTCTCTCATCCTTCCAATTTGTCTCTTCTATCTTGGTCTCTCTTTCTCTATATTCTCCATACTATTATGCTAAAATAGCCAAAACAAATTTACACGAATTGATGTGAATGCTCTTTTTTTATTTTTTATTTTTTATAAATTGATGCGAATGCTCTACTATAACATAACTGTTTTCTTTTCTTTTCTTTTCTTTTTTGGTCCAAGATGAATTAAATGTTTGATAAGTTAATAGCAAATTTTAATTTTTCTTTTTTGACGTACAACCGAAAGTTAATGGCAAGATTTTAATATATATATATATATATATTTATATATATATATATATATGTTGATGGAATGGACACACTGGGCGTAAATAATAAATTTGTATAGTTCTTTGAAAGACTAAATTATAAATTTTCATAGTAAAAATCGTTGTAACTTTTAAAGGAGAAATCCAAGATTCAAATTTCCTACCACTAATTATAGAATTAAAAAAAAAAATTAAGTACTGTGTCCTCCAATTCTAATATTACAAGAGATGAATTCACTTATATAGTTCATTTTAAGAACTCATTGATCACCTGTACAAAAAAAATATATTAATAAAGATAGAGCAGATTAGTTTTTACTACAACAAAATGTATTTTTAGCGACGAAAATTAGTGAGGAAATATTTTTCGTCGCTAAAAGTACAGCTTTAGCGACGAAATATGAATTTCGTCCCTAATAATGAAAAAAAATTATAACATTTAGCGACGAAAAATATTTTTCGTCGCTATTGTGATCTGAAAAATGGGCGCCAACAAAGGATGCTTTGGCGCAAACTTAATTTATCTATAGCGACGAAATATTTCGTCGCTAAAAGTTGAAATTTTTAGTGACAAAATATTTCATCACTGTAGGTATTGCTGTGGATAGTATTAGTGACGAAAATCCTTTCGTCTCTATAAGGAAGAAGTAGCGACGAAAAATATTCGTCACTAAAAATAATCATAATTTTTCATTCCATTGTTTTAGCGATGAAATCACAATTCGTCACTAAAAGTATGCTATAGCGACGAAATATTAATTTCGTCTCTAAAAATCTTAACAAAATTTGGATTTTTTAGTGATGAAATTTACCTTCGTTGCTAAAAACATAAAAACGTAATACCTATTGCAACGAAAGTAGGCATTAGCGACGAAAATATTGCGTCGCTAAAGCCCTGACTATAAATATCCTTTTATTTCACTTCCCCCTCTTATTTCATTTCACTCCTAAGAGTCTGAACACATTAAGCCTCATTCACGCCATCTTCATCGTCACCGACCAAAAGAACCAACCGATAACCCAAAAGAACCAACCGTCGCCGATGAGCATTCCGTCGCCGATAAGCCAAAAGAAACCCAACCGTCGCCAGTTTGAGCATTCCGTCGCCGATTTAAGCCATCACAAATCCATTTCGTCACCAATGTAAGTCACTCACCCTTTTTCTACTATTTCACAATTTCAAAGAATACCCATTACTTATTTCTCCATCTCCTTTTCCCATTTCTCGGCTCCATTTGTCTCTCTCTGAATCAACCACTCAAAAGTTCATTGGTAAATACTATGAATTTATAATGTGAAAGGCTTTAATTTTTATGGGTTTTGCTTATTTGGGCTGTTGGGATTTTTTGTAGGAGTAATTATTCACATGCTTTATGCCCATTTTCTGTATTGCTATTGAAGTTAACCCCTTTTGAAGCTCTATATGGTTTTCCACCCACTACATTGCAATCCTATGTGCCAAGTACTACAAGGGTGGCTACTTTGGATGTCTTATTATGTCAAAGGGAAGCTGTCCTAGTTACTCTTAGAGCAAATTTAGCTGCTGCCCAGGAGAGGATGAAGGCACAAGCTGATAAGCATAGACAAGACAGATATTTTGAGGTTGGTGATTGGGTCTATTTGAGGTTACAGCCCTTTAGACAGAGAACTTTGGCCTATAAGGGTAAGTGGAAGCTGTCACCTAGGTTCTTTGGACCTTTCCAAGTGCTACAGAAGGTAGGGACAGTCTCTTACAAGTTGGATTTGCCTCCTGAGGCCAAAATCCATCCTATTTTTCATGTCTCATGTTTTAAATTGAAGCTTGGCCAACAAGTTCATCCTATTCCTACTCTGCCTCCTATGGATGCTGAAGGTCAGGTGTGTGTTGAACCTATCAAGGTATTGCAAACCAGGTCCAGGTCACTGAGGTTTAGAGATATTACCGAAGTCCTAGTTCAATGGTCTGGTTGTTCATCAGAAGATGCCACGTGGGAGTCTCTGCATCAACTTCAGTTGTCATTCCCTCACCATGTGGGCAAGGTGCTTTAAATAGAAGGGGGTAATGTTAGGCATCTCTATTGTGTAAGTGTATTTGGGTACAAATGTTTGTGTGTGTGCTAGTGCAAGGGTATGCATGTACTGGTGCAAGGGGGTGCGTGTATTGATGATGAGGTGTGCGTGTTTTGCTGCAAGGTTGTGCGTATGAGTGTGCATTGCATACTTGAGGGTAGTTAGTTAGTTACTGTCAATTGGTTATAGTTGGTTAGTTAGTTAGGGATTTGATGTATAAGATGAATAGGGGTAGTTACAGATTCATTCATTGAATAATATCTTCAAATTGGATATCTCTCTCTCTCTCTCTCTCTCTCTCTCTACATTCCTTCTTATACTCTGTTCTTGGAGGCCTAGATCCCCTTGAAGTGATCTACCATTCAATCCTTCTTCCTGAATCTTAACAAAGAACCGGTGCAGGTGTGCAACATATTAGTTGGAATTGTTGTATATATAAGTATATACATGGACAGGTTGTAATAATGATATAAGGTTGGAGAGTATTCATTTGTAAAATGAATAAATTGAATTTGAATTCTGGAATTTTCTTTATGAAAATTCAAGTTCCAGGAATTTTGATCGGTCAAGACTTCTGTTTGATCGATCGAAATGTTGAAGGAAATAATCCTGGAGTTTTCGCAAGATTCGATCGATATTCGATTCCTGGTCGATCAATCGAAAAAGAGCATTCGATCGATCGAAAGTAACTCTCGATCGATCGAAAATTGCAGAACGGAATTTTATGCAGAATCTTTAAGTGACTGTTCTGAAAGTTTGAGAACGTTTCAAACCTTGTGAGCGGTTTTAATGAAATTTTTTTACTCTCCATAGGTACCTCTTGAAGGGTTATGACCCTATGGGTATAAATAGAGGTTTGTGTTCACTTGAAAAAATAATAAGTTTAAAAGAAACACAAGAAATCCTGTGGGTATTCTCCAAAATTTCTATTTGTAGAACCCTTTAGCAAGTTGCGTATGGGGACAAATATTGTCTTAGGATAACATTTAATTGTTCCTCCAAGTCAATCACCATTTACTTGATGTGTTCATCTTCTTCTTTCTCTATTACTTAAAATCCCCAACAGGAATTTCATAGAATAGTTGATTGGATATATAATCACTCATTTATTATAATCACCGCAGCGATAAGTTTTTGCGCGTACGCACCCTGATTTAGGTTTAGGAGGATTGGGGGTTTGGACAAACAAGAAGTATAAGTTGCGCCAAGTCCACAATATGCTCCCACTGCTGGCTTGTCAGGGTGATTGACTGCTGCTTCGGACATTGATTCGGGAGCACTAGCAAGCATTCTACTTGTGTGGACGAAATCCATGAAGATCAATCTGACTCTATGCTGTCCATAATGAGACATTCATGCACAGAGCCATTGTAGTGGTGGGTGCTGCTGCTGTTGTTCTTGAAGTTGAATTGAACGGGTAGTGAAGTAGTAGCTCTGATACGACTTGTGTTGAAAACCAGTTGCCGTAGTATAACTAGGATTAAAGGAGTCAATACCGTATTGAAAATTGTTTCGATTTGTCAGGAAAACGAAAGGTTTTGGTACCAGTTAGTATTGGTGTATCATTTTGAAATTACTGCTATATATATTCTCTTTAAAATATAAATTATTTTAAAATCTGACTAATAATAATGATTCCTTCAAACAAAAATAGTTATGGTTGTAGTACATTAGTAGTAGTAAGTACAAGTGCTTCCTAAATAATGAAAAAAACAAAAGAAATAAAAATTACTGTGCAAAAGTTAAAGATGGGACACGTGGGTGCTAATTGTATATAAGTATGAAAACTTTTGACTCATTTAGAACACTAGCATTTGGATGCCAAAAAAGTTTTATTTTACACCCTAAAAACCTATTTTATCTATTTTACCATCTCATTTTACAACTCAACCAACGTCTCAATTTTTATTTTTAGACACAACTTATTCAAATGATATAAACTACAACATTAAATAATATATAAAAAAAAACTACTCTTTCTCTCTCTTCTCTCTCCATCTCTGTCTTTGTCTCTGAGTTCACAGCAACCAAAAACACCATCAAACCACCCACCTCCACTATTGAAAAACCAGCCACCACTGAACCAAACCCCATGACCCACCGGCAACCCACAACCTGTAAACCACGAAAAAGGATCTACCCAGAACCCCCAAAACCCGAAACCCACACAGCCACCACCACTAAACCACAACAACCCACAACTAAAATTCAAACCCACACAGCCAACATCACAACCAAAACCCATCAAACCCATGCAACCACCGAACCCACAAAACCTAGAACCCGATACGATCAACCAACAACTGAACCCGAAACAACCAAACAAACCTGAAACCCACCGCTCCACCACTGGAAATTCTGAAACCAAAACAACCAACCACTAGCCACCAAAACCAAAACTGAAACAACCAACCCACACTGATTCAAAGAAGCCCCAGCCACCGTACACATCCCAGCACCACCGAAACAACCAACCCATGTCGATTCAAACCCACACTGATTCAACATCCCACCCCAATTCAAACCCAAACCGTTTCAATAGCCCACACCGATTCAACAACCCATAGCCAATTCAAACCCACACCGATTCAACATCCCAATCACCAAACCCATTTCAAAAATAGAACCAAAAAAAAAAAAAAAAAAAACCCCATCAATAAGCAAACGTACCACCACCTGTCTGAGAGATTGAAAAAAAGAGCCATCACTGATCTACATTGTCTGAGAGAGAGCAAGGTCTGATTTTGAAAAAGCAAGGTCTGAAAGAGGGAAAAAGGTAGAAAACGGTAGGCTAGAGAGAGAGATAAGATAGAGAATGAGGAAAGAGAAATAATTTTTTATTTATTTAGAGAGAGAGAGAGAGAGAGAATAATATATATATATATTTTTTTTTTACATCCAATGCTACAATAGGTTCTATATTTAAGAACCCACTATTCCCAGTTGTTGAATTTTTTTAGAAATGCATACTCAGATGGAGCTCAATTTTGGCTTGTTGTTGGGTAAAATAGCAACTTAGGGGTTTTTACACCCCCAATGCTAATGCTCATAACTTCAGTGTTCACGTCGGACTCTAGTGGACAAAACAAGAAATAGAAATAGGTGTGCAAAACTAGAAAAACAAAGAACAGAGAAGTGGAAAAGGCGAGGTAATTTTCCAACTAGCATAATTGTGGGAGTCAATATAATAAGTTAGCATGCGATGGAAACAAAATTGGAAACTAGCATCTCGAGCCTGTGAAGCTCGAGTTCGGTGACAAACTCAAGCTTCACAGACTCGAGTTCTGGTGCTGAGCTGGAGCAATATTATCCACGTGGAACTCGAGTTTCTCAAACTTGAGTTCCATAAAAGAATCTGCAGATCGGAAGAACCGAAGAACCAAATCGGAAGCCAGAATCGAAGGAAGAATCTGGAGAAGCAGAGGAAGAATTTGGAGAAGCAAATCCAAAAAAGTAGAACGATTTGAAAAATGGATGAAGTGATCTGGAATGAAGAAGTGCAGATCCGAAGAAGCAGAACAGGGGAAGAAGAAGTACCAGATTCGAAAACCTCTTTAGAGAACGCAGATCTGACGAAGAAGAATCACGAGCTAGAGGAGAGAAGAACAGGGGAAGAAGAAGCAACACAGGCCTAAACGGTGGAACTCAAGTCAAACTCGAGTTCCATGTGGATTTTTTTCCACATCAGCTGCCACCACTTGCAACTCGAGTCTTAAAAACTCGATTTCTATCTTGGAACTCGAGTTTTAGACACTCGAGATGTTAGTTTGCTGAATAGTTTTGCAAACTAGACAACTAACTAAAATATTATAAAAATGAAGCTAAATGCAAAACAAATTCTGGAAAAGGCGAAGAAAAACAGAGAACGGAGAGTGAAAAGGCAGAAAGAAGAAGACGAAGCAGGTGAGGAGACTACGATCGATAAAATGGCAGTGATCAAAGACATGGAAGCGACCGAAGACGTGGTGGTGAGCATTTATGATGACAACAACCAATGATCTTAGCTTCTTGTTTGTACCGGCCCAGTTTAGATTTGCCGGCCGAAACAAACGAGTTTCACCGGCAACTGAAATGTGACTCTTCTTGATAGCTGTTGATGCTCATTTTGGCAAGAATACCCAATAGCAGGAAGAAGCCCAACAATATGAGAGGAAAAGAGTTAGTAAATTGAGAAGAAAACCATTAAGCCCGAATGGAAAGAATAATGGATCATAGGCCTAGAAAATAATAAATGGCCTCAAAGGAAATAGGCGGGCCTAAAGGAGCCCAGAGAAAGAGGTAGTAAACTCATGGGCATTATGTGAAATGGAAAGTAAGAATGGGCCAAAGAAGGCCCGAAGTAATGAAGTAAGTGAGTAAAGGGTTTATGGAAAGCCCATGAACCCCAAAAGTAAATGATACGGTAATTGGGCCGGGGAAGCCCAAAAGAGTTAGCAAAAACCCATGGGAATGCAAAATTAGAATGGGCTGAGGACGCCTAAGGAAAGGAAATGGGCCAAGGATGCCCAAGGAGGAAGAAATGGGCCAAGGAAGCCCGTAAGCAATGGAATGGGTCAAGAAAGCTCGAAGTAGCATGAATGCAAGCCCAATGATAATACTGGGCCACTGTAATTAAGTAAAAGGAAAGCATACAGCAGGCCCAAAAGAGGTCCAGCGAACACGGATCAAATAATACCACAGCAGGAAAAGCAGAATGGCATGGCAAAAGCGTTAGTAAGCCTACGGAAGGAGTAAAGAATGGGTTAAAAAGAGAAAAGCCCATAATCAAGCAAGGCCCAGCCCTTGAAGGAAGCAAGCCATAAAGAATAAAGGCTTAGGAACCCATTCACGCCACAAGAGGTTAAGAATGAGCAGCCAGACGCACAGACGGGCATCCAGGCCATGGCAAACGCATGAGCAGCAAACAAGCTTTGGACACACACGGAAGTGGAGCACGCGTAAGGCTCAGGCACTACCAACCTGTACCCAGCTATACAGGAATGGTGGGCCATGGGTCAAAGGTAAGAGAGGGTATGGTCTAGTAGTGGGGAGAAGGGGGGAGCCTATTCTAGGGTTCCCGCTCAAACTCTTTTAGGGAAAATGTCCTACTGGGATGAGATACCACCCAAAAGAGGGAAAAATGAGTTGGAACCACTAGGTGCATGCCATGAGGGATAGTGAGAGAGAATGCCCACCCTTATCCGAATAGGAATGCCACAATGAACAAGCAAACAAAATAGAATTTTTTGTCTGGTAATAGGATGTGGCACGGCCAGTACAGGTAAGTGGTGGTGGCTGGGCAGCTGACAAACCAGTGGGTGGTCTGGAAGGACACCCACACCTAGACAAAAGTAGTTAAAAGGGTGAAATGGTAAAAAAATAGTCACGACAGACAATATATAAGGAGCCTTCGTTGTGCATAATAACATCATCATCATAACAACAACAAAAGTCAAAGTATCACAACACGTTACAACAATCACATCACGTTACAACAATCACATCACCACAACATTAGAAAAATAATATCACAAGAGCAAAAACTAAAAAAGAAAAGAGTGGAAAAGTAGAGTAACAAAACGGAGAAAAAGAAAGAGAGTGAGAAAGAAAGAAATCAGAGAGAGTGTAGGATGGCGGGCATGCGCCAATAGGCTAATCCCTTCTCTCCCTCTAAAAGCCTACCTTCTGTTAAGGATTAATGATTTTTGGGCATAAGCCATTTAGGCCCATTCTCTCAAAGTGGGTAATTTCTATAGCATGATCTTCCTGTAAGGTTATCCACATTGAGGAAGTGGTTCCCTCTTTGGTCTTAGTTCTGTAATACAACTAAGCACGGCAAACTAACCATTTCTTCTTTGATTTTATTGATTAAGTATTAGTGTTATTTCTCTTTTATCTTTCCCATTTTATTTATAATGTGTTTCTATTGTTATGCTGTTCTTTTTTCTTTATTATATTTGGAATTCTTTACTTGTTTTGGCTAATAGGAAGTGCGTTTCCTTTATTGTTGTTATATTATATTTGCCTGTTGTAACTCTTTTGTAACAGTTTCTTTGCCATGGGCATGTGACCAAAAGTTTCAACAAATGGGCTTTAGTTTGTGTACAAGCTGGTTTGAGGAGAGTTGCAATCGGACCGGTCCTGACTCTCCTACCCAGAACCTTTGGGCCATAGTGTGGTAGGAGGCGGCCCAGCCCACAATCTCAAAAAAGCCCACCACAATAGCTCCCATTTTTTTAAAAATATTTTTCTTTATGAAATTAAACTTAGCAAATAGCAAGTCAATCCCATTTGTTTCGAGTCACTTATATTGTGGATAAAGAGAGGATAATGGATTGAAGATGACAGATGCGGCCAATTTTGGTTGGTTGAATACGATCACTCCAATATTCTATTAAGTCACACTCTGCATTTCAAACATTGGTGAACTCTTTTTCTTTTAAGTTTTAAGGGGGTCAATGTTATATAAATAGCTTTTAAAAACTTACACTTACGTAATAATCTATTTTAAAAATTCACGCTTGACTTATAGGGTCCGTTTGGATAGAACTTATTTTGCTGAAACTGAAAACTGAAAACTGAAAACACTGTAGCAAAATAATTTTTAAATGTGTGAATAGTACCGTGGGACCCATTTTTAATGAAAAAGTGGCTAAAAAGTGGAATTTGTGGGTCCATGAACAGTGAACGATGCACTGTTCACCATGGGAAAAGTCAAAAGTTGCGGCTACTGTTCATGCACAGTGCATGAACAGTAACCGCTGTCCCATGAAATGAGCGCTAAAAAAAAAAAAAAAAAAAAAAAAAAAAAAAGTGAAAACGCAGGAAACGGGACGCAGGAAACGCAACGCGTATCCAAACGTCCTCATAATATAATAATTGTCACAAGTTTTTGTTTTTATTTTTTATTATATAAGAATATTATAACTTTGTTATGAAGAAGGTAAATTCAGTACATCTTGAACCAAAACAGACTCAATCATACTGAAATTTTCCTCTATTCATGTTACATAATCATCAATATACTTGGCATATTGTGCCAAGATGTGTGCCCTTTTAACGTGGGAAATAATTGTACATCTGAACTCTAGTAGCTTAAGCTGTGTCCCCTCAATGATATTTGCAATACACACTGGTGCTATACCATCGCCTTTTAAAGCATCGATAACAGCCTGTGAATCACTCTCCAACACTGAATCTCTAATGCCAACGTCCCAAGCAAAATTAACTCCTTCCTCTAAAGCCTTTGCCACAATCTCCATAGGACCTAAGGGTGCATACGACTTCTTGCTCAAAGTGGCCTCCACCCTTCCTGCCTGATCACGTATAACAGCTCCTATACCGGCGAACTTGTGAATAGAGAAAGTCGCCCTATCTACGTTAAGCTTGAAATAAGGCTCAGCCGGAGATAACCACCGCTCTCAGCCTTATCCTCACAAGCTTCACACATGGGATTATCAATAACCTTCCTTCTGCATAAATTTTCTTTTGTTGGCAGAATGTTTTGGCAAGCCCTCCAAGCAACTGATTTAATCTTGTTTGGCACGTTCAGTCACCATATGGTCCTCCTGAAACTTGTTCGATTTTGACCGTTGGATGATTTACTTATACTGCCATTGTTGCATGAAAACAAAGCCACCTTATACGCACTTGAACTGCCATTGTCACAAGTTGATATACATATATATATATATATATATTTATATATATATATATATGTGTATATATTTATTGTACTAATCTGAATTAATACATACTATATTAAGTTAGGAAAAAAAATTAGCTTAAAATATTTTTGGAATTATCTTGCTTCAACCTATTAGGTGATAGTTTTTTTTTAGTAAATAGTAATACTTATTAGAACACACACGAAAATAGTAATACTAGTGTTTTAAACCGACTCTATAATACATTACATAACTAGAGTACAACTAAAGTGACTATCTATGTATATTTTTAGTCACATGACTTTTTTAGTAAGTCATGTACTTGTTTTAATAATACACATAAATAGTCTTATAAATTGCCACATAAAAGCATTAGCATTGATGGTGCTAAAAAGCTATATTGCTAAATTTAGCTACCAAAATCGCAAAAAAAGAGCTACATTGATGTAGCTAGCTAAATTATTTAGCAATTGAGCTATAGTGAACTGCCATCTATGGCACTCCACTGTAGCTCAAAGGTAAACCATATATTAATATTTTATTCCTCCTTCCTATATTTAATTAAAAACTATGTTTTCTCTCACTTTTTTCTCTTTCTTCACCTCACAGTGTCCTTCTCCCTCTTCTTTGGTTAATCTGGCAAAACTCACAAAGCTCTATAGCACTAGAGGAAAAAAAAAAAAAAAAAAAAAAAAAAACCTCATTTTGAGTTTTGACCCAAAAGACAAGGATATAGAAGATTAATTGGATTTGGTTGTGGTGGTGGGTCAGTGTCTGTGTGGGTGGGTTTGTGGGGGTGGCTGGGATTGGGTGGGTGTGGGTAGATCAAGCTGGGATTGGGTGGGTTCGTCGGTGTTTTGTTTATTTGGGTATCAAAAAGTCAATTTGAACTACAAAATTCTCATTCCATGTTTTTTAGTTTTAGGCAGAGGAGCTTTAGGCTTAAGAAAAACTTCCATGACAATGGCTGTGTTGGTTTTTTGTTTATTTGTTTGTTTGTTTGTTTTTTATTATTATTTTTTATCTTGTTGCTGTGGGTTGTGGTTGCCATAGTGGTGGTGGTTGTGGTTGTGGGCGTGGTTATGGCTGGTGGTGGAGGTGGTTGTGGTTGGTTCCTGAAGTTTGTCATGAATGTTTTTATTATTATTCTAATGAGTTATTTATATTATTTTAATCGAAGTGGTAAAAAAAAAATAGAACCATTGATGTTGGGTGTGTTATAAAGTTGTGTGTTAAAATAGATAAAGCGAGTTTTTGAGATGCTAAAAACTAAAAAATATAACTCCACTGATGTGAATACTCTAATAGATTGGAAGAAATTACTCCAAACACGTTGTGAGAGATTGGCTCTCAAAAAAAGAGTGTATTGGCACCTCTTTTTTGGGGTTTTTTGGAGTCGCCACTTATTTTTAAGTACAAAAATAAATAAATAAAACTATTAAATTCAGAAAAATATGAATAATACTGAATTTCATTGATTTGAATTCTTACATTTGATAAAAAATGAATATTACATGGCTTTATTTCCTAGTTACAATCTATCAAGAAAAGAACGATAAAACACTATCTACGAACCTAGGATTTAGACTCGGGGGCTAGGTTATAAAATGGGAAGGTGTTAGGCACCCATCCTGCCCGAAAAAAATTTCGTCTTCTAGACCCTAAATAATCAACTAAGTACCCATATGCAATATATTAGTGAGATGCAACAAAATGTCATGTTGATTTCTAAGTTTAAGGTTAAAACATTATTCTAAAATCCTAGATCTGCAACCTTATTTATTGTAAACTAAAAAAATGTTTAAGGAAGTTAATGATTAAAAATATAGATATGATATTTCATGATGTAAAGAATTAATTTTAGAACAAAAATATAGATATGGCTTTTTAGAGATGTGAAAGAATGAATTTTTCAATGAATTTTTTTAGATCTAAAAAAAAAAGCATGCAATGCATAAATTATAGACATGATCATATTAGAAATAGAAGAAAGAAGTATATGTTTATGCAAAACAATATAAAAGAATACCTTCATGAATGAATTCTACAAGGGGGAATTGCTTTAGAAATCAGAGAGAATGAGTCTCTCTGAGATCTAAAGAATAGTCACTTAACAGAAAAGAAAATTCTAAAGTAAAACTTCCAGAGTTTCCTTTACGTTAAAGGGAGAGGGGTGCTGAATTTTGGGTTTTCTCCTCTATTTATAGAGGTGTATCTCCTTAAAAAATAAGCTAAGGTTGCTTTGAAAGTCAGCAAACACGAGTTGGGTTAGATTTTATCCCAAAAAAATTGAACCTAATCAGTTTTGACCTAAACAAAACGTATCTGGGCCCATTCTGCAATTTGTGCCAATCGGCACTATTGAAGTGCCAATATGCACTTCTAGCAGTTTCATCCAATTTCATCTTCTTGCACATTTTGGACTCTTTTTGGACGTTTTTCTGAGTTGAGGCATTGTACTTGGACGTGTTTTGGACTTGTATTCTTGATAAAATTCATCTTAACTTGATAATAAAAATTTTAAGATAATTATTTTAGAGATAATTACCCTAAAAACTTAATTGTTGGTCCAATTTTAACATTATCAGCTCATTTCTTTTATTCCCATGCAGCCAATATTATTTTAACAAAAATAAACTACCAATCACAGAAATTGATTTAATTTGATAGGCCAAGAATGTATTGACCCCTCATAATATATTAATTGATTAATTAGCCAAGTTTATTAATTAATCAAATTAACATGCAATCTACGTGGCAGCACAAACAAATCACCAATTAAACTAAGTATGCAGCAGAAATTAAATTGACACGGTGATTTGTTTACAAATGGGGAAAAGCTACATGGCAAAAACCCCACCAGGTAATTTTAAGGCCACCACTCCCGAGAATCCACTATTATCAAAACAAGCGGTTACAAGTAAAAGAATTTCAGTACCTTATACCAACCTAAAGTTGAACCCTTACCCCAATACCCAATTGGACTTGTTCTGTAGTGACAATCTCTCATTTTCAATGCACGGCTCCCAGTACGTGACTAACCAATAAATGCGCGGATCTCAGTACGCGACTTAATCACCAACTTGAGAAAGATGTTGGCTACAAAGTTCTTCAGTTCATCACATGATGAAGATCAAGAAGCTCATTGGTCACAAAACCCTACAGTGTACAAACACAGCAACTTCTTCAAGAGAAAGATGAACTAGGGCAAATTCTGTCTCTGGTCACAATTTGCATGAACAAGACTTTGCTCTACACTTGTGCAACTGTGTAACCTTTGACGGCCCTTAAAATAATCCTTATATATGTTTAGGGTTATGAGAAAAGAAATCCTAAACACATACTCACAAATTGGATGAAAAACAGCTCTGAAAAACTGAGTTTCATAAAACTCGGTAGATAGCCATCTATCGAGCTAGCTATCGAGCCACAGGCTTCAACAGCTTTTAAACCTCGATAGATGCTAGCTGTCGAGTTAGCTGTCGAGCTTTAAAATCCAGCACTTCATTACTTGATTCTTGGACAGACTTGCATGGCTTTAACACTTGAACTCGAAACCTTGTTTCTTGAAGCATTAAACACATCCTAGATCTACCCAATTACAAGTAAAGTGCGTCTTGTCAAAGGATTAGCCAATTACATAAAATGTTGACATATGTTCCCAACATTAAATCACATATGTGCCTGAGCCTTGTGCGTGCTCCACTTCCATGTGTGTCCATTGCTTGTCTACTGCTCATGCGTTTGTCATGACTTGAAGGCTCGTCTGTGCATTCTACTGCTCATTTTTGGCCTTTTGTGGCGTGAATGGGTCTCTGAGCCTTTGTTCTTTGTAGCTTGCTTTCTTCCTTGGCTGGGCCTTGCCTGATTGTGGGCTTTTCTTTCTTTAACCCGTTCTTTGTTCCTTTTGTAGGTCTGCTAGCACTTCTGCCATGCCATTTTGTCATTCCTGTTGTGCTATTGTATGACCTGTGCTTACTGGGCTTTCTTTTGGGTCTACTGTATACTTTCCCTTTGCTTAATTCCAATGGCCCAGTGTTATCATTGGGCTAGTATCCATACTAGTTTGGGCTTTCTTAACCCATTCTATTGCTTATGGGCTTCCTTGGCCCATTTCATCCTTTTTGGACATCCTCGGCCCATTTCCTTTCCTCAAGCATCCTCGGCCCATTCTAATTCTACATTCCCATGGGCTTTTGCTAAGTCTTTTGGGCTTCCCCAGCCCAATTACAGTATTCATTACTTTTGGGGTTCGTGGGCTTTCCATTAACCCCTTACTCACTTAATTCATTGCTTCGGGCCTCTTTGGCCCATTCTTACTTGCTTTCTATTTCAAATAATGCCCATGGGTTTACTATTTCTTTCTCTAGGCTCCTTTAGGCCCACTTGCTTTTTGTGAGGCCCACGTGCTATTTTCTAGGCCCATGATCCATTATTCCTGCCATTCGGGCTTAATGGTTTTCTTCTCAATTTACTAACTCTTTTCCTCCCATATTGTTTGGCTTCTTCCTACTATTGGGCCTCCTTACCAAAGTGAGCATCAATATTCAGCCCCCTAAGCATATGAAGTGCTTTTGCAGTTCATATGCGAATAGAAAGACTCTTCTTCTTCTTTGTCTTTTCTTCTTCTTTTCTTTTTCTTCGCGGGCTTTTTCGAACAGTGGGCCTCTCTTTATTTTTTTTTCTTGCTGCAAACAGTGTTGTCTCTTCGAACTTCCCAGTTTAGCAGTTATTCTGAAACACAACTTCCGCTTCATTAATTCCATGCCTTATCTGATGGGTGACCCATTGCATCCTTTCGTGTCAACGTTAATGACATTGGTACTTAAAGAGATTCCCTTCACGTCACTGACAAAACACTCTTTCCCTTTCCCTTTCTTCACCGCGTCTTCTCCCTCAAACACTTTCACCTATCTACTCCAATCAATGATTCCATCATGACGCTAATGAAAGGCCAAGGTTCTTCCCGCCGTAAAGGAAAAGAGATCACCTCTGACGATCCTGCCATAAGAGACGTAGGCGAAAAGGCTCCTCACTCCGATGAGGAGGAAAAGCGCCGCGACCTAGATAGCGAGTGCGCTTCTCTCATCGACCCTTGGTAAGACACCCATGCCCATTTCCCAAAAGTGCCCAGCGAGTACTTGCCTCCGTAGTCGAGCCGTGTATGGCTTTCCCTTCGCCATCTCAACACAGAGATATCTTGGGCTCCATTGGCTTCTTCGATTCCTAATCTTGTTATCCGCCAAGGTATTTCATTCCCCGTGCCTATTCTCTTCGAATTTGGGTCGGGCATCGCTTTGGGTTGGAAAGAATGGTAGACACCGAGTTGTCTGACAAGGGTTTTATGGCGACGCTACAATGGGCTAGTGTGTTGAAGGCCATTTTTTCATCGCGTTGTTTGTCCAACTATAGGGACTTGTTCAACCTTCGTCATTTGGTCCACTGGTGGTGCACTGCTACCCACACCTTCTTTCTTTCCTGCAGTGAGATCACTGTGACCTTGGAGGACGTGGCAAACCAAATACTTTTGCCCATGCTTGGTGATGTTGACCCCGGTGCTTTGGAGCTCTCTTTGGAGGAGGAGGCCGTGGAGGCCGAGTTGAGAAAGGAGATGAGTGGCAATGCGAAGTTGTCATATTGGATTGGAGCTTTTTTCAAAACTTTCATTGTTACTTGCCATGCAGCCTTCATCACATTTTGGCTCTGTAAGTTCATCTTTGGCTCTCACCCTCATTATGCTGTGAAGCCTTTGTATTTTCGATTAATTATTAAGATATCTGCTGGGGTGAGTCTGCCGTTGGCACCTATGTTTCTAGGTCATCTATATGTACAGTTAGATATCTTGCGAAGTGATGAGGAGCAGGTGGGTTCCTGTTATATAGTTACTACTTCTGCCCATAGGACTATTTTGCAGCATTTGTTGTGGGAGCGCTGTGCTAGGAATTTGGCAAAGTGTAGGCTTGTTCGCTTTGCCAAAGAGAGATATAATTCATGTCCGAAGGTTATTACTGATTTCTATGGTCGGTTTGTATCTGATTTCCCATTGGCTTTTCGTTGGGTTGGGTTGAAGCCGTTTGGGCATCCTGTTGTTGAGTTCTTTGATAAAGGAGTTGGGTTTTGTTGGAGGGCATACAGGAGTTTGGGTACAAGTTATACATGTGTTGATTCTGTCATGGGTCCTTTTGTTGATACTGCTGGGACCACTACCTCGTTGACTGGTTTTGATGAGAAGGGTATTACTTACTTGGCAGCCACCAATGCTGGGTGGTTACCTTATTTGACTGATGAGGGGGTTCAGTTCGTACATTATTCCTGCTGATAGAGTAAGGAGGCAGTTCGAGTTGGATCAAGATATCCCTAATGACTTTTCTGCCATTATGGAGTCTCTCACCTCTGTTCAGCCATTCCTGCGGCACAGTGCCTTTGAGTTTTAGAGCAGGCATTTTGCTGCAATTACCATCCCGGGTTCACAGAGGGAGGGTATTTACACTACTACTATGCACTGGAACTGGCAGGCTGTGATGATTTCTTTTGAGCAGGAGCTGTTGGGTAGTCATGGGTTCTCTCTCATTCCTTCTGATGACCTTCATGCAATCATTTCTGCTAACCCTCGGTTACTTCTTCCCACTAAGTCCGTGGTGGCATATGTTAGGAAGCAGAGTTGGTCTGCTATATTTGAGTGGGATGCGGAAGAGAAGGGGTGGTTCTGGTATGCTGGTGACTTTCGCACGGGTTGGGAGAAAAGAGTGAAGGTGACGAACCTCCCTATGCCCACAAAGAAGGGTTTCGCGCCTCAGTCCGCCAAGCCTAAATCTGCCAAGAAGGGTGATGACTCCTCCGAGACTTGTTCAGATATTGTCCCTTTTGAGGGCGGCCTTCCTTCTATAGGTAACATAGTCTTAGAGATCTCTCCTCCTCTTTTTGCTCGTACCCGTTCCAGCAGGCGCCCTATTGCAGGCAAGTCCAGGCCCACTGCTCCACGGCTATCTGCTGACGCTCCTCCTTCTAGCAGGACCCGAGGTAGCAAGAGGAAGACATCTCCCCCTCCTACGTCTACCACTACTAAGAGGAGAGTATGTTATCTCTAATTTTACTTCTTCTTTATTTTTTCTTATTTATAGGGCTTTTCTACAGCTAACCCCATATACATGTTGACTTATTTCCTCTCTTTTGTTCCCTCTTTTTTGCAGTCTAAGTATAAGGAAGATACTTCTGCCACTTGCCTCATATTGCTTGATGAGCCCGAGTTGGAGGTATGTCTTTCTCTCTTCCTTTTTTTTTTTTTTTTGGTGGATCGATCGAGAAAGCTCCTGTCCCCTCGACAGCTTCTCGACACCTCCTCGACACCTAGCTATCTATCGAGGTTTAAAGCTCGACACCTGCTATTTATCGAGGTTAGGGAAATTAGAATTTTCAGATCTGATTTTTGGGCCAGGCTTTTGTATTTGTGTAGGGTTTCTTTTCTCACAACCCTAGACCTATATAAGGCTTATTTTAGAGGCCGTCACATAAGAGAATACAAGGAGAACATATACAAAAGGTGAATGAAGCCTTATTCTCTCTGAAAGAAGCTACTGCGTCTCTGCGCCTTAGGGTTTTGTAACCAAGTGCTTCTTGATCTTCATTGTTGATAAAGTGAAGAACTTTGCAGCCAACATCCTCTTTTAGTTGGTGATTGAAGTCGCGTACTGGGATCCGCGCAATTGGTTAGTCACGTACTGGGATTCGTGCATCAAAGGGTGGCGTTCATATATTGAAGAGTTCAAAGGTTCTGAAGCGGTAGAAGGTTTCTGCTGTGAGTTCATCTACGGGGATTGTAGAGTCTAGGGACAAAGGTTTTGTACTAGATCTGAAACTTCTTTTCATTATAGTGGATTGCTTTTCGGGAAGGTTTCCCCCCAGGTTTTTTTACTGTGAAACTGGTTGGTTTCATTGGTTTTCCTAGGTCATCATATCTTGTCTTATTTACTTTTCCGCTGCATATGATTTTGACATGATATTGATGTTTGTTTGTTTTAACAAGATTTATTCATAATTAATTTAATTAACAACTTGGGTTTAAAACTTGTTAATTCTTTCAACCGGGGTCTAAATTTCCCAACAAGTGGTATCAGAGCACTTGTCCCAACACTTCCAAACCACCCACTAGTTTGTTAGCTGCCCAGCCACCACCACTTACCTATGCTGGTCGTGCCACATCCCATTACTAGACAAAGAGTCTTATTTTGTTTCTTTGTTCACCATGACATTCTCATCCGGATAAAGGTAGCCATTCTCTCTCACTATTCCTCCTGGCATGCACCTAGCGATTCCAACTCATCTTTCTCTCTTTTGGGTGATATGTCATCCTAGCAGAACATATCCCCCAAAAGAGTTTGAGCGGGAACCCCAGAATAGGCTCCCCCCTTCTTCCTATCTCCAAACCATACCCTCTCTTACCTCTGACCCATGACCCACCACTCCTGTATTGGCTAGGTACAGGTTAGTGGTGCCTGAGCCTTGTGTGTGCTCCACTTTCATGTGTGTCCATTACTTGTCTGCTGCTCATACGTTTGCCATGACTTGAAAGCTCGTCTGTGCATTCTGCTACTCATTCTTAGCCTTTTGTGGCGTGAATGGGTCTCTGAGCCTTTGTTCTTTGTGGCTTGCTTTCTTCCTTGGTTGGGCCTTGCCTGATTGTGGGTTTTTCTTTCTTTAACCCGTTCTTTGTTCCTTTCGTAGGTCTACTAGCACTTCTGCTATGCCATTTTGTCATTCTTGCTGTGCTATTGTATGACCCGTGCTTACTGGGCTTTCTTTTAGGTCTCTTGTATACTTTCCCTTTGCTTAATTCCAGCAGCCCAGTGTTATCATTGGGCTAGTATCCATACTAGTTTGGGCTTTCTTGACCCATTCTATTGCTTACGGGCTTCTTTGGTCCATTTCATCCTTTTTGGGCATCCTCGACCCATTCTAATTCTACATTCCCATGGGCCTTTGCTAAGTTTTTTGGGTGTCCCCGGCCCAATTACCGTATTCATTACTTTTGGGGTTCGTGGGCTTTCCATTAACCCCTTACTCACTTATATCATTGCTTCAGGTCTCTTTGGCCCATTCTTGCTTGCTTTCTATTTCATATAATGTCCATGGGTTTACTACTTCTTTCTTTTGGCTCCTTTAGGCCTGCTTGCTTTTTGTGAGGCCCACTTGCTATTTTTTAAGCCCATGATCCATTATTCTTGTCATTCGGGCTTAATGGTTTTCTTCTCAATTTACTATCTCTTTTCCTCCCATATTGTTGGGCTTCTTCCTGCTATTAGGCCTCCTTGCCAAAGTGAGCATCAACACTGTGCTTGTCAGCTTTTTAAAAAGAAAAATACATGCACATACCAAACACACAATTATGCTTTTTCACATTTTAAAATATATTATTTGAAAATGGTATTAAACACATTTTTTGCATTATGAATACTTTAACATGTATTTTCAAAACACTTTTTAAATCACAATTTTCACTTCATTTTCAACAAAAATACTTGAAATCTGCTACCAAACATGCGCTAAACCTTTAATATGCCAAGCTAAGAGAAAAATTTGTTTTATACTGCTCACTTAGAATATCTTACTGATGTCGTGGAAGCCTGAAGAAAGCACACACAATACTCTATTTGATGGACAAAAACTAAACTGTTAGTTTCTAGGTAGTAAATCTTGAATCCACGAGGGGTTCCCTGAATCCACAAGGAGATAAACTAGAATCCACTAGAGAAAAGTTTGATATAAACTCTGCAATTTTATTAATAATAATCTCTAAAAAACGTTTACAGACTTAGAGGTCTATTTAAGAGCTCCATACAGATAAGAAAATATATTCTAAAATAAGTCCTAATTAATACCTAGCCATAACAGGAACCAAATTTAACCTAAAAAGTATTAAAAGCACCTAAAAACAATGAAATAAATGTCCTAAACCTAAAATAATGAAAATTACATTAAAAAAATACCAAAAATAACAAATTACATAAATTAATTTGAAAATTCTGTCCTACATCAGACCCCTCCACTTAAAACAAACTCATCCTTGAGTTCATCTTTGAAATTTGAAATCTTCTATTCCAAATAAACAAATACTTTGAATGCTTTAATTACTTGATTTGGTTTTGAAATTTGAGTTCTTCATAAAGTGTAGCATAAAATTTCTTATCATCTACCTTCAATTTATTTGTAACATCAATCAACAAAGGGTTGATAATAAAATCAAAATTTTCTACTCCAAGTAAATCAACATGTTGTGTAGTCATCTTCAATAAATCAACCGGAACCTGGGGGTTGTGGATAATGGACTCATCATTATCTTTAACCTCAATTGGATCCTCCACAATATTCTCAATAATTACCATCTCTTGATTTCTGTCATTACCCTCAATCAATGCAACCTTCTTTTCTTTGAAATCTTCATCAAACTTTTGACAAGTGGTATTTTCAATCTTCAATTCAATAACTTGTTGCAAGTCTTGATCTTCTTTAACCACTTCAAAATTTTCTTTACAAATAGGCTGCTTCATCTCAACCCTCAAATGCTTTTCTTTGCTTGATACATGGACTTGGCTGTGATAATTTTGGTTTTGACCTTTCATGTTTTGAACATATTGCTTTTCATATAAATATACAGAATATAATAAACACTTTTATAATCTAGTATATCTTAATAGTCTTTAGGAAACCATAAATCAATTAATACCTTTTTCATTCTTTGCCAAGAGAAAATTGGATCAAGGGAGTCAATTTCATACTGGAGACCGTTTCGATTTGATCAAAGGAACGATATATTTCGATACCGGTCAATACTGGTGTACCGTTTTGGAATTACCACTATGTATATATATAAACTAAATATTTTTTGAAAAATAATAAAAATATTACAAATTTTATTACCCTACATATATAAATTGATATGACAATTAATGTAATTGGTAAATGTCAATTAAAAACATAATAAATAAAATTAAAATAATTTTTTTATTAGTAATACTTTAATTTTAATCATTATATAATAAAATTTGTAATATCTTTAACATCAATTTTTTTAGATGTGCTATGCCCACAACATTTTCTCAATAATTTTACAACAAATCATAGGTGGTTATTTGTTATTGATTATAATTTGAACTTACTTTTTTGCCCTACCAATAAAAACTAGTAACAACCTGAAGCTTAAGATATGTTATGAAAGTATTGTAAAAATGTTATAGAAATAACATTTTTATTTTTGTTTTGGTACATGTATCTCAATGTTCACCTACCATCTGCCAATAAATTGTTTTAAATACTCACTTTTTTTTCACCTCCACTCATTCTCTTTTACTTTGACAATTTATCTCTCTTTATTTTTATCTTCATTTTATCTCCTCTACATGTTTACCTCCACAGAGTCTTATCTCATTTCAAATTTAAAAGAAGCAAGTCTTATCTCCTTACCTTTGGTCAGTCATCACGTGGGCACCTAAAGTAAAACTCAAAATCTTTGAGAAACGGTGAAGACATAAAAAACTGAAGAAGATGAAGAAGAAGATTAGAGGAACACAGACGATGCAGTTGCAGAGACCACGAAGAAAAATGGAAAACTAAGCAGAAAAGAGACCGAGATACTTGAGAGATGCATCAGATTGTGAAATTTGTTGAGAAATTATTTTAGGTGAGTGAAAAATTACAAGGAAATCTGTGTTTTTGTTTAGGGCCGATATTCATTTTCCTAGGGGCAGCTCCGGGATTTTTGTCCAGGGGGTCAATAAGAAACATGAATTATATAAAATCTAAAACAAAAGAGACTTGAATATATCAATATCACACACAAAAAAAAAAAAAAAAAAAACACATGAAATTCTACTGTTGGGAAATTTAGACCCCGGTTGATAGAATTAACAAGTTTTAAACCCAAATTGTTAATTAGATTTATTTTGAATAAACCTTGTTAAAACAAACTAATATCAATATCATGTCAATATCATGCACATCGGAAAATTAAATAAGACAAGATATGATGACCTAGGAAAACCAACGAAACAAACTAGTTCCACAGTAAAAAACCTGGGGGGAAACCTTCCCGAAAAGCAATCCACTATAATAAAGAGAAGTTTCAGATCTAGTACAAAACTTTTGTCCCTAGACTTTACAATCCCCGTAGATGAACTTACAGCAGAAACCTTCTACCGCTTCAAAACCTCTAAAATCTTCAATATATGAACGCCACCCTTTTTGCACGGATCCCAATACGTGACTAACCAATGATGCATGGCTCCCAGTACATGACTAACTCACCAACTTGAAGAAGATGTTGGCTGCAAAGTTCGTCACTTCATCAACAATGAAGATCAAGAAGCACTTGGTTACAAAACCCTAAAGCACAAAGACGCAGTAGCTTCTTTCAGAGAAAATAAGGCATCGGTCACCTTTTGCATATGCTCTCCTTGTATTCTCTTATGTGACGGCCTTTAAAATAAGCCTTATATATGTCTAGGGTTGTGAGAAAAGAAACCCTACACATACATGTCAGCATGGGCCGAAAATCAGATCTGAAAATTCTGATTTCGTAATTCTCGATAGATAGTATCTGTCAAGCAGTTGTCGAGACCTCAATAAATACTATCTGTCGAGCAGCTGTTGAGACCTTGATAGATAGCTATCTGTCAGGAATCTGTCCAGCTTTAATGAACAGCCCTTCTTCACTTGTTTCTTGGACAGATTTGCATGGCTTCAATACTAGACTTGAAATCTTGTTCTTTGAAGTATTAAACACATCCTAGATCTACCCAATTACAAGTAAAGTGCATTTTGTCAAAGGATTAGCTAATTACATAAAATATGTCCTTAACATTATTAGAGTGAAATTTTTTTGACAATCCCTTAGACGGAGATTACTTGATCTTCAGCAATTGGAATAGAGTGTTTTTTTGGTAGAAACAGCATAAAGATCAAAGCTCTTGAACAGAGATTACTTGATCTTCAACAATTGGAACCCTCAATGTAGAACCTTACTGCTATAGACTTTGTGCAACAAAAATATGGATGAATGGAAGATAAGATAGGAAGTGATTCGGGAGCCGAAATTGTAAGAGCTTTGGTTGGAAGTAGGGGATAGAAACACATTTTTTCATCTCTCTCCATGATTATTAGGAGGAGAAGGAATTATGTGGACAGTATCAAGGTGGATGATAACCTTTGAATTAAGGATCCTAATGAGATAAAGTAGTACTTCATTTCCAACTTTAGAGCATTATAATGAGTTTAGCAAATCTCAATTGCCAGAGGATTTGGAAGGCATCACCTAAACCATGTTTCCAAGATATTGACAATGAAGAGATATGTTGGATACTTACGGTAGAAGAAATAACAGATATTGTGTGGGAAATAAACTCATTAAAAGCTTTGGGCCTTGATAGAAATAAGTTGCACGGACACGGACACAGACACAGACACAGACATGGGGGTATGGCAATTTTTGAAAAATAAGGATACGATATGGCGTGGACATAGCAATTAAATAATTAATTAAATTTTATATTTAGGCATATTTTTAAATATTTTTAGACATAAAATACGTTTATGTCTAGAATTTAAATTATGTAAGAACTATAAATAAGTAAACTAACACCCAAAGTAGTACAATAAAACAAAAAGGCTGGCCACACAAAAACAAAAATCACTAAATTCATAATAAACATTATAATTTAATAAATTTATAAGGCAAAAAGCTGAGTAAAGAAACAAAAATTGTAGAAGCTCAAGGAAATTTCCTTCATCACTTGAATCATTAGATTCATTTTGACCATGAAATGCTAACCCCTGTTGCAAAAGGAATCTTATGCAATCAACTATTGCATTTAATTGAGTCCGATATTTAATTTTATCTTGATTTGACTGCTTAATAAAAACACTTTGAATGTGTTGATTTTACTTCATTAGATTTTCACCATTCTTAAGAGCTTGGTTATGGGCACTATTAACACCTCCAACATGTAGGTCTAGCTTTTCTTTCTTATTCCAACTATTGAATCCCTTTGTCACAAAACTGTCACCTCTAGATTGCATACCGACATCTTGTCTAAATAGGTAACAATATAAACAATATGCAGCATTCTTTTCAATACTATATTCCAACCAACTTCCATACTCTTTAAACCATTTAGGATTAAATCGATGCATAAGTCCACCAATTTTTTTTTAAGGAAAATCGTGTTCATAAGGTTGACATGGTTTTTTTTGTAAATAATATCTTCTTATTTCATCTCGATCATTAGGATGATAAAATGAAATCTTTTTTCGTTGCCTAGGGTCCGAAGGAAGATTGTTCACATCAACATGGCCATGCTTAGAAGATGAATCTTGAGTAGAAGATGAATCTTAAGTAAAGGATGAATCTTGGGTAGGAGATGAATCTTGCGGCCTATGGGGTTTCCTTATTACAAATTTTTCCATAATACTAGCAAAAGAATAAAAAATAAACTATAAGTTCATTTAACATTTTTTTTTCTAATACAATAAACATATTAATTATTATTGTAAGGTGATTTTTTTGCAATTCTTTAATTTATAAGTTTACAATTCTTTAAATGTTTTATATTTTTATTGTCATTTAGTGTTAATGTATTGACCTACTCACATAGCCAACAACCACTCACAAGTCACATTTAGCATAATAAAAAAACCACTCACAAGTCACAAATTTAGTCAAATAGTCAAAGTCACAAATTTAGTCAAATAGTCAAAGTGCAAAAGACAAGTTCATAACTCAACTTTATATCAAATCAATACAAAAAGTTAGAGGAACAGTAAAGAAACTCAAAATAATATAACCCATTAACCCCCCAGAGGCCCACACACGGTCAAACTCAAAGACTCAAAACTCAACAACAAAACTTAGTGCATTATAACCCCACAACCCCCCACACACACGGTCAAAGATTCAAAACTCAACAAAAAAAAATCAAAAGATAACTCCACACACACACACAGTGATTCACTCACACAGATTCAGTGAAAGAGTGTATCAAAACACTATAAACACACTCTCACAGTGAAAGAAAGAGAGAAAGAAAGAGCTGAAAACTAGATCAAGTGGCGGCAGATCAAGCGGCAGCGGCAGATTAGGGATAGTCTAGGTGGCAGTAGATCGTGGGGGCTACGCAGTGGCAGATTTTGTGTGTGTGAAGCAGAGACAACCTTTTTCCTTTGGGTTTGGAGAGTGAAGAAGGATAGTGAGAGATTTTGGAGGTTAGGCAACTGCAAATTCTTAGGTTTTATTTGGCCCTTTTTCTATTTATGATTTTTCAAAATTTGATTTATGTGCTTTTTATTTCTGAGATTAAAGATCAAAATTTTTTGTTGGACTTTTTTTCTTTTTTTTTTTTCGAAGTTTAAGCTGGGCTTTAAAAAAAAAGGGTCAGGTTCATGGTGAGGGTGTGCAAATTTGTATTGCAGGGGGTTCAAAACAATTTTTTAAAAAAAAAAATATTATATGTATATAAATATATATATATTTTTTTTTTTTTTGGGTCAGGGGGTTCATTTGAACCCCCTGACTATAACGTACCACCGCCCTTGCATTTTTTGGCTGAAATCTGGTATTTTTGTCAGTACAGTTGAAACGCTCTCGGTACTACCGGTATTTAAACTGAAACGAAATGAGGACATTTCTGTACCGTTCCAGGCATTGGTACAAAAAATATCGGCCGTATCAGTCAGTACAGTGTGAAACTGACTACCTTGGACTAGATGCTTACCTCATCACTTTCTATCGATTTGAATCATTTCCCACCATTCCTCTGCTTCATCGTCCAATTTATAAGATGCAAGCCACACTTTTTTTTTCATCACAAATCTTCCAAAAATTAAAATACTCTTCCAAATCAAGTAGCCAATCGATAAAATCCAACTTACACATATCTCAATAAAAAATTGAATTTTCTTGTAGTTAGGAGTGTTTGGGCTGGTAGAACTTCAGCTCCTCTTCTTTCTTTATTTTCTCTATCCCGTATGACAGCTCACGACTTTTCTTTTTGGTTTTCTCTGGGTTGTTAGATGGTTAGGTGTCATCTTTTCAAGTTTTACTCTCTAGGTGTACTTTCTTTTTTAATTAGATTTATTAGGGTCCACATGTACTTTTTTGTTTGATTTATTAGGTTGGTGGTGAACATGACCAGAATATGGCTGATTGGCTGGTGGCATGAGTTTGCATTTTTGAAGACTCTTCACGATTCTGTGGGTTTTAAATTGTAACCAAATATATATGTTCATATATATATAAATATATATATATATATAAATATATATATATTTTTTTTAAGTTCATGAATAAATATAAATAGCAATAATCCTGAAATGGTACTTTGGTATTGACTTGTACCAAAATATTTATGTTCCTTGGCTAATCTTAAACGGTCATTGGTATGGAACTTTGTGTCAAAGGCTTAGAAACATAATAATATTGACCAAAACTTAATAGGTTGAAAAAATTGATAGCCTGGGAATCGATTGTAAATAGAAGTGGTTTCCATGGCAGCATGCTTTCTTAGGCTTCACCTTTTTATGATGGAAAATAATTGAGTAGAAGTGTACTAACAGATATGCAGCATTATGATTGTGATGTTGGTAAAACCTATAAATTTTAATTAATTGTAGGTAAATATAACTCATGCACCTATATGGGGTTGAAACCTTTAACCTAATCCTCTATCCCTTATCTAAGTGGGGAAAGATTGCTGTTTGGTTCAAAGACCATTTGAAATCTCTTATACCTGAAAATTCTGTGACGGTTCTTTTTTCTGGATACTAAATTCGGGGACAAGATGTTAATTTTGAATAACCCTGCTGAAATGAGCTTCTAAATACTACCAGACATGATTTTATGTAAGTGGAGATCACTTGCTAATGTAAACTAATTCTTTTGGAATTGGTATGAAAGCAGACATTAGCTTACATGCAGAGGTGGAGATGACCTGCTAATGTAAATGATACATGACAGATGTGTGATGTGCTTCACAGCAAATGTAAATGATACTTTGTTGTTGCAAAACTTCTTAGAAATATTATAACATAAGATTCAGGTTATGATCTCCTTTTTTCATTAGATGTCTTCTCTCCTGTAATTAATTTTCTGTTCTTTTATTTTTTTTTTATTGTACTATTTGACTACTTTGTTCTCTTTTTGCATAAGGTTGTATTTTTAATAAAGACTTTTCTTACTTATCAAAAAATAAAGGGGGCAATAAGAAGTCACTGAGTGGACAGCAAGGTCATGGGTTAGGTGTGTGTATAATAGTAACTGTAACTTATGAATAAAAGAGGGCAGTAAAATCTAAAAAGCCAGTAATGATGCGTTATATCTCTTTGTAAATCAGCAGCATATGGGAATGTGTCTTAACCAGTTTGTACATTTGTTTCATTAGGAAAATTTGTTTCATTAGGAAAATTTGTTTGATTTTATTGTATGTTTATTCTGTATATGATTGGCATCACGTGTCCAATGTCTGTTGTTATGCTGTCTGTGCAGTTGCCCGAATTGCTTTGGTGAAACCTGAGAAAGCTAGAGGTGTTGAAGATGTGTTGCTAAATGCTGCTCAAAGGGGTCAGATAGTTGAGAAGGTATACCAAATCAATCTTGGGCTTATCATCTTATGTAACAATTGCATGCAACACCCCTCTCACTTGGTTGAGAAGCATGGGATCAATCGCTATGCGATGGGCGTTGTATACATCTGTTACACAAGATAATGCCTCACCAATCGTGTCCTAGTGCAATCTTACATGCCATTTGCTTTTGGTAGAGCATCTATCTTAAAAAATAAATCAAAAGAAGTCGGTCTCTGACCAATAGCACACACTGTACATTTTATATGTAGGTTTCTGAAGAGAGGCTCATATCATTGCTGGAACAAATTAACACCCAAACGACTAGGCAAACCAAAGTCACAGTAAGTACTCAAGGTTTTTTACAACTTGCAAATTTTTTTTCCTCATTGCTGTAATTGCTGTCTTATATTGCTATATATATTCCAGATCCAGAGGCGTCGGAGTGTTCTTGATGATGATGATTAGCTCGTATCTGGAATGAGTGTGCTTATTTGATTATATAATGCTGTTCGGAGTGAGATACATCAATGGTACAATGCTTTGTTGGTTGTATATTAACAAAGTTCACAGTTGTATTTTTATGGGCGAAATGTTTGGTTGAAAAGGATGTTGGAGTTGTAGATCTTCATCTTGCGTTATGTTTTATTACAGTATCTTTTATGCTTAATTATTGAATCAATGTTTGCTCCCTAAATAATTTGATGTTCATCCTAGTCCTATAAGTTGCTCTAATATTGATGCAAATTGAAAATTATCCCATGCAACAGTTTAGCTGGAATCTTCTCCTTAGAGATTTGAAACTCCAAGTCGCAGGATCAGAGACAAATACTTTTTTTTTTCAGTTGAACTACAGAATTAGCTATTTTGGTTAGAGTTCATGGGGCTCAAACGAAATAGAAAATACTTATATATATATATATTTTGTGATAATGAAATATAAAATACTTGGAAGACATATGATCTATTTGGTACTGTACATTTTATTATCAGATGGTACTGTACATATTAATTGTCAATAGTTATTTATTTTCGTATTAGACGGAAAAGTATGGAAAAAAAAAAAAAATCAGCTTTCCTATAATCTAAATTTTTTCCTTATATATGCGATATCTTTTTTGGTTTTCCTTGTATATGCAGTATCTGTTTTTGGTTTGGTTTGGTTTGGGTTCCTTATATGAGTGAACCTTTTTCTTTTTGTATTTTTTTATATAAAAAAAAAAATAGAAGAAGCCCCTTTCTTTCCACCTACTTGATAATTCTTAACAAACATATATGATATATTGTACCCAAAATTATAGTAAGTCTTATTTGGTGGAAGTGTTAGCAGCACGGAGAGCAATCTGTTTTGCACAAGAACTGAACTTTATTCAAGTAATTTGTGAAGGAGACTCTGAAGTTATCATTAAGGCACTAAATATTAATAATTTCTCTTCCTCCAGCTTTGGGCATATCCTACACGATATCAAGTTAGTTTCCTCCTCTTTCCAAAACTACATCTTCTGCCACACTAGAAGACGGGAATAGAGTAGCTCATGGTCTTGCTAGATTAGCAATTTGTCTTCCAATTTTAAAGTCTGGATGGAGGATGTTTCACCAGATATAACTAATGTCTACATTTATGAAATTACTTAATAAATTTTCTCCTACTCCGGTTGGAGTGGGTTCTCCAACCAAAAAAAAAAAAAAAAAAAAAGGTTGGTTGGTAAGAATCTTATTCGGTTAGTTGGTAAGAATGGGCCAAAGATTGGATCAAGTGCTTTTGTGCACTAGACCCTTTGAAATATGGACACGTAACAAGCGTTTGACACATATTTGCATATCAATGAGTCTAGTATACATAAACATTCGATCCAGGCCAATTTCCATAAGAATTTTAAGTGGAATTCAAGGGAATTATCAATATTACATAGCTTGTTTGGTCGATAAATATCTAAAATTTCAAAGTATATTTTTTGAGCTTGATATGAAAATGAAATATTAAAAATTATTCATTTTTATATTAAGCGATGATATTAAGTGGAAACCTCCAAACGCTCCAACTTACAAAACAAAGTTTGATGGAGCTTTTTTTTTGAAGACACTGATGAATCTGGTTTAGGTGTGGTAGTTTGAAACTCTAATGGTGAAGTGATGGACTCCCTTTCAGAAAAAAATACCAAAGATACTTTTTTCAAGAAATTGGTATTCGTCAATCCATTTTTTAAGGCGGAAATAGCTATAATCTTTATCAAGCATGGTAATACTTTACGATCTGCTTATGGACACCTAATCAAAGATAATTTTTTCATGTAAACTCTTTAGAGAGTTATTCTTTTTTTCATATTTATCGACAATGTAATGTTGTTGCACATGCCTTAACTAGAAGAGCAATTTCTTTTTCCTCTCTAAAAGTTTGGATGGAGTCTATTCCTTGAAACTGTCTTCCTTTTGTTATAGCTGATTTACCAACAAATTAAATCAAAATATTCGATGGTCTTTTTCTATAATAAAAAAAAAAAAAAACGATATTTTAATGTAAGGCAAAAATACAAAATTTATACTCTAAGTTTCACCAAAATTCATTTCAATCTTCTAACTTTATTTTTGTTCATTTTCAGTCCACTTAGTTTCAAATTTATTTAATTAAGTCTCTTTATCAACTTCTATTAAATTTGCAATTAATGGTCCAAATTTTTAATTAAAAAATCCAATTAATGGTTAAAATGTTTTTCTATAATTTTTTTAAAAAAATTAATAGAAGTTGTCGGAGAGACTTTAGTTGAATAAATTTGAAATTTAGGGTGTATATTGCATTTTAGTCTTAATGTAAAAAAGACCCTCAAAATGACAGCATTTTTTTTTTTTTGGCATCAATAGGCATGTTAAGGATATCTTTGCACAAATAAACTGTTTTCCAATTTTTTTTTTAAGTCAAAATTCCATTTATGACTGAAATTAAAGTTTTGTAATAGTTAGACAGAAGCTAGATAAAATTACGTAAAAATTTATGTTATTTTCTAATTATCCCATATTTAATTGCTAATACAAATATTTTCTTTAAAGAAAATAAATTTTTACATAAACAATTTGAGGTCCTATTCACCTTATATAATTTTTTTTAAAGAATAACATTATATAAATTGTAAGGTAACAATGGTGTTTTTTTAAATAGAAAAATGTATACCTATCTTTACTTTCCTTTTATAAGTTCTGAACCTTAAAAGACAACGATAAAATGTGAAATATTTTCTTTCTATTGTTTTGAATGAATTTTGACATATAAAAGAGATGAAATTGGATTAATTATAATTATGATATAAAATAATCATATCAAGAAGAAATACATAAAAAATTCAGTAAAAAAAATAATGAGTTAGCTAGGTGGAGGGGGAGAGGGGGAAGGGGGAAGGGGGAGGGGGAGTTGTACTTTAACTATTGGCTTTTGACTTTTTGGCGAGCCTCAGCCAATTTCCTTGACTATATGTTCTCATTTTGGAGAAGATCCAAATTCCTAATGTTATCATTTTTTAGAAAAAAAAAAATTGAAACATTCTTAATATGTAACAAAGAATTATGATTAAGTGATTGATGTAAACCGAATAACTCAAACTTTCATTAAACAGATAGATCAAGATTTTTTATTTATTTTTATTTTTTAGTTTGTTTCTCCAAAAAAAAAAAAAACATTTTTTTGGGGTAGGAAAAGGGGTATTATTTTTATATAAGTAGAGAGTTCATAGCAAAGGTAGGAGCCCCGCATGAGATCCCATACATAAGAGTAGTATACAAAAGATGGCATTGATCATATTCTTCCAAGTAGCTAGTTTGCTATCTTTCCCTTTTTACGAGTTCATTTGTATATATGTTGACTTCACGGTACGCGTGACTATGTGACATGGAAGAATGGTCTATTTTCAGCAAATTCCTGCAAACACACACCAAAATAAACTTATTTGGGATCAATACACCACGGGTTGTTAGCCAATTCATTACTATCAAGGAGCCAACTTCTAATATAATGTATTTATAGACCAAATTCCAAGATAAAGGAAGGTCATATCTAATTAGCCAAAGTTCAACTATATTATTCTTCATAAAAACTATGTGCTTATGTGTATGTTTGTGTGCAATAATGTGTAATAAACACCACTTTTTGTGGAATTGGTGTTCTTCCAATGAGTTCACAAAGATTTCGGGAGATTTAAAAGTGTCGGTATTTGAATTCCAATTCATACCCTATCAGATCAAGGCTACTGTACTAGTTAAATAGCATTTAGATTTGCTCGCTTCCATCTATGTCCATTAAGGACAAAGTTTAGTTACAAAACTAGTTGTAGCCTTAAGGTATAACCTTGTTCATTTTTTTTTTTATTGGAGGTGAATTTTGACAAATCCACCATTAGATTACATTTTTTTCTTATATCCTTCATGCTTGCAAAATTCCTAAAAAATTATTAATAGTTATATCATTAATAAATTATTAAATTGCAAGTTTTTATAGTTTAAAATTATGAATAAAATATAAGTTTATAGATCATATAGTAAATAATATCTGATTGACATAAAATTTAACATGCATATTAAGAGTGTAAAGAACATGTAATTCAACGATTGGATTTTCAAAATATGGAATAATTTTTATTTTATTGAGTAAGGTTGTAGCTTTAGGTTATAACTAGTTTTGTAGTTAAATTTTATCCGTCCATTAATGAATAACTAGCTTGTAACTTCATGTATATGCATGGATAAACTTAAAGATATACAATAAGATGCATAATATAATTCTTATATATATAATTTAAATACTATTGATAGTTATTTTTATATTTGGTTAACTTTTTAAAAAAAATTTGTAAGGATATTATTAGGTATAAAATGTAAATTGTCCATTTTTTAATTATTATTGTGAAGCACCTTTTTTTTTTTTTTTTTTACGATTCATTTATTCTAGACTCTTTGGTTTTTGTACTTAATAACTCACTTGGATAAATATTTATGACGTGGTCCCACATTTGATTCTAAAATTAAAAAATAAAATTCTTTAAAAATAAATAATTTAAGACATATGGCGCAAAATTGGAGCTCTAATTTGGAATTTTAATTTGAGTTTCTCTTAGTTTCACCTTTTATTATATATATAGATGAACTATCTCTAACTTTAATGCCACTAATCTCAAAACAATATACGACATGGTTAGGTTGATACATTAAAACTGTTGTTTTGGAGTAATTATTACGTACTCTCAGAGTACGGAAAATAGTACTCTCTGCTCTCACATTTACGGTAAGGTCCACCATGAATATGAAAGAATTGAGCACAATTTCACTATATTTCGAGAGTACCTAATAATTTTCCATAGTTTTATCTATTGCTAGCAAAGAAAAAAATATTTTTCCTTTTTTATTTTGTAATAATTTTTTCCTCTTTTTTTCGCTTTTTATCCACTTTCTTCTCTTTTTATATTTTTCTCTTGCAAGAAATTTTTCATTTTTCCCAAAAATCAAACAACATTTTATGTGGAAATAAACACCTACAAAAATTTAAATCAAACCTTTAGATCCAATACACTCGGTGGAAACCCATCAATGAAATTAAACATCTTGAAAATTCAATTATACAATATACAAACCCATCATTTTCTCAAAAAAAAAAAATTATATATACAAACCCATCACCATTCACCAAAGCAAACCTTGTTTCCACGTGATCACATCTCTCCATAATCATGGAAAACGAACCAAAAATTTATCCAAATGCAAGGCGCAATACTTTCAAGACGTTGCAAATAGGAAATTTCAATGCTTTTACGGTTTACCTCGTTAGTTTGGGAGGATGGGGTTTTGAACCGGTGGGGGGCTCCTTGTACTCATT
Source organism: Notholithocarpus densiflorus (assembly GCA_030021035.2). NCBI lineage: Eukaryota > Viridiplantae > Streptophyta > Magnoliopsida > Fagales > Fagaceae > Notholithocarpus > Notholithocarpus densiflorus. Next base: position 4,615,911 of record JARYZH020000009.1, on the reverse strand, counting down.
GTCCTAGTCGGCTGATTCATCATCATCAATGGGCCCATTTCATCGAAATAGTTCGGAGCTAAGCGATGAGGGCTAAACCTCACGCAATCGCTCTTGTCAAACTCCAGCTCCACTCATACCTAGTTATTCTATGACTAGTGTGGCACTTAGTACACTCAAGCACTAGACTCAAGCAAAAAGAATAGTGGAACACAAATTTTCTCTTGACAGTTTGTTATATTTTTCATAAGAGTGGTATCAAAATTTTTCTAAAATGATTCATTAACAAATGCTTTAAGAATATCTATTAACTAAACCTATTATATATAGACCTAGCTGAGGCTTCATCCCAGCTTAATTATCATAGGTTTACAAGCAAAATTTTATTAGGTTAGCATTTTTTTTCCTTGAATGAAAACAAATTAAACAAACTAAAATAATGGTGAGTTTTTGGAATACTTTACTTGGATGCGATGATAACAGCATATTACACTAGAAAATTGAGTTTGCTCTTCCTAGTATGACTTTTTCCATTATATTAAAGAAGTTAAGTGGATAAGCAAAGTGTGATATTAGAAAGATTACAAATTTTACTATATAAATCTTTTTAAATAAAGTATTATCATTCACAAAAAAGTAATTTAGACAATTATTTATTATTTTGTTAAATTGACATTAATTAATCTATAATCATTTTATATAGAAGTAAAATTGCGAATAAACTTGTAACTCAACTTATTAGCGCCTCAATTTCCAAACAAGAAAAGCTTCTTATTCCATTCTTGACAGCAAGTCTTAATATGCTACAAAACATGCTAATTTAAGTTGTTAGATAACTTACAAGTCAGCTACGTACCATGCATATTCCTTTTATCTTCCTTTCTGACTCATAAGCTCCGAGAAAACAGTTTCACGTATCAAATTGCTGCTATCTGAAGTCTCATTAGCAGAACTTTGGTCTCCATTGCTTGCAATGTTCACCCTGCAGCTAGTGCTTTCTCCATTTGACCCAAGTCCACCGCTACTAGTAAAGACCTTCTCACAATCTTCAATTGCGGATCTTTGAAGGAGCACTTTCTCAATATGGCCTTCAATCTCAAATATTTGTGCTCCACTATCCTTTTTGCTCTCCTGTAGTTGTAATGCAAATTCAAGACCCCAAACCACATCGTTCATTGACGGCCGTTTGATTCCATCATCAAGTAAACAGTTCACTGTAATTTCACTAAATTTTTTCAAACACTCCGGCACAATCTTACCTGATAGAAATGGATCAACAATCTGATCAAGCTTTCCATTATGATAGCATTGCTGAGCCCACTCAGCTAAGCTCACTCGCTCCTTGTCAACATTACGTATCAACGGTGGTCTTGCACATAACACTTCACACAACACCACACCAAATGAGTACACATCAGATTTTTCAGTCAACTGTTGACGCCGGTAATACTCTGGGTCTAAGTACCCAATACTCCCTTTCACCACTGTGCTTACATGGGTCATGGACACACTAGTAGGACCCATTTTTGACAACCCAAAATCGGACACCTTTGCCACCCATTTCTCGTCCAACAATATATTTGTGCTTTTCACATCACGATGAATGATCATGTGCTTTGCACCTATGTGAAGGTATTGCAAACCCCGAGCAGCACCAATACAGATTTGGAGCCGTTGTTCCCACGAAAGAGGTGGATTATCGGTGTTGTAGAGATGATCACGGAGGGTCCCATGGGCCATGTAATCATACACAAGGATCATCTCATTGCCATGGTTGCAATAGCCAATCAGAGGGACGAGATGGAGGTGGCGGAGTTGGGAGAGCATCTCAATCTCGGTCTTGAACTCGTGAGCCCCTTGTTGAGAACCCGGGTTCAACCGTTTAATGGCAACACAGGTCTCCCCACCATCCATGTATCCTTTGTACACATCACCAAACCCTCCGACACCTATGATGAAGAGCTTGTCGAAGTTGTTTGTAGCTGCTTTGATTTCAGACAGTGAAAAGCATCGACACAAATCAGACGGCAGAATTGTGCTGCTGCTCTTGGCATCCTTATTAACCCTCCTACCTCGTTGGAAAATGAAGAAACCGAGAATAGACAGAACAACTATGCCAGAGAATAAACCAACAACTATGGAAATTATTGTGGTGTGGTTACTCTTTACCTTCCTTGGTTGGATTGGCAAGGGAATCGCTACAACCTTTGGTGTTGGAAGTGGGTCGGGGTTTGGCCCAGCGAGATTGTTAATGGGGTCACTGATTTTGAAGATTTCGAGCCCGTTCAAGATTGCATCGGAATATTTAGTCATCCTGTCATCTGGGTTTGCTTGCAGAGCGACAGAGAGGTTTAGTTTTTTCTTGTTTCCTTCACCAAACATCAGTACAGCGTAGTCTTTATATACTGGGATTCCATTTCCCCCGCTCCAAGACAAAACGTCTGCTCGTTCCTCAGCAATTTGATCAGCTATAAAGATGTAAAAATCTCGGTCTCCTTCTTTCGTGACCTCAACTTGAAACTCGCAAAAGTGTAGCCTTACTAGGTAATTAAAACCAGCGTCTACAGAGAATTCCCAGGTGAGATTGTTGCTCTTGTTTATGGTTTTGTTGGGTCCCATTGTTAGAGCAGTGATATAGACCTCTTCTGGTGCAGTGTAGTTAGATATTTTACTGAAGCGGAGGCGAATAGTTGTGTTTCTATCCACAAAGCCTTTTTCAGAACTTGTCAAGTAAGCAGCATCGTCATCAGACCAGCTCCGGTACATGCCAGTATCTTCTGTGGGTGAAATCATTCCCCCACCAATGTTTAATCTATATACCGTCTCAAGAGCGTGGCTCTTTTCGATGGTATATGGCGTACTCTGGCCAATAAGCTTAATTTCTGTACTAATGTCTTCAGAGTAATAAAGATTAGAAGGCATTGAAACGAGTTCAATCCCGTTTACAAAAGCATATGCATCTAGATTACCGGGGCTTGGAGTGAAGGTTATGTTTAAGAATCGAGCATTTTCAACAATATTTACGCAGAATTCTCTTGAGAAGCCTTCTAAGCTAAGAGCATCAGCATCAACAGTGAGGGCAGCGCTAAAGTTGCTTAAAAGGGTATAAGAGCCGGCTTTGACGGAGAAGAAGGCCTTAGAGCGGTTAAAGTTTTGATATGAAGCTGGGAAAAAGTAGAGGCGAATGAAGAGTTGGCCTGGGGTGACAGAGAACATGTATGTGAATTCGGAGTAGGAGAGGCGTGCAGTGTAGTAGGGAATTGGGTCGACTTGAGTTGGTTGTTTAGCTGCTGTGGAGATTACTGATGAGTTGTTTTGAAGTTCAAAAGGCCCGAAATCGGAATTGATGTCTCCCAACCAGATCCGATTATCTCTTGCAGAAGTGTTGCCGCTGATGCCACAGTTGAGTGTTATATTAATGGTCGGAGAATAAGGAGGCTGCAAGCCACTGGCAAGTTGGAGGAGGAAGAAGAAAAACAAGAGGTGGGGAGGGTTCCTCATTGCTCAGAGAGAGAGAGAGAGAGAGAGAGAGAGAGATGTTATGGAAGAGAATAATGATTAAGAAGAGAAGCTATATATTGATAGTATGTATGAAGGATATATCCTAAATGAATTGTCAAAGTAAATGCCTCATTGTTAGTAGTATTGTCGTAGGAGAGTTATATTATTCATTGCAGTCCACAAACGACATGGAGTAATACTATAGACAAACTCTTTTATACTAAAAGTTTGTTTGGATACTGCTTATTGCTGAAAACTGAAAACTGAAAACTGAAAACACTGTAACAAAATAATTTTTAAATGTGAAAATAGTACCGTGGGACCCAGTTTTAAAGTTGTTTTTGCTGAAAAAAGTATTTGCGGGTTCCGTGAACAGTGCACGGGACAAAAAAACGCACGGACGCAAACGTTGTATCCAAACTCACACTAATATTTTTATAAATCATAGATGTAGTAATTTTTACTAATTTTCATATGGGTCTACCACTAATATTACATTTTTACTTATCAATAATAACTCACTACATCAGCAATTTGTAAAATAGTTTTTGGTTTTAGCATTTTCCCAAGATCAAAAATACAATAAGTCATTTTGGAAAGAGTAATGCTATTACCACAAACTATTTTATTACATTTTTACAAATTGTTATTAGAACTAATTCTTACTTGTTCTTATCTGGACCTAAAACTAACATCATTTTTTGAACTTACCAATAACCACTCACAAGTCACAACATTTGTAAATTAGTTTATAACTCACATTTTCCTTAAAAGATTTACTATATGTGCAATGGAAGAATATCAAACCGCGACCCTCTTTGTATTCTCTATGGACCACCACAACCTTCATTAGTTCCAAGGGCTAACCGGTGCATATGAACACCCTTTGATGGAATCCTATGACGAATGGAGAACATAAAAAAGAGGTTCATCATATATAATTTTAATATAAAATTAAGTACTTATGCCCATGCCTAAAACCCTAATTAGGGCTAGGGTTTTTTCTTTTATAGGTGGAGTAAGTGGCTGTCCTTTGAACCCCAACTAGCCTTGAACACTTGGCCCAATATAAACTGTGAACATAAAATCTCAAATTTATTCTAGATTTTAGGTTTAAATCCAATAAGCAAAATTTATTGTATGTTGTTTAAAGTACATTTTTATATACAAGAAAGTGCCCAAGCTCTACATTTTAGTTTCCAAGTTTATGCATGCAGTTCGAAAGCTACTCGATTGATCAAACAGAGAAGTTTTGAATTGATCAAGCTTAAATTGGATCAACTGAAATGCGGCAAAACAGTAATGTGAATTCAACCCATCAAGTGCGCATGCCTAGGATTTCTTGCACTTAAGCCTAAGCTAAATAAGAAAACCCTAGAGGACATAAAAGAGACTTTTGGGGAGCTTCGCATTGTGCATCTTGGGGCTCTGGATGCTCTCAAAAGCAACCATATCGGTTTTCAAGACAAAAGCTACATCAAGAACCAATATTGATGTTGCTCACTTTAACCAAGGGTTGTTCATAATTTATTTAATTAAAAAAATTGTCTTAAAATTGGGGCGAAACTACGCTGTTGGTCCCTCAAGTTTATTCTGTGTCCGCAATTGGTCCCTCAAGTTTCAAGTGAGCACAATTGGTCCTTTAAGTTTTCAAAATAAGCAATATAAACCCTTCTATTAACTTCCATTAGTAGTGTTGCTTACGTGGTTAACGGAATAATGACATGTCATTTTTTTAATGATATAACATTTTTTTATTAAAAAATTAAAAAAAATGAATTTACACATAAAAAAATATCTAACCCATTCTAATTCAAGTCTTAATCCTAACCTGGTACCAAATTAAAACTCATTTGCAATCTAGATGGAGTTTTTAGCAAGCAAGAAGATTAGTCCCAGAAACGGCCGGCAATGATGGTTGTGCTTATGGGGGTGCCATGTGTGGCATCTAGTGGGAAAGGGAAGGTCATAATTCAGCTGGGAATAGCATTAACAAAACGCCAAATGTGTTAAGGCCAAAGGAGAACTTGCCTTCCTATATTATGATTTTTATTGAGAAGCAATATGGATTTGGCAGATATGAGTGCCATTTTTGAGCAGGTTATCGCAGAGTTGGACAGTTGCTGAATTTTACAGTTGTATGAGAGAAGCAGGGAGGCGAAGGCCACTGTCTCCAGAAGAGGGCAGCCGTGTCGCCGGTAGCTAGGGCTTGGAATTTTTCAATCTCTCTTTTGTGGGTTTGTGAATCAAATTGCAAATGAGTTTTAATTTGGTACCAGCTTAGAATTAAGACTTGAATTGGAATGGTTAGATTTTTTTTTTTTTCCATGTAAATTCATTTTTATAATTTTTTAATAAAAAGAAATACCACGTCATTAAAAAAATGACAGGTCATTATTCCATTAGCCATATAAACAATACTACTAACGGAAGTTAACAGAAAGACTTATATTACTCATCTGGAAAACTTGAGAGATCAATTGTGCTCACCAACAATGTAGTTTTGCCTAAAATTGGTTAGCTAGAATTTTTAGGTCTAAAAAACTATCATCAAACAATTGAAATTGATTCAAAAACATGAGTGTATTTAATTGTTTTACAAGAAAATGATACTTTGATTCAATCTCTTTGAAAAGATCTTTGCTCCAAGAATCGTGCAAACAAAGCCTTGATTCAAAAATGAAATCTTCTCTACTTGGATTGGAAAATAGATCAATCAGTCTTTTTAACGGAAATAAAATAAATCCCTGGCTATGTGCTTGTTAAAGATGCATTGTTCTTCGCGTTCATGTTCTTTGAATGTTTTTATTTATTTTATTTTTCTGTGTTTGTATTTGAAGGCTTTTAGATGGAAGTTTTTCGGGACTTTGTAGACTTGAATCAATAGAGCTTCAATGATTTGGTTTTTTTTTTTTTTTTTTTTTTTTTTGCATGTAGAATTTATAGAGGCTTGGAGCTTGATTTTAGTAGAACTTTAAAACTTGGAATAATGATTTAAATGAATACTCTTAGAATTTTTTTCGAATTATTTTGAGGCATAAATGTTTTAGAGTTTTGACACTTAGTGGTTTCTCATAAGAATTTAACTCTAAATTAATATTTTTGAAGATTAGTGGTCCATGTTGATTGGCCCAAAATCACAAAAGTTCAACTAGAACTACTGTCTATCGATAATTTTATATATTTTATTTCTTTTACTAATGGTATTTATCAACTACAAATATCACAATTTTTTTTTGGAAAAAATGCCCATACACCCCCTAAACTTTCAACTATTGGCCAAAAGACCCCCTCAACTTTTTTATTGGCCAATTTACTCCTTAAACTATTCATAACTGCCAAATCAATACTTCAGTTAGTCACATGTTAAAACACTAATGGAATAAGCACATGTCACTCACGTGACTTTCAAATACAAACATAAAAAATCCCAAACGTCCAAAACCCAACGGAAAGAGGAGAAGAGAACCGGGTCCAACAGAGAGAGAGAATCCACGTCGTTTAGAGCCACTGTCGAGCTTCTCTCCGCCGTCTCGCCGCCCTTGTCCCGGCAGTGCCTTGGTGGTTCTGCTGCACTGTTCAATCTAGAAACCACCGCACAACCGCAATGCCACCACTATGACCAAAACCCATCAAGAACTAGTGAAGAAAAACAAAAAAAAATGAGCAGAAAAACCAGAAAAAACGAGCAGTAATATGAGCAAAACCCAGATTAGAAAAACCAGAAAAACAGTAGAAATATGAGCAACCCAAATCGAAACCAACAGATTGAGAACAACCAGCAAAAACCCAGCCCGAAATGCAGAGAGAGGCCGAAACCCACGCTCGAAACACAAACATGAAATGCAAACAAAGCCCAAAACCCAGCCTGAAATCCACGCCGAAACACAAACACAAACACCGAAACCCATATCGAAACACAAACACAGCCCGAAATCCACTCTGAAACACAAACATAAACGACAAACCCATACCGAAACAGAAACACAAACGCCAAAATGGGTCAGCAATGGAGGCTTGGGGCTTGGGGCTTGGGTCGGGGACGAATTGAGGAAGAAAGATGGTTGGAGCTTGGAAGGGGAAAGACATACCCAGATTGAACAGTGCGGCGGAACCACCAAGGCGCCGCCGAGACAAGGGCAGCGAGACGACGGAGAGAAGCTCGGCAGTGGCTCTGAACAGCGTGGATTCTCTCTCTCTCTCTGCCGAACCTGGTTCTCTTCTTCTCTTTCCGTTGGGTTTTGGACGTTTGGGTTTTTTTAGGTTTGTATTTGAAAGTCATGTGAGTGACATGTGCTTATTCCGTTAGTGTTTTAATGTGTGACTAATTGAAGTATTGATTTGGCAGTTGTGAATAGTTTAAAGAGTAAATTGGCCAATAAAAAAGTTGAGGGGGTCTTTTGGCCAGTAGTTGAAAGTTTAGGGGGTGTATGAGCATTTTTCCCTTTTTTTTTTTTTTTTTTGCAAAAACAAATATCAAAATTTAATTGGAAGACTTATCTAAGTGACCAATGAAGATTTTTTATTTTCCAATATAATGTCAACTAGAATGACACCTGCCACCATTTGATGTATTCTTTAGAATTTCATTTAATTAATTTAGTGACAAATGTAAATTTAGGATTGGTTATTGATGTGGAAAACTGTATTTGGCTTGAAAAAAAAAAAAAAAAAACCACTTCATACAAATTAATGCTCCCTCAAAACTTGGATATGTCCACAAATTTGAGTGTAGAAAGTGAACAAGTATCAAAATGCTTAATGTTAAATTTTATAACAGTACTACTTTTAGTCCTAACAAACTCTTTTTTATACGGGTCTAGACCATCATATTTAAGTGGTCAATGTTAATTGGGTTACTATCAATCTATATGTAATTTTATTTACCACTCATGTTACTAAGAGGTAGCAAGGGGTGACACATTTGTGATTTGTGCTGCCATTAGTACCCTTGACACCCCAAAAGATGAGGGGCAACGTAAGCAACCTCAAACCTAATGTTAATATATTTTTTTGGTAATTCGATAATTATAACAGAGATGGGGTTCAAATCATAAAAGCAGTGCCTCAAATGAGGGAGCCAAAAACATTCCCTTCTCTATTTTATTTTATTTTTAATTATTGCAGCAAACCTTTAATTTTTTTTTTCACTTCTATTTATTCATTCCGAGAACAAATAGGAATTAAGTGTCCTTCACAACTTCAGGTCTTTCAATTGCAACGATCTATAAAAGAACGGCTCCTTCATGCATATACTTTATTTTACGCGTGGCTTTGTGTTTGGTCACTTAGTTGACCTAGTCCTAATACCCAAGCCCATTAGATCGCGTTTTTTCCTTGTCAAAACCCACTTCTTAAAACTCGTCATCTTAATTACTGCCCAAATCACTTCCCCCAACCTGTGTGATGTGTGGGGTTGGCCCATAAAAGGAGTTGGTTGTTGTATGAGCTATTGAAAACAGCTAATACTTTTCACGTGTGAAATTCCAGGTCAATCAATCTTCTACATTTTTCTTTTCACAGTTTTTCTAATTTTTTATGGGGTACCGAATTCGTGTAACATTTAAAAAATTGAGAATTATATAGGCCAATGGTTTATACTTTATACCAGTGCAGCATATACTAATCTGGAATATAAAGATTACAATTGGCACGTAAGTCACATTTGTTAAAAAAAGTATTCTTATCTAAATTTACCGCTAAATTAAAATTGATCAGAAGACTTGGTGAATGTTATTGGAGTGAAATTTTTTTGACAATCCCTTAGACGGAGATTACTTGATCTTCAACAATTGGAATAGAGTGTTTTTTTGGTAGAAACGGCATAAAGATCAAAGCTCTTGAACTTTAAAATTGTTCTCAGTTTATCTTCTAATTGTTCTTTTTGTGTTTGTAAGGAGAATTTTAAGTAGATCACACCTTGATCTAAAATCTATCATTGTGTTTATAGAAATTTTTTGCTCTAATTGGTCATTTTGTAGTTTGAGGTAGTCACCGATAGAGAATTTTTTTTATATATTAAATAATAAACAGTATTTCGACAACTGTTTTAAATTTATTGATGAAAGCTAAAGGATTGGTGATCCATTGCTTTTTGGAAAAAATCCAAAATGTTTCATATATCTCTCTCCTCTATCCTCTCTCTTTATTACTTTTTTTTTGTTTTTTTAATTGATAGTGGGTGTTATTTTTTGTTATTTTAATTGGTGATACGTTCAAATAAGAAATATGATGCAAGGTGCATTATAAAGTAGTGTACAAATAAAATAATTTTTTTGTGTGTCAAAAATTAAAATGATTTTTTTTTTTAGCACAGCTGATGCTAATGCTAATGCTGATTACAATTTTGAAAAGAATAGTAATAGCAGAGAATGGTCAGAACTTTTGCCCCTCTTCTTTTTTATTTTTATGTTTATTTTTATTATATTTAAACAGAATTTAAAAAATGGAACTTTTGACTTTTGAATAGCGTTTGCTTGGACTTTTTGTGAACGGAATAATTCTAGGGATATACGAAATCTTTTTTTTTTTTTGCTAACCAGGATATACCAAATCTTACATCCAATTTAAGATTTTTTTTTTTTTGGCTACATTGCATGGAATGTGTTTTGTTCTTAGCATATGGGAAAAACGTGCACTTTTCTGTACAATTGATATGTAAAGAGGCTTATAGCAAAGAAAAAGAAAAATAGAAGGGAAAGGGATATAAAGCCTTATAGCTTAATTGATTAACATTTGTATTCAAAATTCAAATGCCTCTTTAAGATTATAACTATCAAATTATTAAAAGAAAAAAAATGGTAATTACACTATTTTTCTTGAGATTTGGTAGAATGCATATTTCACTCCAAACTTTGAGGGAAAAATATTATTTTTCCCTCTAGACATTCATTTGATTGAATTTTGATAAATTAATATTAAAAATGTTTCTTATCTTCCATTCATCCATATTTTTGTTGCGCAAAGTCTATGACTAGTAGGGGTGTCAAATGGGTGGGTTGGGTGGGTTTGGGGTTGGCATAATTGGGTTGGGTATATAAAACCCATTTACCCATTAAAACCCATTTAACTAATTGCTTCTAACCCAAATCCAACCCAACCCAATTAGTATGGGTAAACCCCAACCTACCCAATTACCTAATTATCAAAATTACCAAAATGCCACTAAAGTGAAAATGACCAAAGTACTCTAAAATCTTCAAAAATAACCAAAATACCCCCAAATCTAAAAATTAACAAAATATCCCTAAAACCCAAAAAATGACCAAAATACCCCCGAAATCCAAAAAATGACTAAAATACTCCCGAACTCAAAAAAATGACCAAAATACCCCCGAAACGCAAAAAATGACCAAAATACCCCCAAACCCAAAAAAATGACCAAAGTACCCCTGAAACCCAAAAATTTACCAAAATATTCATCCCCCACTACTAAAAAATTCGATATTTTACCTTTATTTTATTAAAAGATAAATATTCATCCCACTACTTAAAAAAATGGTTAGAAAGAAACATAGTGCAATAGCATTTTCTACTAGTTATTAGTATATTCCTTTTCTTTAAACTCATAGGAGAATTAAATATATGAAATATTTCTTAAAAATTTATTCTCATTCTATTCCCTTAATTATAGAGATATTTGCACCAAACTTCCTAGCACAAAGTACAAGCATGAATGCAATTATGCAAGTTTGTCTTTTCAAAGAGACTTGTGCATTTGGTACACTTATTTTTTTGTAACTTTTTAAAACTGAGCTGTTTATATATATAAAAAAATATCTATAAAAAGTTGTTCTTAAAAATAAATAAAAAAAGATTTCAAAGTGTAAACCATTGAACCAAAATCTACTGACCCAACAAGACTGATATCCTACTACTCTTCCATTAGGCCTATTTTTACTACATATATAGATGACATGGCCCAAAAAATAGATAGAGCCACAAAGGCCCAAACCAAAACTAACTCCAACCCAGCGGCAAATTCACATACAAACTCCAAAACACAGCAAGAACCAAGCCCAAGATTACCGGGTCCACTTCATAGACCCAGACCCAAATTCCAACCAGATAAGACCAAAATCAAAAGGCCCACAAAAAACAAAAAACAAAAAAAAAAAAAAAAACTCAAATAATGAGTCTTTTGGCTGAATATTGCAAAAAATCGAGTTTATTTGTGATATGGGTACTGTTCAAAATTATTTGGAAAATTGATGAGAGAAGCAAATTTCGGCAACTCCGTTGCCAAAATTCTAACAAAAAAAGGATGAGAGAGGAGAGAGAAATGATGTGATGGTGGGGTGAGAAAAGAATTGAATTTCGATAATGAAGTTACCGAAATTCCTTTTGCCCGAATTCGACTGCCCAGTTTGATGAAGTGCCCAAAGGAGAAGTGCTCGAAAGGAAAAACCAATTGTGGCAACCAAGTTGCCGAAATTCAAGGGGAGTGAGGAGAGAGAAAAAGGATTGTGGCAACCAAATTGCCGAAATTGTAGGGAAGAAAAATAAGAATTGTGGCAACCAAGTTGCTAAAAATGAGAGAGAAAAAAAAATTGTGGCAACACAATTAAATAATAATAAATAAATACAAAATAACAAGTTGCCGAAAAAAAAAGTTGTTAGCATTCAATTTTCCTTTACTTGAGTAGTACTGTACAAGAGTAGCAATATTGGAATTTTTATATATATTATTAAGATTCTCAAATAAAATAAAAAAATATTATTATAGTGAATTTTGTTGACCTTGCCAGCTATTTTAGAAATGCGGTGCACGGGTCCACCAAAAGTGAGAGTGTTGAAGAGTAAAGTACCACTCTTTTTGTTCTTTTTTTTTTTTTTTTTTTTCCTCTCATTTTCGGCAACTTGATTGCCACAATTCTTTTTTCTTTTTTCTTTTTTGTTCATTCTATTTTTTTTTCTCTCTCCCCTTGAATTTTGGCAACTTGGTTGTCACAATTAGTTTTTTTCCTTTCAAACACTTCTCTTTCAGGCACTTCATCAATCTTGGCAGTCGAATTCGGGTAGAAGGAATTTTGGTAATCTCATTACCGAAATTCAATTCTTTTCTCACTCCACTATCACATCATTTCTCTCTCCCCTCTCATTCTTTTTTGTTAGATTTTTGGCAACGGGATTGTCGAAATTTGCTTCTCTCCTCAATTTTCCGAAATAAGCAATATTCAGCCAAAAGACTCCTCAAATAATCGTTCTTCTTGAATTCTTCTTCATCATCATCCATGGCTGCCTCATCCTCTTCTCTCTTCAACTTCCTCTCCTTTCTCTTACCCTAAAAAAACAAAAACAAAAAACACCCAAAAACCCCACCACCCCAGCTAACTCCTTTTCAGGCCCACAAACCCAAAGATGGGTTGGTCTCACTTGTGGCCCAAGAGGACCCACACACTTCATTATCTTTACCTTCTTCATTGTCCTCTGTGATATGTCCCTCTCTGGCCTATTCCAACACTCTCTACTTCAGCTCAGCATACAATGTGCGAGTGATAGTAGATGACAATGAGCCCGAGGAGGGGCTTCTGGGTTGGTTCAGAAGAGAGGTGATAAAAGTTTCAAATTTTCATTTTTCCTTTCTTTTCTCTCACTTTTTCAGAGACCAAACAGTGCAAAGTGGTGAATATAAAGAAAGAAAAAAAACTGAAATTTAAAAATTACTAGGTGAGCTTTCTGAGGAGACGAAGATCTGAGAGAAATGACGAAAATCTGAGGAATCTCCGAATTTTGAAGCTGTTGAAGACGTTGGGTTTCCAATTAAAACGTGATTGGAGGCCGAGAAAATGAGGGAAAATGAAAACCCTCGTGAAACACTGAAACGTCTAAGAGCTGGGTTAAATTTGGGTATATTGTTTTTGGGTTAAATAGGTCTCAATGGGTTTTTAGTTAAAACCCAATAATTACTGGGTCTAATTGGATTGATGCCCATTTAATCCAACTAATAATTGGGTGGATTTGGGTTTAATTAGAATAGGCGAGTTTGGGTGGACAAATAGGTTTGGGCTTACTTTGTCACAAGTCTATCACAATAAGGTTTTACATTGAGGGTTCCAATTGCTGAAGATCAAGTAATCTCTGTTCAAGGGCTTTGAACTTTGTGCTGTTTTTACCAAAAAAAACGCTCTATTCCAATTGCTGAAGATCAAGTAATCTCTGTTTAAGGGATTGTCAAAAAAGTTTCACTCCACTAACATTCACCAAGTCTTGTGATCAATGTTAATTCTGGCTGCAAATTTAGTATCCACAATTGGACTATACAATTCGTAGTAATTAGATAAGAAAAAAAAAAAAAAAAATTTCCAAACGTAACTTACGGGCCAATTGTACTCTTTATATTCCAGATAACTATATGCTGCACGGGTATAAAGTATAAACCATTGGCCTATATAATTCTCAAATTTTTAAATGTTACACCAATTCGGTACCCATAAAAAATTAGAAGAATTGTGAAAAGAAAAATGTAGAAGATTTGATTGGGACATTCAACAAGGAGACAATTTTAGTTTTTGGATACGCTCAATGAGATGACAAGAAAGCCCTCATTGTTGAGCATACGTCTAAACTCGTCCGTGAAGACGAGACGTGGGCTACGATCACATGTATTTCGAATCCCGTGAAGAAAAAGACAGGTTCTTTCCGATACACAAAGGCGTCATTTTAAGGTCCCTTATCAGCTTCTATCTGTCATGTCCTCTCATATCTCGGTCAAGAATGTCGGGAAAAAGTGTTCCTCTCATCTTTACAAGCTGTATACACACGTGAGACTCGCATCCAAAAATTCTGTAATTCACACTCATTTTCGTAACTCTACGATGTGGCTAAGTCTAACTGTCAGTAGAGGATTCATAATTTACTACATAAGATGCTTTTGAAAATATATGGTAAAAGTCATGTGATCCTGCAATAAACCACTCACATATTTTGGAGAGGAATGTTCCATGAATAGACCGACTATAGACATACTCAACGCATCACTCAATTTCATAATATGTTTAAGTGTTAATTTGTGATAAAACCACCACAATTACTTGTTGGAGAATAAAATAGTTTCATAAAACTTTTCTCTTCTCTTTAAACTTAAAAAAAAAAAAAAAAATACAAACCTTTTGTGGTTTCCTCTAAAACATGTAATCTCTTAAGTTTTAAATGTAACACTTAATTCTTTGTGATATTATTTTATTTGTAAAATGTTAAACATGCGTGGAAATAAGTAAAAAAAAAAAAGTGAAAAAAAAATGTGTGAAAATAAATAGTGATTTGTTCATTTGATGAAATATGCACATATTATTTTCACATAAAATAGTACTTCTTAGGGATTTTGTATTACATTTAAAACTAGAAAGAGGAAAGTCATCTTTCCAATGTGGGACAAAAAGCCAAGGAGCCAAGGCAATTAAGCCAAAGCCAAAGGCAAGAATTCTTAAGTATCTACAGCAAATATTTCTAAACTAAACAAGCTTAACAAAATTAGAAAAATAAAGCAACCTGACACGAAACAATTTCTGATTAAATACTATTTTACTTTTTAAAAAATAAATTTTAATTAAATTAGGGAATTTATTTTAACAAAATTTTCCATTTGACTTCATATTTATTAGTACTTATTGCTTAAATATTTGAAATATATGAATATGATTTATCAAAAATTCCCATGCATTGCATTTGTTATTAATTAGTATACTGTATATTAAAATTTACATGAATGCATTTCAAAATAAACATAGGTACATGCATATTTAAATTCATACTTCAGTTTTCTTTAAAAAAAATATACATAACTTGCATAATAATTATAGTCATTTTTATGTTATGTCAACTAATGAAAAAACATTGTAAGAATATTATTTGGTAGAGTATACAAATTGTTCATTCTTTATTTTTTTTATTTTTTGGAAAAAAAGAAGAAGAATGTAATATTTTTATTTCTTAACTTAATTTTTATTTTTAAAGAGTTTGGTTACAAAATTTGTTGTAACCTAAGACTATATCAAACAATAGGAAGATGGCATATAAATGACTGTATACATGGTTTAGCAAGTGATTGTATACACTTAAGTGTGGTTTAGTAAGTGAACACATATCATCTTCCTATTATTGGTTATAACCAAATTTATAGCCAAACCTTATCATTTTTTTAGTCATATAATAAATTTATTTCATGTTTATATTTTTCAAATAATTAAGTTATACACAACTAATTTTTAGAACATGATTTAAATTTTTTTTTCTTTATATTTGAACTAAATAACAAGCTTTTGTAAGCTATTATAGATTAGTGTTAAATGGATTGGAAGCTGTTCCAAATCTGATTTAAATAGAATGTGTTAAAAGTAGTTTTAGATGGATTTAAAATAGTTAAAAAAGTTAGAACTATTATACATTCAAAGTGATAAATACAAGTATAATAAATTTTAATTTTCTTTTGATTTTGATTTTTTTTTTAAATTAGATTTGTGCAGTTATATATTAAAATTCTTGGCATGAAAGTTAGATATTGAATGACACTTTGGAATACATAATCCAATTCAGGTGGAAGGACTAGTGATTTTATTTCATCAATAAAACCTTGCTTACCTTTTTCTTTAAAATATAGAGGAATTAAAAGGACACTTGACTAGAATGCAGTTAGAACCTAATTTGGAGTGGTTGAGGGGGAAATTAATGCCTTCAAATAAAATATGGGGACGCCAAGCCAAAACTCGACCATGAGCTCTTGAGATGATGTCCAAAGGCTTTCAGTGTAGTGATAAGCCTATCTAAGCAAGAAATAAAGGCTGCAACCTAACAAAAAACAACAATAAAGCCCAGCAAACACTTAATTATTTGGGTTAGTGGTCCTTTTACGATATTACAAGAAGAACATATTCTCCAGCGGCAGGGTAAAATTATACTTAAGGTCCAACAGTCAATTATTAAACAAATTTAGGAGAGTGTTCACTTCTGGAAGTCCTTGTGTGTCTTGGTCAGAAGGGTTTACGGTATTTTTCAGCCATCATTACATCAATATGAGGGAAGAATTCTATTGTTACAGATACATTATATTCTTCAATAGTAAAACAAAAAGTAAAAACTAATGATTCCATGGTGAAAAAGAAAGGGTTATTTGGCATGGTGTGAAGGGAGAGAGAGATTCCAGCTCAGTGTAGTGGATATTGATCTAAGATTCTTGGGGAATATATATATGTGGGGTACAAATGGGATAGTAGGGACTGTTTTGAGTGAATGGGTGTGTAGGCTTATAATGTGAAATGCTAAAACTAAGTCTTTAATGGGGAAGAAGAGTTGTTTATGGCTGATTGGAGAGCATTTATGAGCTTGGAATATGTAGAAAAAGGAAAGAAATGTCTGAAACTAAATGGTTATGGACAGGAGTGGTTTATTTGTGGGTTAGTGGGGCTAACTACAAGCTGAAATTTGACAGAATAACAGAGGTTTTTTAGAGGATTTGGTGTGTGTTTTGTGGGCTAATGTGCTTATGCTTTTATAGTGGAGTTTAGAGAAGTATTAATTAACAAAAGTCCAAAAATGTAAGACTAATCAAAGGGCAGAATAGCAGGCTTAATTATCTTAGGATTTGGCCATAAATGGAAGATTTGCTTTTGGGGCTGCTTTGCTACTTTGGGTAATATCACATAGGGGGTAATATTTGGATAATCTTGCATTAAATGCTAAGATTTCTAATATTGTGTTCAGCCAATGGGATTAAGGCAGGTATTAAGGAGGAATTCTAGTGCTGCAATTGAGATTTGGACCCTTGGAAGTAGGATTTAACACCCCAAGTCAAGTGTCAAAGTTTAAACCCACTTCAGAAGGTTCTGCTGGAGATCCTTTTATGCCCTCTAAACCATATGTTCCCAAATTTTCCCCTCTAGGATTCATGAGCTTGGTTCATGAACCAATTACATACATTTTTAGTAATAAAATAAACTATTTAGTCGAGGATTTCATGAGTTTAGAGGTCTTGGTCATGGCTTCCTTGAGTTGTAATCAAAACTTGGAGAAGAAGGGTATTTATTGCCCATTAGCTTTTAGGTGTCAGCTTAGCCTCTAGTGCTGTTCAGATCATGATTGGCAGTGGCAGAAAGGCTGCTGGGACAGGTGGCCAGCTCCTAGTTTGGTTTAAGAGCTTGGTTGCTTCTTGAGGTGCTTTTCAGCAAAGGCATAACTGAATGGAGTTCTCCAACTGGGTCAGTTTGTACACATGGGCTGTTTTGGCTGAGACTTCAAGTTGGGCTTGGCCATGAGGGCTGAGTACTTTGATGGGCCTCTGACTTGGTGGTCCTCTCCACTTGGGCCTATCTTTTTGCCTTTTCACTGTGAGCCCTACAAAATGGACAAAGCTACCAAATATTGCCATGGATTTTTATTCCACATGAGTTTTAGTTAATAAGAAATGTATTCATGAGCTTTAATAAATATTTATGATAGGTTTTGGGTATTAGTTTCCATGGGCTTTAAATAACAACTTGTATAGTTTCTCATAATTTTTGTCATGGATTATTTTATAAATGATATTTTTTTGGGGCTTTTAAATAATGACCTCCAATGTTTCTTGAGCGTAATATTTACCATGGGTTTTAAATAGAGGAAATATCCATGAGTTTCAAATAAAATATGGTAACAACCACTATAGTGAAATAATGTGATATTCTCATGGTTTTTTATCATAATATGCTTGTGAGGTGAATAATTATCATGAGTTTTGGAAATAAATATTATGAATGTTGTGATGTAAGATAGATAGTGAACATATGTTCTTATATAAATTCCATGAGCTTGTAGTATAAATAGATGTCATGGGTCTAAGATAAATAATCATTATTTTCCATGGGCTTCTATAAGATGATTGTCATTGGTTTTGAAAATAGATAATTGCCATAAATTTCAGGAGCTTCTAATATTATAGTAATAGGTTTAAGAACTTAAAGTATTGTTCATGATTGGACTTTAAATGAAATACTTATGATATAATATTTTGCCAAATATTAATAACCTTGGGCTTTAAAATAGTGCCAACGTAAGTTTGGCTTTTTGATATTACCAGTGAGAACTAGGTTTTTTGATATTGCCAACATAAGTTGAGCTATTGATATTGCGAATGAAAATTGGGCTTTGATGGTATCATGTAGCTATGGGCTTTATGGTGCCGTGTAGCAACGGGCTTTGATAATTTGCCATAGGTTTGAATCATGGGCTTTGATTATGGATTTGAATTCCATTAAATAAAAATGTCTTGCCATGAGTTGAATCGTGGGCTTTAATTATGGATTTGAATTCCATAAAATTGGCATGGATTTAAATCATAGGCTTTGATCATGGATTTGAATTCTATCAATAAAATTGTTTTGCCATGTATTTGAATCATGGGCTTTTCAAATATTGCTAAGCATAAACATTCTTAGGCTTTAAAAAGAATGAGATTTTATCTTGCTTAATAAAATAAATAATTTGGGGATGAGTCTAAATTATAGGTTTTACAAAAATATCGGGTCTTATAGCATTTTATATTTGTAGCCAAATTTTGTGATGAAAAGAAGAATGGTTGTGGGCTATAATAATAATATGGTAAAAATATTTGAAGAAGCCCAATAATTTGTTGGTGATGTTTGAAAATAAATAGGTGGTATTTAAACAATATTAGGTGTAAAAAAAAGTACCATAACAGTAGTATTGCATGAGCATATTGCTACTTTTTTTTATATATATATATAATAAAAGTTGTGTTTCTTTTTTCTTTTCTTTTTTTCTTTTTTTTTGCTGAGATAAAAGTTGTGTATCAAACATTGTGGCTGCATGCTCTTTCAAATTTTCTTTTTCTTTTTCCTTTTTTTTTTCTTTTCTCCTTGAGCCACATGAACAGTCATTTTCTGATTTATTTGGCACACTTGGTAGACTTTTTTTTCTACTTTTTTTTTTCTTTAATCCCGATTAACAAAAGAGTCCTCAGTGCAGTATAACTATATTGAAATTATCAATCTAATTTTAATCTAAATGAAACTTTATTACCAACCTTCCATGAATATTAAATTTATATTTCAATTCAAACTCTACTACAAAAAGTTTCAAATTAATTTTAAAAATTAATCATTTGTTTTTAATTATTTTAATAATCAATTATAATTTTTTAATAAAATTTTTTTCTTACACAGTTAGAGCATCCACATCAGTGGATGCAAAATCTTACAAAATGCAAAAAACCCTTCATTTTACACATTTTGACCCCAAAAAAACCCACATTAGTGGGTGTAAAATTGTGCATAAATGCACAATTGCTACAGTAACTGTGCATATATGCACGGTTACTGTAGCACTTCCATTTAATGTTTTAGTAATTTTTTCTCTCTCCTTGGCTCTGTTGCTCTCACTCTCACCTCACTCTCCTACTCTGACCGAAGAACCTCACTCTTCCTTTTTCTCATTTGATCAAACCATCTGATCTCTCACCGATCAAATCATCTCTCGCCACCGCCGCTGATAGCCACTGCCCTGATCTCTCGCCTATCAGAGAAACAAAGTGAAATTCGAAAGCGTACCTCCTCCATTCCCTGAGAGCGAAGCCTTCCTCAGGCTCCATCTCCATCAGAGGGGGCAAAATCGGACTGTCAGATCCAAGAAACCCTCCATCGAAGTCCTCACCGATCGCTTCATCGACGTAGATCTCCGAGACTGGCTGCGAAGCGAACGCGTCATTTTCGGCAAAGAAAGAGGTGTCGTTGGGTTAAGTAAACGAGTCGGGAAACGATGACATGGCTGGCTAGGTTTTGATTAGTGGGTTGTTTGGTCAGTGGGTTGTTTGATGTCGTTGTTTGATCGGTGGGTTTTGATTAGTGGGTTTTTTGATCGGTGGATTGTTTAATCTCGTTGTTTGATTGCCGCTGGGTTGATGATCGCCACTGCTCTAATCGTTGATGGTGGCTAGGTATTGAGTCAAGAATGAATATTTTATTGAATAAATGTGTAGAATAGACAAATTGATGTGCATGTTTTGTAAAAGTGGATGTGTAAAATAGAAAAAACATGTTTTTTCTTGCAAAATGGACAGAAATTATGCATCCACTGATGTGGATGCTCTTATAGGCCTTCGTAATATAACTTAAGGTAATCTTTTCTTTTATTTATTTTATTTTTATTAATTATTTTTCCATGTAAGTTGTATTATTAAAAAATAATTTAAAAGAACTTTATTATTTATTTTTAAGTTATTTTGCATCATCCACTATAGTTTTTAGTATTGATAAATAAAAATGATCTTTGAAGATGATGGAATTCTATGATTATAATTTAAAGTAAGTTATCTTTCATTTTTATTAATTATTTTATTGTTAAAATTTGATGATATTTGTCAAACTGTTTTTACTCTACTTATGAACGTTAATTAATCAATTTGAGTAAATGCAAAAATTGGCATAATGATGAAATTACCCTAACTGATTACGATGGAAAATCACCATTCCCTTCCCATTTGATTCCTGATTTAATATAGATGGTTGGAGGCGCATTGATATAATTCTCTCACATTAGGGTGTTAATGGAGTAAATTAGTTTGGAGGATTATAAATGAGATTAAAGTTTTTGGTGAAAAAAAAAAGGTAATTTGTGCAATATTAATATAAACATCCAAATGATTTTTTTACACAGATGGGTAATGAAGTGAAAAAAAATTCTTATTCAAACAAAAAAAAGAAGACAAAGTTTAACTACAAAATTGATTATAGCCTAAAGCTACAACCTTATTCAATATCTTTTTATTGAATGTGAATTTTGACAAATCTACCATTGGATCATATCTTCTTATTATATTCTTCATGCTTGCAAAATTTCAAGAAAATTAAATGTCAATAGCTATGTCATCAATAAGTTGTTTAAATTTCAAGTTTTTGTAGTTTAAAATTATAAATAAAATATGAGCTTATAGATCATATAGTAAATAATATCTAATTGACACAAAATATGACATGTGTATTAAAAGCGTAAAGAACATACAATTCAACGGTTAGATTTTCAAAATATGTATAATGTTTATTTTATTAAGGTTGTAATTTTAGACTACAACAAATTTTGTAGCTAAATTTCGTAAAAAAAAATGAAAACAAATTAATGCTACATGTATAAAAGGGTTGGAACTTGGAACACATGAAATGTCTGAAGCCTGAAGGTTGGTCTAACAACGACAGGGGCTCACAAAATTCTGCTTTTTCTGTTTTTTCTTTTTCTTGATGCGAAAAACTCTGTCTTTCTTGTTTGGGTGCTCGGGTCTTTGGAAGCTTATGGAGACACCGCTGCCAGGAATCATACGCCGGCTAAGATCGACTTGAACTTCAAGGACAGTACATTAGCAGCATAAGATTATATATATAATAATTTCATGGAAATAAAAATTTTTTTGAAAAATCACTGATTTCATTGAAAAAAGCAATAAAATAAACGATAATAATAAATATCTTAAGTTACAGTAATAGCACATCGTATAAGAACTTTTGTAATATTAGTCTTGCATTTTGTCTGTATAAGAGCATCTACAGCAGATGTGGTATAAAAAATGTCATTTTGACACACCAAAAGCCTACTTTATTATTTTACCACATCATTTTACAACATTTCATTTATCAGATGTTTTATTATTCAATTCTATACATTAAAATAATATTTACTACACATTAAAATAATATATTATCTCCTCCCCATTATCAACAACAACATCAACGCCGATCAACAACAGCAACAACATCAACAGCAACAACACCAACAAATTCCAAATCCAAAAACCTCAACAAAAAAAGAAAGAAAAAAAAAAAAAAAACCAAACCATCACAACAGCCATCATAACACAGCAGCAACAGCCACTTCCACCGTTGCCCTACCATCCACAACCACAAACTACGGCAGCAGGAAGAAGAAGAAAAAAAACACAATCCAGGCCCCAACAACCTTCCTCTTCCGCCACTTCTCAACCGGCAACCACCAACCACAGCAAAAAAAAAAAAAAAAAAAAAAAAACCCCACAATCCAGCCACCACCAACCTTCCTCTTCCACCTCTCAACCACAACCACAAACACAGCACAGTCACCGTGACTCACCTCTCACCGAAATCAAGACATCGAAACTCAACCCAAAACCTCAATCCAAATCAAAACCCAATCTCAGACGCGATCCATGATCCGGCCGCAACCCACAACCTCAACCTAAATCACCTGAATCAACCCATCGAAGCCACAACCCACAACTTCAACCCAACCCATCAAAGCCACCTAACTCACCACCCATAACCTCAACCCAAATCAAAACCCAATCACAAACCCAAAACCCACCAAATCAACCAAAACCGGAGCATAAGGCGGCGAGGACTGGCGAGATCGATGGCGAGGACTGGAAAGTGAGGCAACGAGATCGGCGGCAACTTTCTTGAGAGTGATCTTGAGCAACTTTCTTGAGCAGGGAGGAGAGGGAAGAGATAGAGAGTGACAAAGAGAGAAGAAATGAGATAGAGTCGACGGAGAGAGAGATATCTGTGGAAGAGGAGAGAGAAAAATGCAATAAAATAATAATATCCCATTTTGCCATTGTTGTCCGTACCGTCTCATATTTGAGACGGTACTGTAGCAATGTGTCATAATTTTTGAGATTTGGAACATTTGATAAAGCTTCGTTTTTGTGTTTGGTGTGCCAAATGTGCCAAATATTTGGCATTTGGCACATTTGAGAGAGTTGCTACGAATGCGCATGAATCAATAAATAAAATGCTTATGTAAATTAAAGAAAAGTTTTATAAGTATCTTTAAAATTAAACAATAAGATAGATAGTACATCTAGAACAGGAAATACCCTAAATTTACGTGGCTGAAGAACATTGAATAAGATTGATTTTTTGTTATAAAAATTTATGATAATTATTTAAATAATTTTAAATAAAGAATGAAATTTCTTTTACATTTTTAAAATGCTTAAATGTTAAAGATATTAAGACTCAATAAATCAAAACTATTTTAAGCTCATGTACTTGTAGAGCAAGCAAAATAGTCTTAATCTTACTTTTAGTGCAAGTGCTACAAGTCTAGGATTAGCCTAGGGTTAACTACTATATACCTTACATTGGTTCATTGTAACACAAAATAATTCATAGAGTAATAAGTAGTTATTAAAAGCTTTCCATAATATAAATAAATAAATAAATAATTTTCCATTGTTATTGTATTTATGGAGGTTTGGTGCACAGAGCACAGTATTTATTTGGGCTTGGACTATACTATGATTTATGATAAGTGCATGATTTCTTATGTATTAACTATTAAGGTTAGGGCTTTGTAACTGAATTGACACATTCTCATGTATAAAGTGCTAGGGGTCTAGGGAGAAAGGGTTCGAACTGCAGAATTAATAGCATGTTGTAATTATCTCTTAAAAAAAAAAAAACTATTAAGTTTAGGTCCTCTCTCCACTCTCTACTCTCCACATCAAGATGTTAGAAAATAACTCTAGGTCTCTTTTGTTTAGAGACTAGGGTGGTTCAGTCAAAAAAATAGAGACAAGGGTAGCTTGCTTCATCAAGAGTTGTGTACCCAACTTATAGTCTTTATTTGATCGTATGTGTTTCAATGCTTTAGCATGTGTATTCCTCAAAGTCTTACCAAAGTGCATCACAAAGCTTAGATGCTATATAGTATATGAGAATTGAGAAGGGTTTTGGTCTCAATCACAATATGAAACACACCAAAAACCCTTCTGGCTGGTGAAGGGCTGAAGCTTAATTGAGATCACGAGGCACATAGTGCCAATCATAAGAAGCTAGCTGTAGAAGCGACAGGCATTCTGTGTTTTGCTTTAAGCTGAGGAGAGACATTTCTCTCTTGCCACGTAGTTCCAATGTGAACTGAAGGACACTATCCTAACAAACACGCATCACCCCAAATTTGTTATCATTAGTCATTCTTTCAATTAAAGGACTCATGATATTTGTGGCTACTCTGCATGTCTCGTGAACCAACAGGGACCCAACTATACCTATTAGCAGTTTTTTTTACCAAAAATTCTAAGACTATATAAAATATCACAATTTTTACTGTAACTATTCACGTGGCAAACTATGAGTGATAAAGAAAAAATTGTGAATTTATATAAAAGTGACAAACAGTCTGTCATAATCTAACACAAAAGATAATTGTAGTAAAAATTATAGCATTTTGTATAGTACTAAAATTACTCTCTTTTTTACCCCCAGAAAGGAATAAACTCAATAAATGTGAGTTAAAAAAAAAGAATCAGAAAGCCAATCTTGGACCTTACTTTATCAACCATTCTTATCTCCTAGTTTCCTTACTTTTTGATGAGCTGTTTGGTAGTAAGAATTGAACCAACATTACTGCCTATAGTTTGTGGTTCACTAGCTTTTGCATGAATGACATAATGAGGCTGGTTTTATAAAAATAGAAAATCTAAAATTTAAAACCTAAGACAGCTAGAAGAGAAAAACAAATAAGTCTAATTCACAGAAACTATATCATCATTATAGGATCAGGAGCGGAGCCACGTACATGGGTATTTCCTAAATATATAAATATATATATAATTATTTTAATGTTTTCAAAATTTAATCTAGAAAAATAAGAGTTGGCCCCACCAAATATTTGAATTAGTCTAATGATGCTCTTAAAAAAAAAAAAAATTGTCTAATAGTTATAAGAGACATAATTTTGTTTTTTGCAATTTTATTTTTTATTGTAAAATGTGCTCTTATATCTGTTAAATATTTAATAAAATTTGGCGTCAAACGTGTTTGGGTCTATCTTTTTCAACCCGTTATGTGGCAATTAATAAGTTATTGACTCATTAAAAAAATATTATCATTAAAACTACACATGAAATGTCTTTTTAGTTGCCACATAATGAGTTAGATCAAGATAACTTCAAATATGTTTGGAGCATAACTTATTCCTTCAAGTTTTTGATTATTCATGTTTTTGAAAATTTCATTAGTTCAATTAAAAGATTTTTTACTTACTTTAGTATAAAATTTGATAATTTGTATTGAAAATGAAACTTTTTTAAGAATTTCACTATGAAAATGGTAAAAGTGAGTTTTATTTTATGAAAGATCGCCATTAAACATAATTTTGATTGAAAATACTAAGCTCTTTTTTTTTGTTGGGTGTGTATATATATAACTTATCAAATAAAAATGTGTGTGTATATAATAAAAAAGCATGTGTATGCATATATATATGTGGAAGGTTGTCTTAATAAATATATATTAGTCCCAAACAAAAATTCCTAGCTCTCCTATGCAGGCCTGAGCTCTTCTTATTAAAGCCAACCATAGCTCATTCTCAGTCCATACAGTTCCATAAGGAGATAGAATGTCTTGGTTTGTAATAATATTCTTTCTCAGCCTTGCATTTAATAGCCTTTCAGAGGCTGGCCATGAGAAGAATCTTCCATCTGCCATTGTTGTTGGCAGTGTCTACTGTGACACATGTTTCCAGGAGGATTTCTCAAAGTCCAGCCACTTCATATCAGGTTCATTTCAACTACTTCATAATTATTATTATTAGTGTTTTTCATGTTACAAACTTTGGGTTCTGTTTCAGTTCTGTGTTAACATTAATGTTACCAAAATTGTATGCAGGTGCATCTGTGGCTGTAGAATGCAAGTATGGGACTTCAAAACCAAGTTTTCATAAAGAAGTAAAAACAGATCAGCATGGAGAATTTAAAGTGCATTTGCCTTTCTCAGTAAGCAAACATGTGAAGAAAATTGAGGGATGTTCTGTGAAATTGATCAGCAGCAGTGAGCCTTATTGTGCTGTGGCCTCAACAGCAACTTCATCTTCACTCCATCTCAAGTCAAGAAAGCAAGGGACTCACATATTCTCTGCTGGGTTTTTCACCTTCAAACCATTAAAGCAGCCAAACCTATGTAACCAAAAACCAAGCATTCAAAATTCCGAGGAATTGGGTTCCAATAAACTCTCACTTCCTCCCACTGGTGGTCTAGATTTTCCACCTCCAATTCAAGACCCAACAAGCCCATATCTTCCCCCTCTTCCTAAATTAGAGACCATCAGATATAATTAAAAAGAAAAAAGGAGGAAAAATTCTGCCTCTAAAGTAGGTCACTTATGGTGAGTTAGGAACCTGTCTTAAGGAATGAATCAACTGCCACAGTGAATCTTGCTCGGTTCAATGTGTGCAACTCTACAGACTTAACCTGAAGGAAAACATAAGTGAAATTAGCCTTGACTAATTCAACTTACACAAACACAAGGGACGTGAAGAAGCTCTAAATATCTTCCCCCTCTTCCTAAATTGCCTGAGCTTCCACCATTGCCACTACTCCCTCCTCTCCCAAACCTTCCACCATTGCCACAACTCCCTCCTCTCCCAAACCTTCCAGGACTTCCATTTCCACCACCTAATCTAGGAAAGACTACAAACTCAAAACCTACTACTACTGAATCCTTAAAGAAAACTCAGTTACAAGATGAAAAGGAAGCCCACCCAGATGATCTCTTTCCACCACTTCTTCCGCCACTTTTTCCACCAGTTTTACCACCAGTTTTACCACCAAATCCATTCCAGCCATCTCCTCTTATTCCTAACCCTTTCCAGCCACCTCCTCTTATCCCTAACCCATTTCAGCCTCCACCATCACCATTGTTACCTTTCCCACCAGCAAGTCCAGCACCATTGTTTCCTTTTCCACCAATACCAGGTTTCACTCCATCACCACCACCACCAGCTCTGCCATTCCCTTTCCCTCCAATAGTTCCTCTCCCACCTATCCCTCGCATCCCTGGCATCCCTCCTGCTCCTTCTTCAAAGCAAATTAGTTCTCCTTGATTAATCAGAATCTATCCAGCATGTACAATTCTTCAATAATAGCTTTCACGTGTTCTTCACTTTGTTTCATGTAAATTATAATATATATTTGTGGATTTGCCAGAACAATGAAGTTAAATGTTTGTGGAGCATGTAGTGTGTCTACTGTCAGTGAGTAAGGAGAAATGAATACTAAATTGTTGTATTATTGGAATAAAGCTAAGGTTTCTGTCAATCACAGGTTTCACTCTGTATTTTTTTTTTTTCCCCAGAATTGGGTGTTTAGAGATTTTTGAGTACTTGTTATTTCCTGGTATGTGTAATCCTCCATCCAATACACAGATAATTACAGGAAAGAATCTTTTTGGCGTGACCCCAAGATATTGGCTAGGAGTTTCGGTGCTAGAATTTCATGGATCTCATGATCCATTGGAACCATTAAACCAATCCCTTAGATTCATAGGTTTCACTCTGTAAATCCTTATTGTTACTGTAATTTTAACCATTAGGCATTGTCATTGGACTAAATTCATTCTAATCAAATTTACTATGGTGAAACGATTTCTGTTTGGAATTCATAATTTAATTTTTAAATGAATTGAATTGAATTCACTTCACTATCGACTCATTTGTTTGGACTAGACATCAATTGAAATCAATGGAATTTAGTTTCATTTAATGTTTGGATTAAAATGTAAAATGCATTGAATTGGAAATAGTATATTCACATTATATTGAATTTAGAATTTGAGCTTCCGTTTCACCAGTACCACTTGAGAGTTGAGAGACATAGGTGGTGTTGGCTTATGTTCATTTACGAACTAGTTACTTCTATATTAACTGGTGTATAAACTATGTATATGTATGATATAATTAAAAATAATCACAATTGGACATATATATGCATTCAAATTATATCTAGTATAAGAGTTACACATTTTTTAAGTCATAGATATATACATAAATTTTACTCTCTTTTTTTTCTTTTCTTTATACATATATACATATATATATACACGAGTTTACTTCTTTTTTTATTGGGTTTTTTAGGTTTATTTATATTAGACTATTTGTCTTTTATATAGCATTAACTCACTTAGAACAAAAATTAAAAAAAAAAAATTAGATAGAATACATGGCGCAAAATTAGACAACAATTAAAATCCAACTTAAAATCTAGTTAGATTTATTCACAATTTTGGCTTTAAATATTGCCACTATACTAATTTCTTAAGTTAAGGCATAACCATAAAATTAAAATAAAAGACATGCAAAATGAATGAGCAACAGAACAAAACAAATGAACCAATAGTATGATCGTATGGTGCAAGTAAGTTTTTTTCTTTTTTTCATCATTCTTTTGTTATAATAAATGGGGTAGGGAGTTTCAACTTTCAAGTCCTAATTCTCCTCGTCATGAAAATTAACAATTGCTACTGAGTTATAAAGCTGTTAGCTTAATGCCAGATAGTTGAGGACAAATATCATATAATTTTCATTTTAATATTTTATTGAGAGTACAACTTGAATGAGCCAGTACAGTTTCTCTGTCCCAATTATACTTAAATTGCCACACACACATCTAGACAATTCTAGTGAAGGATGGTATAACACTATAGAAATTCAAAAAAAGCAACATATATTCTTTTCATTCCTTTTTTTGATAAGTAAAAAGTAACAGATATTCTAATAAAAAAATTTATAAAAATATGATCCAAATTGACATTCAAAATGCAGGGAATCATTAAAAATATCATCCTTTCTTGAAGACCATGCTTAAACAAAAGCACCATGCCAAGCATACCTGGTGCAAAATGGCCTAGATTGCTTCCTTCTGTCCTTCCCAACTTCTCATGTCTAAAGGCATAAATTGATACTGTAGGGGCATGTTTCGCAACTCAGGCCCAAAATGTATGGGAACTGGGTTCAATGAGCCCAATACAATAAATTTGTAGAGCGTGAGTCAAATTATACTTAGTCTTAATGAGTTGGACAACGGCTAGTATGGATTTAGAAGTTGATCAAGCAAGAGTAAAGGAAGTACAACAAAATGAATCCACCGTCTGAGGAGGTGTTCGATCATGTAAATCAGTAACAATTGGATACAAGTATGGTTTTTGAGTGCTACCATGTTCTCTCTCTCTTTTTTCTTTTCTTATCTCATGGAGTGTCTTTCCCATTATATACCTCCCTTTGTACCATCCTTCTCCTACATTCGTTGATCATCTAGGCTAACACTTGAGTGCTTGTCACATCAAACACCCCCTCTAACTTTTTGTGAGTCGCGGTAGCCAAGGCAACACTGTTCAAGGGTCTTCTCCACATAAATGCGGCCAGAAGAGTAGCTGTAGTGTATTTAATGTGGTGGTAGCAGCTTTCCCTTAGATATTTCTGAGTTCCCATCATCCTTGTACGCTTATGATGCGTGTCCTTATTACCGGAGTTTCCTAGAAGGTTTCCTTGATTGCTGTGACACATATTTGAGTTGTACTAATCGTATCCGAGGATTTATTCCTCCTCGAACCGACTTCCCATTGGTACTTTGCTCGTCAAATCCTAAGCCTGAATCATTCATTACCATTTGTTCCTCCTCGGACTGACCATGCCCTCGAACAGGGCCCAAGGCCCAATGTAGGATTTGGGCCCTTGACCCTACAGATACTATTCAAAAATTTCAACAATTATGCACTCTTTTCATCATTTTCACGATGACTTATTTGACAATTATGCATTCTTCTCATGTCTAAAAGAAAGGGCATAAAAAGCCTCTTTATTCATACATTTTAGCTAACTAAAAACAGAAAATGAGAGCAACAAAACACAATATATAAGGTTTTGCTAAGCAGAGTACATCACCAGAAAAGAAGCCAAATCTAAAATCTTAGCAATAAGCTCATATAAACTCTATAATATTAAGGCATAGTTAGCATATAACATGATAGACAAACTAAGCACCATAAACTTAAGACCATAAGTTAATTGTGGACAGGTTCTGACAAAAAGGTTTAGGAATGTACTCAAATCAAAGGGATGAGAACAATAGAATGCATATCAAACAGATTAGATAATAAGAATCATAATTTGACTATAGAATAAATCAAGTCAAGCAGGTAAAGAATTTTTTTTTTTTTTTTTTAAATAATTTTAACCAAAATAAACTCCAAACATATGATAACAACCGTATTTTACATATTTCCTAAATCTCAATTTTCTAAAATCAAACAGAGGTGAAGTCACAATACAGAATCTCTAACTCAAACCAGTAGCCAGAAATCAACAAACAACTCAAACGCATGGAACAATGTTTTCTACCATACTCAGTAGTCTTTCCTTCCATAGCAAATTCTGCTTTGAAAACCAACAAAACTACTTCAAAACAGTTGAAATTTTTTGTGAAGCAAAAATAATAATAAAAATATCTGTAGTGCATCATATGATCTGAAAGTTGGAGGCATTCCATTGCTATAACAAATTAAAATTGTGCATTAGCAATCAATGAAAAATACATCCAAAACTTAATTAGAAAGCAAAATTAACACAAAAATCCTGCTTCACAAATTTAGAAAAAACTTGGCATTTGTTCCATAAAAAACTCTTGTCCAGTTAACAATTGAAACACTGATCTGATCACGACACATTTGAACTCCCATTTAGTGAATTACAAGCTATACACAATTGCTACAGAATTGATATGGTTAACTAAATAAGCCAAAAAATAATTTCACCATATTAAAGCATCAACTATAAGATAAAAGGAAAAAGAGAAGCATTTGAATTTTTGGCCTTCCATGGCTATGTAAAAATGTTCTTGTATACTGAAAAGCAATGCAATACTTCCCAGAATCTCAAAAATGACTTTGAGTTCCTAAACTTCAATCTTATAGATCTGCTGGCCTTAAACTTCATGATAATTGCTTCCTTGTAATCTCAAAACATAAAATAGTCTGCATGGAGATAGAAAATGGGATGCAGACAAGCCAAAAAATTAAATAGCCTGCCAAGAATCACTAAATGCTTTATAAATGTGGAGCCAAGAGCTTTAAATCCCTTAGACTGGAAATCCTGCTGACTTTCATATAATGCTCTTACAAAGGGGATCAGAATAAAGATATAATTTCCAATCCAAATGTATTATGTAAGCACTGCAGAAGAAGGAAAGATTAATGGTCCGTTTGGATTGAGGGAGAGTAGAGTAGAGTAGATTTAGCACAAAATTAGCTTATTTTTAGCCAACTCTACTCTACTCCCCTTCACTTCCCCTCCTTCTCCCCTTCATCCAAACTAGCCATAAAAGACTAAACAAACAACAATGACTAGCATTTAGTTAACAAATTTCACAACACTTAACAAACATTGGAGTGCAGACTTGGTGAGATAAATTAATTGTCTTTAGTGTTGGTGTTAGTGTCTTTTGGTGAGATATAATTAATTGGCTTTATCTTATTGGCTTTAGTCTTGTGATTGGGGGCCATGGGGCATTGGGGCTTGTCTGTTGAATTGGGGGATGGATGGGGGCATGGGGCCGGGGTAAATGCACATGGGTGTGTGGCTGTGTGCTAGTGCAGCAGTGCAACTAATAAACAATAATTAATAATTTAATTAACCAATACATTATAAAAGACAAACAAATTAAATTATGTAACTATATTAGGCTAAACAACAATTAATAATTTTATAATTAATGAAATAACAATATAATTTTCACCAAAAACAAAAAGAAACAACAATATAATAAATTATAGTTTATAAAAGACAAACAAATTAATGAAACAACTCAACAACAATAATTAATAATTTTATTAATATTTCAAATGAACTTATAGTTTATTATTTATTCTTTTACTAGAATTATGGACAAATATTTGATAAGAAAACCACGTACCCAAGATTCATCTCCTGTGCAAAATTCATTTTCATCTTCTAAGCGAATTCGTGTTGACTTTAACTTAGAAATTCTTAAGGAATACTCTAAAAAAAATTCCTAGAGCCGCCACTGAATGCAGTATATTATTCACGAAACGTTGTTGCTAAAGTCCATATTCCTTATTGCCAATTTAGCATACAGTAAAAGGTGGCATTCTTAAAGATAATGTGCTCATTCATCATAGTTGTTTATTTAGAGGTCTTTCCTATTATTGTCTCTTATTTCATCACAATTTTAAAATCTGTTGAGAATGCAACTGAGAAAGAAGACATAAAGGAAAGCAATACAGAAAAGAAGAAAGAAGAAGAGTACAGATGCAGTGATGTAAAACCAGAGCAAAACGACAGTGTTTACAAGCAAAAGAAGAGAGGAAAGTTAAAGGCAAACGGTGGCGTTTTACTTAAGTGATTGGCACGTGAGAGTGTTTAAGTGGTGTACAGCTGTAATATTAGGATTGATTAGTTTCCCTCTTTGCTCTGTGAACGTGTATATAAGGCAGAGCCTTACTGTAACTCAATCACTTCTTCATTCTAATCAATTGAAGCAAATAGTTTTCTTTCAAAGCAGTTTCTAGAAGTTTTCTTTAATAAAATCACACAAGTTGTCAGAAATCGAAAGATTTGATTTGATGTCTAAAATCGTTAAAAACTAGTCGAAACAACTTTCGGCTACTCTTACTTTGGAGACTTCCACATCTTTTATCAAAGAGCAAACCACGGGAATTTGATAGAAAAATTTGAGGAAAAAAAGAACTAGAAAGGTTTTAATACAAAATGGTACAAACAAAACATAGGAAGAAATATATGACAGACATAACCAACACATTGTCAAGGTTAATACAAGTAATCTGTGGCAAGAAAATTCACTGCAATGGATTACATGGATGATGACAACGCCCTTCCCAGGCTGGAGGATAAGGGAGTAAACCAACAGAATTACTACTAAAACTACAATGTCAATGAGGCATTTTTTTTTTTTTTGGTTTGAAAATGTCAATTTGACCTGTTGGAGGATTTTAGGTTGTGTTTATGTCATCAACGGTCAGAGTGTTGGAGAGGAATTGTGATATAGGAACCCAATACAAGAAGAATCAGACGAGTAGATTGTTAATTTGTTATCATTAAATTATTTATTTTCCTGATTTAACTGCAAAAATTATATTATCGGTCATACCAGTAGGCCCTCATGGAGAGAAAAATCAAACAAATAAGTGCATCGTAAGCACTAAATGAGTGTTGGTAGTAAACTTCAGCATAGAGGGCCATTCACAAGCTACAACTAACAAATGCTTAATTACCACAGGGTAAAAGGCAAAGGAAAGTGTAACTTCATAAGTGAAAGCATAGGGTGCCAAAAATTCAAAACATCCACTTTGATCAGTAAAACTCAGAAATGCAGATAGTTACACTTGGTCCATGGGACAATCATCACATTAGGTTTTGGGCTCAATCAATTCTAAATACCAAGACCTAGACAAGATTCATCTCTTTCAATCAATTTTATATATCCATCTGTTTCAATCAGTGGAATAAAACTGTGAATGCAAAGAAAGAGTTATCCAAGATACAAGATAAACTAAAAGTTGTGTAAACAAAAATAGGCAAAAGCAGAAATACAGAAGACGATGTCCATTTTTGTAGTTTGATGGCTCGTCCACATGTTCCATAAGACAAGGTAATTGTTCAATTCTAAGAAGACAATGTCGCCATCATTTAGGTGGAAATCTAGAAAAGACAAGTCTATAAAGGCCTCTCTTTCATTATCCTAACAAGCCTAGAATGTTCTGAAAACCATGTCCACAACCATAAAGTAAACGTTGTGTTTCATGCACCATGTACCTGCATTACAAGGAAAAATGTCTATGGGTGGATTGATATAATGGCATTGTTCTGAACACCACAAAGCCTCTGATCATTTCATTTTCTATTTCTATATCCACCCAATACAGCATCCCCACTGCAGCGATTCAACCACAACGATGACAAAACACCTTAGTATCAATCAGTCTCAAGGGAGAATGAATGCTTAAAAACCTATAATTGACATTTGTAATGCATTCCTGCCTGTGCTTTGTCACAGCTATAATTGACATTTGTAATCTCTAGAGCCAACTGTGAACCATTGTTTGGTAAGCTGATTGCAGATAGTAGTACTCGCAAAACCCATCTGGATTCATAGAAGCATTCATTGATGAAATCAATCACAGGATGGTTCTGGTTCTTAAAAAACGGATTTTATTTCTTAAAAAACTGAATTAAGGGATTTTATTAAAGATTACTGTATTTATTTTTTTTAATAAAAAGGCATTTTATTAAAACAAAACAAAATTATTTACAAGGATGATCCACCCCTTTGGTTAAAACTTAAAAGGGTAAACATGCACATCCATATATACGTACTTGTTATCAAACAACAACAACTCAACAATAACAAGCCCATTGCTTCAAGTCAAATGTATCCTGACTAATGCCCAACTAGGAATTTATTTAATTTTAACTTTTAAAATAGAGTAAATAAGTCAAATGTGTCATGCCCAAATGGTTCAAATAGTGACAGTTCATTGCTCCAACTCCTGCCATACAACTTCTCAACCATGCACGAAGTGCTTGAAGACCTAGAGGAAAAGGATTCAAACTGTGGAATTAGCAACATATTGTAATTATTTCTAAAAAAAAATAAAAAATAAAAACTTCTCATCCGTTTCTAGTGCCAGAGCATGAAAGCCCCCTGCGCACCTAATACACATTTCTGCTATTTACCTTTGACAAGAGCCCATATATTTCTTGCTCCAATAGGAATCGTGATACCGTTTATGGATGCTGGCAATACATATATATTGGATTCCTGCTTCTTGTTCTTTTTTTCTTTTTTTTCTTTTTTTTTTTAGCATAGGTTAACAAGGGTGTGGGACGTATATTTGATAGAGCTCTCCTAAATTTTGCACTTTTGGGGGGACATTTAGAGACCAAGGCATTTCCAAATTTCCTATAGTTAGCCTAGAGATTTTTAGTTTATAAACCTTATTACATTGGCTTCATTGTAATACAACAAAACTATATAAATGATGTAGTTGCCAAAGGTTTTTTACCATGGACATAGGCAGTGGCAGAGTTAGGATTTTAATTTAGGGGGGGCAAGATTAAAAGATAGTGTTAATAATAAATTAATACATTAATCGATTATAGTAACAAAATAAATAAACAATTGTAAACAAATTTAACAAAAAGTAAATGTTGCATATTGTTAAAAAAAAAAAAAAAAAAAAAAAAAAAAAGAAAAAAAAAAAAAAAAAAAAAGCAAAACGCCTCATCCTATTTATCTAAAAGACAATATAATTTAAATGACATTTCACTGTTTATTTATGGGATAAGTCATTTATGAGATATGAAAGCAAGACAAATGTCATGAATAATGTAATAGGTAAAAAATAAGGGATATACTATGTCCACAACATTTTCTTAACAAATCTTAGATGACAAGTTGTTATTGGTGAAAAAAAAAAAAAACTAATTTCAATGGTAGGTTCAAATTAAAACCAATTACATTTTACACATATAATTTGTTATAAAAATATTATAAATATAGCATTTCTCTATATTTTTTATCATTTATTTTTTTACTTTAGCTTTTCAGGAAAACTTTTTTCCTTACTTTTTGGTCTATTTCTTTAAGGGTGGAGTGGGCCAGCTTTTTCTCTTTTTCATATCAAAAGGGTGGGTCAAAGTGTCAAGCACCTTAATATATCACCAAAACTAGTAGTTTGGGGCAGGGACGGAACTAGGATTCAAAGTTTAGGAGGGGGGGGGCTGGCTGGCTTAATATAAGTTCGTTGAATTTCAAAACGTCCATTAACATCTTAATCCCATATCTTTGGATAGATATATGATGATGTTGCAATGAACTGATACTTATTTTATCAATAGCAATTTCTCAAATTGTTGTTCAATGATTTTCAGAAAATAGGATATTAGTAATGACTTTTAATTTATTTGTATTCTTCAAAAAATCAAATATTGTAGTTGATTTTCTCATTATCTACGAATCATATAAAAGTAATATAAATTATAAGGATATATTTTACATCTATGTAACATTCAAATAATTTCTTGACTTGTAAATAATGAGAAAATCAATGTTTATTTTGTTTGGTTTGGGTCTAATTTTTGGAACAATGAATTTATAAGATAGGGAAATAATAATGAAGTATCTCAAAATTAATTAAATAAATAGTGAATGAGTACTCCTTTTATCATTTCTTACTTATCTTTTGAACCAAAATTTGACACATATATTGATATATTCTCCATCTAGCACTATAGCAAACACGTGCCACAACCCCCTCTACCCATTTAGGCAATCAGAAGTTCAACATTCACACAACCCAACACAACTATTTTATTTTATTTTATTTATGAAAAAGATAGCCACAAGTTCACACACTATCAGTTACTAGCATTCAAGAGAGAGGGGAGAGCATAGACTAGAGTAGTGATCTGCAAAAAAAAAAAGAAAGATCCAGAGTGCTTTCATCCTCATAAAAATTAAAAATTGGCAAAGGATCTACCTCACAGGCTCACACAACAAATCTTAGATAGAGCAGAGAGAGGGGACTGATGAAAGATTTCAAAGAAGAGAGGTCAGATTAGAGAAGGAAGAGTTTGATATGCTATATTGCCTAAAGGGTATTCTTGTTATCTAGATTTGTGATTTTTTTGGTTTGTTTGAATTTTTTTTTTTTGGGACAACTGGGCAAAGAGTAGGTTATAATTTTTTTTTTTCTATTTGGGTTTCATGGATCAATTTGTAAATATTTTAGGGGAGGGGGGCCAAGTATATAAATTTTGGGATCATATGTTAAAATTTTTGTTTATATGCATACAAAAGTCAAATTTTTAAAAATTATTGTCTAAGGTAGTTTCATGCAATTGATTGATTTTAGGCAAAACAAAACTTGTGAATTAGTTCGCAGGGAATTCTAAGCATTTAACGTGCCCGGAGTTTATGATAAATCAAAGGATTATACAGAACTAAACACTTTTCTAGATGAGTAAAACAATCAAAAACATAAAAACATAAGCATTAAAACCTGAATGTTCAATATGTGTATAAAACACCCTTGAACGTTTAGACCCTCAATTTACAAGTTATCAATTCAAGCTTATTATCAAACAATTAATGTGCGGAATATGAACATAAGCATATAACAGAATTGATAAACAATATAAATCAATTAAAATCACATCCACAGCAGAAATTAAATGGCAAAGATTAAGGGAAGAGAGATGTAAACACAAGGACAACACAACGATGTGTTATCGAAGAGGAAACTGAAGCCCTCGGCGTTAAACCTCTCCGCCGCCCTCCAAGTGGTAAATAATACACTAAAGAATGTAGTTGGGATACATGAACAGTAGAAGACCCTCCAAGCCTAATCTACCCAATGTACCTAAGCCCTCCAAGCTTTTTGCTCCAACGAGGTTACGTCAAACCTATTTCTTCTTTAGCTTACCG
Source organism: Notholithocarpus densiflorus (assembly GCA_030021035.2). Taxonomy (NCBI): domain Eukaryota; kingdom Viridiplantae; phylum Streptophyta; class Magnoliopsida; order Fagales; family Fagaceae; genus Notholithocarpus; species Notholithocarpus densiflorus. Next base: position 4,578,178 of record JARYZH020000009.1, on the reverse strand, counting down.
GATTCCGCTACTTGACCATAGCATCAACCAATAAGAAATTGGTCCATTCTTAAGTGCTTCCCAAAGCACCAAATGGCCTTCTCACAGATGTGGGTATAGTGAGAAAAGGATTTGGTCAAGAACCTCTCAAGGATGTAACAATGGAGAGGAAGAGAGTAGAGGAATTTGAAGAGTCTCTAAGTAAAGATTGGGGATGAGTCAATCTTGTTTTTCTCTAGGGTTTCTCTCTCAAAATTCTCTCTCGAAACTCTCTACATTTCGTGGGTATAAGGGGTATTTATACTGGGGTGAGAGTGGAATGCGAAGAGTCAGGTTTTTCAAAACAGAGTTGGCTGGCGGCTTGGCCTCGTGACTTGACTGAGTCGTGAGTTCAAGCCACGAGCTAACAGAACGGCCAGGCTGGACTTTTTGTCCTGTAGTGCTACAGCTGGCATGACTGTTCATCTTCTCTGCACGCTTCACTCGTGTGCTGCAGTTGGCGGCTTGCCAGTCGTGAGTCACCCGCGAGTCCTAGCTGCGAGTCTCTGCATCCTTGCACAAACTTGAGCATTTCTTCACACTCTCTCACTCACTACCCTTACATGATTCCCACCTAAATACAGGGTTACTAATTGCTAAATTACAAGCAAATTTGACATGGAATAAAGCCAACAAGATGGTTGATTAAATTCAACCTTACAATCTCCCCCTTTGGCTATTCCGTGACAAAACCCTAAAACAAACTCTAGACTTAACATGTGAGTTGGGAACAGTTGAACATAACTCACTCACACCTAACTCTAGAATCTATGTAGCTCTTGAACCAGAACAAGTAACTCTTGAATCACAACAACACAATATGATCATTGTATGCAGAAAACTTGTAATGCATATGGAGCAAGCATAATGCGATCAAGCAAAACGGAATATAAGCAATAAACCATGGCTTGACCAAAAAGGAACAATCACTATAAATAGTGACCACAATGCTCATTCACACTTGGAATGAACATCCGGACATACAAGCTAATAAGCTCAAAGCAAATCACTTGCATGTCCAACACTCAACCAATGCATAATACATGAAGTATATGCATCTAGGAATAAAATCCTACTAGGGCACAAGAGTGAAAGTACTTAAAGAAAAATGCATAACATTTAACAAGTACAAGGCTACAAAGCAAGGGTACAAATTAAAAAGCTTACAAAAGCAAGGTACAACTACATGTACGGTAAATACTGAGTAACATCTTTATATAAACTTAAACCAATGTACCACAAAGATTAACCACACAAGAGTAGAGTATATAAACACAGGCAAAATGGAAAATTTGTTAGACTATCCAAAAGTATATGCGAGTGTATATGCATCAGCTTCCTCTTCTTGAGCATACAACTCCCCCTTTCAGTGTGCAAACTTCTCATTCTTGAGTTGCTCTCCCCCTTGCTATCTGCTATCTCTCCCCCTTTTTGGCATGAATAGCTAAAGGGTTTCCTCTAGCTTTTGTTGAATAGCTTCTAATTGTGTCTCAATGGCAGTGAGACGCATTTGAACATGATTGTTGGTGGAGTAGAGAGATCTTTCCAATCCGGAAATACGCTGATAAAGCCCCTCTATTAAAGTGCTCAATCTATCATCTTGAGAGCTAGCTGCAGATGGAGTACCAATTGTTTACCTTTCAGAAGGAATGGGAGAAACAATCTTGGTATGCACAGGTGCAGCTGAATCATGACCAGATGTAGTGGCATGGGTGAATGGCTCACTCTTAGGTGTTTTAGAGGAGTGACTCTTGCTTGCCTGGAGAGTTATCATGGATATTGGTCGAGGACGTGACACAATTTTTCCACTTGTTGGTAGACGGACACCTTCACTCAGCATGATCTTCATGATGAGACTACAAAAAGGAATACACGTTCGGCCTGCTGATTGAGCTGCCCCTTTCCTAATGGTCTGAAAGATGTGTGCACAGATGTCGATCGGAACTCCAGTAATGAGATCACATAGAAATTGTGCTCTTCCAAGATTGATGAAAGCGGTGTTGGACAATGGGTAGAGGTTGGAGAACATGATCAATTTTAAAGTTGTCAGTTTAGGTGTAAACTGTGCAGTGCCTATAGATGAACCTTTGCTTCGAACTTCATGATTAGACCCAAGAACTTGAAGAATGTCTTGTAACTTAGACTGTCTATCATCATATGGAGTGAGATCCACATTTTCTGGTCTAGTGATGCGAAGAATCTTTGCAATGTAGTCTGAATTGATGGAAAATTCTGTTCCTCTTACCCAACATTTCAACTCTACTCCGGTGTATCTAGCATTAGAGTAGAATTCCTTAACTAATTCATCAACCGGGTCCACGAAATTTCCAAACAAATCAGCCCAATCTCTTGCTTCAAAGATCCTAGGAATAAATGTTGTTCTCAAGGTATCAAATTTTACTACACGTTCCACAATAGTAGTAGCATCTCTAAAAATGCTTGAGTAAGTCTTTGAGTCAAATGGAGTCCTGAATCTCTCACTGGTTGAGTCTTGAGACGAACGGCGAGTCCGTTTCAAAACAGGGGATGACGGAACATCAGTCACAGGCTTTTTTCCTCGAGATGAACGATGAGACATCTGCAAAAGAACATACACACAGCAGAGAACCAAGTGCAGAACCACAAGACACAAACATCAACTTGATTAGATCCAAGTTAGTCAAAAGATCGAATACACATTGATATTCAGAGAGATAAATTAACCACAGAACTTGAACCAAGTTAGCAGCATATAAACCTGAGAAACACTAGTGCATTGTGTATAAAGGATGACAAGATTTGATGAATGTGTAGGCACAGCAGAGTTGCAAGTAACAGTCATTGAGACAATCAACTATGAACAAGGCATGCTCAAACATAGCATAGGCAAGATACACAATCCAACAATGGAAAACAACCAAGAAACTAACCAAAACAGGTCTCAGATTAACAACACCAACAGAACCCATATAATCAAACTTAACCCATACAAACCCAACCCATATTCGAATCATCATATAAACCCTTACTCAACAACAACTTAAAAATCCAAGAAATCAAGGCAAGAAACATGAAAAACTTAGAGAAAATGAGAAAACCCATACCTTTTTCTTGAAGAATAAAGTTGAAGAGATGATGAAAATGGTGGATTTTGTGTGAAACACGGTGAGTTTGAGAGTGTTTTGAATTGGGGAAGACAATGAACAGTCAGAAATGTTCGAGGGAAAACTGAAAAGTTTTAAAAAAAACTGACTTTAAAACGCAAAACACGCGTTTTTCGCGACTGAGTCAAGTCGCGTGCAAGTCGCCAAGGCCAACCGTGAAGCACTTTTAAAACAAGAATCTTGAAATTTTTCTAAGTTTTTTTCGTGACTGGAAAGTCTACCCGCGAGAGAGTCACGAGGTGAGCTGCGAAAATCTCTGTGTACCCCTTGCGACTGGACCTTCCACCCGCGAACAAGTTGCCATACTAAGCCGCGAGAAACATAAAAACCCAAATTTTGAAAAATATTCTAAGTATTTTTCGCGACTGGAACATTGACCCGCCAGTGAGCTGCGAAAAATCTTTGAATGGGCTCACGACTGGGGCATGCGATTGGACCAACCCGCGACTAAGTCACCAAAATAAGGCAACACTGTTTTTGAAGATTTTGACAATTTTTGCAAAAACAAAATACTTTCCAAAAACAACTAAAACACTCAAAAATCTTTTTGTGTTTGATCAACAAAGATTGAGCATGTGAGAACACATTTAATCAAGTACAATCACACGAATGAATATGGCATTCATTGAACATAGACATGTGTGTTGTGTGTGGATATCAAAAATGAGATAGTCCTTAGTCTGATGTGAAGCTTCAATGATCAATTCAATTAAGGTATACACAACTAGCACTAGATAATGTGACCCATCTCAATTATAGAAATATGCATATATGACCTCCCACATAAACTTGAGAACAATATCTTTGAAACTTTTCATTTGGCTCCATGTTCAACATATCATTTGATCTTTTTGAATCAACACATCTCATTGTGAGATCGATGCCTGAAATTTTTGATATTTCACTTTGATGAGTTAGCCTTTGTCTTTTTGGGCATCATACAATTTTATTTTTGGTCGCTTTCCCTTTTTCCTAGTCAAATACTAGTATGTGCGACAGGCTTTTGCAGCTCAATATCTCTTTTCATTTGGAGATTTACATTTGAAGAGCTCTTTTAGCAAAAACAGTAAAATAAAAGAGTGGGAAGATATATAGGCACAAGTCTATGCATGTCTCAAGATCAACAAAACCATTCACTAGTTATTCATGACAAGGTTGAAGATCTATTTACAACAGTCACATAGATTTCAAAATTTCTCCCACAATGATATGAGTGTATAGGAAACAAGCTATGCTTGTAGATGCACAAAGCCATTTGCACAAAGGTACAAGGCAAAACAAATTTTGAGATAAAACTCAACAAAGTCGATCAAACTTTTTGGATTTTCTACTTTTTATGTGGTTTTTGGATTTTTGACACACAAGAAGGAAAAGATTGATCAAAAGCAACAATGTAAAAACATTTAAAACAAAAACAAATATTCAAAACAATTTTCAACTCAAGCAAGCAGCAACACACAACTAAGCATAGTCACAAAACATTGGAAGTATTAATGCATGGACATGTTGTGAGTACCCCTCTTCACCCACACGTCACGTGCGTTTGGGGTGATATCCCTATGGGATTGGGTACGAGAGTTAGGACTTTCAAACCTTCTAGTGAAGCTTTCCAAGCAAGTGGTGAAAGCACCGATCATCTTCATCACATCCATCACATCGGAATCACCTCGGTCTCTTGATTGCTCAACAACCCAATTTCTTTTGTCATTTCTTGGTCCTTTTGGCCTTTGAGCACCTGAATTCTTCAATGCTTGTAGCTTATGGCAATTGGGTCTGGTGTGACCTTGAAGTCCACAGTGATGGCAGAAGTGTTGGATTCTCGGACCTCTTTGTGACTTTGGGAGCGAGTTCCCTTTATCCTTAGGTTTGACCACTGATTGTTTAGAAGGTTTAGTCGTAAACCGTTGGACAGTCACATCATTCTTCTTCTCCGGCTTCACTTTCTCAGGATTTGTGGCAGCCCCCTTCGATTCTTTGGCTTTCATAAACTTCATTTCCTTATATTTATTTTCAGCCGAATTGCTCTCTCCGGTGTATCCCAATCCACTTTGTCAGAAAATGGTTTTTGATGAGCAAGCATTTTATCAAGCTTCTGAGAGGAGACTCGGTCTACTTTAGCATTTGCTTGAACCACCTCATGCTCAAGGAATTTGATTTTTGAATAAGCTTCGGTAAGCTCACCATTTAGCGTCTTAATCTCACACTTGGCCTCCTTATGTCTTACTAGGAGACTTCTATAGTCTTCATCTGCTTTCTTCATCTTCTTCACAGCTGCCTTGGCCACCCTTGCATACTTTCCTGACTTCTCAAGGAGTGAGTTGAAATTCTCTTGAAGACCGACTGCATCTTCATCTTCTTCAGCATCCGATTCTTCTGCAATTCCCATGGATTCCTCATCACTATGCTTCCCAAGTTCTTGCATAAGTAAATTCAAGTCCTCCGAAGACTCAACATGAGCAATAGTCATAAAAGCGGAGTAATTCCCTTCTCCGTCATAGCTTTCCTCATAATCAGAATTAGATGAATCAGAGTCACTAAGAGTTGTGGCATATACCTTGCCCTTCGATTTAAATAATTGAGACATTCTTTCTTGAAATGTCCATGCCCATTGCACTCGAAACAAGTGATTCCTTGTGTAGATTGGGATTCCTTTCCATCTCTCTTTTTGAATTCCTTTTTCTCCTTCCCGGAATTTAGGAATTTTCCTTTATCACCAAATTTTCCATTGTTCTTGAATTTCAAGAATTTTCTGAAATTTTTTACAAGGTATGCCACATCTTTATCTACAACATCCTCCTCCGATGAGTCATGAACTTCTACTCTTTCATTTATGATCTTTAGAGCAAGAGATTTGCTCTTCCTTTGAGTAGGCAACGACAATTCATAAGTTTGAAGCGAGCCAGCCAGTTCTTAGACTTTGATATCATCAAGATCCTTGCTCTCCTCAATCGCCGTCACCTTGGCACGGAAGCTTTCTGGTAATGACCGAAGGATCTTCCTTACTACCTTGGAATCCTCCATTTTCTCTCCCAATTTAAACTTGCCGATGACAACTTCATTCAATTTACTATAGAAGGAGTCAAAAGATTCGTCCTCGCTCATTTTGAGCTCCTCAAATCGGGTGGTCAGCATCTGTAGCTTCGTGTCTTTTACTTTCTTCGTTCCCTTATACGTGGTCTCCAATATCTGCCATGCCTCCTTGGTAATGGTAATGTGAGAAATCCTGTGGAACTCATTTGGAGACACACCACAAAAAATAGCATTAAGTGCTTTGCTATTAGCATTTGACGCCGCGAGGGCTGCCTTATCCCATGTGGATTTGGCTTCCTTCGGCCTTGTCCAACCTATTTCAACTGCATCCCAAACAGCCTCATCTATAGAGCACAAAAATGCTCTCATCCGCACCTTCCAAAAGGTATAGTTGCTACCATCAAAATATGGTGGAGCATTTAAAGATTGAGACTGGTCCATCTCAAACGGGGTCAAGGATCGCACTAAGATAATTAAACCAAAGCAAGTGCACCCGCTCTGATACCAATTGAATGTTCAATATGTGTATAAAACACCCTTGAACGTTTAGACCCCCAATTTACAAGTTATCAATTCAAGCTTATTATCAAACAATTAATGTGCAGAATATGAACAAAAGCATATAACAGAATTGATAAACAATCTAAACCAATTAAAATCACATCCACAGTAGAAATTAAATGGCAAAGATTAAGGGAAGAGAGATGCAAACACAAGGACAACACAACAATGTGTTATCAAAGAGGAAACCGAAACCCTCGGCGTAAAACCTCTCCACCGCCCTCCAAGCGGTAAATAATACACTAAAAAATGTAGTTGGGATACATGAACAGCAGAAGACCCTCCAAGCCTAATCTACCCAGTGTACCTAAGCCCTCCAAGCTTCTTGCTCATATCCAATGAGGTTACGCCGAACCTATTTCTTCTTAAGCTTACCGGATTCCGCTACTTGACCATAGCATCAACCAATAAGAAATTGGTCCCTTCTTAACTGCTTCCCAAAGCACCAAATGGCCTTCTCACAGATGTGGGTATGGTGAGAAAAGGATTTGGTCAAGAATCTCTCAAGGATGTAACAATGGAGAGGAAGAGAGTAGAGGAATTTGAAGAGTCTCTAAGTGAAGATTGGGGATGAGTCAATCTTGTTTTTCTTTGGGGTTTCTCTCTCAAAATTCTCTCTTGAAGCCCTCTACATTTTGTGAGTATAAGGAGTATTTATACTAGGGTGAGAGTGGAATGTGAAGAGTCAGGTTTTTCAAAACAGAGCTGGCTGGCGACTTGGCCTCGCGACTTGACTGAGTCGCAAGTTCAAGCCGCGAGCTAACAGAACGGCCAGGTTGGACTTTTTGTCCTGTAGTGCTACAGCTGGCGTGACTGTTCATCTTCTCTGCACGCTTCACTCGTGTGTTGCAGTTGGCGGCTTACCAGTCGCGAGTCACCCGCGAGTCCCAGCCGCGAGTCTCTACATCCTTGCACAAACTTGAGCATTTCTTCACACTCCTTCACTCACTACCCTTACATGATTCCCACCTAAATACAGGGTTACTAATTGCTAAATTACAAGCAAATTTGACACAGAATAAAGCCAATAAGATGGTTGATTAAATTCAACCTTACAAAACCAATAAATAATTGTTAAGAACATACCAATAAACGGTTGGGTTTCATCCCTTTCCTTAGCAAGCCTTCTAGCAAGCCTTCTAGCAAGCCATAACACAAATAGAACTCTAAAAACCGTAAAGAAACTTTAAGAAAACCTAAATTATGTTATATAGCAGCTCCCCTCTGAATTTTGCCCTAAAGAGCCTTTAAATAGGTCAAGGAATCCTATTACAAGTTGAATTCCCGTTTGGTGGAAATCCCATGTTTTTAGGCTTCATTTAACCGACGTTGTTGGCCCATTTAACTTCAGAATTCGGACTTTTGGTAAACTACAAAGTTGTAGCCCTTTAAGTTAGCTTTCCAACCCAACTTGAATCATCTTGATTGGACATCTGAACCAAAAGTTATACTCCAAATACTAACTAGTGCACAAGCAGGAATCCTAATCCGAATTGGACTTGGATTAGGTGCAAATTTCCTTTGATTCCTTGCTCCAATTGGACTTGAATTTAATTGGGTTGGCCTTCTTTGACTTCATCATGGCCCTTGTAAAATTAAAGTCCATTAGCTTTCTTCTTTGCACAAATCCACTTATTTATTTCATTATCCTACAAAAGACAAATTCACGTATTAAAATTCAATTAAGCACAAAATTGATTATTCAGCATTATTCCAAAATCAACTATAAAATGCATGAATTAACTCAAAATAAGTATGATAATGATTTCTAATAATGATATAAATATGCAAAATTAAGCTATTATCACACTCCCCAACCCGCTCATTGCTAGTCCCTAGCAATTTAAGCGACTCGAGACAAAGACACAAAATAACAAAAAATTATTACTTTAGTTGAAATAGTTAATCAAAGGTCAAAACACTAACAACCACCAAAGATATTCCACATGCCATCAATACTTAGTGTGTGAATAGTTTAGCCAACACAAACACAACCTTAGTCTTAAGATAAAATATGGCTTGAATTTTTATCGAAAGTTATGCTTCAACTCAAATCTCACAGTTGTTAACACTCAACAAATAAAATCACTCCGAAAAGGGTGTAACACTCTCAAACATATGTGAGCAGAATAATATAGAACAAAGACTAATATCTCACATATAAATAAGATGAAGAATGGTGAAAGGATGCCAAACACTAAGAATATTACACCACACACATTGATTAGTCATATCAAGATCCAAACCATACCTTCCTTAAGATCAAATAGGACTTTCATTGGGACGTAATGTAGGGTAAAGAGGAGGAATTTAGAACAAAGGGTATAGGTAAAAATAAAAAGTGTTCCCAAGAATAATTAGAGAGACAACTTCTTTTGAATATATGCCAATTAATTTATTCTCTCAAGTTTCTTGAATATCGCACTTTCACTTTTTTTTCTTTTCTTCAAAATTTCATCAAAAAATTCATTCTCTATTTCTTCCTCTTTCACATTCCCCTTTTTTTTTCCCAACATTTTTCCTTTTTTGTTTATGACTCTTTTTTTTTGAGTGAGTCCTCCTTTTCTTCCAACTATTTCACCACAAATTTATTGTAATAAGACAATTTGATTGCATTCATTCTTGGAACACCTTAGGAAAGGGTTTGAGAAAGAACGGCTAAAATAATAGGCTCAAATGGGTGACTAGCGGTAATGTATCAAGAAAGAAGATAATAAAGGCTCAAAATTAACAAAGATGGCCTAAAATAATCTCTTTAAGGATTGGGATAGTTCTTCAAAATCCATGACTTTAACATATTTAGGTGTGGCATAAAATTTGATGAATTCTTAGCATTCGATCAAATCAAAGAATAATGAGACTAAGCAACAACAAAGTTATGTGCTTCCAAATGAAAAATGAGGTCAAAAGAAAATAACCCTCTAAAAAAAAATCAATGGCCCAAGAGCTCACTTGGGTTATAGTCTCTACATTTTATTTTCAAGATTTTCAAAGTCATCTCTATCTCTCAACCAAGAAACATGTTCATGTGGCTAAAGTGCATGTGCATAATAGTTGAGCATGAAAAACAGTGGAATTCTTTAGATAGAAGTAACATAAAGAACTTTGGCTTAAAACTCTTGCTAAAGCAACACTTTTTTTTTTTTTTGAAAATTGGACTAAAAACAAAAACAAAAACAAAAATCACTAAAAACAACCAAAAAAAAAAAAAAAATTTAACATAAAATAAAACCAAATGCAAATCATCTCAAGTTCCTCCCCCTAACCTAAAACTTACATTGTCCTCAATGATAACAAAGAGAAACAATAAAGAGTAGAGATTACAGAGAGTACCTTGAAGAGATGAACATAAATGAACAGAAAAAAACTTTAACACCTGTAAAAGGGTTTAGAAAACAAAACAAAAAAAATAATTAAAAAAAAAAACACACACACAATCTAAACTACGACACAAATACTAATGCTAATTGCTTGGCAAGTCTTGTGAAAAATTCTCAAGAAATGGCTTAAGAAGTTGTCCATTCACCTTTAATATGTTATCATTCTTAGGATTTTCAATTTCTATGGCACCATGGGGGAAAACATTTTTAACAATGAAAGGTCCAGTCCATCTAGATCTCAATTTTCCGGGGAACAAATGTAACCTAGAATTATACAAAAGAACTTTTTGAGATGGTTCAAAAGATTTCCTTAAAATTTGTTTGTCATGAAAAACCTTCATTCTTTCTTTAGAAATCCTAGAATTCTCATATGCATCATGCCGAATTTCTTCCAACTCATTCAATTGCAATTTTCTCAATGAACTAGCCTTGTCTAAGTTAAAGTTAAACATCTTTATTGCCCAATATGATTTATGTTCTAATTCCACAGGCAAGTGACAAGCTTTCCATAAACAAGTCTATAGGGAGACATACCATGAATATTTTTATAGGCAGTGCGGTACGCCCAAAGTGCATCATTCAACCTTAAAGACCAATTTTTACGATTTGGGTTAACCATCTTTTCCAAAATTGGTTTAGTCTCCCTAGATGGTTTGTCATTGTCCTTTAAATAAATCCTATGAGTACAAACCAATAGACTAAGTCCTTTTATGTTAGCCATGTTCCTTCCTATGACACCCTTATGTTTACTCAAAACATTTAATAACTTACATTCTTGCAAGGAATCAAGTTCAGAAGATATTACCATAGGAAAAGTCTCATTGGTTCCTAGAAAAGCATACTTGAGATCATTTGGCCAGGGCTTCAACTTCCATTTAGGTACTTGCTCACTAGATGGGAACAACTTTATCTCACAAGGTGGCAACTCCTCACATTTCAATTTCCAATTGCTCACTTCCAATTCCCGTGCAGATTCCAAGAGACAATGAATGTATGCAATTTCAGAATTCTAATCAAAGTTAAAATCACATGAATTGACTAAACAAGTTTCTAATGTTTGGTCTTGAACAATTGTTTCAATCAAGTTAACTTCATGCACATCCTCTTCATCCCTAGTTGCTTACAAGCATTAAAAATATTAAGCTCAAGGGTCATATTGCCAAAAGATAATTTTAAGACTCCACTTCTACAATTTATCAATGCATTAGAAGTTGCAAGAAATGGGTGTCCTAAAATCACAGATATTTGAGAATTAGCATTAGAAACAGGATGCATGTCCAAAATAATAAAGTCAACAGGAAAATAAAATTTGTCCACTTGAACCAAAACATCCTCAACAACACCCTTGGGTACAATCATAGATCCATCGGCAAGTTGCAAAATTATGGAAGTGGGTTTTAACTCACCTAGACCTAATTGCTCATACACTAAATACGGCAAAAGATTCACACTTGCCCCAAGATCAAGCAAAGCTTTCTCTATTTTTGAATTACCTATCACACATGAAATAGTAGGACAACTTGAATCTTTGAACTTAGGAGGTCTATTATTTTGAATGATTGCACTAACTTGTTCAGTCAAAAATGCCTTTTTATGTACATTAAGCTTACGCTTAACAGTACACAAATCTTTCAAAAATTTAGCATATGATGGAATTTGCTTTATGGCATCCAAAAGAGGAATATTCACTTTAACTTGCTTAAGCACTTCAAGGATTTCAAAATTTTGATTCACTTTTTGAGGGGAAATCAACCTTTGGGGAAAAGGAGCAGGGATAGGACACCTTTCAATTTCATTAGATTTAGACTCAAGGATCTCATCACTACTCTTTATTTTGGAAGACTCATCATGTGTATTGCTTTTAGGAATATCTTTTTCAATGATTTTTCCACTACGAAGAGTAGTTACAGATTTAACTTGACTCACTTTATTTTCAGAGGAACTACAATCATCAACACAAAATTGACCTTGGGGGTTTGGTTGTGGTTGAGATGGAAACTTACCCTTTTCTATTGTGCTCATGGATGTGGTCAATTTAGTAAGAGTGCTCCTAATGTCATTTATGGCTTGTGAGTTTTGATTATTAATGGTGGATTGAGTTTGCATGAATTGTTGCAAAGTGTCCTCAAGACTCTTCTTTGGAGAGGCATTATAGGGAACAAAATTTGAAGAATCATGTGTAGGAGGTGCAACCACATTATCATTCCTCCAACTAAAATTTGGGTGATTCCTCCACCCTGAATTATATGTCTCTGAATAGGAGGAAGGGTATGGTTTTTTCACCATGTTCATAGCATTTGCTTGATCATGCAACACCTCTTTAAAAGCTAGAATTGTAGGACATTCATTGGTAGGGTGTTCCATGGTCTCACAAATTCTACAAACCTCATCAATTTTAGGCACAATATTGATTCCATTGCCCTTCGTTAATTCCATGGCTTCAAGCTTCCTAGTTAGACTAGCCACCCTAGCACTAAGGTCATCATCTTCCCTAAGTTGGTACTTACAACCCCTAGAGGGGTTGGTGGATGCTCTAGACCTATCTGAGGTATCAGTGGTATCCCAAGATTGGGCATTCTCAGCTAAGAGATCAAAATAATCAAAAGCCTTATCAGGATCTTTATTCAAAAATTCTCCATTGCACATCATCTCTACAAATTGGCGCATCTTTGGAGTTAAACTTTCATAGAAAAAACTAATTATATGCCAAGTTTCATAGCCATGATGTGGACAAGCATTAAGCAAATCTTTAAACCTTTCCCAACATTGATAAAATGTCTCATTATCTTTTTGTGAAAAATTCATTATTTGTCTTTTAAGTGCATTAGTCCTATGAATTGGAAAAAATTTCTTTAAAAATTCAGTTTGCATCTCTTACCAAGTACCAATTGACCTAGGTCTTAAAGAATTAAGCCAAGTTTTTGCCTTGTCTTTAAGAGAAAAAGGGAACAACTTCAACCTAATGGTCTCTTCATTACATGATTGGTCATGGAAGGTAGAACATACCTCCTCAAATTCCTTAAAGTGTAGGTAAGGATTTTCAGAATCTAAGCCATGAAATTTAGGAAGCAATGAAATCATACCGGGCTTAAAATTAAAATTATTTGCATTAGTTGGAAAAATGATGCATGATGGTGCACTACTCCTAGTAGGTTGCAAATAATCCCTGAGAGTTCTAATGGGTTGGTGAGCATGGAAGTTTTCATTATTAAAATTATTTTCATCACCATGAGTACTCTCTAAGTCCGCCATGATATCAAGTGTGTGAGAATGTGTGAAAGAATCAAATAAATTGCTAAACAAATTATTAGACTCAATTCTAACCAAGCGATTATCACTATCACGACACCAAACACGCATGCAATAGTAAAGCAAGAAAGAAAATGAAAAAGAAAAAGAAAAGAAAACAAATACCTTTAACAATAAAAAGAAGTAAAAATAAAAGAAAAACTCTAAAAGAAAACTAAACTACTTAAAAAGAAAAGAGTTGGAGAGATATTACCAAATATGTGAAGAAATTTAATGCCGAAGACCTCTCCAAACAAAGTGGAACGCTTCTCTAATCGCCTAATCCCCGGCAACGGTGCCAAAAACTTGCTGCGACTTAAATAATGCTCCCAAGTGCAGGATTGTCGCGAAGTAATAACTCGGAAAGTCCGAGGTCGAATCCACAGGGAAAAGGAAATTGATTAGCAAACCACAAGAGAATAAAACTAAAATAATAAAGTTTAATTGAAGAGATTTTTTTTTTTTATAGTTTAGTGTAAGTAATTTAAATTGAGTGAAAATAACAATATATTAAGGCGCTAAGGTTTAGGGATCCACACATAGCACATCTATTGGTAGTCTTAACAATATTTATTTTATAACTCAACTAAAATTCATACGAAGGATGATCTTAGTCGGATGATTTAACAATAAAAACTCAAGAATTAATTGTCTAAGGTAGTTTCATGCAATTGATTGATTTTAGGCAAAACAAAACTAGTGAATTAGTTCGCAGGGAATACTAAGCATTTAACGTGCCCGGAGTCTACGATAAATCAAAGGATTACATAGAATTAAACACTTTTCTAGATGAGTAAAACAATCAAAAACATAAAAACATAAGCATTAAAACCAATAAATAATTGTTAAGAACATACCAATAAACGGTTGGGTTTCACCCCTTGCCTTAGCAAGCCTTCTAGCAAGCCATAACACAAATAGAACTCTAAAAACTATAAAGAAACTTTAAGAAAACCTAAATTATGTTCTACAGCAGCTCCCCTCTGAATTTTTCCCTAAAGAGCCTTTAAATAGGTCAATGAATCCTATTACAAGTTGAATTCCCGTTTGGAGGAAATCCCAGGTTTTTAGGCTTCACTTAACCGATGTTGTTGGCCCATTTAACTTCAGAATTCTGACTTTTGGTAAACTACAAAGTTGTATCCCTTTAAGTTAGCTTTCCAGCCCAACTTGAATCATCTCGATTGGACATCTGAACCAAAAGTTATACTCCAAATACTAACTGGTGCGCAAGCTGGAATCCTAATCCGAATTGGACTTGGATTAGGTGCAAATTTCCTTTGATTCCTTACTCCAATTGGACTTGAATTTAATTGGGTTGGCCTTCTTTGACTTCATCATGGCCCTTGTAAAATTAAAGTCCATTAGCTTTCTTCTTTGCACAAATCCACTTATTTATTTCATTATCCTACAAAAGACAAATTCACTCATTAAAATTCAATTAAGCACAAAATTGATTATTCAGCATTATTCCAAAATCAACTATAAAATTCTTGAATTAACTCAAAATAAGTATGATAATGCTTTCTAATAATGATATAAATATGCAAAATTAAACTATTATCACTCCCCAGGTTTTTACCTTGAAATGGTTTGTTTCATCGGTTTTCTTGAGTCATCATATCATGGTGCTATTTACTTTACCGTTGCTATGCATGATATGATTTATTATTGTTTAACCTAGATCTGAATAATTAATCTAAGCAATCACTTGGCTAATATATTAGGTTAAACAATCTAGTTTAAGGGGTCTAAACATAACAAAAAAGTATTTTATTTGATAATATCAATATAGTTAAGTTCTTTTTTATATTAAATTCTCTATAATTTAAATTTTTTAATGACTATTCTAAGAAAAATTCTTAAAGCTGCCATTGCTCTGTGGTCCACAAACACATGAGTAAAGGTACACTAATCCCACGATATTATTCCAACATTGTTCTTGTTCTCAAATTATTGCGCGCTGAGAGAGAAGTAGTTCAATGCTTGCCTTTCATTTTTTTGGTGTAACCTACCTAGCTTTTTTACGCCGCCAGCCCCACAAAAAGCTTGGACTCCACACCATCTCTCCACTCATCACAACACATTTAGTCCTTCATTTCAACTTTCCAAATCTCCGGACTCTCAAAAAAGAAAATTTTAAGAACAAACAAAGAAGCTCACTTGAACTATCATAGAAACCTCCAAAATATATATATTAATACGTTTTTTCTATCTTAAAAAAAAATCCTTGAGTGCCAAACTTGACAATTCCAAAAATTTTGGTTTAATAAATATATTTTTTGTCCCCCTAAATATAATCATTAACCCCTTAAACAAAATAAGTAAAAGCCCAAATAACATAAATAAAAATTAGAGAAATTTTACAGACACAACAAAATTTCACAACATTTTCAAAAGACCATTGTTTTTAACTATGGTGAGTTCCAGTCTAATATTTTATTATTTTATTTTGAGATATGAGGGATTAATAACTTAGTTAACTTAGTTGTTGTGTCCTTAACACAATTCTAAAATTTTGCCCAAATATTAGCAAACATAGTCAAAACAACAACAAGATTTGGCTAAATAATAGCAAATGAGCAAAATATTCAACAAAAGGCCCATTAAAAAATAAAATAAAAACCCTAATTATTCAAATTCATACTCGTTCAACTCATTCTATAAAAATAATATTTAACTTCCTTTTTTCCTAAAAAACAATACTAAGGGAAATATTGTGGCCATAAGTTTCTCTCGGTGGCTCAGCTCACGGTAGCAATAGGTATCATCCATTGCTCTCTCTCTCTCTCTCTCTCTCTCTTCTTAATTTATCATCATTTCAAACTCTCACTTTATTACTCTCATCTCAGCATTCTTTATTTTCATCCATTTATCTCTCATAAATATCTTTTTGTTTTTTCAATTTTTTAATAAAATAAAATTATAAAACATCATGTAACTGCATATTTTATTTGATAATATCGATATAGTTAAGTTCCTTTTTATATTAAATTCTCTATAATTTAAATTTTTTAATGACTATTCAAAGAAAAATTCTTAAAGCCACCATTGCTCCGTGGTCCACAAACACACAAGTAAAGGTACACTAACCCCACGATATTATTCCGACATCGTTCTTGTTCTCAAATTTGAATTTCTTCATTTTCTGATAAATGAGGTTCACCAAGACATTGTTTGTTGCGTGTTGAGAGAGAAGTAGTTCAATGCTTGCCTTTCATTATTTTGGTGTGACCTACCCAGCTTTTTTAGGCCAACCCCAAAAAAGCTTTAGACCCCACTCCATCTCTCCATTCATCACAACGCATTTATTCCTTCCTTTCAACTTTCCAAATCTCCTAGACTCTCAAAAAAGAAAATTTTAAGAACAAACAAAGGAGGTCGCATGAACTATTATAGAAACCTCCAATATATATATATATATATATATATGAAATAAGAAAACCATTCATTTCCATGAATAGTATCATGTAATGTGTATATTGTATGTAAAAATGTGGCTAGCATTTGTCCGTTTGACATTACCTTTAAGATTTATCTTTTTAGCTTTCATCTTTTATATACAGTTAATTAAAACCTCATTTTCTTTTCTTATGTTTTCTTAATTTATCAAATTTTTTCAAAGTACAAGTGTATTTAAGCATATTTTCATAATTTTTTTTTTAATAAATAACTAAATAAGTTGTTTTCAAATTAACACAAAAATATAGTCAAGTAAACTAATAATTATCATTTATAATGTTCACCAACACAACCACATAGCGAGACTGTTAGAAATACTGAATAAATTTATTGAATTTCTTAAGTAATAAAATATACAAGAGTGCCTTTATATAAGAGACAGAGTGTGAAGTACAAGTATGCGTGTAGTACAAGTAAATAAGGTGGGCCTAAAGCCCACAACCTATTACACGTTAACAGCCTCACTCAAACTCAAGGTGGGTGTGAGACCAACTTGAGATTGTCAACCAAAGCACGAAGGCGTCCCTTAGGATGTGACTTGGTGAAGATATCTACAAGTTGATCTTTAGAGGAGATCGCGAACAACTTGAGAGCACCATAGACAAAATGATAACGGATAAAATGACAATCAATCTCGATGCGTTTAGTCCATTCATGGAAGACATCATTGTGAGTAATATGAATGGCACTCTGGTTCTCACAATAAAGAGAAGTAGCAGAGAATGTGGACACACCTAAGTCCTTAAGAAGCCATCGTAGCCAAATGAGCTCATATGTGGTATCAGCAAGGGCATGATATTCTGCTTCAGTACTGGAATAGGCTACAAGGGTTTGTTTCTTGCTTCGCCAAGAAATTAGTGAAGAACCAAGAAGAAAGCAATAACTAGTGGTGGACCTGCGATTAGTGGGATCTCTTGCCTAATCAGCATCAAATAATGCACGGAGAATAAGAGGAGACTAAGTAGAGTAGAAAAGGCCATGGAAGAGAGTGCCCTTTAGGTATTGAAGAATACGCAGAATAGCAGCATAGTGAGTCTATCGTGGTGCAGATAGATACTGGCTCACCTAGTGAACAGCATAGGAAATGTCTAGACGAGTGATAGTGAGATAAACTAGGCTGCTAACCAATCGTCTGTAAAGAGAGGGATTAGACAATGGTTCCCCCCCCCCCCCGAGAGAGTTAGATGCGCATTAAGTTTAACTAGAGTATCAACAGTCTTGCTATAAGTGAGTCTAGTTTGAGACAAAAGTTTAGAAGCATACTTGGCCTGAGTAATACAAAGACCATCTATGGAATGAGTGATTTCAAGACCCAAGAAGTAGCTGAGATGTCCAAGATCTTTCATCTCAAACTGCTGACTGAGAAAATCCTTGAGTTCTTGAATGCCACCAAGGTCATTACCAGTTATGATCATATCATCCATATATAGGAGAAGCAAAATGGTGCCTTTGTCGGTGTGATGAAGAAATAAGGCAAAATCATAATGACTGGCAATGTAACCCAAGTGAGAGATGGTAAAGCTGAAGTTGGCAAACCAAGCTCGTTGAGCTTGTTTAAGGCCATAAAGTGCACGTCAAAGGTGACAAACCTTGTTTGGTTCAATAGAGAGACCAGGAGGAGGTTGCACATAAACTTCTTCACTTAAATTCCCATTAAGGAAGGCATTTTTAACATCCATTTGAAAAAAGTCCCATCTACTAGCAGCGACAATAGCTTAGAGTGCTCGAACAGGTGAGATTCAAGCAACCAGAGCAAAGGTCTCTTTATAATCAATCACATACTCCTGTGTAAAACCTTTTGCTTAATCGACCCATCAGAGTGAGTCTTGATCTTGTAGATCCGCTTACAACCAACCACAGATTTCCTAGGGAGGAAAGTCACCAAATCCCAAGTATGGTTTCTAGATAATGCATCAAGTTCCTCTTTCATTGTGATTTGCCATAAAGCGTCAGTGGAGGCCTCACGATAGGTGTGAGTCTCGTGCAGTGTAGCAAGTGCAGTATAACAATGATAGTCAAGTAAATGTGCAGGAATGGATCTTCACCCGAGTTGAGTGATGAGGTGGAATGTCTTGTGCAAGATCTTCAGGCAGAGCAGGAGTAGGGGACCTAGGCTCAAGGTTGGGTGGCTCATCTTCGACCTGTTCATCTTCCACCTGTTCATTAAAGGGTGATCTAAGAGAGTCATCAAAAATATCTAGTGGTTGGACAGAGAAGTCTATAGGAGGATCAGGAGTAACTGTAGAAGGAATATGTGGCTCACTTGGAAAAAGATCTAAGACAGAGGAAGTAGATAGGGAGGCACAGAAGTGAGAGAGCTCGTCAAAGGAGCGATGTTCCCAAAAGATAACATTGTGGGAGATACGAAAATAATGAGAGACAAGATCATAACATCGATGTCCCTTTTGAGTTTTTTCATAGCCAAGAAAACAACAAAGTCTAGACTAAGGCTCAAGTTTGTTATGCTCATGTGGCTGAAGAAGAACGAAATAGGTAGAACCAAAGGAGCAAAGGTGGTGATAGTCTGGAGGTGACCCAAAAAGGCACTCATATTGAGTTTGATTTTGGATGACAGGAATGGGAATGTGATTAATAGCATAAACAACATGAAGAGCAGCTTCGCCCTAAAAAGGCACAGGAATTTTGGTAGAGAGAAGGAGAGCACGAACAATGTCAAGAATATGACAAAGTTTTCATTTGGCTCTACCATTTTGTTGAGAGGTACTTGGACAAGTTAATTAATGAACAGTGCCATAAGAATGCAAAATAGCTTGGAAAGCATATTGAGTGTATTCAAGAGTATTATCAGATCGAAAGTTTTCATACGTTTGGAAAATTAAGTTTCAACCATTTTTGCAAATTTAGAATATACTTACAATAATTCAGAATGATGTTTCATATGAAAAATCTAGCTATAGTGAGAATAATTATCAACAAAGATAACAAAATATCGAGATCTACCAATACTAGAGACAGAGGAAGGCCCCCAGATATCAGAATGAATTAGGTCAAAGATATCAATAGACATTGATTCACTAGTATTGAAAGGCAAAGCTAGTTGTTTTCCTAACTAACATGAAACACAATCAAAATTTTCTATGGACATTGAACCTAACAAACCTCTAGAAGCCAAGTGTTCTACCTAAGAGGAAGATGCGTGACCAAGTCGGGCAAGGTAAAGTGCAAGGGAAAGAATAGAAGAAATTGCAGTAGCTGCAATAGCAATAAAAATAGGAGCAACAAGTGGAAGACGAAGGTTGTCCATGGGAAACATACGCCCAACTATGGGACCGGTCCCAAGCTCCTGTCCCGTCCTCAAATCCTGCAAAATACACCTAGAATAATCAAAGGTAATGTGATAAACTAACTCAACTAATTGTCTCATAGAAAATAAATTGTAAGAAATGTTAGGAACATTAAAGGCCCTAGAAACTGAGAGGTTGGAAGCCAAGATATAACCTATATTATGACTAAACATTGTGGAACCATTAGCTATGCGAATATTAAGAGGGTGTGGTGTAGGATTAAGATGAGAAAATAAGGATGAGTGAGATGTCATGTGGTTGCAAGAAGTAGAATCCATAAGCTAAGAAGAAGGAGACATACCAGATAAAACTGAGAGAGAAGAAGAATAAGATGCATTTCCAACCATATGAATGGTATTAGCGATGATGTTTTGAATGTTGATAGGCCACAAATGTATTGACCCCTTGTGATTGAAATTAATTAATTAATTAGTCAAGTTATTAATTAATCAATTTATCATGCAAAGCGCGTGGTAGCACAAACAAATCACCAAACAACTAAATACGTAGCAGAAAATAAATAACACAGTGATTTGTTTACGAATGGGAAAAAACACACGCACTTTGTCACGAGATGTCTCAAAAACATCTCTCAACTAAGATTTTAAGCACATGGATCTTCAAAAACACACGCACACACTAAACAAGTCTAACCAATTTTATATTCAAAAATAAGTTAAGACAGTTTAGTAAGCATACATTAACACATGTAAAACCTTGTGATGGCCAAATCACATTGTACCTGCACATGGATCAAGAGTAGCAAAGAATATTGCGTGTTGTGTGTGAAAAACATCGCAAGAATGCAAATGTGTCAACATGTTATGACAATTTGAGATATGAGTAAATCACTTTAACTCACACACAATCATAACTGTTTAATGGGAATTATCACCTTCGAGGTACATCTTATAACTCCCACATCTCCTAGAAAACACGCTTGCAATCATATTTAAAAGCATTTTTGATCTTTTTGCTTTTGATTTTTCTTTGCATATTTTCTTTTTAAGCAAATCATGCATGGGCATATAATAGATAGAAAAGAAATACCCAATTATATTAAGCATTTGACATTCCAATTTTGCTATGCCGAAGCACACAAATGTCATTCATGATAGGCAGGAAACAATAGTGAGATGGTTATTTATGCCTTTCTCTTAGGATTTTCTAATCCTTCCCATCAAAAAGAGTGATACGAGTATTAAATACAAGAAATAACTTAATTTTACTCATCACAAACAAGAGCCACAAAGCTCACTTGCTTAGTTGTGCATAGAGATGCTCATCTAAGCTACAAGAGATACAAAGTTTAGAAAACTTTGTTTCAATAGCCATCCAAGGTACACAAGTACTAATGTACACAAAACACACACTGTTTTTGTATTTTTCTGATTTTTCAATTTTTTTTATATGAAAAACAAAACAAAACTGAAAAATAACCAAACAACAACATGTTAAACAAAGCAAATATAAAAACTAGACTGACTCAAAACTTGAAAGCAAAACACACAAGTAATGCAAACAAAAACAAGAAGAGAGATAAGAAAGTGATAGAATCACTTGGAGCCCTTTTCCTTCCACACCCTGGAAGAACCTTTCCTTTGATTAAACCCTTGAACTGGCAGTGAGGGGGAAGAATTGAAACTGTTTAAGTTCGAAAGGAATATGAGGGCTTTGAGAAGATCTCCAAGGGAAGCAAGAGAGGATTGAAGCTGATTCTGGCTTCCAGATGCTATCATGCCGTTGCTTTGTTGAGTGGCAAGCCACTTATAGCAATTTGGTCGACTATGATCGGCAACTCCACAATGATGACAGAGATGCTGCTTCTTCTGTTTAGGCTTTTGAGAGTTAGCCTTTTTAGCCCTAGAGTTCTTAGCTTCCTTTTTATCTTGCTTAGGGGGTGCTCCTAAGATAGATTTACCTTTGTCTAAGTTCTCACTAGCTAAATCAGTTTTAACATTATTGTTCTCAATTTCAACATTATTGCTAGGAGGAACAAAAACAGTAGAACTAGTAGAAGCAATATTAGAGGAAGAGAAACCATACCCTAAACCTGTTCGATCAAAAGCAGATTTTTGAAGATTAAGCATCTCATCAAGCTTTGCACTTGAAGTCCTTTCTAATTGAGCTCTGACTTGAAACAGCTCCGCTTCAAGTTTCTTGGTCTTCTCAGCCAAGAAATTGTTCTCGAACCTCAGTGCTCCAATAGTCTGATTAGCCTCTTTGTGGACAGCACTTCACGATCAAGTTCCACATCACTGAGTTTCTTGGTTGCCAGCCTATAAAGTTTCTTATGTTTTTCAGAAACTTTGTACAATTTTTCATAGGCTGTATGGATATCATCTTGATCATCCATCTTCTCAAACTTAGAATCCACCAATTCTTCTTCTTCATCCACATCTTCAACAATCCCTTCAGTAGGATTTACAGTGGCAGTGAAGGCATTCAAGATTCCGTCATCCTCATTGTCGGAATCATCCTCAGGCTCGGTGTTGCTCAAAGTAGCAGCAAGTGCCTTACTCTTCCCAATGCTCTTGAGATATGTAGGACACTCATTTTTCATGTGACCGAAGTCTTGACACCCAAAGCACTTAGGTCCTGCTAGAATAGTGTACTGACCGCCATCCCTTGCATCCTTCTTCCCTTTATCTTGGCTCTTGAACTGAGAAGAACTGGATTGCCTACGGTCCTTGTCGAAACCCTTTCCATTTGCGTTCTTCATAAACTTCTTGAACTGCCTGGTGATGTAGGACTTCATCTTAGAATCTTCATCGTCTGAAGACTCATCTGTGTCACTGTTCTTGGCCTTCAGTGCCATGTTCTTGCTTTTACTTGACTTACCAATCCTTGTTAACCCTAGCTCGTAAGTCTGTAGATTACCAACCAGCTCTGTCAAAGGAATCTTGTCGATGTCCTTTGATTCCTCGATTGCCGTAATCTTGGCATGAAATCTCTCAAGCAAAGATCTGAGCACCTTTCTCACAATCTTGGGTTTATGAATGGTTTCCCCAAGATTGAACTCAGAGTTCACTATGTCCTTCAGCTTGGCATAGAACTCATCGAACGACTCATCCTCCTCCATCTTAATCTCTTCGAAACTTGTAGTGAGCCTTTGTAGCTTCGAATCCTTGACAACCTTTGTTCCCTCATAGGTTGTCTGAAGGATGGTCCATGCCTCCTTAGCAGTTTCAGTAGAGGATATCTTCTTAAACTCCTCATTTGTGACTGCACTAAATGAAGCATTCAATGCCCTGCTGTTGAAGTTTGCCGCCTTAATCTTCGCATCATCCCAATCGGCCGACGCTTCTGTAGGCTTAGTCCAGCCTATTTCCACAGTTTGCCACACCTTCTCATCTAGAGACTGCAAGAAAGCTCTCATGCGTACTTTCCAGTATGCATAGTTAGTGCTATCAAAAAAAGGAGGTATAATTAACCACTGTTCTCTATCCATGACAAACAGGGGTCAATGGATCAACACAGCAAAGATTAAACCCTAATCAGAGTGTGCATGCTCTGATACCACTTGATAGGCCACAAATGTATTTACCCTTTATGATTGAAATTAATTAATTAATTAGTCAAGTTATTAATTAATCAATTTATCATGCAAAGTACGTGGTAGCACAAACAAATCACCAAACAACTAAATATGCAGCATAAAATAAATGACACAGTGATTTGTTTACAAATGGGGAAAACCTAACGGCAAAAACCCCACCGGGTGATTTTCAGGTCACCACTCCCGAAACTCTACTATTATCACAACAAGCGGTTATAAGTAAAGGAATCCCAAGTACCTTACCAACTTACAGTTGAACCCTTACCCCAATACCCAATTGGACTTGTTCTGTAGTGACAGTTCCCCTCTTTTGATGCACGGCTCCCAAGTACGTGACTAACCAATGCGCGGATCCCAGTATGCGACTTTAATCACCAACTAAGAAGGTTGTTGGCTGCAAAGTTCTTCGGTTCATCCACACGATGAAGATCAAGAAGATGTTTAGTTACAAAACCCTACGGTGCAAATACATAGCAATTTCTTCAAGAGAAAGAGATGAACAAGGGTAAGAACTTTGTCTCTAGTCACAATTTGGTTGAACAAGGTTTGCTCAATGCTTGTGCAACTTGTGAAAACTTTGACGGCCCTTAAAACAATCCTTTTATATGTTTAGGGTTAGGAGAAAAGAAGGCCCAAACACATAATCACGGATCCCAAGAAAATTAGATCAGATTGCTGTTTTCTTAAACCTCGACAGATAGGAGGTGTCGAGCATCTGTCGAGATAGCTGTTGAGCATACGGGCTGAAAAGCTCCTTAAACCTTGACACATGCTAGCTGTCGAGCTTTAGTAAATCTGCACTTTCAGCTTGTTTTCTTGGACAGACTTGAAGGCTTCAACACTTGATCTTGAAACATGGTTTCTTGAAGTATTTAGACACATCCTAGATCTACCCAAATACAAGTAAAATGCGTTTTATCAAAGGATTAGCCAATTACATAAAATCATGAAATATGTTCTTAACATGTGAAACACATATGTCCTAACAAATGTCAACTATGGAAATGGTGATAGTGGATCTAGAAGACTTAGACTGTGCGGAGACGGGAGCCATTGGTTGGATACCCTCAGTGTTAGCAACAGTCACAGCAGAAATGGAAATAGTTGATTTGTTGCGATGATAGCAAGTCTCAATATTATGGCCAAGACGTTTGCAAAATTTGCAAAAAACATTTGTTGGATTGTTTGTGACGATTGTTGCAATAAGAAGAAGGCCTGTACTTATTCTTCATTTAGGAGAAAAATATGCAAAATGGATTGCAAAAATGAAATCTACGTGAAAAACTGGGTAAAGAGCACTTGGACTGCAAAAAGTCAAACTGGGTAAAAAGTCAACGATCAAAATTGGTTAGAGTCAACGATCAAAGTCAACAGCGGCTGACGTGACAGGTCAATGGATGACATAGTCGTGATGACGTTAGCAACTGATGTGGTGCTGACATAAGTAGATGACATCAGTGTGATGTAAGCAGGAGACTGTGCAAGTGTTGATGACGTCAGCTAGGGCAGATGTGGCAGGGTGACGTGGCAGTATGACGACATAGATGACGTCAGCGGGCGCAGAGGAGGCGCGTGTAGTGCGTGAGGCATGTAAATGACGCAGCAAAAAGTTCTGGCTACTCATGGGGGCTCGTGAAACGTCTGATAAGGTCGATTCTTTGTCGATGATGTAGATCGAAGAAAGAAGATTCCAACAGGGACGGCGACGATTGGATCTGAGCAACCCTTATGGCGCATGAGGTGCGTGGACGAATTTTGTGAAAACTTTGACCGGCGCATGGTGGCGTATAGAAGGTCAGATGGTGATGATTCCGGCAGAGTTGTGTAAAGAAGTTGAAAATCTACACGATGATATTTCTTATATCCTAATCGGAGGTTCGATGTGAGAGATTTGACAGAGGCAGTGGTCTTGGTGGTGGTGAGCGAGCTTCTAGTGGTGGAGATTCAACCTTGAGGACCTCTAACGGTGGCAGAGCAATCAGGAGAGGGCACCGAAAAGGTTTAGTAATCAGAGAAGTTGAGACAGTGGAAAATACCAACAAAGATAAGACTGCAAGACACAAGAAAATTAGAGCAATAGCTCTGATACCATGTTAGAAAATTTGAATAAATGTATTGTATTTCTCAAGTAATAAAATATATAAGAGTGACTTTATATAAGAGGCAAAGTGTGTAATACAAGTAAACAAGGTGGGCCTAAAGCCCACAACCTATTACACGTTAACAAACAATGATCAAAGACCCAAATGGCAAAGCCTAAGGAAATCAAAGGAGGTAATGGGGGTAGGCCAAAGCCTAATGTTAAGTGGTGCATGAAGCACCAAAAACCAAAACACAAATAATCACCAGGTGTTTGTTCACTTTGTCTTAGTGAAAGACTCTCAACTATCAACTAGAACTAGTAGTTAACGTAGAACCTCTCTACAGCCGCTAGTTCTTGTTGTTGTCAAAGAGGTGTAACACTTGGTACACGCTCCTTCGTGTAGTGCCTCCTTTACTGCCATTGCTGAGTCCACGGTTCCTTATTGTCCGATCTAAAAAAAGCAGTGATTTGTTGAAAAATAGCATGTTCCTATCATCCTCACATGTTCTTCAAAACCGGTTAAATCTTACCCCCTTTTTTATTATTTTAAATTTAATTTAATATTTTTGGTTTTATATGAACCAGACAAGATTGGTGTTTGGTTCATGGTCCAATCCAGTCCCATTTTTAAAACCATGGAAGTAGGACCTCTAAACAGTCTAACTCTAGAAGTTGTGCTTTCATTTGTCAAGAAAAAAAAGTTTATGATTTACACTTTGTTTGGATTGAAAGAAAGATGGAGGGAATGAATGTAGTTTTTATGGCACACTGTTTTTCTTTGTTTGGTTGACATGAGAGAAGAAAAAGAGGGCTAATTTGGAGGGATGAAATTTATGTAGGATTCACTATTTTGCTATCAACAACTTTTTTTGTCATAAATCTGACGTAGCAAACTATGATTTTTTGCCTTTTACTTTCACATAAATCTACTATTTTTTATCCATCACTCATTGTTGCATCAAAATTGTGAAAAAAGTTATGATATAGAAATTGAGTCATAGAAGAATATACCAAATGTTCGGTAAGAGTTTAGTAGAGAGGTTTGACTTGAGGAATCGGTGCATTTGCAATTATTCTAAATGACCAATCTAATGACCTAGACATTTAGGGTCTGTTGGGTTGGAATCTCTGGACGTAGGTCATCAAGTTGAAACACATTAAATTCTTAGTTTCACTTCCTCTTTTTTCTTCTCTCTTTCAATCACCCAAAACTTTTAACATATAGATCTTGCCCAAAGTTATGATGCACCAATTATCATAAGGATCGTGTTTAGTTCATAAGGTGTGTTACACATACTGTGCTGACTAATATTTACCCTTATCATAAACCCAGCTTTTTTGCAAACTATTGTAACACCTCATGCCTCTAGATCTTGCAAGCCCACAAGACCCAACATAATAAAGGCCCATGCACCATCAGGAGGCCATAGGCCCTCACATGCACAAGCATCTCACGTCACCCTGTGAAGATGACCACTCTTTAGCCTTCTGAGGTTAGACATGCAAACCACATGCTATGCAGCCACTAAAATGTTGTTCACACATGATGCTTCCATCTTTTTACACAATTTTTTAGCAATCTGTGTTAGCCATCAGCATCAACTATGATTGTTCGATACCATCAACATTTGTCTTGTAGGTTTCCAAATTGATCATGTTATACATTCATGACTTTACAAATTCAAGGTTCCATCATCTTAAGTTTGAGAGGATGGGGGCATTAGAGATATTAGGACCCAAGAGACCTAAATCTATTAAAGGCCCATCTAATTGTAGTGTAAGCATGCTAAACCTAGGGTTAGTATAAGGTTAGCTTAACTTCCCAAAAAAAAAAAAAAAAAAAAGCCTAGTACTAAGTTTTTATTTATTTATTTATAAATCAATAATTACAATGGGTATTGAATTATTTTTTTATAAGAGAGGAATTGAACTTTGAATGTTTTTTTAGAAGATATCAATCAATTAAACTACAAGTCTCTTAAAAACTAATATAAGGTTACCCTAAGTGTTGGGAAATTTAGACCCTAGTTGATAGAATTAACAAGTTTTAAACCCAAATTATTAATTAAATTTATTATGAATAACACTTGTTAAAACAAATAAACATCAATATCATGTCAAAATCATGCAGTGGAAAAATAAATAAGACAAGATATGATGACCTAGAAAAACCAATAAAACAAACTAGTTTCACAGTAAAAAACCTGGGGGGAAACCTTCCCGAAAAGCAATCCACTATAATGAAAAGGAGTTTCAGATCTAGTACAAAACTTTTGTCCCTAGACTCTACAATCCCCGTAGATGAACTCATAGCAGAAACCTTCTACCACTTCAGAATCTCTGAACTCTTCAATATATGAACGTCACCTTTTTTGATGCACGAATCCCAGTATGTGATTAACTAATTGTGCGAATCCCAGTACACGACTTCAATCACCAACTAGAGAAGGTGTTGGCTACAAAGTTCTTCACTTCATCAACAATGAAGATCAAGAAGCACTTGGTTACAAAACCCTAAGGCGCAAAAACGCAGTAGCTTCTTTCAGAGAGAATAAGGCATCAGTCACCTTTTTCATATGTTCTCCTTGTATTCTCTTATGTGACGGCCTCTAAAATAAGTCTTATATATGTCTAGGGTTAGGAGAAAAGAAGTCTCAAAGACACATTTATGGATTCCAAGAAAACAGATCAGAATTTCTGTTTCTTTCTTAAACCTCGACAGATAGGAGGTGTCGAGCAACTGTCGAGCACACGAGCTGAAACAGCTTTCTTAAGCTCGATAGATGCAGCTGTCAAGCTTTAATGAATTTGCACTATTCAGTTTGTTTCTTGAACAGACTTGAATGACTTTAACATTTGATCTTGAAATCTTATTTCTTGAAGTATTAAAAACACCTAAATCTACCCAATTACAAGTAAAGTGCGTTTTTGTCAAAAGATTAGCCAATTACATAAAATATTGACATATGTTCCTAACAAATGAATCACATATATCATAACAATCTCCCCTTTTGGCAATCCGTGACAAAACCACAACAAACAAATGAACATATGAGAGAAGTCATGAATTACTTAACTCATATTCACTTGTTGAATACAATAAAATCTACCATAACACAAACTCTTGAAAAATTTTGTAAGAAGAGAGTTCATGGCATGGAAGACTTTGACAACCTGTATTTCTGAAACACTTTAAACAAAACTCATCACGGCATCTTTGTGTGAAACAAAAATAATAGATTGTATACAAGTATAAAAAACATGTACATAAAGATAAAAAAGAAACAACACATGTAAAGGTAGATGAAGAAAACATACATCATTATATATATATATCAAAGATAATCACAACGTATGTAAACATGGTCATAAGACTGGTGTACAAGAAGAAGTAAGCACTCCCCCTAACAAGATGAAACACATCCCCCTCTTACAAAATAATATATTTCTTCCCCTAACATGTACAATCGTAAAAATAAACCACATTTTCTCCATAATTTCTCCAATTTCTTCCCCTTTTTGTCATGATTGACAAATGGTACAAGAAGCTATAAAACTTCACTCAAGAAGCATAAAGATGATCAAAAATGATCAAGGGGTTACAAAGAATCCATAAAAATGCATGAATGTAATGAAAAAATATGCTATGGATGATAAGATAATAGAAAAATGCAAAACATGTGAAAAACAATGCATGCAAAAGGATCTCGATCGATCGAGAGGTGTCAAGAAGCTATCGAGCAGACCTCGATGGATCGAACAGCTATCGAGAATCCAGGAACTTGCTCGATCGATCCACCTAGCTGTCGAGAAGGTGTCGAGATTGCGATAAGAAACAGCTAAAAATCTCGACAGATAGCCAGGTGTTGAGGATGTGTCGAGGAGGTGTCGAGATTGCTTAAAAACAGTTTTTCAAGAAGGGAAAAACACAGATATGAATGCAATCAAGCTAACAACACAACCAAGAATCCAATCAACATTTTAGACTCTCAAAATCATCTCTCAACAACAATTTTAAACACGTGGATCCCAAAAACACACACACATATACACTAAACAAGTCTAACCAATTTTAAATTTCAAAAACAAGTCAAGACAGTTTAGTGAGTATACATTAACACATGTAAAACCTTGTGATGGCCAAATCACATTGTATCTGCACATGTATCAAAAGTAGCAAAGAATATTGCGTGTTGTGTGTGAAAAACATCACAAGATTGCATAAGTGTATACATGTTATGACGATTTGGGATATGAGAAAATCACTTTAACTCACACATAATCATAACTCTTTGATGAGAACTATCACCTTCAAGGTACATCCTACAACTCCCACGTCTCCTAGAATACACGCTTGCAATCATATATAAAGTATTTTGATCTTTTTGCTTTTTATTTTTCTTTACATATTTTTTCTTTTAAGCAAATCATGCATGGACATATAAGAGATATAAAAGAAATACTCAATGATGTTAAGCATTTGACATTCTAATTTTGCTATGCCGAAGCACACAAATGTTATTCATGATTGGCGGGCAACAATGGTGAAATGATTATTTATGTCTTTCTCTTAGGATTTTCTAGTCATTCCCATCAAAAAGAGTGATACGAGTGTTAAGTAGAAGAGATAACTTAATCTTACTCATCACAAATAAGAGTCACAAAGCTCACTTGCTTAGTTGTGCATAGAGATATTCATCTAAGTTACAAGAGATACAAAATTTAGAAAACTTTATTTCAATGACCATCCAAGGTACACAAGTACCAATGTACACAAAACACACACTGTTTTTGTATTTTTCTGATTTTTCATTTTTATTTTTATTTTGAGAACAAAACAAAATAAAAATTAAACAACCAAACAAAAACAGACAAACAACATGAAAGTATAAAAGAAAGATGCATATGCATGAAAGCATGATTCCAAAAACAGATAAGAAATCAAGTAAAGAGAATCCTACTTTAGATAGAAAGAACTAAAGTAGAGGACAAACAGAAAAGAGAATTAAGTATTAGGCTCCTTTCTCACCCACACAGCACGAGTTTTTGGCTGTGAAGATAAAAAGGCACATGTCCTAGACTCCTAGTATGTCTACTAAAGGACATAGAAGAATTAAAATTTTTCTGAAATTGAGTTAAAAAATTCAAAACTTTTAATAACTCTCCAAATAAATGTATAGGTCCTTGAGAGGAAACCTGTGACCGTTTGGACAATTGCTTATAAGGATACAACTTAAAGCAATAAGCACGAATGTGTCCAGAAACACCACAATGGTGACAAACATGAGCAGTTTTAGGACTACTCTGCTTCCCAAAAGGAGGTCTAACCTTAGAGGTTGAAAGAGACCTCAACTTAGGACAATTTGGCCTAATATGACCAACAATATGACAATGATGACAAATTAGGACAAATTTAGATTTTTTATTCAACGTAGGAGGAGTTTTAGACATAGGTTTAGAAATTTCAGCGTTGACATCAAAATTTTTACGTTTGTCTATCCTAGCAATATTAGCCTTCAACTCTTCATTATTCATTTTAAATGGAGGAATATAAAAATCTTTTTCTTTTGAGTTAGGCTCAACAACAAGTTTGGCACTAGTTAATTTTTTAACTTCAGTTTTAAATTCAACTAGTTGCTCTTCCAAACTCTTAATTTTGTCCACCTGAGATGAAATTTAATTTTTAAATTTCTCATTCAAATTATTTGCTTCGTCCAATTTTGACTTTTTTAAAATTAGTTTTTAATTTTGTAGAACATTCAAGAGATTTCATACAAAAATTATAAAGCTTGCAATAGGCATCTTGAATATCATCATCATCATTCAACACAAGATCATGTAAATTAAAACAATCAAGAGATTCCATGACAACAGGGGTCAAGGATCATACTCAAGAAATTAATCCAATCAGAGTGTACCCGCTCTGATACCACTTGTTGGAAAATTTAGACCCCGGTTGATAGAATTAACTGTTAGGACATATGTGTTTCACTTGTTAGGAACATATGTCATAATTTTATGTAATTGGCTTATTTTTTGACAAAACGCACTTTACTTGTATTTGGGTAGATCTAAGATGTGTTTTAAATACTTCAAGAAATCATGTTTCAAGACCAAGTGTTAAAGCCTTCAAGTCTGTCCAAGAAAACAAGTTGAAAGTGCAAAGTTACTAAAGCTCGACAGCTGCATCTATCGAGCTTAAGAAAGCTGTTTCAGCTCCGTGTGCTCGACACCTGCTCGACAGCTATTCGACACCTCCTATCTGTCGAGGTTTATGAATTTCAGAGTTCTGATATGATTTTCTTGGGATCCGTGATTATGTGTTTGGGCCTTCTTTTCTCCTAACCCTAAACATATAAAATGATTGTTTTAAGAGCCGTTAAAGAGTTCACAAGTTGCACAAGTATTGAGCAAACCTTGTTCAAGCAAATTGTGACCGGAGACAAAGTTCTTGCCCTTGTTCATCTCTTTCTCTTGAAGAAGTTGCTGTGTATTTGCACTATAGGGTTTTGTGACCAAGCATCTTCTTGATTTTCATCGTGTGGATGAACTGAAAAACTTTGCAGCCAACAACCTTCTTAGTTGGTGTTTGAAATCGTGTACTAGGATCCGCGTATTGGTTAGTCACGTACTTGGGAGCCGTGCATCAAAAGAGGGGAACTGTCACTACAGAACAAATCCAATTGGGTATTGGGGTAAGGGTTCAACTGTAGGTTGGTAAGGTACTTGAGATTCCTTTACTTATAATCGCTTGTTGTGATAATAGTGGAGTTTCGGGAGTGGTGACCTGAAAATCACCCGGTGGGGTTTTTTGCCGTTAGGTTTTCCCCATTCGTAAACAAATCACCGTGTTATTTATTTTTCGTTGCATAATTAGTTTATTGGTGATTTGTTTGTGCTACCACGCGTTTGCATGATAAATTGATTAATTAATAACTTGGCTCATTAATTAATTAATTTCTATCACAAGGGGTTAATTCAGTTTGTGGCCTATCATTAACAAATTTTAAACCCAAGTTGTTAATTAGATTTATTATGAATAACACTTGTTAAAACAAATAAACATCAATATCATGTCAAAATCATGCAGCAGAAAAATAAATAAGACAAGATATGATAACCCAAGAAAACCAATGAAACAAACTAATTTCACAGTAAAAAACCTGAGGGGAAATCTTCCCGAAAAGTAATCCACTATAATGAAAAGAAGTTTCAGATCTAATACAAAACCTTTGTCCCTAGACTCTACAATTCCCGTAGATGAACTCATAGCAGAAACCTTCTACCGCTTCAGAATCTCTGAACTCTTCAATATATGAACGTCATCTTTTTTTATGCACGAATCCCACTACGTGACTAACTAATTGCGCGAATCTCAATACGCGACTTCAATCACCAACTAGAGAAGGTGTTGGCTGCAAAGTTCTTCACTTCATCAATAATGAAGATCAAGAAGCACTTGGTTACAAAACGCTAAGGCGCAAAAACGCAGTAACTTCTTTCAGAGAGAATAAGGCATTAATCACCTTTTGCATATGTTGTACTTGTATTCTCTTATGTGACGGCTTCTAAAATAAGTTTTATATATGTTTAGGGTTAGGAGAAAAGAAGTCTTAAAGACACATTCACGGATTCCAAGAAAACAGATCAGAATTTATGTTTCTTTCTTAAACCTCGACAAATAGGAGGTGTTGAGCAGGTGTCGAGCACACGGGCTGAAACAGCTTTCTTAAGCTCGATAGATGCAGTTGTTGAGTTTTAATGAATTTGCACTATTCAGCTTGTTTCTTGAACAAACTTGAATGACTTTAACACTTGATCTTGAAACTTTGTTTATTGAAGTATTAAAAACACTTAGATTTACCCAATTACAAGTAAAGTGCATTTTTGTCAAAGGATTAGCCAATTACATAAAATAGTGACATATGTTTTTAACAAGTGAATCACATATGTTCTAACACTAAGGTTCTTTATTAGTATATAAACCTTATATTGAATTCCTCAAAATATTAATAGATTATATTGAAAAAAAAATTGTAGTAATTAAGGGAATTTTTTTTTAGCTTTATGTTGTCAAGTCTAATCATGTTAAATAATTACTTCAACTTTTTTCTTTTCTTTCTTTTAATTACTTTACAAACCAAGAAAAAAAGAAAAGAAAAGGAGAGAGAGAGAGCACTACATTATTGTAAGTCGAGAGAGATAGAGGACGGACTACATTATTGTAAGTCAGTGACTTATTGGCGAAGTATTTTTTGTCGTATCTTGAAATCTGTGTTTGAAAGGGGTAGCAAAAGAAACATGCTCCTATCATGACTTGAACTTTCCTAGTCATTTTCTTAGTAGACTTCGGTTTTTTTTTTAGACATAGTCTGATTTAAAGGTAATCTAGTTTCTCCTGTACAATTTAAAGTTGTGGAAAAATCAATAAGTAATTCATCGTAGGAAATGAGTTAATGATCCTACTAATACCATCTAACTCTATATCCTCAATGACTCAGAACAATGTTCAAATATTTTTCTTTTTAATAAATAATTGATTATAAGACAGTAGCAGAAGTTTATCAATCTAATGAGTTGATTTGTATTGCTCTATTTTTTTTCTTGTTGGGGAATTTTAGTTTACTATCACCCATTGCCTCGTTTTTCTTATTCTTATTAGCGTCAACACCATTAAGGAAAATATATCATGTTTCGGATGCACGAGTCTTCCTTCTCACATGAAGGTGGATCTCACACTTTTGATACATAACATACTTCCTCCACAATTAGATGATGAAATTATTTTCTTATCTCGCTCAAACTTGTTATATGTCGATCAAACTATATATATATATATATATTATCAGTAAAGTATTTAGAGATTTTCAATCTCCACTTACACTAAAAATCGATTAGTATCTTAATCTGATAATAAAAATTCACAGGTTGAAACTCTATTATAAAGTAAAACTTTTGCTGCCACCCTTTAAATTTATGGTTTAGTCGAAAAGCTATCTGTTCAATTGGTTAAAACTAGAAATTAGATATTTTTTTTAGTTTTTTAACTAATCCAATTTTTAAAACTATAAAAATAAATTGATTCCATCCAACCCAATTACCATCCCCACTTATTGTCGAATCCCATATTTCCCGTTACCCCAAGCATATAGAATTTTTTTTTTCCTCAAAAAAGAGAAAAAAGTACCAAAATTAAAAGAATCACTTTCACTTGGAAGAAAAGCAAAACAAAACTTCAAAAGCCAAAAAATTCCCTTCTAGTGCCGCCTCAGATTCCCTTGTAGTACCGCCTCGGCTCATTTTCCATGTAAAAAGTAGTAAAACTATAAACCCCTCTTCTACAAACTTCTTTACACACACACACTCTCTCTCTCTCTCTCTCTCTGAGTTTCTCAGAATTCTCACACTCTCTGTCTCTCATTTCTCGCACCGATCGTCTCGTTTTTTCTCCTATGGCGGAGGGCGATAACCTCTTCGCCGGCCTCGCCGAAGCTCTCTTCGCCGGGTCGAAGCCTCTCTCCCCCACCGATCTTCTCCGCAAGCTTCGCTCCGAGGACTCCATTAGACCGGCGCTCCAGAACTTCTATTTGATCCTCAAACGCGGCGTCGAGGCTTCGCCGGAAGATGGTGCTCGCTTAGGGCTTCAATCCTGGAATGACTCGCAGATTCAAGCCGTTGCTTCGATTGCTTCTGCGCTCGCCTCTGCTTCTCGATCTCTCTCTGGTGAAATTTCGCTTTATCTTCCATTTCTTTTCATAACAATTCGGTTTTGATAATAGGAAAGTACTTTTATTACTGTATTAGTCTGTATAGCAGTTTATGATTCAGGAAGTGAGAGAAGTACTTTTGGATGCTAATTAGAAACAAACTAGATTAGAAGCAGTTTTTTTTTTTTTTTTTTTTGCTTTTGCTTTTGCTT
Source organism: Notholithocarpus densiflorus (assembly GCA_030021035.2). Lineage (NCBI taxonomy): Eukaryota > Viridiplantae > Streptophyta > Magnoliopsida > Fagales > Fagaceae > Notholithocarpus > Notholithocarpus densiflorus. The sequence continues at coordinate 4,542,430 of JARYZH020000009.1, read as the reverse complement.
TGATAAAGCCAAAAGTACTTTTCTTTGGTTTCAAGTTATTGATTCGTAGATTATAGAGAATTTTGCTTTTTTTTTTTCCTTATATTTTATTAAATTTTGTGTATTTTTGTGGTGTGAATGAATGCATAGTGGAGCAAGCAGAAGCATTAATTGTTGCAGTCGTGCAACAGTCGCTGGAATTCGCTGTTTCTTATTTGGAGAAATCAGAATTCAATGGCGATGATTTAAGTATTCAGGTTTGTGTGGCTTCTTTGGCAATTTATTATTTTAATTGCAGAGTTGTAGCCTCTGTTAGAGATTTTTGTGCAGTAGTGTTTTATTTGTTTATTTGTGGTTTGGTTTATGTCAAGCTGGAGTGGACTCCTTTCTAATACGTGGACGCCTTTAAATTTGATCCTGTTTATCGAAATTTTGGGTTATGTAGTTGTAGGTAAACAAAATATATGAACTTGGTTTTATGCAATACTCAAATTGATTTAAGCTTTGCATTGAATGAAAATGGAATTGGATTATATGATAAACTGCATGTGCTTTGGGTTTGGTTTAAAATATTGCTTCAAGTATGACAATTCTCTTAATCCAAATGCACCGCATGAGACATGAAGGAGCTGTTCCCCACGTCCCCATCTCCAAGATTGCCCAAGGTACATTTCCATGACTCCAACATAGCAAGTAGGGCATTGGGCATTTTCCCAAGTAACCCCAATGGGTGGAGTAATACATCCCAGAAATCTCTAGCAATAGGACAATGTCGATTGAACTTACACATATAACACCAATTTGCATTTATAATTGCCCTCTCATAAATTATCTGTTTTCAAAAAATTTCCTAGTGCTGCAATCCAAGTGAAGAAGGCATAGGTGCTGTTCTAGCTTTCCAAATGCACTTCCAAGGAAATGGGGTGGATCTTGCATTCCCTGATTGAAGCACTCTATCAAAGTTTTTCACTTGAATTCCTTTCTTTGGTGATGGGAGCCACACCAATCTATCAATCTCTCCCTAGGGGCGACCGACCTTCATTGCATATAGTTCATCTGAAATGTGTTCCAACAATTCCATCTCCGAATCTTGAGCTTCTTTAAGGAAAAGTGGCTTCCAATGTAAGTGACCATTAACCCACTCTATATAGTTTGATACAAGGGCATCTCCATCTCTAATCTCTATGAAATTTGCCAGTCCAATGATTTTTACAAAACAAACTTTAGAGCCATTTCATACCCAATATGTGTATAAGAGACAAATCTGGTCCAACCATTTGTACTTTATTTTCACAAACCAACCCCATAAGGGACTTTGACAACATTAGAACACCAATCACCCCTTCCAATACCATATTTGTTATCAATCACGGAATCACCTTCCTCCACAGTGAGCCCCTTTCTACCACATTACGCCACAACCATGCTTGATTAAAAATCAAAAGTTATCTAATACCTGAATCCCCTTTTGAATTTGGGTACACATTGTAGAAATGGAATTTATTCTCACCACCAATACCATCCCATGAGAAATCCCATTGCATTTTTTTCCAATTTATTGGCTATGCTAATAAGTATGTGAAATACAGGCAAGAAGTAAGTAGGGAGACTATAGACAAAAAGTAAGTAGGGAGACTATATAGTGTACTCTTGTTTAGATTGAGTCGACCCCCCTTTGAAAGATAAAGTTTCTTCCACCCCGCCAATCATTTCTCCATCTTATCTAGTAGTAGTATCCCATCCCACCCCAAGAGGGAGTCCCAAATATTTCACTGGGAGAGAAGAGACTTTACATTCCAAAGTGTTAGCCAAAGCCTCCTTCTTTGTGACGATTCCTATGGGCATGAACTCAGATTTAGTCAGATTTACCCTAATGCCAGAAATAAGCTCAAAACATAACAAAATACATCTAAATGGAAGATCTGATTGACATCAGCCTTGCAAAAATCAGGGTATCATCGACAAAAAGCAAGTGCAATAATACACCAGTCTGCCAGAAATAAGCTCAAAACATAACAAAATACATCTAAATGGCAGATCTGATTGACATCTGCCTTGCAAAAATCAGGGTATCATCGACAAAAAGCAAGTGCAATAATACACCAGTTTCAATATCTAGAAGATACAGAAAACCTTTTTCAAAACCTATAGCCATTACTTTAGACATCAGTCTATTAAGAGCCTGCATAACCAAAATGAACAGCAATGGGGAATTAGGATCACTTTGATGTAGACATATGACCACTGTCAAAGAAACCATGTGGATTTTCTTTGACAATAATTGAGAAGCGGATAATAGAGATGCAAAAATGAATCCATCATCCTTATAATTAGCAAACCTGAAAATCCCAGTTGACATGGTCATATGCCTTCTCTAGATCTACTTTCAAAAAATTGTGGATTTTAAACAACCATCCAAGCATTCATTAGCTATGAGACCGAATCCATAATCTGTATGTCTTTTATAAAGGCATTTTGAGCGTCTGAAACAATCTTCCCTAACGCATGTTTCAACCTGTTTGCCAATATCTTGGCAAGAATTTTGTAAACACTACTAATGAGAGTAATAGGCCTGAAAATATTCAACTCAACAGAACCAATTTTCACAGGAAGAAGAGCAATAAAAGTAGCATTGAGCATTTTCAGAGTGTACCTCTACCATGTAAGGACATGGAAGTAATGAAAAAAAGCTCATGATATCTCCTCTAACCACACTCCAAACACTTTTGAAAGAAGGAAATAATGAAATTTTCTAGGCCTGGTGCTTTGTCTCCATTCAGAGTTGAAAACTAGAAGAACTTATCTGTGAAATTTCTTTCCAAGTAGCTATCCTCATTTTCCTCTAGCATATCAAAAGGAAGTCCTTCCACCTTTCGACACCAAGTACAGGGGTCTTGGTATAGATTTTTGTTGAACTTGACCAAACTTTCTCGATTTTGTCTCTTGTAGGCAAACAATATCAGCTTTCCATCCCCTCAACAAATTTCTCCCCTTTCATGTTTTTTCCCCATCATTTAGACCACGCATTCTAGAAAACCATCTTAAACTGCATTATGATTGCATAATTGAACTTGTGCATATCTTTGATGTGGCTTTCAACAAATCTCCATCTCATCATAATTCACTGGACAAGTTAGATATTTTTAGGTCTCTTGCCCCTCTGCCTGCTTCCTTTATGCTCTTGAGTAATTTGAGCATACTCACACAAGGTTTTTTTTTAATTATTATCTCTCTTACCATGTGCCATGAGGTATGTTATGAAATTATCAAAGGGTTTTTGGTTAAAAAAAACCAACTCAAAAATCTGGGGGGCTATTCATTTGTGTTTGACATGGGGTATACTTATCAAAAAGAAAAATTGTGTTTGACATGGAGTATTTTGAGAGAGGAATGGATGAACTATTTATAAAAAAAAAATTGAAGGCAAATAACTTTTTTTGTTTTTAATTTATTTTTATAATTAATAAAAAAAATTTATTAATAAAAATAACTGCAAGTACACTGGGAGTATACTAACACAACATCACAGTAAAGCTCCAAAATTACAAAAATGAAGAAGTTCAATTAAATCAGAGAAAGAAAACATCCTTGAGGCTGACATCCAATCAAGAAGTGTCTTCATAAAGAAAGCTTTCAGCTCTATCATAGTCCTCTCGCACCCGTCAAAGCTCCTTGTATTTCTTTCCCTCCAAATACACCACATCAAACAATGAGAAATAGTCTTCCAAATTTCAACATATCAATGATGCCCAAAACCGCCTTGCAACAAGCTAGTAAATCAATAAACCTCCTTGGCATCACCCAATAAATGCCAAACAGGGCAAAATCAAATCCCACAATTCTCTAACCAAGGAGCAATGCCACAACAAATGATCCACTGTTTCTTCATCCCTCTTATACGTGCCACACCAACTAGCCAGGATAATAATACTCTTTCTCAGATTCTCCGTTGTTAGAATGTTCCCCAGAGAAGCCACCCAGGGGAGGGACACTTTAGAGGGGACTTTTGGCTTCCAAATATTTTCCAAGAGAATCGAACACCACCAAAGGGAGCTAACATATTATAATAAGAACGAACCTCAAAATCCTTTTTTTATAAGTATTATAACTTCATTGAATAAAGAAATCAATACAGGGAACCAAAGCACACAAGCAGTGTACTAATGAACCTCAAAATCCTTCTGATGAGATGGCTTCCAGCAGAGCTTATCCACTCCACCACCTGTCACTTTGCTAGAATAGAAAAGATCCAAGAAAACTGCAAGAGATTCCAGTTCCCAATCCTGAATTGCCTGAATGAAATTTAATTCCTAAAAAATTGAACCATTCCTTAACTTCATATAATCCGCTACAAGAGCTTCCTTATTCTGAGTAATACTATATAATTTCGGAAAAGACTCTTTAGAGGGGAATCATCATGCCACACATCCAACCAAAACTTTACTATAGTATCATCACCCACCTCGAATTTAGTGCATTGAGAAAATTTAATCCACCCCTGCTGGATGAATTTCCAAAGGCTCACCCCATAAGTCCCAATGGCTGGTTTTGCACACCAACCAGCTCCCATAGAGCCATACTTCAGATCCACCACTTGCCTCCACAACGAGTCCCTCTCCAACCTCCACAACCATTTACCCAAAAGAACCTCATTAAAGATTCTGAGCTTTCTTACAGCTAACCCACCATTTTGGTAAGGCAAACATATTTTATCCCAGCTAAACAAGTGAAGCTTGGACTCTTCCCCCAACTCCCTCCACAGAAAATCTTGTTGTAATTTCTTAAGACAAAGGGCTACATCTGCTGGAATAGGAAATAAAGACATGAAATACGTGGGCAAATTAGAAAGATTACTCTTGAGAAGAGTAACTTTACCTCCCTACATACGTTTTCCATCCTGCTAAATGCCTCACCATTTTTTCCAAAACACTGTTCCAAATCGATTTTTCTTCACACTGTCGCTGCAACATTTGAAAAAAGCTAAAGGGAACCCATCTAGACCAGAGATATATCTCCATTAGCATCTTTAACCACATTCAGAATTTCCTCCTCCTCAAAAGGAGTTTCTCTTTAGTCAGTTGGTGCTGTATGTGTAGGTGTAGTGGGGAAATGGTGGACCATTCATTGTGCCATTGTGAGGTTGCATATGGCTTGTGGAGCATAGTTTTAAAGATGTTTAGGGCTCACTGAGTGTTGTCACCAACTATAGTAGATCTATTGTTTGGGTGGAGGAATTGGTTTGGAAGGAACTCTTCGGATGTTTGGAATCTTACTCCATTATGTTTGATGTGTATAGTTTAGAGGAACATAATAACTTCACTTTTGAGTATATTGCGAGATCTCTTGATCAGCTGAAATCCTTGTTGATTCGAACTTTGATTGATTGGTCTCACCCATGGGGCTTTACACATTGTAGTTCTATTTTTGATTTTCAAGCCTCACTTCAATTATCTGTATGATTCTTTGTAATTTTTAAGATTCTTTGTGTTCAACATCATGATCATGAAGTAATATTCTCATTTAAGTAAATATTATTACTTATAAAAAGAATCCATATGTTTGATACAAAAAATGGCTAGAACCTCCAAATCAGGCTGCTTTTATAGCAAAATTAATATTGAGTGTGGCTCTAGCCATTGTGTTGTTCTATAAATTACAAGGCAATGTTAAATCAGAATGAATGGAAGGATGACAGCAAGATTTTCAGCAGCCTAACACACACAGGTACTCACTTACTCACACAAAAGGGGGTAGGCTTACTTTATTGAAGAGCACTTTGTCGAGCCTTCCAACTTATTATCTTTCTTTGTTTACCATCCCACAACATGTAGCAGACAAATTAGAGAGGATTCAGAGGAACTTCCTTTGGGGGAGATCTGATGAAGTTTTTAAATATCCGCTTGTTGCTTGGGATAAGGTTGTTTGGCCAGTGGAGGTAGGTGGTTTGGGGATTCGGAAGATTGGGCTTTTTAACCAAGCTTTGCTTGGGAAATGGCTATGGTGCTTTGGGAAGGAAGTTACCCATTTATGGCGTTAGGTTATTGCCACCAAATATGGGGAGGGTAGTGGAGGTTGGTGCTCTAGAGTTGTCAGAGGGACACATGGCTGTGGGTTGTGGAAGAGTATTAGAAAGATGCAGATAGTTTCTTTAGTCATGTGGTGTATGCAGCGGGAGAGGGTAGTCGCATTCGGTTTTGGCACGACCCTTGGAGCGGTCCTACTTCTTTGAAAGAGTTATATCCGGAATTGTTTGTCTGTGCTGTGGTTCAAGAAGTTTTGGTTTCTGATATGATTTTATATGCACCAGATGGGGGAGGTACGAGTTGGAACTTACTTTTCCATTGTGAATTTAATGACTGGGAAACGGGGAGATTTTACTCTTTTTTTTTAGCATGTTTTTGCCAGAATACCAAGGGGGGAGGGTGATGATGTTATGATTTGGCAATTGAATCGTAGTGGTATTTTTGATGTCTGCTCCTTTTATAATTCTTTATTAAAAGCCCCTTCTGTTTCTTTCCCTTGGCAGAGCATTTGGTGTATAAAGGTACCTAAAATGGTGTCTTTCTTTTTATGGACTGCTGCTAGGGATGGGATTCTTACCATAGATAACCTTGTTAAGAAGAATTTGCCTCTTGTTAATTGGTGTTGTCTTTGTCGGTGTGATGAGGAAATTGTGGATCACCTTTTGCTCCATTGTAAGTTTGCTCGTGCTTTGTGGAGTGAGGTTTTCCTTATGTTTGGGGTTCAGTGGGTGATGCCGTATACAGTTGCCTCTCTTCTTTTCGCTTGGAAGAATTGGTTGGAGAATTATTCTTCAAATGTTTGGAATATGGTACTGGCGTGTCTTATGTGGTTAGTATGGAAGGAACGCAATGCCCAAACTTTTGAGGACATTGAGAGACCTATTGAATTGTTGAAGACATCGTTAGCTAGGACTTTGTTTGGGTGGTCTCGTATTTGGGGCCTCACGCATTGTATTTCCTTGTTTGATTTCCTTATTTCTGTTAGATCTACTATTTGATTTGTTTGTTTTCTTTCTTTGCCGTGTGTTTACAATCGTAATCACATTGCATTTTTGTTATCAATAAAACTTTTATTACCTATCAAAAAAAAAAAAAGTGAGATCCGGATTTTCTCTCTAGAACGTACTAAAAGTGATGGAAGATATTATGGCTTCTGTTGGTGAAAAGTCATTATTGAAAGTCTTCCATGCTAGTTCCTGTTGTGGTTTGAAACCTACTGCATGATGGTTCTCAATAATAACGATTGGGCTGTCTTGATAATTTAATGGTGTAATATCAATCACTTTTTTGTCTAGTGGAAAAACTTTTAGGAATATTTTGAGAAGGGGCATGCATAATGGATTTTTGAACTCATTTTGCTTGTAAAATGGAGACCACTAATATTGTACAGTTTTATTCATCACTTAATCAGTACATAATTTGAGCCATGGAAGCCTGACTACCTCCTTTTCTCCTGAATCTGTATGGTTTTAGGAACCACCGGCTAACTTGCGGAGGGGCATGCATAATGGATTTTTGAACTCATTTTTCTTGTAAAATGGAGACCACTAATATTGTACAGTTTTATTCATCACTTAATCAGTACATAATTTGAGCCATGGAAGCCTGACTACCTCCTTTTCTCCTGAATCTGTATGGTTTTAGGAACCACCGGCTAACTTGCGGTGCGGTTAGAGGTCTTTCAACTGTGTGTGTGTGTGTGTGTGAGAGAGAGAGAGAGAGGGGGGGGAGAGAGGTCATAGTTCTTGGAGTTTTAAATATCTTCTCTTGTTTTTTTATAAATTTATTCAGTGCTAGATTGTTCAGTCAGTTACTTGTGTGTGTATCTTTTTTGAATCAGTTAAATGGTGATAGTTATTGTTACTGATGGCTTCAATTTTGTCTGATTTTTTCAGAATAAATTGGTACAGCTTTTGGAGATAGCATTAGTTGATGGAGTGGATAAAGTATCTGAGACATTGCAGCCCTGCTCTATAAATAGCTTGGTAGACCTATTGCCAACGGTTGCTGATTGTTGTGGCATTGATTTGGATAATCATGTTAAATGCAGTCTTCAAGGTATCTCTGATATTGTGAACTCCATGATCTCTTGCAGTTGTTTTATCTCATTGTTTACATTGTAATATTGACATGCTTCTCATATGTTTATCTGAAAAGGGACCAGTTGCTCTGTGGAAGAGAAACCAGTGGATCGGCTTCATATGACATTAGCTTCTGAGTGCATACAATCGGATAGGCAGACATCTGGATTCGTTGCACATGCTTTCCACCAAAATTTGAACAAGTTTATTTTTCTGTCCCAGCATTGGGCTGTTGCTCATGTGGGATGCATTCAGCGTCTGGTATTGCTCTGCAAAGAATTGATTGCAATACCAGCTGTGTTTGATGAGAAGACAGCTGGTACAAATTTCAGCAAGAGACTCTCATTCAGTTTGAGGATTTTGAAGTTACTTGGAAGTCTTTCAAAGGACATTCCTTACGTTGAATATGATGTCCAATTGGTTCAGGCAGTTGCTTCTTTTGCTGATGTATTGCCAATTTTGTTTAGACCTGGATTTGAGTTTGTAAATAGCCATGCTGCTATTGATGGTAGTTTTGAGAGCCTGATTCTGTTGCTTTTGGAAGAGTTTCTTCAGCTTGTCCAAGTTGTTTTCTGCAATAGTAGCATTTTTCAGAATATTCAAGCATGTATAGTAGCTTCTATATTGGACAATTTGGATTCTTCTGTGTGGAGATACAACAAGTCCACTGCTAACCTGAAGCCTCCGCTAGCTTTCTTCCCTCGCAGTGTTCTTTACATATTGAAACTTATTTATGATCTCAAGAGGCAAACACATCAGCCTCTCAATTGGGAGGAGTTTGAAAGAGTGCTTAGTGGCAGTTCTGCTGATCTGATTGATTCCCCTTATTGTTATGTTCATTTTGAGAAGGTTCCTTTACTTAAGAGGTACACAGTGGAAGAACTATTGAAAATGATATTCCCCTCATCAAAGCAGTGGGTGGACAATCTGATGCATCTTATTTTTTTTCTTCATTCTGAAGCAGTAAAATTAAGGCCAAAAGTGGAGCGATCATCTTCCAGCTGTGCAAAAACTATTTCCAACTCTGAATTGGAAAATGCAGTTTGCCAAGAGGATGAAGCCCTTTTTGGGGACCTTTTTTCTGAGAGTGGTCGTTCTGTAGGATCTACAGATGGATATGATCAACCACCTGTTGCTATCAATTCTAGCTCCAGCCATAGCAACACACCAATTCAAGCTGCTACAGAAATGTTGAGTTTTCTTGAATCTAGCATCTTCTCTCCAGAATGGTATACATCCATATACGAGGATGGCCGCAAACAAATCAGTAGGAGCCATATTGATATTTTGCTTTCCTTACTTATTTGTCAGGGCTGTTGTTCTGAAGATAGGACATCTGATAGCTGTGGCAGTTTACGTGAAGAGAGGAGAAATGGGAATATCCATGAACTTTGCTTTGAGCTGTTGCACAACCTTCTCACTCACCATGCTTTGTCTGATTCCCTTGAAGAGTACCTTGTTGAGAAAATTCTGAATGTTGAAAACGATATTTTTGTTTACAATGATCAGACTCTAACCTTGCTAGCTCGCACTCTTTTCTGTAGGGTGGGTTTGGCAGGTAGCCAGTTCAGAACCCAAATATACAGGGGATTTGTGGGTTTTGTTCTTGAGAAGGCAAAAGCTATTTCTTATAAATGTCCTAGCCTCAAGGAGCTTATTGGTACCCTTCCCTCTGTCCTTCATATTGAGATTCTTCTTATGGCATTCCACTTATCTTCCGAAGGAGAAAAGGCGACACTGGCAAACTTAATATTTTCTTCCCTCAGAGCAATTGAGGTTCCAACTTCGGGTTTTAACAGCACACAGTTTTCATGCTGGGCTTTACTAATTTCAAGGTTGATTTTAGTGCTTCGTCATATGATATTTTATCCACATACTTGTCCTCCATCATTGGTCCTGGATTTGCGATCCAAGTTGAGGGAAGCCCCCCATTCTGTTTCACGTCTGCCTAATAACATGAATGATTATTTATCCTCTTGGGCATCGATTGCAGTAAATAGTTTGGTTGGTGCATGGATTGAAGAGCCTGTCATTAGTAGCTTGATCAATCAACTGATTGATATTTCAGCCCTTCCTACTTCACTATATCGGGATGATCAGGCCAAAGGTGGCTTATGCTTGAGTTGGAATGATATTTTCGCAACTTTCTCGCGGATTCTCGGGTCTTGGAAAGGTAAAAAAGCCGCAGCACCGGAAGATCTTATTATTGAAAGATATGTTTTTGCACTTTGTTGGGATTTTCCTTCGGTGTGTACTGCATCCGACAATCTGCTTCCATTTCGGACTGGCTCCCAGGCTCTGGACTTATCTGATATGGCACATTTCTTCTGCTTCACCCACTCATTTTTAGGGTGCAGTGATGCCTTTGACCGTGGCACTAGTTTCCCTGGAGTAGTAGTTGGCCTAATTCAGCACTTGCATGCCATGCACGTACCAGAGGGAATTGAGGAACTAGGCTGGGATTTCTTTAGGAATGGATCATGGTTGTCTTTGGTACTTTCCATACTTAATGTTGGCATCTGGAGATATTGCATTAAGAATAAAATTCCTGGAGCAAGTCCATGGATGGAAAACACATCTAGGGACAATGAGTATATCACTCTTTCTGAAGCCCTGATTTGCTCCATTGTTGAAGCTGGTCAAATTGAAATGCTGGTCGGGCTGCTGTCTTCTATGTTGGAAAGATATTTGCAGGCTCAACAGAAAGCTTTCCTAGCTACTGTTGATAATGATCAGAACAATGCTAATATGTTTTCACCTCTATTGCTTCTCAAGCATTCTGGATTTGACAAATGTTTTCAAGATGAGCTCCTTGAAAAGAGTTGCACCACTTCTTCCCAACTGGACCCTGTTCTTGATATCTTATTGAAGTTGGATGCTGCCATTGATAAGAGAGCTGTCGGAAATTTATCCAGGGCCTATTGGGAATTTATGTTGCACGGTTTTCCCTTTAGTCCTCAAACTGCTAGTGGAATTCTTATTTCTTGCATTCTTAGCATAAGAGGGATCATTTCCATTCTAGATGGGCTGCTCAGAATAAAAAATGTGAGAGAAAATATCCATCTGGAGACTGAACTACTTGGTCAGATTCTTGGTACAGTAATGACGGTCAGGTTTGATAGGATCTTTGGAAGCATTCATGGGATGTGTGAAGATATTTATCACATCTTAAATGTTGGTTTGGAAGTATTGGATTATTCCAACTTACTTCTAATAAAGCACATGGAAGGTTTTCTAAGGGACATCAATGCCAGAGGAGTAGGTGATAGCAGTATCCATGAATTGATAATTACCAAGGCTATTGATACAATTGATAGCCTTAAGAAAGACCCTTCAAAGTCTGCCATTTTCCAATTTTATGTTGGTGCGGAGGATGTGTCAGAGCAGGTGAAGGATCAGTATGGGTTGCAGCGTGGTAATTTGTTGGTTTTGATTGATTCACTGGATGATTGCTGCTCAGACTTAGTAAATGTGAAGGTTCTTTCCTTCTTTGTTGATCTATTATCAGGAGAGTTGTGTCCTGGTCTTAAAGAAAAGATACAAAATAAGTTCCTTGGCATGGATTCAGTTCACCTGACCAAATGGTTGGAGAAAAGGCTTTTAGGTTGCGTAGTGGAAGCTTCAGGTGGGGTCAATAGTGCAAAAGGAAGTTCTGTTTCTCTCAGAGAGTCAACTATGAATTTTATTTTGTGCCTTGTATCCTCACCTTCTGAGTTGCAATCTAGTGAACTGCAAAGTCATTTTTTTGAAGCTGTGCTGGTTTCACTTGATACTGCATTTTTGCTATTTGATATTCATGTGGCCAAGTCCTATTTTCATCTTGTTGTTCAACTTTCAAGAGGAGAGACATCAATGAAATTGCTTTTGGAACAGGCCATAAAGCTGATGGAGAAGGTGGCTGGTGATGAACGTTTGCTTCCGGGGTTGAAGTTTTTGTTCAGTTTTCTTGGAACCATCTTGAGTGATTGTGGGTCTGGTAAGAATACTCCAGAAAGATCTGCTGGAAAGTCATTGTCTACCAATACTCATGGGGTGGGATCTGTGGCTTCTAGGCTGGTGGGATCAAGTAAGAATTCCGAAACATTGGTTCTTTCAGCTAATCAAGAAGGGGGATCCACATCTATTGAATGTGATGCAACTTCTGTGGATGAAGATGAGGATGATGGAACTTCTGATGGTGAGGTGGCTAGCATAGACAAGGATGAGGATGAGGATAGTAACAGTGAAAGGGCCCTTGCTTCTAAAGTATGCACATTTACATCCAGTGGCAGCAATTTCATGGAACAGCATTGGTATTTTTGTTATACATGTGATCTGACCGTATCAAAAGGCTGCTGCTCTGTTTGTGCTAAAGTTTGCCATCGTGGTCACCGTGTTGTTTATTCTCGCTCGAGTCGCTTCTTTTGTGATTGTGGAGCTGGGGGTGTTAGGGGTAGCAACTGTCAGTGTTTGAAGCCTCGCAAATTCACTGGGAGTAGTGCTGCACCTGTGCGTGGTTCTAGTAATTTTCAGTCCTTCTTACCCTTTACCCAGGATGGAGATCAGCTGCCAGATAGTGATTCAGATTTTGATGAGGATGTTAATACAGATATTGATAACTCCCTCAGGTTATCAATTCCAAGAGAACTTCAAGATAGGATTCCACTGCTACTGGAGGAGCTTGATATTGAGGGCCGGGTGCTTGGCCTTTGCTCATCACTGTTGCCTTCTATAACTAGCAAAAGAGACTCCAGCCTTTCAAAAGATAAGAAAATTGTTTTGGGCGAGGATAAGGTGCTTTCTTATGGTATTGATATCTTGCAATTGAAGAAGGCATATAAAAGTGGGTCACTAGACCTAAAAATAAAGGCAGATTATTCAAATGCCAAGGAACTTAAGTCACATTTAGCAAGTGGTTCTCTTGTCAAAACCTTGCTCAGTGTCAGTGTTCGAGGCCGACTTGCTGTTGGAGAAGGTGACAAAGTTGCTATCTTTGATGTTGGGCAGTTAATTGGACAAGCCACCATTGCACCTGTTACAGCAGACAAGACAAATGTTAAGCCCCTCTCAAAGAATGTTGTTCGCTTTGAGATTGTCCATCTTGCTTTTAATTCAGTCATAGAGAACTATCTCGCTGTAGCTGGTTATGAAGATTGCCAGGTCCTCACTGTGAACCCTCGTGGTGAAGTGACTGATCGTCTTGCCATTGAACTAGCCCTGCAAGGTGCATATATTAGGCGAGTAGATTGGGTTCCAGGTTCTCAGGTTCAGTTAATGGTGGTTACAAACAGGTTTGTCAAAATATACGATCTGTCTCAGGACAACATCAGTCCCATGCACTACTTCACATTGCAAGATGACATTATTGTAGATGCAACCCTTTATTTGGCTTCCCAGGGAAGGATGTTTCTTATTGTTCTTTCAGAATGTGGCAGCTTATTCAGGCTAGAGTTGTCAGTGGAAGGTAATGTTGGGGCCACGCCATTGAAGGAAATTATACATGTTCAGGACAAAGAAATTCTTGCCAAGGGCTCCTCTTTGTACTTTTCTTCATCATGTAAATTACTTTTCATATCTTATCAAGATGGCACAACCTTGATAGGTCGGCTGAGTTCTGATGCAACATCTCTTATTGAGATTTCTTCGGTATATGAGGAGCAAGATGGTAAGCAGCGGCCTGCTGGACTTCATCGTTGGAAGGAGTTGCTGGCTGGAAGTGGGTTATTTGTTTGCTTCTCTAGTTTAAAATCAAATTCTGCACTTGCTGTGTCCATTGGGGCTCATGAATTAATTGCACAAAACCTGCGGCATGCAGTGGGTTCAACCTCACCCATAGTTGGGATAACTGCCTACAAACCTTTATCCAAAGACAAAATCCACTGTCTTGTTCTACATGATGATGGCAGCCTGCAAATATACTCACATGTCCCTGTTGGAGTTGATGCTAGTGCAAATGCGACATCGGAGAAAGTTAAAAAATTGGGTTCTGGTATCCTAAGCAATAAGGCTTATGCTGGTGTAAATCCTGAATTCCCACTTGATTTTTTTGAGAAAACAGTGTTGATTACACCAGATGTGAAACTGGGTGGTGAGGCCATTAGAAATGGTGACTCAGAGGCTGCTAAGCAGAGCTTGTTATCTGAGGATGGTTTTCTAGAAAGCCCTAATCCTACAGGCTTTAAGGTATTGTTTCTTTATGGTCTAACTATTGTGTTGTGTCTCTCCCCTCTTTCCATCTATGGTTCTGTCATTAGTTTCTCTCTCTCTGTTTGTAATTGTTTAAGAAAGATTTCCATTTCAAGCTCTCCTTTCTTTGAATAAAATATCTTATTTATAGAAAAAGGGTTTAAAGGGTATAAGAAAAGTGATCTACTTTCGGGTGATAAAAGATTTTGTTGATGTTCAAGCTAGTGCTGCAGGCTTTAAGGTATTGTGTCTTTACGGTCTAACTATTGTGTTTTGTCTCTGCCCTCTTTCCATCTATGGTTCTGCCACTAGTCTCTCTCTCTGTTTGTAATTTTTTAAGGAAGCTTTCCATTTCGAGCTCTCCTTTCTTTGAATAAAATATCTTATAGAAAAAGGTTTTAAAGGGTATAAGAGAAGTGATCTACTTTGGGGTTATAAAAGATTTTGCTGATGTTCAATGATCATGTAAACAGTGACATGAACAATTATGTGTGCTGAAGGAGACAGAAGGAGAATACTCTGGAATCTTTTGTTACATAAATCAAATCACACAATATTCCATTAATCAACTTATAAATCTTCGAATATGGTGAAGGCTATTTGTATATTGTTGACTTTTGCTTAACCTAATAGGACCAAGGATCAAAATTTGACTACTAAATTATAGGCCTAAGAAATTAATTAAAAGATTCCCAGTACTAAGAAATTCTAGAATGATACTAAGAAACTCTAGAATAATCTAGACAGAACATAGTTAAGAGAATATCCTCCGTAAACATAAATTTATGAACGCAATAACTTATAAACCTAGTGACAAATTTAAAAACTGTTTAAGCTTAAGAAACTAATATTATAGGCTTCAAAAGCATATGTATGCTTCAACCGGACATCGCATGATGGCCAATGACAGGAAAAGCTCTTGAGCTGCCAAAACTGAATATCACTCTAAAGGCAGCAACTTACCTTTCTTCCATGGCTGTATCAGGTGCTGCTTCAACTTCGGGTAAGAGGTCAACGATAATTGAAGAACCTGGGGGAAACCTGTGATATCATCAGAATCTTTGTGGAGGATTATTATTTATAAAAAATAAGTAGTTGTACAATATTTAGGGGTGGGACCATGTGCATGGTACGGGGTGGTCTTAGCCTGATTAATCTTGATCTTCCCTGAAGCTGACAATGATTTTCAGAGCAAGATTTGCATCTTCTTTTATGTCCAGTGAGTGTCCTTTTTGGGGAAAACAGTATAGTTGTTCACAAAATAGATTTACATACCTGGCAACAAACTGAAAATATTCGTCAGCCTTGAATCTGAGACTGTCAAGCAGGTTGCCCAATTAACTTCCCAGGGCGTTCTTTTCATTCAAATTGCCTCTTGATTTGTTTTATTGGATACATTACCATCCAGAAGATCATGGTCAAGTATTTTTTTTAAAAATTTAATAAGTTAATCTAGTTTTATTGTCTTATACAAAATTTTTCCCCTTTTGATGTTTGTTAACGTCTGTTAAACTTAAAAAAAAAAATTGCATTTGAAAATATTTGTTATATGTTGATTGATTAATGTATCCTTGTCACATCCTATCTTTGATTTTCAACATTTGACATATCCCTGTCCATATTGTAATGTGGCCATATTAATGCTTCATATGTCTGGATAATGTGTTAATCATAATCGTTATGATACTGAGCATATTGAGGGTAGACAGGATGGTTTGTCTTTTGCGTGCAGTTTATTATAGTGGTCACTCGGTCATATCTTTTCCTGTTTGATTTATTTGCATTTTCTCTGCTCTTGTTTAAACTTCTCTGATTGTATATTCTTGTTTTCACAGATAACCGTCTGCAATTCAAACCCTGATATAGTCATGGTTGGTTTTCGTGTGCATGTGGGTTATGCTTCAGCAAACCATATACCATCTGATATTACTATCTTCCAGAGGGTTGTTAAATTAGATGAGGGCATGCGTTCTTGGTATGATATACCATTTACAGTTGCTGAATCACTCCTTGCTGATGAGGAATTTACAATTTCTGTTGGACCAACCTTCGGTGGGTCTGCACTGCCTAGAATAGACTCACTTGACGTTTATGGTCGAGCTAAAGATGAATTTGGTTGGAAAGAGAAAATGGATGCAGTTTTGGATATGGAAGCTCGTGTGCTTGGTTCTAATGCCTCGCTTGCAGTATCAGGGAAAAAGCGCCGTTCAATGCAGTCTGCTTCTGTTCAGGAGCAGGTCATAGCAGATGGTCTTAAGCTTCTATCTAGATTTTATTCATTGTGTAAGTCACAAGAATGCTCAAGAGTTGAGGAAGTAAAACAGGAGCTGAGCAACCTCAAGTGCAAGAAGTTACTAGAAACCATATTTGAAAGTGACCGGGAACCCTTGTTGCAGGCTGCTGCTTGCCGTATCTTGCAGGCTGTATTCCCCAGAAAAGAGATATACTACCAAGTATATGCCTAATTTTGTTGTGTATTTGTTAACTATTATCCCCCGTTTTTTGGGTGTGCTTGTTAATTTTCTCTTATTTATATGCAAGTGAGCATTGTGCACTCACTAACTGAAGCTTCTTACTTAGGTTAAGGATACCATGCGTCTCCTTGGGGTGGTCAAATCAACCTCTACACTTTCTTCAAGGCTTGGCACTGGTAGTACTGCAGGAAGGTGGATTATTGAAGAGTTTACAGCCCAGATGCGTGCAGTCTCTAAGATTGCGTTGCAGCGTCGGTCTAATTTGGCTACTTTTCTGGAGATGAATGGTATTTTCACATCCCCTAATTGGCAATAATATTAAATTTCATCGAAGCGTTCCTTATGTATTCTTTTGTGCTTCTCCAGCATATTGTAGTGTCTTTAATATATTTTTTCTTACCTATCCAAAAAAAAAAAGTATTCCTTTATGTTCCTGATTATGGTTATGATAAATATTACCTAAATTTAATATGGAAATTGAGGCTGGGCATGCTGTGCATTGAAGTTAATGGATTGCAGACCTTATAAAGGTGAACTGGTGAAGATTGTGGTTTACATGTAGTTCATCTTATAATTGTCATAGTGACATAGGACAAGGGGAACAAAATCAGAAATAGAATTCCTGGATCAGGTCTGACAGTGCTTGGACAGGTTGTTTTTTAAGGAATTAGGGTTAGGGTTTGGTGGGGAAAATGCTGGAAAATAGTAAGGAATATAGGGTTCAGATGATAAAAAGGAAGAGCAGGATTTGGGGATGAAATTAAGGGGAAACTCCAAAGTCTGGGTTGCTGTTCTAGGCTATGAATAGTAACCAGTGAATGGTGTTTTGACTCTTCATGGGGTATTTGGGTCTATTTGATGGATCAGCGGTTTAGGGTTTTGAAGTTTGGGATTTAGGTTTAAAAGGTGACAAAACAATGTGTTTTTACTAGGTTTCAAGTTGCTGGAAATTTAAAGACGAAAAGAAAAGTAATAAACTTTTAGTCATCACACCTATGATTCCTTGGCTCACACTTCAGAGAAGGTTGTGTCACACAAACCTCAAGCAAAACTTCATTATTTCTGATATGGAGAAATTATTTTTTTCTTGAATAAAAAGCATTAGTCCATATAAATAGATGACTTAATAATAAAACAAAAATAAGACCCAATGGACTATTAGTACAGCCCATTCCTAGAAACCAAAAAATTACAAATTTGTCCTTGATGCCTTAAATAAAATAAAATTGAAATTGGCTTCTCATTGCTTGCGTCATTAAGTTATTAGATGGTTGGATTGATTGGTTTTTAATATAACATGTGAATCAGTTTTTATTTTGTTCTCTCTTTCAGTTTTGTTTTGTATTTTTTTAGGTGTAATGGTGTATATATATATATATATGGGCTCCATTCCCCATCTCCATTCTACTTAGCGAAAGGAATGCTAGATCCTTTGAGGGATGCGAACGGTCATTGCTAGAGATTAAGTCTTTTTTCTTACGTACTCTCCTTGATTGGAGTATAGCTTTGTCGCATTTTTCTTGTTTTTTTCCCTTCTTGTTTTGCTTGGTCATTGTAATTTTGGTTCTTGATTTTTGCCCATATAGTACATCCCCTATGTACTTGAGTTGGCTATTTTTTTATTAATAAAATTTTTCGTTGTCTATTAAAAAAAAAAAAAAAAATCCCCATTCCATCTACGGTTTGTGTGACAATGTGGTGCCTTGGGGGGTCCTTTCAAGACTTTCCCCCGCCACAGTTTACCTGCTTGAACATACAAACACCAATCACCACCACCATAATCCACCGCTCATTGCTAACACCACCATCCACTACACCCTACCACCCAAATCTACCGTGCTCCATTATACCCAAGTCACCAAACACTTCAAAACTACTATTGACAACACCCATGTTCAAATTTGCATCAACACGCCACCCTGTTGCCACCCCCAAGGCAAGAAAACTATTGTACACCGCTACATCACACCAATTGACATAATGCTCATTGCAAAATACTAAACTAAACGACAAATGAGTCCACTGAACCTAAAACAATAAAGAATCAAGACAACAAAAAGAATGAGGACAGATCTCAGCAATGATGGTAGTCAATGCAATGAGCGATGGTGATGATTGGGGCGCAAACTAGAGAGACATAGAGGGGCCAAGGAAGGAAAGACAGGAGATTTATGGTGACTGGAAGGGCGGGCACATTCTCATAAGGTGAAAAGTTAGAGGGAGAGGGGAGGGGGTGGGGGGGGGGGGGGTTTAATGAACAAAGATGAAATTCTTGGGTTCTATTACTTAAAATAGGTTAGTTTTACTATACTATATTTATATGTATACAAAATTTTAAATATACCTAGGGTGGGATGGGGAGACTAAAACCCATCCCTGCCTTGAATTTGTCTTGTGTTTTAATTCTATGACCTGTTCCTACACTGCCTATTGAGGAGTGATGCTAGGGATATTGCAAATTTTACTACATAAGCCTTACAAAGTGATGTGTCAACTTCAACTTCTAAACACAACCGCAAACAAAAAAAGGGAAGGAAGAAATTCATTTATTATGTTGTTGATGTGTCACCAATCACATTCATTGCCATGGGGTAGGTAGGGGGTGGGCAAAAATTGGAATCCCTAGGCACTAAAATTGAAAGCACCATTTATTTTCTGTGTTGATAAAAATTCAATTAGTTTGTTTATTGCTTTGTTGAGCTCTATGGTGCAAAGAGCAATGATAATGATGCCAGTTTTTCAAATTCTATGACGTGGATATTGTGAACCATATAAGTCCTAAATGTTTATGTTAGGAAGTAGGCCAACAATATATTATCAAGTGTGCCATTCTAAAGGTATTTATATCATTTCATGGTGCAATGACTCTATTTAACATTGGGTTTTCGGATCTTCACTGCTCATTTCATCTTCTTGTTTGTTTCTACCTCCTCCTTGAATGTTATATTGTGAAATGTTAAATGCGGCAACCCTAGGAATGTTAATGTTGTTTCTTGGTGTTACACATTTACCTGAAGGATTTTGGAGCATTGGTTTAGACAATTATGTTTATTCTTTTGTTAATTAATTTTGAAGGAGAAGAGTAGATGAAAGTCTTTTAAGCTTAGTAGATGACAACCCTAAAAGTGTAAGCTCCAAGCCCATCTGAGAAGGAATACTCTCGACTCTTAGGAAAGTTTTGGGACTTATAAACTATCATCCAACCATCCAGGGAGTTAAGATTTAATGGTCCATTTGGATTGAGGGGGAAGGAGGGGGAGTAGAGTAGAGTGGAATTGGCTCAAAATTAGCCTATTTTCATCCAACTCTACTCTACTCTCCTGCCCCCCCCCCTTTCTCAATCCAAACGAGCCCTAAAAGTACTCCTTTGGGGTTGAGCTTAGGGCTTTCACCTATAAGGCCCTATTCTACTCCTCTCCTATGAAATTAATAAGACATGTTTATTCAGTTTGATTTGTTGTTTACATTCCAGAGTTTTGCCGTGGCTATCACTTCCATTATGTCTAATTGATCAATCAGCAGCATTGTGCCATGAAAGTGTAGAGAGATGTTTGTTTATTGATTTGTTCTGTATTAATATAAGCTGCCATTCCTCTGATATAGGTTCTGAAGTGGTGGATGGGCTTATGCAAGTCCTATGGGGAATTTTGGAATTAGAGCAGCCTGACACACAAACTATGAACAATATTGTTATATCTTCTGTGGAACTCATTTATTGTTATGCTGAATGCCTCACTTTACATGGGAAGGATACAGGATGCTCTGTGGCACCTGCTGTTGTTTTACTCAAGCAACTTCTATTTTCCCCCAATGACGCAGTTCAGACTTCCAGCAGGTACTTATATTGTTTTTCTGCTTTATTTGGAATCTGAATGGAGTTTTGTTTGTCAGATCCTTATTTATACTTGCTTTGTTTTTTCAGCCTAGCTATATCTTCAAGGTTGCTCCAGGTTCCATTTCCAAAGCAAACCATGTTAGCTACAGATGATGCGGTGGAAAATACTGTGTCTGCTCCTGTGCCTTCTGACACAACTGGTGTAAATACCCAAGTCATGATTGAGGAAGATTCCATCACTTCATCTGTTCAATACTGTTGTGATGGCTGCTCCACTGTTCCTATACTTAGGCGAAGATGGCATTGTACTATTTGTCCTGATTTTGATTTATGTGAGGCATGTTATGAAGTATTAGATGCAGACCGGCTTCCCCAACCACATTCTAGAGATCATCCTATGACAGCAATTCCAATTGAAATTGAATCAATTGGAGGAGATGGCAATGAATTTCACTTCACACCAGATGATGCAAGTGATACAAGCTTGCTGCCAGCCACTGCAGATGCCAGCATGCAGAATTCTGCTCCATCAATCCATGTGTTGGAGCCCAGTGAATCTGGAGAGTTTTCTACTTCAGTGACTGACCCAGTTTCAATTTCTGCTTCGAAACGGGCTGTAAATTCTTTGCTTCTTTCTGAGCTTCTTGAACAGTTGAAAGGATGGATGGAGACAACCTCTGGGGTTCGGGCAATCCCTGTAATGCAACTCTTCTACAGACTATCATCTGCTGTGGGTGGACCTTTTATAGACAGTTCAAAGCCGAAAAGCTTGGATCTAGAGAAATTAATTAAATGGTTTTTGGATGAGATTAATCTCAACAAACCTTTTAATGCCAAAACCCGCTCTTCTTTTGGGGAAGTGGAAATCCTCATCTTCATGTTCTTCACGTTGATGCTTCGGAACTGGCACCAGCCTGGAAGTGATAATTCCACTCAAAAATCAGCTGGAACTGTAGAAACAAATGACAAGAGTGTTATCCAGATTCCGCCCTCCCCTTCAGCTGCTACTCAGTCTTCTTTGGATGATCAGGACAAAGATGATTTCATTTCCCAGCTGCTTCGAGCCTGCGATTCTCTTAGACAACAAGGTTTTATCAGTTATTTAATGGATATACTGCAGCAGCTTGTGCATGTATTTAAGTCTCCTCCTGTTAATCATGATGGTGCACATGGTTTGGGCCCTGGTTCTGGCTGTGGGTCTTTACTAACAGTACGAAGAGATCTACCTGCAGGTAATTTTTCTCCGTTCTTTTCGGATTCATATGCTAAAGCCCATCGGACAGATATCTTTATGGACTACCACAGACTATTGTTAGAGAATGCTTTCCGACTTGTATACACTTTGGTTCGCCCTGAAAAACAAGACAAGAGTGGTGAGAGAGAGAAGGTTTACAAGACTTCATACAGTAAGGATTTGAAGCTGGATGGATATCAGGATGTTCTCTGCAGTTACATTAACAATCCCCATACAACGTTTGTAAGAAGATACGCAAGGAGGCTTTTCCTGCATCTATGTGGAAGCAAAACTACCTATTACAGTGTTAGAGACTCTTGGCAATTCTCTAGTGAAGTTAAGAAACTTTTCAAACACATAAATAAATCTGGTGGTTTTCAAAAGCCTGTCTCTTATGAGAGAAGTGTTAAGATTGTGAAGTGCCTATCTACTATGGCTGAAGTAGCTGGTGCACGGCCTCGGAACTGGCAGAAATACTGTTTGAGGCATGGAGATGTTTTACCCTTCCTGATGAATGGAATATTTTATTTCGGGGAGGAGTCTGTTGTTCAGACTCTTAAACTTCTAAATTTGGCCTTCTATACAGGAAAGGATATTGGCCACTCTTTACAGAAAACTGAAGCAGACTCGGGAATAGGTTCAAACAAATCAGGCACTCAATCTTTGGATTCAAAGAAGAAAAAGAAAGGTGAAGATGGAATTGAATCTGGTTCAGAGAAGTCCTATTTAGATATGGAGGCAGCGATTGATATCTTCACTGACAAGGGTAGTGATATCTTGAGACAATTTATTGATAGTTTTCTACTGGAATGGAATTCGAGCTCTGTGCGTGCAGAGGCCAAGTGTGTTCTTTTTGGTGTTTGGCATCATGGAAAGCAGTCATTCAAGGAAACCTTGTTAACAACTCTCCTACAGAAATTCAAATTCCTGCCAATGTTTGGTCAGAATATTGTTGAGTACACAGAACTTGTCACATGGTTGCTGGGAAAAGTCCCTGATATTAGCTCAAAGCAACAAAGTACTGAACTTGTGGATCGGTGCTTGACCCCTGATGTTATTAGATGCATCTTTGAAACACTTCATTCTCAAAATGAGCTATTAGCTAATCATCCAAATTCCCGCATATACAACACTTTAAGTGGTTTAGTGGAATTTGATGGATACTATCTTGAGAGTGAACCTTGTGTTGCCTGCAGTTCACCTGAGGTACCATATAGCAGGATGAAGCTAGAAAGTCTGAAATCTGAAACAAAGTTTACTGACAACCGAATCATTGTGAAATGCACAGGGAGTTACACAATCCAGACTGTGACTATGAATGTTCATGATGCACGCAAATCTAAATCAGTAAAAGTTTTAAACCTCTACTACAATAATAGGCCTGTGGCTGACTTGTCAGAATTGAAAAATAATTGGGCACTATGGAAGCGTGCAAAGAGTTGTCATCTTGCTTTCAATCAGACTGAGCTAAAAGTAGAGTTCCCCATTCCAATCACTGCTTGTAACTTCATGATTGAGCTGGATTCTTTCTATGAAAATCTACAGGCCTTATCCCTTGAACCATTGCAATGCCCACGTTGCAGTCGACCAGTCACTGATAAGCATGGGATATGTAGCAATTGCCACGAGAATGCATATCAATGCAGGCAATGCCGAAACATCAATTATGAGAATCTGGATTCTTTTCTTTGCAATGAGTGTGGTTACAGCAAATATGGAAGGTTTGAGTTCAATTTCATGGCAAAGCCCAGTTTTACATTTGATAACATGGAGAATGATGAAGATATGAAGAGAAATTTAGCAGCTATAGAATCTGAATCAGAAAATGCTCATAGGAGATATCAGCAACTCTTGGGTTTTAAGAAGCCCCTACTCAAGATAGTATCAAGTATTGGTGAGAATGAGATGGACTCACAACAGAAGGACTCTGTGCAGCAAATGATGGTCTCTTTGCCTGGGCCTTCATGTAAGATAAACCGTAAAATTGCTCTTCTTGGTGTCCTGTATGGTGAGAAGTGCAAAGCAGCTTTTGATTCTGTTAGTAAAAGTGTTCAGACGCTGCAAGGGTTACGCCGGGTATTGATGAGTTATTTGCACCAGAAACATTCTGATAATGGAGTTGCTGCTTCAAGATTTGTGGTATCCAGGTCTCCAAATAATTGCTATGGCTGTGCAACTACTTTTGTGACCCAGTGCCTTGAATTATTGCAGGTGCTATCAAAGCATCCAAATTCTAAGAAACAACTTGTTTCATCTGGCATCTTATCTGAGTTATTTGAAAATAACATTCATCAAGGTCCTAAGACTGCCCGCGTCCAAGCTAGGGCAGTACTTTGTGCTTTCTCTGAGGGTGATGTTAGTGCAGTGACTGAGTTGAACAGTCTGATGCAGAAGAAAGTCATGTACTGCCTTGAACATCATCGTTCCATGGATATTGCTCTGGCTACCCGTGAAGAGCTGTTATTGCTTTCGGAAGTGTGTTCTCTGGCTGATGAATTCTGGGAATCAAGGTTACGTGTTGTTTTTCAACTGTTATTTTCTTCCATTAAATTGGGTGCCAAGCATCCTGCCATCTCTGAGCATGTTATTCTTCCTTGTCTGAGGATTATATCTCAGGCATGTACTCCTCCAAAACCTGACACAGCAGACAAAGATCAAGGTGTTGCAAAATCTGCTCCTGTTTCACAGACTAAGGATGAAAGTAACTCTAATGTTTCAGGATCTTTGAGTGGTGTTTTCAGTGGGAGCAAGTCTCAGCCAGAGTCATTGGAAAGGAACTGGGATGCTTCCCAGAAGACTCAGGATATTCAATTACTGAGCTATTCTGAGTGGGAGAAGGGAGCATCTTATCTTGATTTTGTTAGAAGGCAGTACAAGGTGTCTCAAGCAGTCAAGGGTGCCAGCCAAAGGTCTCGTCCCCAAAGACATGATTTCCTAGCTCTTAAATATGCATTAAGGTGGAAGCGGCGTGCTTGTAAGACAGCAAAGAGTGACTTATCAGCATTTGAACTCGGGTCATGGGTTACAGAACTTGTTTTGAGTGCTTGCTCTCAATCAATAAGGTCTGAAATGTGCATGCTGATAAGTTTGCTCTGTGCCCAAAGCGCATCAAGGCGATTTCGGTTGTTGAACTTGCTAGTGTCTCTATTACCGGCAACACTATCTGCTGGTGAAAGTGCTGCAGAGTATTTTGAGTTGCTTTTTAAGATGATAGAGTCGGAAGATGCTCGTCTGTTTTTGACTGTGCGGGGATGTCTACGTACAATATGTAAATTAATTACCCAAGAAGTGGCCAATATAGAGTCTCTGGAAAGGAGCCTGCATATTGACATTTCACAGGGATTTATCCTTCACAAGCTGATAGAGCTCCTTGGAAAATTTTTAGAGGTTCCCAATATCAGATCCAGGTATTATATGGATTTTGCTAATGTCTTCCGTACTTTTTTTTTTCAATAAACTTGTTTGCTTTTTCACATCTAATACAATTTGATCTTGTGCCAGATTCATGCAAGATAATCTGCTCTCTGAAATCCTTGAAGCACTTATTGTCATCCGTGGCTTGATAGTGCAAAAGACAAAGTTGATTAGTGATTGCAACCGGCTCTTAAAAGATCTTTTAGATAGTCTTCTGCTTGAAAGCAGTGAAAATAGACGGCAGTTTATCCGGGCCTGTATTTGTGGTTTGCAAATTCATGGAGAGGAGCGAAAAGGAAGAAATTCTCTGGTATGGATGACATAATCTACTCTGTTTATTATCCTCTTTTCTGCTTATAATTTTCTTTATCGTCTTTGATCAGTTACCAAAGACGTCAAAATCATTAAAGTTATGCCTGTTTCGGATCTATTTTTTAACTTAATTTTCTGCTTGTATTCTGTCTTGATACAGATAAATTACTTAGTGGATGAGTGATGTATAATTGTATAGATTTACAACTTTAGTTTTTGTACTTCTATTTTATTTTAATTTTTTTTAATCTAAGTATGTTGAGATGCAATTTCCTTTAATAAATCGTATTCACCTGTTTGTGCAGTTTATCTTAGAGCAGCTCTGCAATCTGATCTGCCCATCGAAACCAGAGCCTGTATATCTTTTGGTTCTTAACAAGGCACACACGCAGGAAGAATTCATCAGGGGATCAATGACTAAAAATCCTTATTCCAGTGCAGAGATTGGTCCATTGATGCGTGATGTTAAGAATAAAATTTGCCATCAGTTGGATCTCTTGGGTCTTCTTGAAGATGATTATGGCATGGAGTTGCTAGTTGCTGGGAATATCATCTCTCTTGATTTGAGCGTTGCTCAAGTTTATGAGCAAGTATGGAGGAAGTCAAATCAATCTTCAAGCACTTTGGCTAATTCTACCTTGTTATCTACAACTGCTGCTACTTCAGCCAGAGATTGTCCACCTATGACTGTGACTTACCGTCTTCAGGTTTGTTGATACTATTTCTTTTAAATTTATAATTTTTTTCTCAGTAAATAGTTTTGTTTAATAACAATTGTGGTTCCAAAAGAACAGAAGAAATTGCTTTATACCTTTTTTCTATGTACTGTTTGGTTGCATATGGTGTCTATTCATGGAATCTGTCTTGAGATCCATATGGTGAATTTTCTATTCACGCCGTCCATTTGAGCTCAGTTTATTAATGAAGTATTGTGTATGAGGATGGTAAATTTGAAGTGTTTGTGTCCATTATTGTTGAAGGTGTGCATAAAAATTAGGTGGTTGTTTCTTTTGTTGTTGTTTCTTGTGAGGGGAATGCAACATTTTGTGGTGGTATTATTGGCAGGGATTAGATGGTGAAGCAACTGAGCCTATGATTAAAGAATTGGAGGAAGATAGGGAGGAGTCGCAAGATCCTGAGGTTGAATTTGCCATAGCAGGTGCAGTACGTGAATATGGTGGACTTGAAATTATTTTGGGCATGATCCAGGTGTGTAGGCTACTTCTTTAAATGATTGATCTATTTCCCTCTTGCTGATGAAGAATTTTCTTTTAGCAATCATTCAAAATTATATTACCAGGTTCATTTTTCTTTGGGCACACCATGGAATTTTTGGCAGAAGAAATAGAAATTGCAAAAGATTTCAAGAAAATTGATCACATTACGTTTTTATGAACATTCCATTTCATGTCAATTTCGGAATAATATTGAACATTTGTTCTAGTGGCATAGCAACATTTGTTTTATTCTTTAAGTATTACTAATGGTTTCTAGTGCCCTTTGGATTGGTGATGCATTTTTGGAGTATTTTCTGAAAGTTTGCAATTGTAATTGGGTGACTTTGGGTTTATGAATTATATTTATCTGAATCCATATGTCTATTTTCTATTTATAATAGAAACAATGGCCTGTTTCATTGTGTCTCAGAGAATAGTTTTAAAAACTAGTTTCCAAGAAGAGGAAGAAAACTTAATTGTTTTTCAATGGTTTTGTTTTTCCTGAACTGAAAACAGAAAACAGTTTCAGGAAACACAATTTTGGTGTAATCAAAGCCATTTCGAGTTATGGTTTTAAGAAAAACTAAAAACAAAAATCACCTTCCATATCTCATTTTCTTATATAAAATAAAAATTAAACACAAACAAGCCTGGCTTTGTTTTTCCTAAAAAGCAGAAAACTGTATCAGGAAACACCATTTTGTTGTAACAAAAAGCCATTTTGAGTTACGATTTCAAAAAATCAAAACAAAAAATGCCTTCCATATCTCTGTTTCTCTTTTAAAATAGAAATTAAACCAAAGAAGCCAGGTTTCCAAGATATAAGGAATTTTCCATTTTGAGGTTATGCACTCATGCCGTGTTATAAATGCATATATTTATCTAAATGATTATAGCATATCTTTTACTGGTTATATAAATTTCCTCAGTTATTTCTGTACCCTGAATGTTTATTCTGTGCTTCTAGTCATTCTCTTATATGATTTTAATAGCCATGCCTTGCCATTTGACCTGATCGAATTGTCACTTACAGAAATGGCATATATACTTTAAAATTTTTTTTTTCCCCCATTTCAGTTGCTTATAAAGGCTTTGCTTTGTTATGCAAGGGAAGGCTATTTCTGATTATTATTATTTATTAATCCATCTGACTTTTGTTTTGAATGTTCAGCGTTTGCGAGATGATTTCAAGTCCAATCAAGAGCAGTTGGTTGCAGTTCTTAATCTCCTCATGCACTGTTGCAAAATCAGAGAGAACAGGCGTGCCTTGTTGAGACTAGGAGCTTTAGGCATACTTCTTGAAGCATCAAGGCGGGCCTTCTTTGTGGATGCCATGGAGCCAGCTGAAGGCATTCTTCTGATTGTGGAAAGTCTGACTATGGAAGCAAATGAAAGCGAAAACATTAGCATTTCACAGAGTGCTCTTACTGTCACCAGCGAAGAAACTGGCACAGATGAGCAGGCCAAGAAAATAGTTCTCATGTTCTTGGAACGACTATCACATCCTTTGGGCCTTAAGAAATCAAACAAACAGCAAAGGAACACTGAGATGGTCGCACGAATTTTGCCTTACTTGACATATGGTGAACCTGCTGCAATGGAAGCACTGATCCAGCATTTTAGCCCTTACTTGCAAGACTGGGGTGAATTTGACCGGTTGGAGAAACAACATGAAGACAATCCTAAAGACGAGAGCCTTGCTCAGCAAGCTGCCAAGCAGAGATTTTCCCTGGAAAATTTTGTTAGAGTTTCAGAGTCACTTAAGACAAGTTCCTGTGGAGAGAGACTAAAGGACATTATCCTAGAGAAGGGTATAACCAGTGTTGCAATTAGACATCTGAGCAATAGTTTTGCGGTTTCAGGGCAGGCTGGCTTTAAATCCAGTCCAGAATGGGCAATAGGTTTAAAACTGCCTTCTGTACCGCTTATATTGTCTATGCTGACAGGCTTGTCAATGGGGCATTTGGCCACCCAAAGGTGTATTGATGAGGGTGGAATCTTACCCCTGCTTCATGCTTTGGAAGGAGTCTCTGGAGAAAATGAAATTGGGGCAAGGGCTGAAAACTTGCTAGACACACTATCTAATAAAGAGGGAAAGGGAGATGGGTTCTTGGAGGAGAAGGTGTGTAGGTTGCGGCATGCAACTCGGGATGAAATGAGGCGTCGAGCTTTGAGGAAGAGAGAGGAGATGCTTCAGGTACATTTCCACTGAACCCTGTGCTGCATAGCAGACTTACCTATCTATCTATGCTAATAAAATTGGGGCTGGTTATTATTGTAGCAGCTTTTTTATTTGCTTTTCAATACCAAGAAAAAGTATATGGGTGTGATCTAGGACAACATCTGAATTCTGCAACTCCTACTTCTATTTTGGGGAATTGGGGTTAATGTTTGATGTTGAAAATAGCAGGTTCAGATAGGGTTGGTAATGGGAAGTTTGAAGAATAGGATTTAGGGTTTGATAAGCTTATAGGGATGTTTGCAAATCTGATTTGATCTAATATTTGGATCAATCACAGAGAAGTAGAACTGAAAAAATAGATTAAAGGGAAGAAAGTAGAAGATAAAGTTATTTGCTGATGCATGTTTGTACATTTAAAAGATAAAATAGACAATGATTATCTATATATGGAGGGATAATGTTTATTTAGGTTAGTAAGTGAAACTCTCAGGAGTGCAAAATTTATACATTATTTAGTTTTGGTTGGTGAAATTCTCCATTTTTTTTTCTTTGACATTGCCCTCCACTGTTTCCCTAGTATTGAGGCCAAGGAAACAAAATATGATACATAATACATTCTCCATATTGATGTTTCTTCCAAGAAAATGAAGAAATAATGGTGGGAACGTCTATTTGGTAATTGGAACAGGGACTTGGAATGCGACAGGAACTAGCTTCAGATGGTGGTGAGCGTATTGTTGTTGCTCGACCAATTCTTGAAGGTCTGGAAGATGTGGAGGAGGAGGAAGATGGGCTGGCATGCATGGTGTGCCGAGAGGGCTACAGCTTGAGGCCTACTGATTTGCTGGGTGTGTACTCCTACAGTAAGCGGGTGAACCTAGGTGTTGGCCCTTCAGGAGGTGCACGTGGGGAATATGTCTACACAACTGTGAGTTACTTTAATATCATTCATTTCCAATGCCATCAGGAGGCCAAAAGAGCAGATGCAGCTCTGAAGAATCCTAAGAAAGAGTGGGAAGGTGCAACCCTCAGAAATAATGAATCTCTTTGTAATTCCTTATTCCCTGTGAGAGGTCCTTCTGTTCCACCACAACAGTATAATCGCCATGTTGACCAGTATTGGGAAAACCTCAATTCTCTTGGACGTGCTGATGGAAGCAGGCTTCGACTGTTGACATACGACATTGTTCTGGTAAATAACTTTCTTTTACTTTTCTTCTACTCTTTTTATTTATTTATATATTGTATTTGGATACTGAGTTAAGGTTCTGCTTTTGAGTAATCTTTTAAGTACATACAAATACCCCTATGTTGAAGATTGATCCTGTCAAAGATTTCCTCTTGATATTATTTATGGCTGAACAAATTATTGGATGGTAAATAATGCCTAATAAGGTTTTGTTGAGAACTTTTTTATATATGTAATAATGCCAGTTGTGGTGGGTCACATATTGATTTGAATGAGTCATGTATTATTCTTTCATCAGTAATTCCTTTCTAACTTTTGTGGTTCTGTCACTTTAATATTTAGCTTTTTACCTTCCTGTACCTGATGTTCATGAATTTTCTGTCATGTAGATGCTTGCTCGATTTGCAACAGGGGCATCATTCAGTGCAGAAAGCAGAGGTGGAGGAAGGGAAAGCAACTCCAGATTTCTTCCTTTCATGACCCAAATGGCTTGTTACCTTCTTGATCAGGGAAATCCTTCTCAGCGCCGTAGCATGGCTAAAGCTGTCTCAGCATATTTAACCTCTTCCACTACAGATTCCCGCCCCTCCACGCCATCTGGAACACAACCTTCTGTGGGGACTGAAGAAACTGTACAATTTATGATGGTGAATTCACTTCTCTCAGAGTCCTACGAATCATGGTTGCAGCACCGATGCGCCTTCTTGCAGCGTGGAATTTATCATGCATACATGCAGCACACTCACGGCCGGTCAGCGGCTCGTGGATCATCCAATTCAGCAAAAGTAGAACCTGGAAGCTCTAGTAGAAGCCCTACCCCTGAATCAGAGGGTGCTGATGATCTATTGTCTATCATCCGACCGATGCTTGTCTACACTGGTTTAATTGAGCAGCTGCAGCATTTCTTCAAAGTTAAAAAATCAGCAAATGTGGCATCTGTAAAAGCTGAAGGAACTACTGCATCATTAGAAGGGGACGATGAAAGTGGAAGTGTAGAAGCTTGGGAGATTGTGATGAAAGAGAGACTATTGAATGTGAAGGAGATGGTAGGGTTTTCTAAGGAATGGCTCTCGTGGCTCGGTGACATAAATTCTGCTACTGATTTGCAGGAGGCCTTTGACGTCATCGGTGTTTTAGCTGATGTGTTATCTGGTGGAGTTACGCAGTGTGAGGATTTCGTGCATGCTGCAATAAATGCGGGGAAAAGCTGATGATCATTCTGAATCAGGGGCATTATGTGTATTTTTAGTTCAAAATTCTAGTTACAAACTTCCTTATTTTGATATGTGAATGAATGTGATAATGATATATGCCTGTTCTGTCCCCATGAATGAAGGGGTGAGAACTTAATATTATGTCTTGTTTGAGTCTGTAACACATACGCTCCTTAGGTAATGAAATTTGCTTTCCCCAAAGAAATGTCTCGCGGTGTCTTGAATCAAATTCATCAGTCTGCATATACAGCACATCGTACTTAAGTTCATCAAGTATCTTTACGAGCGAGACATTAAATGAGAGAAACGTCTGACTATATACGTGCCTCTTAAAAGATTCTAAAAAGTGAATTTAACAACACAATGTAATTGTTCAAGCTAATTAAATAATTGAGAATTCGATCAATCAATACCTTCAAAATCATAGTTACATTTGAATTATTATTGTAGTTGAGACATTTTTCCGGTGGTCGATCTTTTTATGTATTTATTGAATGTTGAACAAAACAGTAAAAAAGAAAAAGAAAAAGAAAATAGAAACTGATTGTTGAACAAAATAATAAAACAATGAAAAAGATAATAATAATGGAAACTGGAGTGGCATGCACAGTAGCACAAGGGAATAGCCGAATAAGTAAGTCGATATGATGGGTATTGTCTTTCATAAAAGCTTGCTCACCATCCGTTGGCCACTTCTGGCTAATGTTCTTTCGCTCCCTCTTGGCTAATGACTAATGTTCTTTCATTCCCTCCATAGAATTTGAATTTTAAATTTGGATGCTTGAAGGCTCAATTCTGAAAGCTCAAAAAAAAAAAAAAAAACCAAAAAAAAAAAAAAAACACACATCCATAGAAATTGTGTGTAAAAAGAACAAAAAGTATATAAATCTAAGTAAGTAAGTATAAATGTCTTGCTTCTCTTTAACTTTTTGTGTATACTTATTTCTCTTTTAACTTTCTCTTTTGGTGTGTGTGAAAAAATTCTCTTTTAATTTTCTCTTTTGGTGCGTGTGAAGAGATTAGAGAAAAAAGAATAAGAAGTATATAAATCTAAGTAAGCAAACATAAGTGCCTTACCTTCTTACTTTTCTTTATCTTTTGTTTTCTTTTGTGTTGGAAAATGTTTATATTTTGGCACAATGTCATGATCATAATTTGATGAAATAATAATGAACATATTTCAACTTTGAAATGTAACACACTTTGGTCCTATATATTGTGTAACATATCCTATAGAGGAGTAAAGAATCCCATAAATCAATGAAAAAAAAAATAGAGGCTAGACATGCTAAATTTAAATAATAATAAAAAGGTTAGGAAGAAGTTTAGACATGGATAAAACTTTATATATATATATATATAGAGAGAGAGAGAGAGAGAGAGAGAAGTATATAAATCTAAGCAAGCAAGCATAAATGCCTTGCGTACTTGCTTTTATTTAACTTTCTCTTTTGTTTTCTTATGTATTAGAGAATGTTTTTCTTTTTTGGTACAATGGTATGATTATAAATTAATCAAAAGTGACAACTGAAATGAGAACGCATTACCATCTAGGTAGGGATAATCTTAATCTCAATACTCTCCAACATTCAAACCTTGGAATAAACATAAACACAGACAAAAATGCCTGAAATATTGAGATAATATTCATATGGAAGTTCAATCAATTTTACTTTTAGATAGGTAAGTTGCACACTAATCTGATTGGCTTCGATCTCACTACCACATATCCTTCACCTTATTCTTGCTGGAAATGTGATGCCATCAGACTAGATAGAGCTCATTGGCACACTGGAGTTTGATGATGACAGCCTCAATCAAGCCACCAAGTGATTGGAATTTTTTGTGATCTATAATCTATGGCTGTCAGTCCCTAAGAACTGCTAGATTAACCGTACCATATATCAAAACACAGATCAGCAGGTATTTAAGACTTTTCCATTGCCTAAAAAACTATGGCGATTGTAA
Organism: Notholithocarpus densiflorus; assembly: GCA_030021035.2. Classification (NCBI taxonomy): domain Eukaryota; kingdom Viridiplantae; phylum Streptophyta; class Magnoliopsida; order Fagales; family Fagaceae; genus Notholithocarpus; species Notholithocarpus densiflorus. Next base: position 4,509,143 of record JARYZH020000009.1, on the reverse strand, counting down.
AGGCGTTCTAAAAATTGAAGAAAGATATTGCTTAGTAAATTTATCAACACGATTTAATTGCCCAAATTAATTAAATAATTGTGAATTTGGTCAATCAATACCTTCAAAATTATAACTATATTATTCTTAACAATTTATATTTAATTATTATTGTAGTTGAAGACAAGTTTTTCGGATAGATTTTTTTTTTTTTTTTTAAATTGAATATTGAACAAAACAGTAAAAAAAATAAAAAACTGATTGTTGAACAAAATAATAATAATGGGAAGTTGGAAACTGGAGTGGCATGCACAGTAGCAAAAGGGAGTAACCGAATGAGTAAATCCATGAGTATATCGTCTTTCAAAAAAGCTTGCTCACTATGGCCACTTTTGGCTAATGTTCTTTCACCCCCTCCGTAGAATTTCAATTTCGAATTTGGATCGAATGCTTGAAAATTTCAATCCTAAAACTACTATGGATGTGTATTGTATTGTGTGTGTAAAGACTAAAGAGAACAAAATATATATATATATATATATAAATCTAAATAAGCAAGCATAAGTGCCTTGCTTACTTGCCTCTCTTTAACTTTTTGCGCACACTTATTTCTCTGACTTTCTCTTTCGGTGTGTGTTGAAGAGATTCTCTTTAAGTTTCTCTTTTGGTGTGTGTGAAGATATTAGAGAAAACAAAACAAAAAATATATAAATCTAAGTAAGCAAGCAAGCATAAATTCCTTGCCTACTTGCTTCTCTTTAACTTTCTTTTTTGTTTTCTTTTGTGTTAGAGAAGGTTTTTCTTTTGGCACAATGTTATGATCATACTTTGATGAAATAATAAGGAACATATTTGAACCTTAAAATGTAATATACTCTAGTCCTATATATTGTGTAAGCAATCTTAAGTGTGCATAACCTAGATATAGAGGAGTAAAGAATCTCATAATTCAATTAAAAAATAAAATGCTAGTATGGACATGTTAAATTACAAAATTCTACACATGGATAAAAGTCATAAAACTATATATATATATATATATAGAGAGAGAGAGAGAGAGAGAGAAAGAGAGAGAAAAGTATATAAATCTAAGTAAACAAGCATAAGTGTCTTGCTTTTATTTAACTTTCTCTTTTGTTTTCTTTTGTATTAGAGAATGCGCTTTTTTTTTTTTTTTTTTTTTAGCATAACGGGGTCATAAAAAATTGACAAAATTATAAGGAACCTATTTCAACCTTAAAAAGTAATTACTCTAAGTCCTATATATAGCATAAGTATTACATGAGCTACTGAGCTTAATTTTAAGAAAATTGAAAATTGGGCTAACTTGGAAGCTTCCAAAGAGTGTTTGGAAGTCAAATTTGGATTTTTTTTTTTTTTTTTCCCTGTAAGTACTGATGGCTACTTCTGCAACTTCACTCAATTTGTGTGTGTTTCCTATTAATGTTCATAAATAATTGATTGGTTTGCTCACTTAAAATTTGTCATGTAGATGCAGTAATTTTGGGAGTTTGGTAACAAGTGGTCCATTTCCCATTGTTGAGCGTTTTCCCAGTTATTAAGCTATTGATTTGCATTGATTCGTGAGGTATATTATTGATAAACGAGGTTTGGTTTATGTTAATTCCTAAATATTAATGACATCTTTCACCATGATTCTTAACAATTTATAATAATAAGCCTCGCTCTCAAATAAATGGTCAACAATCTATAATCTATGGCTATCAGTCCCTAAGAGCTGCTAGATTAACCGTACCATATATCAACACAGATCAGATACTAAAATGAAAACTGATTGTTGAACAAAATAATAATAATGGAAACTGGAGTGGCATGCACAGTAACACAAGGGAATAACCGAATATAAGTAAGTGGATGAGTCTATCGTGTTTCGTAAAGCTTGATCACTATCCGTTGGCCACTTCTGGCTAATGTTCTTTCACTCCCTCCGAAGAATTTGAATTTCAAATTTGGATGGAATGCTCTAAAATCTCAATTCTTATGGATGTTTGTTGTGTGCACAAAAAGAACAAAAAGTATATAAGTGTAAGTAAGCAAGCATAACTGCTTTGCCCACTTGCTTCTTTTCAACTTTTTACGCGCACTTATTTTTTTTAACTTTCTTTTTTGGTGTGCATGAAGAGATTCTCTTTTAACTTTCACTTTTAGTGTGTGTGAAGATATTAGAGAAAATATAACAAAAAGTATATAAATCTAAGTAAGCAAGCAAGCATAAGTTCCTTGCCTACTTGCTTCTCTTTAACTCTCTTTTGTTTTCTTTTGTGTTGGAGAAGGTTTTTCTTTTGACACAATGTTATAATCATAATTTGATGAAATAATAAGGAACATATTTGAACCTTAAAATGTAATATACTCTAGTCCTATATATTGTGTAAGCAATCTTAAGTTTGTATAACCTAGATATATAGGAGTAAAGAATCTCATAATTCAATGAGAAAATAAAATGCTAATATGGACATGTTAAATTAAAAAATTCTACATATGGATAAAACTATATATATATATATATATAGAGAGAGAGAGAGAGAGAGAGAAGAATATAAATCTAAGTAAGCAAACATAAGTGTCTTGCTTTTATTTAACTCTCTTTTGTTTTCTTTTGTATTAGAGAAAATTTTTCTTTTTTGGCACAATAGCATGATCAATAATTAACAAAATTATAAGGAACATATTTCAACCTTAAAAAGTAAGAACCTCTAAGTCCTATATATAGCATAAGTATTAAATGAGCTACTGAGCATAATTTTAACAAAATTGAAAATTGGGCTAACTTGGAAGCTTCCCAAAGGGTGTTTGGAAGTCAAATTTGGATTTTTTTTCCCCCCCTGTAAGTACTGATGGCTACTTCTGCAACTTCACTCGATTTGTGTGTGTTTCCTATTACTGTTCATAAATAGGTGATTGGTTTGCTCACTTAAAATTTGTCATGTAGATGCAGTAAATTTTGGGAGTTCGTAACAATTGGTCCATTTCCCATTGTTGAGCGTTTTCCCAGTTATTAAGCTGTTGATTTGCATTTGATTCGTGAGGTATATTATTGCTAAACGAGGTTTGGGTTATGTTAATTCCTAAATATCGATGACATCTTTTACGTGATTCTTAACAATTTATAATAGCAAGTCTCGCTCTCAAATAAATGATTAACAAATTTTTCATGAGTCCAAAGCTGTTCATATATGACCTTATAATCAAGAGTGGTACTAGGACACTGTAGAATTCACATATTCACAATAGTCACATCACTTGAGCCAGTCACTTATGTGACCTGCTGTGAGCCTGTGAGATGATAGTGAATTTGGTGTCTAGCAATTTCAACATTTTGCATCACCAAACATATCAGAATATGGCCACGCCCTAATGACAATGGTTAGCTATGGCTCTTATGGATGGTTTTGCTTCACAAGTCCAATACCAACATCTGTAATAGAGAATATATATTGAGGAAAAAAACGTTGTTATGCAGATTGCATTTTGCATATATTGCAATTGTATGCATTAAAGTAAATATGCATAATAAGTATATAAATCTAAGTAAGCAATCATAAGTATCTTGTCTACTTGCTTTTTTTTAACTTTTTGGACACACTTGTTTCTCTTTAACTTTCTCTTTTGGCGTGTATGAAGAGATTCTCTTTAACTTTTTCTTTTGGTGTGTGTGTGAAGATATTAGAGAAAACAGAACAGTAAGTATATAAATCTAAGTAAGCAAGCATAAGTATTTTGTCTACTTGCTTCTCTTTTAATTTTCTCTTTTGTTTTCTTTTGTGTTGGAAAAAGTTTTTCTTCATGATCAAAATTTGATGAATTAATAAGAAACATATTTCAACCTTAAAATGTAATACACTCTAGTCCTATATATTGTGTAAGCTATCTTAGGTGTGTATATCCTAGATATAGAGGAGTAAAGAATCTCATAATTCAATGAGAAAATAAAATGCTAGTATGGACATGTTTAATTTAAATAAAATAAAATAAAAAGTTAGGAAGAAGTCTAGACATGGATAAAACTATATATATATAGAGAGAGAGAAGTATATAAATCTAAGTAAGGAAGCATAAATATCTTGCGTACTTGCTTTTATTTATCTTTCTCTTTTGTTTTAAAAGTTTTCTTTTTTGGCACAATGGCATGATTATAAATTGACTAAATTTTAAGGAACATATTTCAACCTTAAAAGCTAAGATGAGTTACTATATATAGCATAACTTGAACAAAATTGAAAATGGTGGAAGCTTCCCAAAGAGTGTTTGGAAGTCAAATTTGGATTTTTTTTTTCCTTGGAAGTAGTGATGGCTACTTCTGCAACTTCACTAATGTGTTGTGTGTTTCTTATTAATGTTGATAAATAGTTGGTTGGTTTGCTCACTTAAAATTTGCCATGAAGATGTTAAATGCAGTAAATTTTGGGAGCTTCGTAACAAGTGGTCCATTTCCCATTGTTAGAGCGTTTTCCCAGTTATTAAGTTGTTGATATGCATTTGATTTAACAAGTATCTTTAGGAGATTCGTGAGGCATATTATTGCTAAATGAGGCTCGGTTCATGTTAACAATTTACGTAATTGAAATTAATTTCCTAAATATTAATTACATCTTTTACCATGATTCTTAACAATTTATAATAATAAGTCTCGCTCTCAAATAAATGGTAAACGAACTTTTCAAGAGTCCAAAGCTGTTCACATCGCTTGGGCCAGTCATTTATGTGACCTGCTGTGAGCCTGTGAGATGATAGTGAATTTGGTGTCTAGCAATTTCAACAAATTGCATCACCAAACATATCAGAATATGCCCACGCCCTAATGACAAAGGTTAACAATGGCTCTTATGGATGTTTTTGCTTCACAAGTCCAATGCCAATATCTGTAATAGAGAAGATACATTGAGGAAAAAGAACATTGTTATGCTGATTGCATTTTACATATATCGCAACTGTATGCATTAATTAATATCTATGACCATCAAGTATCTTTGCAAAATCTGATATATGATCACTATCTCCAGTAACCAAATTCTTCTATACATCATAATCAGAAGTTATGAAGACAGGAAAAATTTTCAAATGAAAAATCGCATTGTTCAAAGATCACTACCAACTTACACAAAATCCAGTGCTACACTCAGGTCATTGCATCATAGTCGTCCAACTGATCATTGTACTCCTGCACCTTTCTCTTTATCTTGGATGAATCTACCCATGTAATGAAGTCTTCCATGTTCCTAGTTACAAGGAATGCTGGGTCAGTAACCGTCTCTGGACCCACTCGAACGTGTCCTTGCTCAATGTATGTGATAGCTTCTTTCAAGTGCTCACAAAACTTCATTCGCACCAAAACAGTTGAGAGCCTACGCCTACAAGGACAGATACACAACATCCTTTTCAAGAGCATGACCTTACAAGAAACTTATAATGGCCTTATTCTAAATCCTTTCTATTTAGTATTTACACTCTCAAAATCAGACAAAAGTCTCAAGGTTGCTTGAGATCATGCATGAGCACTCACCAATGGTGGGCTTCATGGGAATAGGCCATTCTTCTAAGAATTGTGAATTGCATGAGATATAATCCACACATTCTAATAAGCCATGCAATGTAAACAGGCATCATCTCTTTATTTATTTATTTAATGTGAACAGGCATTGTCTCAAGATGAACTCTCTGACCCAATGTAATGTGGCTTATGATACAACATTCCAATGTGACCAGAATAGTGAGTGCCACTAAGAAAGTGCAATACAAGTCTTCACAATATCAACAATCTTTCTTTTTCTTTTATCCTAGGACTAGTAAATATTTTGTAATTTATTGATTGTTTGGTAAAGACTAGCAAACCCTCATTCTTTCTTAACACCCTATACTAATAGGGTGGGTGTGCCACATGGCCCAAAGGCCATTGGCAGAAGTTGTTTGAAACTTAGAATCAATTTCAATATACTCAACCTTTTTATTTTAAAAGTCAATTGCATTGTATTTAACTATTATTGTTTATTGAGTCTCAATCATGATTACTCCCGAAATCCATTGTAATCTGTCCTTTAATTAATAATTATAATTAATGCCAGCAAGTTTATGCTTATCCAACTTCTCTTGATTGAGGAGTTACTAAAACCCACTCTCGAGAAAAAAAAAAAAAAATAGCATGAACACTTAATTAAGGGTTCAATCTGCAGCAACAATAGTGAAAATGAATAGCATGACTGTTTTTTTTTATATAAGATAAGTTTTATTAAATGTAAAAAAATAAAATACACAGGGGGTATAGTAGATGAACAGCATAGCTAATAGCATAACTTTTTATTTTTCCTATATTCGTGGTGGAGACTCCCTATGTGAATAAAACATGTAGCTACACCTTCCCTTACTTTTAAGGTAAGGGAGAGCTGTCCTAAAACTAAGCAGAAAGATATTTTTATTTTCAGAAGCTTTTGCTTACCTAAAGAAGGATGACACTGTTATACGTTCACACACTTTTAGAACATCAATGTTGTGCTTGGATGGTAGTACACCAATGTTGTACCTGTCATTGAGAAAACACACACATAGCAGTCAACAGAAACCCTTCAATAATGAGTGACAACTCAAATGAGAACGTATTACCATCCAGATAAGGATAATCTTAGTCAGAACTATAGTTCTCAATACCCTCCAATTAAACATTCAATCCCTGGAAAAAACATAAACACAGACAAGAAGGCCCAAAATATTGAGATAATATTCATATGGAAGTTCAATCATTTTTATTTTTAGATTGGTAAGTTGCACACTAATCTGATTGGATTTGATCTCATAACCACATCCTTCACCTTATTTTTGTGGGAAAGGTGTGCCATCAGACTGGAGCTCATTGGCACACTAGAGTTTGATGATGACAGCATCAATCAAGCCACACAGTGATTGGAATTTTTGTGATCTATAATCTATGGTTATCAGTCCCTAAGAGCTGCTAGTTTAACCGTACCATATATCAACACAGATCAGATATTAAAGACTTTGGCACCATTGCCTAAAAAACTATGATGATGTAAAAGGAGTTCTAAAAGCTGAAGGAAAGATATTGCTTAGACAGCTCAAGACACCTTCTGCATTACAAAGAGGACACTTAAAAGCCCACCTAAAACAGTGATGGTTAGGTGATTAATCTGCCTTCATACCCTGAGGCTGCTGTGGTGCAAATGTACAACCCCAACAGGAGAAATGGGAAACATGATAGAAGTTGATAACACAGCTAAGAGATGCTTTCATGGATGTCACATAAATAGCCTTTTAGAAGAAATTTCTAAATCAGCAAAAAAATATACGCATTCCCCTCAACTAAACAGAAATTTCCAGTATATTACCACTGACGGATGGGATAATCTGATCAAGCACATATAACTATTTAAATTTATTACATCAATAACATCAAAAAATTTCCCCCTTTAGGTGGGGGAGGACAAATAATGTCAATAACTTCATGGTGATTTGGACCATTGGGTTAATCATGCACACTTATAAGTTAATCATGTTTAACAATATGCCTTTTTTTTTTTTTTAATATAAGTTTTGGCCCTAAGGGGAGGAGGAGGAGGAAGAGAAATTTGAACTATTGACCTCTGCTTCACGAGGCGTAGTCCCCATTCAATTATGCTATCTCTTAGGTTATTTCAAGGATTTGCCATTCGGTATTATACCTTATACTACAAGTTAAAAGCAAAATAACCATAAACCATGCCAAATTCAAATCAGTGTACACAATAATGGATTTTACCAGACTATTTTTATTAAATTTTTTAATCATGTTGATTAAAACAATAACAAATAGCTAGGACGCATCGACACTTCATTTTCATTCAGGGTGCCATACCCGCGTCTGTATCCATACCCTTGTCCCGTGTCCGTATCTGTTCCACTCCTCTAATTTCACTCACATCACATCTCAAATGTAACAAGTACATAATCTAAACATGGAGTATATCAACAACTAACAAACCAATATGAACAAATTGCAAGGCACAAAATTTACCCAAAAAAAAAAAAAATGATAAACAAAAAGCCCCATTTTTCTTTTTAAAGAAAAAGAGAACTCACAGCTTTTCGAGTAGTAAATCAGTGAATTGAATCCGAGAAGGGTCATTGTGGTCCATCTTCATCAAAACGTTGATTAGTTTCTGCACCATACGGCACAAACCCGAATACCTCTTGTAATCGTCGCGGTGAGTAGCATGGTACCGTTGCATTACAAAGGCTTCTCTGTGCCCATCTTCTTTCTTCCACTCCAGAAAATTCACCTTCTTCAACAGCTTCTTCTCATGATACTTCAGCTTCCTCATACTTTTGAAATTTCACACACACACACACACACACACAGAATGAGTGAGTTTGAATGGTAAATTGGTTTGGGAATAATGGGGCTCTCTCAGAACTCAGAAGAAAGAAACTGAGTTAATGTTCAATAAGGCAGGGTTTAGGGTTTTGCTTAACGACGCCGTTTTCTATACAGGAAGAAACGGCGTAGTTTTATGCCAAACCCTACATTTTTTTTTTTTTTTTTTGAACGAATGGTAGAAAATGCCAAACCCTACATTAGATCGATGTCATTTAGTAAGAACCAATACGGCACCGTTTTTTCGTTCCCTCAGAACCGGTCCGGTTCTCGGTTTTCATAGTTGAACCGGAGGTTTTGACTGGTTTTTTGAAATATTTTCAGGTTTTTAAGTTCCTGAAACAATGATAAAGAGGCCCAATGAGCCAGCCCAGTGCAATTATTATGTTGACAAAATAGCCTTATTATATAATCTGGGTTGTATTTTATAGATTTTGAAATGGCCCATTTCTACTCTAACTTGTGCCGTCAAAGATGGCCTCAAATTGCCAAACAGATATAACCCGTAAATTACAGTAAATCAATAAGCTCTAACCAAAAAAGAGGAAAAAAAATAGTGATGTTATAGCACTTGCTTCAATGTATGCAAAATGCTGTAAATGCAAAATTTTGGCTAACTAACCCTAAAAGTCACTTGCATCAGTTTGTCTAAAATATGCGTCTCTTATCCAATATTAATTCTAGCTACAAGCTTGTAATAATTGTACAAATTTACATAATTATTGTGTATTTTTTTTTTCTTTTCTTGCATTTCTTGATAATGGATGAAGAGACTGAACGGTGATTGTGGTGCGTAAAGGGGAGAAACTTTTTTTAAAAAAAATCAAGAAAAAAATTTAAATTTTAATAAAATAAATAATTTAATGTGTATTTTTAAAAAGTGGATATATAAAATAGAAAAAGTAAGTTCTTATGTTAAAATAAACATAAATTTTACTAAAAATGTTAAATTTATCATTGTGAGATCAAATGAAAACCCACCTCACCCCTTCTGCCTAATATACTGTTGTAAAACGCGTTTGAGACAATTGGCATTAAAAAGAATGAATTTTGTATGGAATGTTAACACCCCCAAAAAAACAGTTCTCTTTGTAAATTAAGATTAAAGAACTTGTAAAAAACAAAAACAGAAAAAAGGTAAAGAACTTCTATAAAAAGATTGAGCTATATGGATAAGATGATTTATTTATTTTTAATTAAAGACAATATGGATAAGATGATTTTAATCCTTGATATATGAAGCTAGTTCGGGATTTGTGTAGAAAGTAGAAATATACTCCGTACAGTTTTGCATTAAAGAGTTTTAACTAAAAATAGTTCTAATACTTATTTGATAATATACTGTGATAAACTACTTTAAAGTGATACTAACCTCTTTACAAGTGCGTTGTGTGTGTGATGAGACTTTTTTGGGTTTAGTGTTATAATTTTCTATTCATCTCAATTTGAGATGTTTCTCTCTTCTATCTAATTTTATCACACATAGTGATTTTTATTTTGGACATAGAAAATACATTCATTAAAATGAAAAAAAAAAAGTAGTACAAATAGATGTGAAGAGAAAACAATTCAAACACCAACATAAATAAATCATTAAAAAAATGGAGTACATTAAAAATCACATTTTTTTAATAATTCAAAAATAAAAAAGAAGAGATTTGAAAAAAAAAATACAAAAACCAAAAAAAAAAAAAAACATGAGATTATAATTTAGAAGAAAAGAGAGAGAGAGAGAGAGAGAGAGAGAGAGAGAGAGAGAGAGAGAGAGAGAGAAACGTTTAAGTCTTGATAAAGGGGAAAAAAGGAGAAGAAAAAAAAAGTAAAAATGTTAGGCTTAGTGGTCCTATTTTATGGCCAAAAAAAAATGTCTTTATTTTTTATATATAATTTTTATTTTAAGAATCTAATTTATAAGTGGATAAAGCAATTTGAAAATCTACAGAAGAGTAACCCTATTTTTTAGGCCGTGTTTTAGTGGGAATTAAAGTTGTATTTTTACCGGATTATCCTTTAGTTTTGTTTGTACTTAAACATAGGGGTGTAGTGGCATTTTTAACCAAAAAAATGAGGATCCCAAACAGGGGAATCCCATTAAATAATAGTGTACAGATAAAGGGGAAAAAAAGGAGAAGAAAAAAAAAAGTGAAAACATTGGGCTTAGTGGTCCTATTTTATAGCTAACAAAAAAAAAAAAAAAAAAAAAAACTTGTGTTTTTATTTTTTATATATAATTTTTATTTTGAGAATTTAATTTATAAGTGGATAAAAAAATTTAAAAATCAACAGGAAAGTAACTCTATTTTTTAGGCAATGTTTTAGTGAGAGTTATAGAGTTGTATTTTTACTAGATTATTCTTTAGTTTTGTCTGTACTTAAACATAGGGGTATAAGGGCATTTTTGAACAAAAAAAATTGAGGATTCCAAATATGGGAAGCCCCTTAAATAGTAGTATAAATACTTTTTGTAACCAAATTGATTAAAAAAAAACTTTTAGCTTGAGAAATGATACAAAAAAAGTATAATAAAAGTGTTTTGTATTATGGGTTTGGTTAATGGGTGCCCTTAGGATATTTGTTAATTGACAATTTTAGAAAAACTTTTATACCACTTTCATGAGAAATATAAAAAGCAGTCAAAAAATTAGATGTTTATTTCTTTTTCAATAAAAAGTTTCTAAAAATATTTTCTAAACCAATACTATTAAGGCATCCATTAACTTTTCCCTTGTATTTTAATGTTTTAAACTTGAATTGAATCTAATTAATTCAATTAATTACCAATGTTTCTTTTTGTTTTTTGTTTTTGTTTTTTTTTTTTTTATACAAGATAGAATTTCTACTCTAGCCTAATCTAAGTGTATATGTGTGTAAAGCTCCCTCCTGGAGACTTGAACCCCCGCCCTTGCCCTCAATACCCCACAAGCATTTATACTTGTGGAGTGACCACCGCATCAAGAGTGCGTGGTGGTAATTACTAATGTTTCTTATTATTAATTCTCTCTCTCTCAAAATGGGTAGGCATTAGTTGTCATTGTGAAAAACAAGTATTGGTATTTATGTCAATTCATTATTTCTATTAAAGGTTGGAATAATGTACTCAAGATATTTAATGAGGAAAGTTGAGATTTCAGCTTTACCTTAAGGTTGTTTTTCAGCTTTAGGTCTTTAGGAGGGGAGAAAAAGCTCTTTACCAAACCAAAGTAGTCAAAAGGGTGGCAAATTTTTTCGAAAAACTTTAAAGCTCTTTTTTTCCCTCTAAAAAATAATGTAGGGCCATAAATTAAGAGTAGAATTACTAAATAACCCTTTGATATATATATATATATATGTGTATATATATATATATATAATATGCTACTAACTTTGTAGCTTGAATCCTTTCCCATCTAGACTCCCAAACACCTCGTGTATGAAGAGGTACTAATTAATCCGTTTGATATAGTTCATTTTTAAGATTTTTGAAAATGTGATTGTTGAGAAATTATGTACCTAAAAAATGTGGAATTTAAAAATACAATCAATAATATAAGCAAAAATCTCAACCATGGTAGCTTAAAATTCAGCCAGGTGGCGTATTTTATTATTTTTATTTATTTATTTAGGCTTCTATCTCATCAAAATTTAGCATTTATGTCAAAATATTAATTGATGTAGATGCATTTATTTCAATGTATTGATAAGGTTTAAAGAATTTATATGCTTCGCTCTCTCTCCACATGCCCCCACATACATACATATATGTAAAAATACAATTTACACCCTCTAAGTTTGGTAAATTGTCAATTTAGTTACTAAGCTTAAAATTTGTTATTTTAAATTTTTAATTCGTTTAACACCCTAGTAGCCAAAGGTTTATATTGTGTAATGCATTTTTAGAGAATTAAACAAATTTAAACAAAAGCCAACAAAAACAATTTAACACACAATCAAAAATATAAAAATAATAATTATGTTCTTAAGTTGAAAATAAATTAAATGTTTGACAATTTACACAAACAAAATTACAATAGGTTTATATTCTAAATTATATTAATCTTAAAAATTTACATTTTTCCGATTTCTAATGACATGTAAATAATTGAAGCTCATTTCTCAAATAGTATAATATTTAATGAGTAGTATAAATTTGTCATAAAAATAATTTATTATGAAATATTTCAAAATGAACTTATAATATACACACGCATCGCGTGCAACATCGGCTGATACTTTTAAAAAGTGTAGTATGGAGAAAAGTGATCAAACAACCATGTTTCATTTACTTTTTTTACACTTCAGAACATAATTTGTGATTCATTAATCACATGCACGTAAGATATACTCTTTTCTACATCATATTATATTATAATACTGTGTCTTTTGTTAATAATTAAAGAAGTCATTGATTAAAGGGATAACTTGGGACAAAGTTTAAAGTTAAGGAGACAAAAACGTATTGAGAAAAGGAAAAAAAAAAAAAAAAACTTTCTATCAAAAAAGAAGAAAAAAAGAAAGAACTTTCGTTTCTGTTTTTCATTCTTGGATCATCAATCCAAGCTCAATGACCTTTTTTTTTTTTAACTCAGTAACAATATAACCATCACAGACTTAAAAATTGATCAAACATCTTTGTGTAATTGGTAATAGTAAACTATCCACCACCTAATTGAATAAGATACTACGAAAACTTTGGTGGTATGTCTCAACTCTCGATGGTATACCATACCAGAGGTGGGTGCAAAACTCATCTTTCGAACTCACTAGTTAATAGCAGTATCCTTCTTCGATAGTGGTACTATAGAACTCATTCAAGATAATCATAGCATATAGAAGTGAAAATTAGCTAATACACTAATAAGTAATAACAATAATAAAAAATGATGAATGGTGAAGAAGTTTTCACTTTTCACCTTGGTAGACGTGAATTATAACCCAATGAATAATTAAGATGACAGCAGTGAGCACCATGAGATTTCCCTATCAAGAGGAGAGGACAAAACCTTCGTAAATTTTGGAATTGGAAGGAAACAGAATTCACATGTGAGAGTTAAGAGCCCCTGCAAAATTTTCAATTAAAGTTACCACTAGATCCAAAGTCCTTTTTTTTGTGTACCATACTATGTATGTCAAGCACTGTTCATTATTGCAAGGGTCAATTCATGATAATTCCACCCCTCACTACTTGCTTAAATTGCACCAAATAACAAGTGAAGGTGTGTTTGTAGGAAATTCTAACTTGAATGCTCTTGATTAATTCTATGTGTAGACCTTATTGGTAGGAGAAACAATCAAATTGTAGTTTTTCATTGCTTTAGATAATAAAAAAACCAAAAACAAAAACAAAAACCTATTCAAGATATGTTTCATTTACAAATAGATAACCACAATGTGCACTAAGTGAGTCGGAAGAATTCTAGTCTGGTGTGAATATGATGGGCATAGAGATAGAATGAATATTGTTTGTCAGTGACAATCTCCTTTGTCTCAAATTTCTTTCTTTCTTTATTCTAGAAAATTGGAAGTATTGCAATTTTGACCTCGTGGCTCATTTTTTATACAACTCAGAGAAAAACAAAGACTATGATAAATTGATAAGGATGCAAAGTGCAGCATTGTAGACCCCTCTCACGTGCTATTTTAGTATTTAAGGATGCAAAGTGCAGCATCAGCTATGACAATATTAACAATCAATCACGGGCATTTGTAGCCATTGTAAGTTCCAAAAACCATTTCTCTCTAAAAGTACATTGTGGTCTTCAAATTTTCAAATTGGAGAGTATGAGGTTGTGCCATGTAGTGCATTCTTTGAAGTTTTTATTATTATTTAGTTTTCTACTTCAACAAAGTTTGCATTAATATTAAAGTATTAATTCGTTGAATTAGCCAATAAAGTAAATGCATATATTAATTATCTATTGTTGTACATTAATTATTTATATTAAATGAATTTATATAATTATTTTTTATAAACTCTATATAGAAAATAATTTTTAGTTGGAATAATAATAATAAATTTAGAATATGACATTCTTATTCATGTTTAGTTGTTTTGACAACAATTGTTCAAAAGCCATAAAAAAATTAAATATTTGCGAATTCACTAAAATTAATCTTAATCCTTTAAATTTCCTAACTCCTTTGTGTGTGTGCGCGTGTGTGTATGTGTGTGTGCGGAACTAACACTGTAATATGTATTTTATGTGATTAGAAAGATTACTAATATAATAAATATGTTTTTTATATTAATTATTTTAAGCATAATAAAATTTTAATATCATTTTTTCTAAGGTTTATTTGAGAAACAATTGGTTTTTTTATGTGAGAAACAATTGATTTGAAATATGAGATTTTTACTCAAATTTAGTTGTTTTTTGCAACAATTGAAACCATGTCCAACAAAAAGGTGAAAATATTTTTAGTAACACACAATCAAGAATGTAAAAAATATATAATTGAAGGATATATGCATTTTTTAGTAGGCATGAAACATGCCTATCTATATTAGCTACTATATCATGCAATTTTCAATTTGTAAACACATATATATAGTATGATCAAATCACTATATTACTCTTACTGTATTTCTATTTTGTCTATATATAACATAATTAAAGATTACAATTTTTTACAATGAAATTTATTGAAATATCTTTTTTATACATCGATAGTTGGGAGTGGAGATCTGAATCCTGAATGTTTCGATTAGAAATTGAGGTGTCAATCAGTTAAGTTACAAGATTTTGGCAAAACTTATTGAAATGTTAGAGAAAATTAATAATAAGTTACACTTATTGAAATATTAGAGAAAACTAATAATAAGTTGCATCGCACATCGTGCGGGAACTCGACTAGTTGTACTAATTAGAACCCCAAATCCCTTATTTAAAGATAAGAGCATTTACTAGGTGAACTAATTACAACCCACATGTAAAAATCTGTAGCTTGGCTCATTAATCTACTTATTTTTTTTTTTTTTTTTGAAGTCCATTAATTAATCTACTTGATAATACTCTTAGTATTCATACATTAGGTATTAAATTATCTCAATTATTGTTGTTGCAACAGAAGATGCGGATTGTGAGGTAAAAAGTGTACTACAGGTTGATAAAAATTTAATATATCACAATCGAAATCCACCAGCAGACATAGATAATTATCCCTTCTAGCACTAGTAACAGTACTTATTCTTTCCTGATATCTTTCATGGTTGTTGTGGATGTGAACTGGAAACAGTATTGCTTATCAAATCACGAAATTTTTGCTTATCTCTGTATCTGTCTCAAATGGAAATATTACCTTCTTGAACATAATAAAGCTTTCCTCTTTTTTAACTGTAGTTCTACTTTTGGCATTCCAAAAACAAAACAAAAAAAAAAAAAAAAAATTTCTACAACAATTCAATATGCAAAAAAAAAAAAAAATATATATATATATATATATATATAGACACACACGTAATTCTGTTTTAAAATAGTACTCCTACTATTTAACAATATTTTTATTTAAATTTGAATATCAATGAGGAATAATATTATAATTTATAGTATATAAAACCTTATAAAATAATATTGAGCGTAATTACCACACTTACACAATATTAAAATAAAATATAGAACCCATTATAATATAAATATATATATATATTTATATATATAAACACACTAGTGAGCAGGGACAGAGATAGAACTTTGAGCAAGGGAGGACGGCTTTACTGTAAGTTGTGTGCAGAGGTTTCAACCTCTCACTTTACTACTACTTAACTGCTGAGAATTTTTATTTTTTTGTGTGAGGGTAAAAACAAAATTATTTTTTTTTAGAATTTTTTAAAGGGCATGGTTGTTTATTTTATATAAAATTAGTTAATTGAGCTTAATATTTTTAGTTTTACTATGGTCATTTTTGTTATTGAGCTTTTTTTTTTTTTTTTATAAGATAGAATTTCTACTTTATTATAATCTAAGTGTATATGTGTGTGAAGCTCACTTCTAGAAACTTGAACCCCAGCCCTTACCCCTCATACCCCATACCCCACAAGCACTTATACTTGTGGAGTGACCATTGCATCAAGGGTGCGCGGTAGTGAGTTCTTTTTGGGAGCTTGTATATTTTGTTTTAGATTTTAGATCTATAAATTTTGTTATGGTCACTAAAATGAGGAAAATGCTAGAGTTACAAGCTTTTTTATAAATTACTGATATGATAAATGGTTACTAGTAAGTAAAAAAATGATGTGAGTGGTGAGCCCATTATGCGAACCAATAAGAATTTGTTACCAAAACCATTTGTAAAAATGTTGTAAAAATGTTTGTGAGATAGCATTACGCTTAAAAGAATCAATGATATTGTTTAAGGGAAACAAAATGTAATTTTATCTAACAAAATTGTTAAATTTAGTACACATATATATAATAATATTTTTTTAAAAAAAATTTGGGGGGGGGGGGGGTGGAATGTCCAATGCTAGTTCCGTCCCTGCTAGTGCGAGTCTCGTGTGTTGCACGGCTTTAATCATGAATTTTCTTTATCTATATATATAATATTAGAGAAATAATAACTAAATGAGTTATTATTACATAATTTTAGAACTCGTTTCTAACTAAATGAATGATTATTATTATATAAAATGCATAATTTTGTATATTTGTCCTTATATATAATATCTCTAATTAAAATTATAAATAAAAAAATTTTAATTTTTTTTTTAATAATTCCTTATTTATTAATGAAGAGGCTGATTTGAACTCAAGCAATTAAATTTTTTCTAATACTTGCATAAATAAGGTTATCCTAAAATAATTAATTCCAAACTTAAGATTAAAAACTCAATCGTATTTGTAAACCTAAAAGACATTTCATTTTTAAGTCTTATTTTGATATCTAAATAATTTGTTTTAGTGTTTATTTTATTCAACTGGTTAACACCCGAACTTATACAACTTGAGTAATGTCTCTTAATAAATTGTGCTTTAGCCTTTAAGAACACATATATTAATATTACACATGAAAAACAATCTAAATTTCCGAACTTCAAAAAATTTTTTTGAAAAAGAAGTTGTTGAGGTCTAAAAAGTCACAATGTTGCACCAAGGCCCAAAATGGCACAGAGAATTGAACTCCATAAAAAAAAAAATTAAAAAAAAAAAAATACTTGAGCCTGCAATAAAGAAAAAAGATGATAGGCCCAAATCCATTAAGGGTTTTAAGGAGGAACCCAAACCCACGAATGGATAAGCCTTAGAACTCATGAAACGAAGGGAAAAAGAAAAGCCCAGCCTGCCAAGGTTAGAAAATCGCTAGGGAGCCCAGTGGTAAGAACTGGGTCGGGATACCTGGGGACTGCTAGGGGCTCGGGATCCTCGGGACGTGCAGCAAAGCCAGGGTTGGATTAAGACAGTTCAAAGGGGGTGCTAAGAAACACAAGGAACGAGAATAGATGTCCCTATCAGCCACCCAATGATGCAGAAAGGAATCCGAAGGCTTGGAAACCAACAATTCATGAACAAGGGGCCGGTACCGCGGGGAACCCAAAAAGAAGAACCATGAACGGAAGTGGCTGGGAAACTTTCAACCTGGCAGGAAGGAATCAGCTCACTTGGGAAAAATGACAAAGTAAAAGGCAGCCAAAAGCTGAGTCTAAAAAGGTGAGGTTTAGATGCCTTAAAGGAAGAAGGACCAAAGGTCAGCTCTTTAAGGACACCCCAGAACGGAAAGTCAACAAGAGACTTTTGGAGAAGAAACACCAAAAGAAGAAAATTATGAGAAATGAGGAAGGGTCCAGCCACTAATGTTGCTGACACAACATTGGTTCTGGTACCCAGGGGAGCAAATGGGGGGAATCAGTGGTATCCTGGGAACCCTAGGATGGCACTATAAAAAAGGAAAGCAGCCAACAGTGAAGGGCATTCAGCAACAGTGAATTAGAGTAGAATCATTGAGAAAAATCTGTTAGAATTCAAAAAAAGAAAAGAAAAGAGAGGGAAATACCGTTCGGTATCCTCAAACAACCACTAGAGAACACACTCGGATTCAAAGAGATTCAAACTTTGCAAGTCTTAGAGGCTTGAAGAGCCATCTAAGTCTGTGATTTTTTAACTTATTTGGACCTTGTAACATGTCCTAGTGACCATAATGTATTACACAATCAAGAAAGTAATGGAATATTTCACATTGTCTTAAGGACCCTTAACGTTTTATTTTGTGTCTTTCTTTACCACATTGCTCCTTTACTGTTTCTTGCTGTTCAATGCATATATTTCTTATTTGCTAGCATGTATGTGTTGTAGGATTCGTGTTCTGTGCACCATCTGGTTCGTAATCAGCCCATTTAGTTGCGGTGAACCAAGCTCAATCTCTTAAAACAATAAGTAAAGGGCCCGAGGTCCTTGTTTCTACTTGGGCCTGGGCACTGTCCAAAAAGGACCCACACAGAAGTTAAGTAAAGATAGACTTACATAGGAATTTGGACCAATGAATCTAATTTAGCTAAATATTATCTATGATCTAAAAGGATATTAAGAAATATGGGAGGAATTCCACATATTAAGAAATTAACACAAAGCATAAACAGATTTTTAAAATATAAAAATAGATAAACATTGATAAAATCTTAACAATCAAGAAGTAAAAGTAATTTGGAATCATATTGCACTATAGCACATGAAAGACATGTTTTGAACCAAATTTTTCATAGTGATAGTCAATTGAAAAATCAAAACACTTACAAAACTAAATACATAGAATAACCAAAACCTAAAACACACAAAATAGTTCAAAAGTTGAGAATTTAAATAGTAAAAATAAAAAAACTTATCTAATAGAAACCAAGAACTTAAATGGGTGTCCTTTATTTTGCTTTTTTTTTTTTTTTTTAGTAGATTTCCTTTGATATAATATCCATACATGAAGGGTCATTCTACCGTACCCCTCTCTTTTTTGGGGGGTACGGTACTCACCTAAATCTAAACCATCAAATTAATGTTATTTTGATCTTAACCGTTCATTTAATTTAAGTGGATACTTGTTACCGGTAAAGAAAGTCAAGTTTATAAAGTATAAACTAAAAATAAATAAATAAGGCAGACACTGAATGTGACAAAAGTACAATCACATGTGATGTTGGCACCGTCCAATGTGACAATAAAACTATTAAATGTGAGAAAAAAATAAGGGTAACACCGAATGTGATAAAAGTATAGTCAAATGTAATGTTGGTACTGCCTAATGTGACAATAGAACTATCAAAAGTGAGGAAAAAATAAGGAGGCACAAAATGTGACAAAAGTACAGTCACATGTGATCTTGTTACCGCCTAATATGATGATGGAACTTTCAAATGTGAAAAAAAAAAATAAGGGTACCACCGAATGTGACAAAAGTACGGTCAGATATGATATTAGTATTGTCTAATATGACAATGGAATCATCAAATGCAAGAAAAAAAAAGAAAAAAAAGAAAAAAAAAAAAAGAAGAACCACCAAATGTAACAAAAGTACAATCACATGTGATGTTGTTACTGAGGTTGCCTACTTATGGGTACTGTACCCTAAAAAAAAAATGGAATTGTAGAATTACCCATGCGTAAGTTGCAACTTGAAAAAAAAAAAAAAAAAACAAACAAAAACATGGGGTGCAAGAATGATTCTATGGAAAGGCCATTAGTGAATATATATATATATATATATATATATATATATATATGTGTGTGTGTGTGTTTTAAAATTATAATAATAAATTTTTAGTTGGAGTACGATTTAAATTTCTAAAATTTAGATGTATGTTGCATGTTTTGTTAAAACACTTATTGTTACTTTATCTAAAGAAATTAATAAGAACAAATAAGTTGTTGTCTCTATTAACTGAAACTTAGATGCATATTGCATGTTTTGTTAAAACACTAATTATTATTTTATCTAAAAAAATTTATAAGAATAAATAAGTTGTTGTTTTCGTCTAAAAAATTGTTTTTATCCAAAACATTATTATTGTAACTTAGTGAAGCCATTTGGCGCAACCACGTCTTCTAAGCTTAACACTTACTGTTATTTTATTTAAAACGCATGTTGCATATATTGTTAAAACACTTATTATTAATTTATATAAAAAAATTAATAAGAACGAATAAGTTGTTGTCTCTATCAACTGAAATTTAGATGCATGTTGCATGTTTTGTTAAAACACTTATTGTTATCTTATCTAAAGAAATTTATAAGAACAAATAAATTATTGTCTCTATCTAAAAAATTATTTTGATCCAAAATATGGATGTAATTTAGGGTCTGTTTGTGATTCACTTATTTTGCTAAAACTGAAATTTTTTTGCCGAAAGTACTGTAGATAAAGGTAAAAGTTAGTTGAAATAGTATAGTAGAACCCATGAATAATACCAAAAAGTGCAGTGGGGCTCATGAATAGTAGCAAAAATAAACTAAATAGTTAAATAAGCTAGTTTTTTAATTTGGAGCCAAAAGCACACTTTTTTTTTTTTTTTTTTGAGAATTAGCCAAATGCACACTTAATAGTGCAACCACGAATATATATATATATTTATATATAGAGTTGGGCTTAGAAGTGATTGCACCAAATTACAGTAATTTTGAAAATAAAATTAACGGGTTATTTGAAATCAGGCCACACCGACCAAAGACAATGGGAGGAGGTGACATTTGACGATTACTCAAAACCAACAAACACGGGTTGACCTACCCATCTTATATATTTTTTATATATATTACAGTATTTGTTATTTATTTGCTATACATCGTTGAAATTGGGAGTTTTAGTGTTCACTTTTTTCACTATTTCTAACGTTATCTCTATTATTTAGTGCAAATCGATTTTACTAAAAACACGGATTAAGTAACAAAATTATTTTGACAAATGGTAAAAGAAAATTTTGATTAAAATTAAAAAAGGAAACGGTAGTTAAAATAGTCAAAAGGGATAGAATTTAAAATGAGCATGTGCATAGCACATGTATGAGGTTAATATATTATAAAATAAAATAAAATAATTATTTTTGTTTATGAATGCCTTCATATCCCCTCTCCTCTTCCAAAAATATAGGGAAGAAGAGGATACCCTTACTTTGAATCCTAAATGTATCAATTGGAAATACAAGGAGATATCAATTAGTTGAGTTACAAAACTTTAGGTAATTAAGTTGGTAAGTTGGCAGATTTAAGTTTGACCCAAATAGTATTGGATTAAAATGGTTTCCTACTCCTATGACCCTCATCAAGTTTTTGATGGTTTGAGTCAACCAAATACAACCAATTTTTTTTTTTTTTTTTTTTTTCACATTAAAAAGATAATTCAATATACTTAATACTTTCTTGTCTATTTGTTCATATAACTTTTTTCAATACATAAAAGAATAGAGAAAACATTTAGAGATAAAAATTGAAAAATGCATAAACCCTTAATTCTAATAGTCTATTAATCCAATAATTCCACACACACAAAACGTGTATATGTGTTCTATATGAAACATGAAATAAAGTTAAATCATCTATAAAAATAATTAAGTGTGTATTTGAATTAGCTTTTTGTTCAAAATAATTTGTTGAGAGTTGGAAAAAGTATAGTTATAAAAATGAGGCTTTAAAATGTTATACATACGCAATTTGTAGTAGATATGACACTAAAAATATTTATATGTAAAGAATTGCATGTCAAGTGGAAGCGTGATATCAGTATTGTTTTCATCTACACAATAGAAAATTTAATATAACTTTAGTATACAAACTTACGTTTAAAATGAGTCTATAAAAAAATAAATATAATTTATGATAGAGGTAGGTGAATGAGCATGTCAATTTTTAATTTGGTGATTTAGTCCAATGGGTTCAAACTAACGCTCCGTTTATTTCGATGTAAAATATTTTCAGGAAAATATTTTCTAATTTTACTGTGTTTGTTTTGCAGTAAAATATTTAGTCAAAAGTAAAATGTTTTCAGTCAACTAAATCAACCTAAGCAAATTTTTGTAAAATATTTTACACTTAAAATTTTGGTAAAACATTTTACATTTGCTCACTCCCTCACGCCATGATGCTTATCACCATCTTCACTCCTACTCACTTTACGCTTAAACTCTCCCAAATCAAATTTCTCTCCAAAAACCCAGCCACCTCCGATTCCCTTTCCCACCAATCTCCGGCTCCAAGTCTGAGGCACCACCGGTCAACTCTAGCTTTCGTCGGCGCCCCCATCGTCAGATCTATCTCCCTTCTCTCATACCCATCTCGCACAGAAAAAGAAAGTCACGAGGAGGCTTCTTGGTGGTGAGCTGTGATGCCGGTGGTGGTTAAGGAAGCTTTTCGGCATGATCTGGATAGCCGCGATCAAAGGAAGGTGCTACGGTTGTGATCTACCATCAACGTCTGGAAGATGCTATGGTGGCGAGCAAAGATAAAATGAAACTATGATCTGAAATTGGTTTTTATTTCGTGGGTTTTTTTTTTTTTTTTGCTTTCTTTTGGATGGTTATGGAGTTGTTTGATCGGATTTATGGTTTAATGCTCGTTGTGGATTGCTTGTGGTTTGTGCTCAGATTTGTGGTTTAATGGTTAGATTTTTAGGTGGTGGCTGTCTTTTTCCTCTCTTCCAGATTTGGTTTTTGGGGTGGTTTAATGGTTTATGCTCATTTTGGGGTGGCTGTTGGTGGTTTTTGCTCATTTTGGGTGGCTGGTGGTGGGTTGCATTTTCGCGTGTTTTGTCGTTCCAAACACTTGAAAATATTTTACGGTCAAATATTTTACATCGAAACAAACAGAGTGTAAATTAACTGTTATTTTGATGGAGACATCCAAGGTTCAAATCCCTTCAATTCCAACTTTCGTTATAAAAAAAAAATTATTATCTATACCATTTTTAAAAAACTATTATCTATACCATTTTTATGTGCAGACACAGACAAGTTATTAGATCCAAGTCCAAGTTTACTAGGTCTATACATCCCTTTTCCACCCTTTTCAAGATAATTAAAATATAATTAATATTCATTTTTTAATTATTTTTATTATATATTTAATTTTTTATTTCTTAGAATTAATGTTTTTTGGTCATGTGACTCATTAAGATAATTAATTAGTTTATGTAAAATTTTATCAAAATTTCAAGCCATTCACTAATTATTATTATTAATATATATATATAGTTTTATTTTATTTATTTATGATTTTTAATTAAATTGTGCATAACACAAATATAATACTAGTATATATGACCCTATCAAGAAAAAAAAAAAAAACTAGTATATATGACATTAGGCACTATATATTAAATGGTTGACTGTAATAATTACTAGCAATTAAATCTATATACTTTCATTGTTTTCGTTTTAAATGTAGGTTATAACACTCGAAATATTTTCATTGAAATTTTATCCAAAAAAAAACTATTGCCACTGTGAGAGGGGAAAAAAAGCACATCCAAATAAGTCAATTCAAAATGTTTAATAAATTTTGGGTGTGCATTCAACCCACTCTGATGTGAATTCGGCAGGTTGTCCCCCCTTCCTGCGGGTTCCACCGACCCAGTGACACACCAACTATGCCCCTTGAACAGAATAAGTAAGGTCTCGCTCTTTCTAATTAAAAAAAAAAAAAAAAAAATAGGGGGCAGAATTACTAACTCAACCTATTTAGCAAAAAAAAAAAAAGTAAAAAAAAAAAGAAAAAAAAAAAAGAAAAAAAAAAAACCCTTAGCCTAACTCATATGAGTTAGGTCGAGTTAATTATTTTTCAACCAGAAAAGATTGAGTTGAGTTGAAAAAACTCTCCAACCCAACCCAATTGGATCAATTTCTTATTGTCATAAAAAAGTGTCATATCTATATAAAATTATAATTATTTTCTCAAACTATGTGTCATGTTTTATAGAAGAAGATGAATAACATAACTAAGGTTTTTTTTTTTTTTTTTTTTGAGAAGAACAAATGAATATGTCGCTAGAGTGAATTAACAATTATTAATCATTTTAGCTAACTTAAGCAAACAATCCTTTTAACCCAACGTTAATTTGCTTATTCTACAAGTACATGGACCATCGGTCTCGACTTTGGACCACTGGGGTCTTTAACAGCCTACACTTAAAATGAGAAAAGCTCTAAGAAAATTAATGAAAAACCCTAAGAATATATTGCATTTCTTTAAATTTTTAGTAGATTAAAATTTGGCCTCAATCGAATGGTCTAAAACTCCAAACCCACCATACCCTAAAATCATCATGCTATCCAAATAATAACCACCGTGCCCATCAAATTTTCCAAATCAATGAGTATTTGGGCTACCCTAACTTAACAAATACTTCTCAAAAAAAAAAAAAAAATCCCTTAACAAATAATAAATAAATAAAAGATTCTTTGCCAGTTTGCCATATATCATATCATTATCATATGGTACGATTAAAACCTTTACGTCTGTTCTTGTAAAGAGTCCTAGATTGCAACCAAACACTTTTTAACGCCTGGATTTCAGGCTTTTTGGTTTCAGTTTCTATTAGTTTAAAAACCTTCTTCTTCCCTATCTTTCTTCAACAACCTTCAACCCAGCTCTCCACTGAGTCTCACTGAAGATCTGGTCTGAGAGGCCCCACTGCCAAATAAATCTTCTCTCTTTCTCAGAGTGAAGTTTTAGTGGAAACTAACTCATTTGTTTTTTACTTTTCTGGGTTTGGTTTTGGAGTTTAGTGTTTAAGGTTTAAGGTTAGTGTGGTGGGAACAGTATATATAAAAGATGGTGACAAAGTTAGGTGCTTCTAAGGTTATATAAGAGTTGGGTCTGGTTGGTTTTTTTTTTTTTTTTTTTTTTTTAAATGCTGAAAACTTTTTTTCTTTTTTTAAGAATCGAGGTAGGTTTAGACTTTCAAGGCAGTTTCATTATTTATGTGAGGACGATAATATTTACCATGTGCTTAGAATAATCATTGCTTTCAGGGTTTTGCACTGTCTTTTATGTAAGACATTTAAGTTTGGACCAAAAATTTAAGCGTCAATAATAAAAGTTGATACAATCTGAATTCATGGTTGGTATATAGCATTGGAGAGTTTAAGAGATTTGAATTGAAGGGAAATAGTGTTACAATGTGTAGAGTGAAGGGGAATGATGGCAAGTGTGATCATAGGGAGGATTGTGAGATGGGGTTCATGTTTTCAAGTGAAGTAATGGGCGAGAAATCCAAGAGTCGTGTGGTTTTCAGGCGGCGAATAATAAAGCTATGGTTGATTCGGGTTATGTCGTTTACGTTGCTTTGTGCTTGTGTTGGTCAGATATTGACACTGGGGACGGTTTGGAGGCCAAGATTGCCAACGGTTTGGCTTAGTCATTCTGAAGTGCCTCTGCGCATTGAATTACCTTCTGATCTAGCCAAAGTTGCTTCCCCACCAAAAAGTGAGTTTTGGGCTTCTCACTATAATCTCAGTTGCTATCTTTCTCTCTCTCTTTCAATAGTTATTGTGCTTTCTTTACTTTTGGGACAGAAGTTCTAATATGCTGCTGAATTAAACACTCAGTTTTGGTTATGTGTTATGATTGTTATTTGGAATGGTCCTAGTTCAATCATGTTCTCTTGAAATTTGACCTTGCACCTACTATGTTAGTCTGTTCTGTTTATTTTAAATTTTCCACAGTTTTTTTAGGCTATATATCCCTTTGAGTATTTTACTTGTTCACGGGGAGGCAAATTCTATAAAAGAAAACTATTGAATTTTTTAATATTCTCAGTTGATTTAGTTCTTCAAAAAAAAAAAAAAAACCCAGCTTTTAACCTTTTATGCTATTATGTTGATAATTTTATTTTTTTTCATTCTCTGTTAATTTCACTATTATGGGCCTTTTTTTTTTCTTTGGATGAAATTTTCAGATTTCTTAGGGTCAATTATCAGTTCTGTATTTGATAAGCTTTGTTTGCAGGGGTTTATAAGAACAATGGTTTTCTTATGGTTTCCTGCAATGGTGGACTGAACCAAATGCGAGCAGCAGTGAGTTATTTGCCACTTTGATTGCAATCAGTATCAATGTGAATTGTTCTCTGAGTTTTATCTTATAGGCAATTACTGTGTCCAGCGTTGTTTGTATCTCATTTCTGGATCTTCTCTGCAGATATGCGACATGGTTACAATTGCCAGATACTTAAATGCGACACTTATTGTTCCACAGCTGGATAAATCCTCTTTTTGGGCTGATTCAAGGTAGGTTAACACTCTTGCACTCTTTATTTGAGATAGTGATAAATTTTGTCTTTATAAATGCATATTTTTCAATTAGGATTTAGTACTCTTCTCAATGCTAAGCATGTTTCCTTAATTTGGCAGTGACTTCCATGACATATTTGATGTTGATCATTTCATTACATCGTTGAAAGATGAGGTTCAGATATTGAAGGAATTACCACCAGGGCTCAAGGGAAGAGTTAAAAATGGAAAGTTAAAGTCATTGCAACCAGTTAGTTGGTCTGACATGTCCTACTACTATAAGGAGGTTAGTTCATGAATATGTATTACGTAATGCTTGCATCAGCTATCATTTTGCTTTACAGTTTGTATTTCATTTTCCCCAGTGCAACTAATTTCCTAAAGTCTCTGCCAACAGATTCTTCCTCTGCTGAAAAAGAAAAAAGTTGTACATTTAAGTAGAACTGATGCTCGAATGGCTAATAATGGACTACCTCTTGAGATTCAGAAGTTGCGCTGCCAAGTAAACTTCAAAGCTTTGAGGTTTACTTCCCAGATAGAGAAATTGGGTAGAAAAGTTGTCAGGATTTTGAGGGAGAAGGGACCTTTCCTGGTCCTTCATCTCAGATATGAAATGGACATGCTCGCTTTCTCTGGCTGCACACATGGTTGCAATAGTATGGAGGTGGAAGAACTCACAAAACTGAGGTTACTCTAATTTTTTTTAATTACAAATCCACCAAAATTTTAAGTTCTACTATCAATTTATTATTAACTTTGGCAAATCAAACTTCATTAGATATGACTACCCCTGGTGGAAGGACAAAGTTATAAACTCTAAGATGAAAAGGCTCTCGGGTTTGTGCCCGTTGACACCTGAGGAAACCACATTAGTACTTAAAGCTCTGGGAATTGATCGTAATGTTCAAATTTATATTGCTGCTGGAAAAATATATGGTGGGAAAAGGAGGATGCAAAGTTTGGTGGAAGCTTTTCCCAATTTGGTCAGTATGAGGCAGTGGAAGCAACCTTGCAATATCTTTACTTAAGAGATTTAATAACAATTTGTTTTTTACTTTTATGCTACAGGTTACAAAAGATACTTTGCTGGAGCCCTCAGAATTGAGTTTTATCAAGAACCACTCATCCCAAATGGCAGCGTTGGATTATCTTGTTTCCCTGGAGAGTGATATATTTGTTCCTACATATGATGGAAACATGGCTAAAGTTGTTGAAGGCCATCGCAGGTAATATTCTGCTTCCAATGACGTGGTTATTATTCTCATGTTATAGATATCTCCACTCTCCAGTATAATATTCCCAATGACCTATTGTTCATTCAGAACTGGGTATTCTAGCTTTGGATTAGATATTGATAAATCTTTTTTGCACGCAAATAAACTTTCATGTGTATATGAGTTGCATTTTTCCATGTTCTCTTATAGATGAATTGAAGAGTCCTAATTGAACTTTACTAACAATGATAGCTTTGCTGAGCATTCACTACCACTCTGTTTGGTATGAAGCATTAATTAATAATTAGAATGTCCACTACTCAATTCAAGAGAGTGGGGAGCATGATAATGTCGAATTCCACCTAGATCTTTTTTTTTTTTCTGAATTGTCAAATTATTTATATGGACCAATTTAGTCTTTTCTTTCAGAAAAGTATAAAAAAAATTGATCTGAGTTGATACTTTTATTTTTTCTCAATTATTCTCACTTCAGGTTTTTAGGACACAAAGATACCATTCTATTGGACAGAAAGCTTCTGGTTAGTTTGATAGATCGATACAACAATCAATCATTGAGCTGGGATGACTTATCTTTAGATGTGAAAAAATCTCATGAGAACCGGATGGGAAGCCCAACCAAACGAGTCATCATTCCAGATAAACCAAAGGAAGAAGATTATTTTTATGCCAACCCATACGAGTGTTTGGAACCGTTAGATGAACCATTGAGAAGCACATGATTGTCTTCATCTTCTTCCCTATTCTTCTGTACTTATCATAGAAAGTTTTCTTAATTCTTTCACTCTGATTTAAATACAGAGAAGGGATTCTCTTCTATTCATGAAATTCAGTTTGGATCTGCTAATAAGGATCTTAGTAATCTTTCTCAATTTTGAATAATCAAAATTTATGTATAGAATGAAGTCCCCAGCCTTTTTAAAGCTGATACTAAATCAGATAGATTGTAAAGAGGACATGGGAATTTTTGGAATGGAATGGTTACTACCTTTTCCCTTAATATATCATGTTTACGTACATATATCAGCTTCAATTTTTAACAAAAGCTTCAGCTTTTATGTTGTTAGTATGGATGAATTAATTATCATATGAGTTGCATAATGCTACTCATGAAATAAAAATGAGCAGCATCATGACTACTAAAGAGATAAATTGCCATCTATCAGACATGGGTGGTTGTGGTAGAGCAAGAAGAGCTTTGATTTTTGTATATTTCAAATTGTTGCATGATTTAGGCTATAACATGTGCTAACAGACATGAAGTAGAGCAAAGGTTAGAGAAAATGCAACCACATCATCTTTGCTGAAATTGGCTTTGGAAAGTCAGCATATATGCTTTCTCAGAAAGAAAAGTGGCTACTGCTCCTGATCATTCTTTCCAAAACATTCATATGGTGGGGTTTGGAAAACTAATTCCATCATATATGTTGTAGTTTGGATTGGAATTTGATACCTCCTTCAATATTTAGTTGTGGCAATCTTAATCCATCATTTATGTTGTAGTTAGGAGCAATGGGTATCTAGTTCAATACTGGTCAACACATAAAATTATGTTTTACTCTTTATAATCTATTAATGATTCCTTTCTTCCATGATCAAATAGAAAAGACATTGTACACCACAATTATATGATCCCATATCCATTTCATATTATAGCCCAAAGGTGTTTTTACTTTTTAGCATATAAATTTATCCACGCAGAGAGAGAGGCAAACAAAAAATAATGTCAGTTGGGGAGCTGATTGATGACCCAAGAGTCAAGATAGCATATTACTGATCCAAAAAGAGTGTTCCACACTTCCACTTCAAGAATTCTAGCTGTGTCATACACAATTGACAACTTAAAACTCCTAGGATGATAGTGGGTGGGCTGCTGTTCATGCACTTCAAAGGTGGCTTTCACACCACATAATCAGTGCCAAATTAGTGGTGAGTAAAGTTTCAATGAACTCATTAGTTCCATTAAAGAAATTGGTGTAAACAAAAATTTAAAATAATAATAATAATATAGTTCCTCTCTTTGATTAAGCCTCAATTTGATTGTAATTTTTAATGCTAGGCAAACCAGCGTTTGACCAAAATAGAGTAAATTTAGATATTAATATAGTGAGAATACAAAATTGTAAAAGAAAATCTCTATGAATGTGTGTATATATAAAGAGGACATGTTAACAAGCACCGAGTCACCGACCAGTGCTTGTTAAGTTGTAAAAAAGACAAAAAAAAAAAAAAAATGTCATAAAAAAGTCAAAAAAGACACTAAGTGGTACTTATAAAGCTGACAAAATGAGATAAAGTTGTAAAAAAGATAAAAAAAATTGTCAGAAAAATTTCAAAAAAGTTGTTAACGAGCACCTTGCGGACCCAATAAAATGGGGGGCACATGTTTGTCTATCTTTTGGTGAAATCCATATGTCGGTCCTATAAGACATTCAAGTTCGAAGTGCCTTTTGGCAACATGGAAAAGAATCATTGCTTAAGAGATAAAGCTACCTATAAGCATACAATCAAGCCTGTTGGGATTGCCTACTCTATGAATGTTTCTTAATCAATTTCTTCAAACGAATCAGCAATTTGGGATAAATTATAAGCACATGTAAGGTGGAAGTCACGTCAACAAAAAAAGACGAAAATATTTTTTGTTCTCAACCACATTATATAAGTCAGTCATACATCTAGGAAGAAACCAAAGAAAAATTCATAAACAAATCAATAATGTTTTGGCCCGGTTTAGTTTCTTTTTAAACCTCACTTTTTCTTAAACATAACTTATTTTTTAAGCAAAATGAGCTAATTCAAACATACTTTAGCCTTCTAGTTCTCGCACTACAAGTGATGTGACTGACACTGAAAAATGCTAGCAATAACATATTTGATTTTAACTTTTGTTTTCTCCAAGTTTCTCAACATTTATCCAACCGTCCATCCATTGAAAACATCTTTTATTCACTTAAATTTCAACGGACAACCATTCAAGGACACCCAAGTGGTGGGCAGTGAGCTCGATGGACTTGGAAGGACTTGTCATCCCAAGTTCCATCCATCACATTATCGATCCATAGGATTATAAGATGTCTCATGAATAGAAAGGTGAAATAGTTTGACTAAAGGCTTGTACACCATTTCCTTATATTCAAAAAAAGAAAAATAAAAAATCAAGGGACGAAGTCAAAAGCTCTTGGAAAAAACACATGAAGACAAACCAGAAGCATCCAGTACACACATGAGCCAGTTTTTGAAGTTGAATAGTGAATACCAGCCTTGTCTGGTTGCATCTCATGTATTTCGTGCTAGTAAATGTCAACGCTTGTGTCAACTGTCAACTTTAATTCTATACATTCAAACTGCGATCATACCATCTTGTATTGTACAGCATCTTCTTGGGATAATTTTCTCATCAGATAGCATCCTATGACAATTTATTTTTCATTATTTTGATTGACTAGTCACTAACTCAAAAAATGCACTGAAAATTTCAGAAAAAAAAATTTATTATATATGATACAAAAATAATTAATAAAATATTCATAAATATAAAGGGAAATTAAAGACTTTATATAAAACAACTTACCTAATTAATTAGAATGTGTTTAGAGAAAATAAAATATAATTTAATAAAAATGTATTTTATATTAGGTTACTTTATCCAAAAAACAGGGTAGTTAATTTAATTTAAATGAACATTATTGAGTACTATTTATAATTTTTTTAATTAAAAATATATATTGAAATGATGACATAGAAAAATAAAGACTTTTAAAATTAAAAGTTAATTTGACAACATTAAAAACAAAAGTTTAAAAGCTTTTATTTTGTATTATTATATAAATACCCACACTGAATATTTCATAAAGACAATTCCATTCCATGTATCAAAATCAGACTTTAACTACAAACATAACTAAACCCGAAGGATACCAAATATCCACATGATTATTTCTTACTTGTGAGATTCACATACGCTTATGCCAAGAAATCCACCTAAACTCAGTTTTTTTGCTTGAATAGTACAAAATCACAAAAGTACAGTTACACCTTTAAAAATAAAAAATAAAAATTGTGAGACTTTAAATAACTGAATGTATACAATGAAGCTAAATAAAATCCAAAAATAAAAAATAAAGCAAACCAAATGCATGAGATACTTCAGCAATTGATGATGAAAGAGATATTTCATGTTGACATCACATAGTAAAGAGCAAAAGAACACAAGAAAAATGAAAAGGAAGTTCATATGTTATAATGAATTGCATTGAAAGTTAAAAGCAGCTTCTCATTATATGTTGCATGGAATCATCGATCTGAATTTGAAGTACAAAGAAAAGAATATATGACATAGTTTTCTAAGATGGTTCATGCAACCTGTCAAACCAAAGAGCATTAACATGTACAACTGACCTGGACCTATTTGTCTGCCGACCATGACATGGCAAAAATGACCAGCACCAACCCCCACTTCTCAGGGCCCATTCAAAAAATAAAAACCCCCTCAAAAAATAAAAAGAGGAAAAAAAAAATAAATCAGAAAGAGAGAGATTAAAAATAATAGACTAGCTTTCTTCTGTTCTGAGCCTCTTATGAGCTAGCTCAGACTCATTACTACAGCTACCAACTCCAGTATGCACCATCACTTGATCATCCATAGACTGTTTCTCATGATCCTGAAGGAATAGAAGTTATTGTTTTCATTAATATTAGCTTGTAACCCCATGTATATGCATGAATACACTTAAAGATATACGATAAGATGCATAATATAATTCCTATATATATAATTTAAATATTATTGATAGTCATTTTTATATTTTGTTAATTCTTTAAAAAATTTTGTAAGGATATTATTAGGTATAAAATGTAATTTGTCCATTTTTAAAAAAAAAATATTGTGAAGCACTTTTTTTTTATTTTTTATTATTCATTTATTCTAGACTCTTTGGTTTTTGTACTTAATAACTTAGATAAATATTTAATATGTGGTCCCACATTTTATTCTAAAATTAAAAAATAAAACTCTTTAAGAATAAATAATTTAGAACACGTGGCGCAAAATTGGAACTCTAATTTGGAATTCTAATTTGAGTTTCTCTCAGCTTCACCTATTATTATATATATAGATTTGTTCACAAACAAAACTCATCATATGATATTAGGAAAAAGAAAAGAAATAAGAAATCATCATCCAGGCTCAATGCTACACAATAAAAATGATAGGTTGCCAATGAGCTCTAACTCAAATAGCACCTCCTCCCAGATTAGAATGGGTGAAGGGTACGTTTGTGGATTCAAAATTCACTAGGTGTGTGTGTGTAAACTTACCAATTGAAAAGAAAATTAAATAAATAAATAATAATTTTTTTTAAAAAGTATGTCACCTACCAATGTCATTTTGGAAAAAATGAGCATCAATACAACAAATATCCCCATATGGATTTTTCAAAGCAGTGGTGGTAGCAATAATAGAGTTGAAAAATAAAACAAACCTTTGAATTGGATGCTATACTAATCGGTCCACTATTTGAACGTTTCCCAACATTAACTTGTACTGAAATGCTGGCCTGTGACAAATCGACCCCAGAAGATTGCAGTGCTCCGGTCAGAGAATTCAGTATCCTGTTCAACACCAAATCCCACTCAGCAACAGCAGACACAATACCATTTCCACGCATACATAATTATGCATCCTAGCCAAAGATTGACATGACAATAGAAAGTCCCAGAAATAAAGGGGGTGACAAAGTTTCAGAAGTACAGGAAATTAAAAACAATACCTTGTTGAAAATAACAATGGGCTATCCTGTTAGTACATGCACTTGCATCAAAGGCAAGTACCACAGAGTGTCATTACAAATACAAAGTTCCAGAAATGACAGAGATTACTAGAATTTTCAAGAATAACCCAGCCTGTCCTCTAGGTGTAAGCCCTAACATCTAAGCCATACTGTAATTATGTTAAACAAACCTCTGAAGGATCTTTCAGGAGCAAATGAAACCTGAAATTCAATAAATCTCATTGACCAGGTTATCACCAATAATTTATTAACATAAAATTCTCTAATGGAAACCCTTCTTGTAAAAGCTGCTACTCAGATAACCGCAGGTTTCTATTCTAAATTTCCCACTAGATGGGTTTCGAACCTTTGACACATATAAGCAAGCAAACTTACTAGACATGTGGGACTTAGATGCACAAGAATTGAATAAGGACATACTTTTACACAACACATGTATTGCAGATTACAACCCAACACACAAGCATCGAGTAAAACTGGCTGATATATGTAAATCTATACCAAGCCAATGAATGCGGAAAACAGCTATATTTGGCAATCAGTGCAACGTCATTATATATATATATATATATATATATATATATATTTTTTAAAGGTGGGGGACAAAAATGCAGATGCTCACCCTTGAGAGTAGGCACTTGAGATGCTATCTGATCCGCTATCAACAGCCAGCTCCTCCTGTACATTCAGCAAATTATTTGGAACAGCACACTCGGTTGCATATGGTCTAGCATGCCACCACTGGGGTTGGGGCTGGGAAGGCAGGTTTTCAGCATCAGAAATGGATTCCTGCAAAGACTCTGTAGGCATACCACCCCTACAAACAAGATCAAACATGTTTGGCTTCGTTTGAACATTCAAAGGAACAGGTGGAGTAGTTGACCCAGTGAGATGATCCAGTACTTTGTAAACCACCTCCGTGGCCAATTCAGATTCCGTTGAGTTCTGTGCATTTGAGAGAATAGCTGGGGGGTCAACATTATTCTCAAGGCCAAAACCATTCCTTGTAACTTGGGAATGATCCATAAAACTCTCTGCAGGCCCACGATGATTTCTCTGTTACAAGCAAAAGTAAGAAACCATTAACATGTTTCTTTTGAACAGACTATGGGAATCAACAAGCTTCAAAATTCATATAATTTTTTACACTTTGCATTTTATGACTTCAATTGCGGAGAAATCAATGCTTTTATTGTTTTTCATCTTGGGCACAATCTACCAATTCTCCATTCACACAGAAATCATCAATCAAAGGAACACCCTTTTTCCTCAAAAAGTAAAGCATGCACATTAGCTCTCAAGAAACAATCATTGTGCACAATCCATAAAAGACATACACCTGTACGTTCAAATGAACATGTGTTACACACCAGCAACAAGAACGTGCATATGCACCTGGAAAGCACGGGTGCGCCGATTGGGTTAGCGCACCCGAGTCCGATACGCGCGGACGCGCCGTGGACGCGGCTGCACGCGCATCCGTGACTGATTTTTTTTTTCTCGATTCGGTCTGAAACGGGCTGAAACAGGCCCCAAATCGGTCTGATATGGACCGAAATAAGTATTTTTAAAAAAAATTAAAAAATAAGTAAAAAATTGTCAAAACACACCGTTTTGACATCCTAGTTTAAAGAAAAAACCCTAAACTCATCTCAAACTCTCTCTCTCTCTCTCTCTCTCTCTCTCTCTCTCTCTAACCTTACTATTGCTCTTAAATTGGTATATGTTTACCATTATATGAAAAAATATGCTTAGCAATATATAGAAAATATAAATAAAAATATATTTAATAATTTATCACTAAACGTATCCCACCGCGCCCACACTCTACTTTTTCAAAAATTGCCGATTCGCTGCACCGCACCTGCACCCGCACCCGAATCCGCACCCATGCTTCCTAGATATGCATATGCAAATTTACATGTAAAGAAAATGCATGAATCCCCACAGCACCAAGATCTTGAACTTCAATTTGGTTTCCTACATAATTACCAGGACCACATCCTCAATTTTCCAGAAAGAAAGCCAATTTGTATTACAAAAAACTTAGAAAAGACTGTAACATGTGGACACCTGCACTGAACCTTTGGGACCACATGAACCAAGAACTGCGTGTGTCTTTTAAAATAAAGAAAATAGATGTTGGTATAACAGTTCAGAAACGAAGTTATCAACAAAGCTATGTAGGTTAATTTGCGTAGGTGACTAAATCTAAACTTCAGCTTTACACACTTCATATAACAATAGCATATAGCCAATAACCATTTTAACAAGAAAAATGAATTAGAAAACAAATATATGCATTTTGGAAAACTTAGATATAAGTTGAAGTTAGCATGCAACTGCAGAAACTTGGTTCTGGTTGAAATTTATCACATAAGAAATAAATAAAAAATCTCTTAGATACAAAACCTGAAGCCCATCTTTCAGTCACAACAAACAATCCTCACTTACACAGGCTCTGCTACAAAAGCACTCATCAGCTGCAGGTTTGTGTCTAGAGCTAGGATCCATCTGCATTCCAAATGCTTCAGTGCAAGGACAGCTAATTTTCAAAATTTTCCAATTTTCTAATTCATACCCTAGTATGAAACAAAACATCTGTCTAGTGGCCTCTCTGCTCATTTTCATATAAAAAGAGAACATACAACTTAAGTTTCTGTTGCGACTTCTAGCAAAGAAGGACCATGTCCTCTGTCATTTGTTGAAATACCTGATTGGCACAGGTCAAACAAGCAACATCTTCAACATGTATCTGATACACCATCCATGTTCTGCATTGTTCAATGCAGGTACTGTACACATTCATAGGAGCCCAAACACACAAAGCTCTAAAATGAATACAAGCGTAGAGTGCCATGCAAAAAGCAACAAGGAGTCCAACACTATAAATTAAAACAACATGCCATTGTGCAAAAACAAAGACAAACATATCCAGCATCAGTATTTTACCCATGGTATCAATTTTTTTGGCTCCGGATTCCACCCCCGGTAATCTCCTTCATACGTATTTAACTTCTCCTGTAAAAATTGTACGTACTCTATAACCTGCATATATATATGAGAATTTTTCAATTTCTAGGAAGTACAGATACAGAAATAGGGTATACTATGCATAAGATACAATATGGACATGGTGATACAAAAACAACTAGTTGCTAACCCGTGCATTCACTATTAAATTTTTATCTATCATAAATATTTAATCAATAAGTACTAATAAAACAAAAGTCAAATTAGAGAATTTATGTAAAAGAATATAGCTAATTTAATTCAAATTTGTTTAGAGAATATCAAACTTAATTTAATGAGAATTAGCTTAGTGTCAGTTATTTTATCCAAAAAAAATTGTGAAACCTAATTAGTTTAAACTAACATAGTAATGTAGTTTAGCACTGTTTATTTGTAATTCTAAAAACCAAATTAATTAGTTTAATCGTTGTAATAAATACATACATATTTATATATATATATATATATATTACAGTGGTGCATTGAAAAAAGTGGGCTTTCAAAAGCTTATGTGACAACATTAGAAGAAGTCAAAAGCTTTCATTTATAGATACTTTAATTGATTAAATATATAAATAAATCTTAAATATATATATATATTATGTTATTTTTTTAGTTTAAAGATAAATAGCAAATGATAAAGATCTAAAATATGTCTAAATAATAAAAAGTATAAACTAATTAACAAATAATTATTTTTATCGAAGGGGCGAATGAGAGAAAGGGAGAGAAAAACCAAATTAAAGAAGCACCTGATACTTACCTAATACAGAAATGGCTGATAATTTAAAGTATGTGTGCTTCCAAGGTCAATTTTGAGCCATAGGAACTAATTTCCAAAATAAAATTATAAAATCAAAACACGACCAATTGGAATACCTCCAACAAGAACGAAGCCTTATCTCTTTTTTGATCATTTTGCGGTATGAGATTCCTCAAAATCTGAAACCTGCCTCAAAAAAAATGAGCAAAGAAATACTGTCAGGGCCATAAATTAGAAGGAAATATTCCATGGAAAAAAATATCACAGGAGGAAAATTGCATTGAAAATCAATATTCATGTATCAACAACCCTATCACGTCATGTGAATATGAACAAGAAAGGGAAAAATAAAAGAGGGATTGAGAGCAAGCAAAATGATGCTAAATTTAAAAATTGAAGCACAGCACTCTGACATCAAATAAACACAAAGTATTCAATTTGGTGTCTTCACCGACTAGTCAAAAGATTCAAATTTAGGCTGCCACTAAGAAATCAAACAGAAAATAACTTGCATAGAAAATTAGAAAAAGACAGCTTCAAAAACTTGAATGTAGTAAGTTCTGAAATTCATTAAAAAAATCTACAGAAAACTCCCTTTAATCTTAGATTATTTTCATTTGACCATCCTGAAAATTCTTTTGCTACAATAAACACCCAAAAGTCAGTGGAACTTTGTCCTACACCACACCCCCACACCCCCCCCCCCGCGCGCGCCAAAAAAAATATTCAGTAACTAACATAATTTTTTTTTGGATGACGTGGAACCTCACTAAGGCAGGGCCCTTTGGACTCTCCCCTGGGGAATTAGCATAAAAATATTAAAGAACACACATGTCATAAACATTTTCAAGAAGCAATTCATATCATAAAACATGCACCTCTTGTACTTGTTTATCTTTTTATTCCATTTTCATTATTTTGCAACTTTGATGGACACTTGTACTTTTTCTGCTCACCCACAAGCTTAAATTT
Organism: Notholithocarpus densiflorus; assembly: GCA_030021035.2. Lineage (NCBI taxonomy): Eukaryota > Viridiplantae > Streptophyta > Magnoliopsida > Fagales > Fagaceae > Notholithocarpus > Notholithocarpus densiflorus. The sequence continues at coordinate 4,470,840 of JARYZH020000009.1, read as the reverse complement.
CCTCTGCAGTACGTGAAGAATCAGCTTTCAACATACAATTATTAATGACAACAATTTCCTTAGACTAAAAATATAAGCAAGATAACTATGAAAAGTAGTAGTTATTCATTCATTCATGTGAGAATGCAAATATATTCCATAAAATCCCTTGAATTATGGCTCAAATGGCACATCCTCCCCTTGTAAGAACGAGGTGGGGAGTGATTTTATGGGTTCAAAACCCGCTATATGCATGTGTAACTTACTAATTACAAATTAAAAAATCCATTAAATCCTTGGCCTATAGAAGGGTAAAAGTGCCAGTTTAGAACTTTTTAGGGGTCCTTTGAATCAGAGCCACATTAACTAAATAAAAGAAGAAAATATTATTGAAAAAGGAATAGCAGGAAAAATACACAGGGTTCACAATAGTGAACAAAAAGTAAAAACAAACAGTCATTAAACTATTCTAAGAGACGAAAGAAAATCCATAAGAGCGGAACAATCCAAGAGACCCAAAGACCGAGACCAATCAAAGAGGGACCGTTGGCATAAATCTAACAATTGAGATAGAGATTTCCCAGTATCCTCAAAAGAACGCCGATTACGTTCAGTTTAAATAGTCCACATTAGACAGCCTGGAACTAAATTCCAAATATCAGAATTATGTTTCCCAAGCCAATGATACCAACAAAATAATAAATATGCAACTAAACTTGGCATGACCCAATCAATCCCAAACAACTGAACATATACATCCACAAAGAATGAGCTACTGGACAGAAAATCAGCAAGTGATCCAAAGATTCCTCATTACAACAACGCATACAACAACGATTCGCCAAAGGGCGACCACGAAGCATAAGGTTATCCAAGGTTAGAATCTGGCCATGAGCTATTGTCCACATAAAGAAAGCCACCCTTTTAGGAACCTTAGCTTTCCAAATGCCCTTCCAAGGGAAAGTAGAATGAGTTACATTTCGAATCTTATGGTAAAAAGACCAAATGTCAAACTTCCCACTTCCGTTTAGACGCCAACAAAGACTGTCACAACCTCCACCCCTGGGAATCCAAGTTTAGATGAAGTGAAGAAAGGAGAAAGAAGCCACTAACTCCCAATCATTGAATTCCCTATAAAATCTTAAATTCCACACTCTCATTTTCACCCACTAGAGGACTTAACACTTCAGAAATACAAGCTTCCTTATTGGCTGAACACACAAATAACTGAGGATAAAGAGTCTTCTTTTCCTTTTTATTAGTAAGTTACACATTCACCCAGTGTTGAATCAATGACCTCACTAATACTATCCATCCCATCAAAGTGTCAATTGAGTTATAGCTCGTTCTTGAAGAACCAATGGAGTTAATAGGCAATTATTATTATTATTATTATTATGGCCCATGGGAGTTGAATTATAACATAAGTTTCATTTGGATGAGCTTATTTTTACCTCAAATTTGAGACAATGTAAAACTTGTTAAAATATCCATTTTTTAAGGTATAACTGTACTTTTACACAATATATAAAATAGCCAAAATAAGTTCATCCAAATGCACACTAGTTGTGACCTAAATTGCCAACAAGGCTAAATCTTGTTACACACTCCCTATTGCATACTCCCACGAAATCGAGTTTTGAAAACACGATTTCAATTACAATTGTGAAATGGTGAAATAGTGTTTTCAAAACATGATTTCACAATTTTAACTAAAAAATCATTTTTTTAAAAACTCAATTTCAGCTGATGAAGCAGTTTGTGTCCAGTAAACACATTGTGTAACTATCACCATTCTTCCAACAATACTATGGACACCTCCAATTTCACAACTTGCTGAAGTGGTCGAAAAGAAGTGGTAGGATAAAGTATCCACCACCCACCTAGGAAGCACAAACACAGACATGGATACGAACAGGTACGACACAGCAATTTTTGAAAAATTATAACATGAAACGGCCAGTATGACAAGGTTAAACACTTGTAAGACACGTTAAATGAATGAAGTATTCGTGCTTCCTAGCCACCCACTCTAGCATACTTGAGCATGTGAAATTGGGTGTGCCCTAGATTTATTCATTTCTAGTATGCATTCTACAATTGTCGAAGGAGGAAAGGGGTTTTTTTTTTTTTTTTTTTTAAATGGAAAGGAATAATTCATAAATTGAGTAAGCAAGTGAATTGAGAAGCAAATAAAAAAAGAAAGAAAGAAGGAAGGAAGGGAAGGGCATGCCTCTCGTTAATCTTGCTTCTCCTTCGCTGCTCAGTCTGGGAGTGCTTGGAACGATGGGCAGTGCTCCTCTGATTCTGGGTGGTGCTGCTGCTCTTCCCACCTACCCTGACTCTAGACCTAGGTGTAGTCCTATTTAGGAGCGAAGAGGAGCTGTTGCTGTTACTGTTGCTGTTGTTGTTTCTGCCTCCACCATCACCATCACCATCACCATCGTCTTCCTCGTCCTCTTCTTCTTCTCCTTCATCATCATCTTCGAATTCCTCTTCATATTGGTGAATCTTTGCTGACTTCACCATCTCTCTAACGAATGTATGAATATGGATTGAAGATTGATTGTATTTGTATGTACACTTGGCCCTGTTTCTTTGTCTCTCTGTCTCTGTCTCTCAAGCCAAGCCCTAAAACTTTAACTATAACAATAACAAACAGAATATTTTACTATTAACAATAATATTTTCAATCTGCTTCTTTCTTTCCTATTTGGATTTGCTCTGTTTTTTTTTTTTTTTTTTAAATGTTGTTGTCCTTTTGTTTTTGTATTCGGCAGTGGTCGGGTACTAATGTGCGCCACCTACCACATTTAGTGGACCTTATTATTTTGAGGTTTTAAATTTACAAACCAACGGACTAAAAATGTTTCGTTTCAGAATGGGCTGACTTAACAAGGTCCCACACTTCTGTCTGCTTTGAACTTGGGCTGTACTGTTTCTCAGCCCATCTTTAATATGTGCCACAACTTTAACATGTGACACAACTTGCTCCCGTTACAAGTTCTGAGTGGTAGAGTTACCGTATAATTTTTTGAGTGTGAATTTTGAAAATCTAACAATTGAGTTTCATGTTTCTTATGTTCTTAATATATATATCAAATTTCATTCAAATCGGATGTTATTTACTATTTGATCAATAAACTTTTTTTTATACATATTTTTAAATTACAAAAAGTTGAAATTTTAACATTTGTTTAATGATATAGAAATTAATAATTGATCTTCATGAAATTTTGCAAGCAAGAAGATAAAATTTAACGGTTATATTTTCAAAATTCACACTTAATATAAAGATATATGAAAATTTGTTTGGTTTAGTTTATTTCCTTTGTAGGAAAAAGTCTAGAATCATAAAACTTTTCACAACTTTTTTTCATAAATATAACTTGATAGAGTGTGATCGGTGAAAAAAAAAAAAAAAAAAAAGTTTATGCTTAAGTAATAGCTAGCCAGTATGCGTGAGATTTCAGAGTAAGTGAGTTGATGCGTAACTACTACTTTTGTCCTTTTGTAGATTTGGTTAAATACTAACGTTAAAAATTCAAAATGGGGGACCACGTCCGTACCCCACAGACACACAGTGACATGTATGTACGACGAATATTAGTTAGTTATAGTTCTCGTCTAGAAGAGGTGGGTGATGTCATGTGCTTTCTAGACTTCCACAATGCCATTCTATATATGCTATCTATTCTAACCAATATTTTCAAACCTTGAATGGTTTGTTTCTCAAAAAAAAAAAAAAATTTTCAAACTTGGTAGACCGTGGCGTTGGACATAAATTTGAACACAAGATAAGATCTTATTCGCACGCTACGCGTGAACTGCGATATTTTCTATCGGTTGGTGTGTGAACTGAATCATCACATATTTGAATTAGTCCTCATCTAGAAGACTATTTTATAATCTATTATATGTATCTTGTATACGTGCAGCTCCACTAGCTAGCAAATAATTGAATTAACTGTTCTTTTACTAACATATATTTGCATATTTGTTAACGTGCAATTGAATCCAATCACTACTTGTTATGGATCTATGGTCTGTTAAAGCGTGTGGTCTTAAACTTTTTTAAAAATTAATTCATAATTCCTAACATTATTGTTTGACTAAGCCTCCGTTTGGATACTAATGAAAAATAAAAATTATTTCACTATTCAGCTTATTTTTGCTACTATTCATGAGCCCTACTGCACTTTTTGATATATTTCATAGGTCTCACTGTACTATTTCAGTAAATTTTTACTTTTATTTATAGTACTTTCAGCAATAAGTTTTCAGTTTCAGCAAAATAAGTAGTATCTAAACAGACCCTAAGTGCAAAATAAAAGGAGAATAGAATCGAAGTTGGAAGGAAAAGAATGGGAAGAAAAAAGAAAGGATGATTCAATCTACACATAAGTAGTTTATGAATAGAGAGTAATCAAAATGATATTTTGTTTAATGTATACAATCAAAGAGATATTTAGAATATAATCTTTCTATTTTGTTGTGAAACATAGTTTTGATACTATTTACTAAGAAATAAATATCATCAATTTAAGAAGTTTTATGTGTCTCTTGAGGATTCAAAGTTGAGCAAATAATAAGCTATTCCACTACATGCGCATTAAACCAATTATTTAATTCTCATAACTGAGAATATATTGCAATGTTGAAAATATCTAATGGATAACATTGCTCAATTATAAATTATTTTATTTATTTATTTATAATTTGATAGTTACAATGGAAGAGTGCGAATTTGAATCTCAAATATTTTCGTTGAATTATGAAGTAATCAATCATAAGTAGGATTTTGAAGACATTCTAACAAGGTGGAATGTTAGTCATAGAGTAGTAATAAACTGAAACAGTTGAGAAGAATATAACAATAATTTACTCAATTCTTGTGCTTTTAAGATTACATTAAATTATTTGATGACGGTTTATTAATTATAAGGATATAATAATAATTTTATATAGAAAGTATCATATTTTTTTGTTTCCTCACTTATTATATTATTTTATTGTTGTGGTGGGCAAAAAGTGAGTAAGGTTTATGGCAGGTACAAACTTGCTGCTTTTGCTCACACAATTAATTTTTGAGAGATGGGATGCCCAATCAACCTTAAATGCCCTTAACAAGATGAAAATACTTAAGTTGGTGTGCTAGAATTAATTCCACACATAGACAGAAAGTCTTTTATAAGGAACAGTCTTGAAATGCATATATAGGGGTCCTCGGGTTTAGTTCGAGATAGAGGTTACAAGTAGTTTTAAGTCTCCCGCCCCTCCTTTTGATCCAGGGGCTTCTTGGCTTTATATATTCAGCCAAGATGTATCTGAGCCCTACATTTGAAAGGTCAGGATTGGATTTCATTGATACTTGTCTCATCAAGGCCTTACTAGAAGGTTTCTACACTGACGTATGAGCTAGGTGGACACTGTTCAAATGTCATTTCCTCATTAATGCGGCCAGCTAAGTGGTTGCAGTGTATTAAATGCAGAGGTGATGGTTGCTTTATCCATCCTCTTTCCTTTCTTCCCCGCTTAGTGACAAATTTTTCTCTTCGCCCTCGATTTGTGCCCGACAACCTTTAGCCTTGGTTCTCGGCTTTTAGAGGTCAGGTTGGCATCCTCGGAGTCCTCATCCAATGTTGTCTTTTTTGCACTTACATAAGGTTACTTGTATTTTTCCGAGGACATTCTACTGGTGCTCACCTAGGTTTGTCTCCTCGGCTTTGTTTCTAATCCCTCTATTTGTATTCTCGGATCCTCGTCCCCTCACAATTGTGTATGTGAAAATATATCTATACTCTATAGTCTTTAATGTTGTGATAAGTTACCAAGCCAAAAGTTTAAATTGTTGGTAAAAAATGCATTTTAGGCCTCTAATACGACTTATTACTAATTTTAATCAATTAATGATTCAAGATTAGGTTCAGGCAGTTAATTAACTTAAGCACAATATTAATCTTGGATAATCAAGCACAAGAAACACATCACATGAACAACTCACACATAAAGAGACAATAATTTGCTCACGGAGTGGAAACCGAATAGATAAAAACACTTCAAGGCAAAGCTCAACTCAACAAGTTTATTGCCGAAGCTTGTTGCAGTACATAAGTTACTCATGCGACTTTCTGTGCATGGGGTCAAACTAAGTATTTGAGTTCCCCATTATTGCTAGCAGATAAGACTTTTCCTTGTTCCTTCAATGTTACTTGATATTGCAAGTCGATCTGCAAACTATAAAACCAATTTTCGGTCACTCTTTAAGGCTTTTTAAATATTTCTCTATGGTCTAAATGAAACTCCAATACATAAGTGTTTGGTAGTAAACAACCTCTCAAGTATGGTCAATTGGAGAGGTAGAAAGAACTAGAAATAAAGGATTATCAAGGTTTTGCATTGCCGTCCTCATTCTTCTTAAATTATAAATTTTTGTATATATATATAATGGTGTAGGCTTTTGATATGATTGGCCACAAAATCTATATGTAATAATAATAATAATAATAATAATAATTGTGGGGACAAATAACCAAGATTCACGCATCTTGGGCCGTGGGCTCTGTCCGAGGAGGTCTCATGGGCCGAGCAATGTGGCAGCTATCAAAGCATTCTACTTTCGAAAGATTCGCACATAGGACCGGCGATTCCGTCCGAGGAGGGTATAGTCCTCGGATATAAAGTTTTCGGTTCAAGGAAGAATCCCAGTGGCTAAAGTAATCTTCCTGGAATCCCCTATGACAGAAACAAACTCGGTGAGCTTACTGGGAAGGAAAAGATCCCCGAAAATATCTAAAGAAAAGCTGCTACCACCACATTAAATACCCTGCAACTACTTTTCTGGCCGCATTTATGTGGAGAAGACCTCTGAACAGTGCTACCAAGACTATGACCTCTCACAGGGAGGCCAAAGAAAAAATCTGGTGGGATAAGTATCAAGGGGCACCTTAGATGAATGACAAGTGTAAGGATAGGATGCTTAGAAGATGATTATATAATGCCATTCCTCCTCCATTGGAGGAGGACGGATTTTGGAAAAAGGGAAGAGAGAGAAAAACAGAAGGAGAAAGGAAGATTTGTAACGTGAACAACACAACACAAGGGTTCCTCCTCGGACCTATATAAAACAGAATTATTCCAAGTTATTTTGGTGTGCTTTGGGCCTTCTAAACTGCTTCTTAGTTTGTCTTTGAGAATAGGAAAAACGAAGCCCTCACCATTCGAATCTAATTCTTAAGCCCACTCTCTACAAATACATGTTGCAGTGGACTTATTGGGCCCGGGTCTTGCGCGCTTTGGACTGGGGTGTACTAATTCGTTACACTACAATTGGCGCCGTCTGTGGGAAGAATTTGTATGATAGTGAGCGCGACGTTTCACCATGGTAGGATCAGGTCCCCACCCACAGGAATCCAGGGGCTCCCATCAACAAGACGCCTTCCATAATCTTGAGCGTAGGAGAGATAGGGAGGGTAGCCCACATACCACACAAACTAGCGGAAGTCATCCGCAAATGGGGAATCACTTTCCTCAGGAACGAAGTAACAGAGCCATGCAAAGGGAGATCGATGATTTGAAGCGGGAGCTACGCCATGCGCATCGACGACGAGCCCCTTCTAGTTCTGGTGTTTTCTCAAATGATGAAGATGATGTTACGTACAAACGCGACCCTAGGACACCGTCGAGCGAGCCTTTCCCCTATCACGGGGAAAACGTTCATAAGCGAAAGCGTAAGAGTCCACCTCTGAAGGGGCTGGAGAATGACGCCATGAACAAGGCGTTGAATCAAATTTCTAGGTCCCCCTTTACGCATCGCATCGAAAGGGCAGAGCTTCCTCGGCGATTCCATCAACCCACTTTCACCACTTATTACGGCTGAACGGATCCAGTAGAGCACGTGAGCCAATTCAACCAGAAGATGGCCGTCTATTCTAAGGACGAGGCCTTGATGTGTAAAGTCTTTCCTTCCAGTTTGGGGCCCGTGGCCATGAGGTGGTTCGATGGGTTGAGACCTAACTCCATAAGTTCCTTTAAGGAGCTTACGCAGGCTTTTGGTTCTCGTTTTATCACATGCAGTAGGGTGCCTCGCCCTTTGGATTCTTTACTGTCTTTGTCCATGCGGGAGGGGGAAATCCTGAAAACGTACTCGGACAGATATTGGGAGACGTATAACGAAATAGATGGTGATTTTGAGGACGTGGCCATCAGCACTTTTAAGGGCGGCTTGCCTACTGAGCATGGATTAAGGAAGTCTCTCACTGGTAAACCGGTCACCAGTGTGCGTCAGCTTATGGATCGAATAAGCAAATACAAAAGGGTTGAAGAGGACCAGCAGCAAGGAAAGGGTAAAACAAAGATTAACCCTCAGGAGCGTAGGGATTTCAGGTCGGACCGATTTAGTAACAATCGGCCACGGAGAGACTTTGTCGGGCAGTCAGATTCCTCCAACGCCCAAGCTGTCAACGCGGTATTCCGAGAGCCAGTCAGTAAGGTCTTGGAAAAAATTAAGAACGAGCCATTCTTTAAATGGCCGAACAAAATGGCGGGGAATGCGATGAGGCGCAACCAAAGCCTCTATTGTCAATATCACCAAGACCAAGGACATACAACCGAGGACTGCAGGAACTTGTGGGACCACTTAGATCAGCTGGTCCGAGAAGGAAGATTGAAGGACCTGTTGCATCCCAGCAGTCAAGCAGGGCAGACTGGGTTTGATTCCAGAAGAGGGGCGTCCTCGGGCCCACCCCTGGGAACGATAAACGTCATTTTTGCTGCCCCCGGAAGAACAGGGTCCTGTCCGTACAGAGTGATGTCTGTGGCTCAGTCGTTCGCCAATGACAGTAAGCACGAGCCAAAAAGAATCAAGATGGAAATAGAACCAGTTCTGGGTTTTTCGGAGGAAGATAAGGTCGGAACTATCCAACCTCACGATGATGCCTTGGTGATCACGCTCAGGATAGGAGGGTATGATGTGAAGAGGGTGCTGGTGGACCAAGGGAGTGCCGTGGAGGTAATGTATCCTGACCTGTTTAGAGGTCTGGGGCTAAGGTCCGAGGACCTAACTGCCTATGATTCCCCCCTGGTCAGCTTCGAGGGAAGGACCGTTATGCCAAAGGGTCAGATCAGGCTACCTGTGCAAGCCGGTCTTGAGGTAGTGGAGGTCGACTTTATCGTGGTGGATGTTTATTCTCCATATACCGCTATCGTGGGTAGACCTTGGCTTCACACACTGGGGGCTGTCTCCTCCACTTTGCATCAAAAGGTGAAATACCCTTCCGAGGGTCAGGTCAAAGAGATCGTCGGAAACCAGAACATGGCTAGACAATGCCTGGTAGCGGCCATATCACACCAACCTGAAGCTGAATCGCTGATGGCCGCGGAGGCAAGTTCATAGCAATTAAAATCTCTCGATTCGCCTATCAAGGAGATCCCCGAGGAGGCGATATGTGATGATTTAGAGAGGATCATTATAGGGAATGATCCGGAGAAGTACTTCCAAGTGGGGTCCCAGTTGCCGCCTCGCGAGAGGGAAGAGTTAATAGAATTCCTTAAGAGGAACGTCGATGTATTCGTCTGGAGCGCTTACGAGGCACCAGGGGTGGACCCCACCTTTATATGTCACCATTTGAATGTTAATCCATCCATTACTCCGAAAAAGCAACCACCTCGGCGCCCGTCCAAGGAGCATGCCGATGCCGTTAAAGAAGAGGTGAGCAAGCTTAAGCAAGCAGGAGCTATCAAGGAAGTGTTCTACCCTGAATGGCTGGCCAACACGGTGGTGGTAAAGAAAAAGAGTGGCAAGTGGCGAGTGTGCGTAGACTTTACTGATCTAAATAAGGCTTGTCCGAAGGATCCATTCCCCATGCCACGAATAGATCAGCTGGTGGACGCGACGGTGGGACACCCTCGAATGAGCTTCTTGGACGCCTTCCAAGGATATCACCAAATACCTTTAGCCTTGGAAGACCAGGAGAGGACTGCATTTGTCACCCCCATCGGAAACTACCATTACAAGGTGATGCCGTTTGGTCTAAAAAACGCAGGATCAACCTATCAGAGGATGATGACGAGAATGTTTGAGCTTCAGTTAGGAAAGAGCATTGAGGTCTACATAGACGATATGGTGGTCAAAAGCAAGGCGGTGTCCGAGCATGTTGATGACCTCGGAAGCATTTTCGAAATCTTGAGGAAGCACAAGTTGCGCCTAAATGCATCCAAGTGCACGTTTGGGGTGGGATCGGGCAAATTCCTGGGATACATGGTAACACACAGAGGAATCGAAGTCAATCCCGATCAAATTAGGGCTATTAACAACTTACACCCTCCTCGTAATCCTAAAGAGGTTCAGAAACTTACTGGAATGATTGCCGCTTTGAATCGTTTTATTTCTCGTTCAGCAGACAGATGCCGGCCATTCTTCCTCTTGATGAAAAAGTGGAAGGGATTTGAATGGTCTGAGGAGTGCTCTAAGGCTTTTCAGCAGCTTAAGGAATATCTCTCTCGGCCTCCAATCATGTCCAGTCCTCAGGAGGATGAGGTCCTATTCGCCTACATAGCCGTTGCTCCCCATGCTGTGAGTCTTGCATGAAGCCGATGTGCGTTATCTACCATTGGAAAAGGCCATCCTGGCTGTAGTCCATGGTAAGCGGAAACTCCCCCACTATTTTCAGGCACACTCTGTCATCGTCTTAACTCAACTCCCGATTAGGGCCGTACTCCGAAGTGCTGACTATACCGGCAGGATAGCTAAATGTACACAACTATTTTTACAATTTTTTTTTTTTACAACTTGCGGTAAGTTGTAATTGGAGTTAAATCATTTTCATATAAGTCTATTGCTGACAAGATTTTTACAAGAAATAATCACAATAATCCAATGTAAACAATTGTAAAATATATATATATATATATATATATATTTTATGTATTGATGGACTTATTGATGGCATGGCCCTCCGACCGAAAGAAAAAAAAAAAAATGTCTGCCTATTCAGTATTCACCAATCACCATTATAGATTTAGATTTTCAAAAACAAATCATGTTCATATATATATAAATATATATATATATTTATATATATATATATCATTTATATTGTGTTTTGAGTTTTGACGTGGGAGGAATTGAATCAAAAAGGTCGGAAAGCCCAAGAAAACTTGAAAAGACTACGAGAATTGATGAAATTGTGAGTTGTAATTTGTAAAGCTTTGTTTTGTCATCATTAATAATTTCCTCATTTTTTTTTTATGGGAAGATTTGCCTTGCTTTTTGCTCCAGAAGTAACTGTAAGGGTGAAAATGGCCAAATACCACAATTTTGCAAAATTTGTAGCAAAAAAGCATTGTTTTGGAACTTATTAGCGATCTACCACTTTTCTAGTACTCGAGCTCTACAAACTCGAGTTCCAAATGGTACTCGACTACAGTAAACTTGAGTTCTCCCTAGTTTTGCCACCGTGGCACCGTCTGACATGGCATTTGGGCATTAAAAAATTCCACTTGCTACTCGAGTTTCTTGGACTCGAGTACTGTGCTAGTCAGATACCCGAGTCCATTAAACTCAAGTATCAATCTGTATGCGAGGCCCCAATTTATTAGAGTGCAAAGCAAAATAATACAGATTGATACTCGAGTCCACAAAACTCGAGTACTGTGTTAGCAGTACTCGAGTCCATTAACCTTGAGTATCAATCTGTATCTGAGGCCCCATTCTTGAGTGTAAAGCAAAAATCATACAGATTGATACTCGAGTCTAGGAAACTCGAGTACTGTGTTAGTGGTACTCGAGTCCATTAAACTCGAGTATCAATCTGTATGTGAAGCCCTATTCTTGAGTGCAAAGCAAAATCATATTAAGGCCGGTTGTACTAACAGGTTCACTACAAATTTGAGCTTATGGACGAGACCTTATTCCTCACTGTCAACCTTATTATAGACAGGTTCTTAGAGCACCAAACAGTTCTTAGAAAGAAGCTTTAATTGGTTGGGCTGACAGCCATGCTATTAACTTGGAAATACGAGGAGGTTTTTGTCCCTATTGTGGAGGATCTTGTTATGGTAATATCCTTAATTGGTTCCCACTAGTTTCCTTTCCCTCCTTTCACTATTAAATTAAATTTAATGATTTCCCTTGCTTATAGGAGAGATTTATGGTGAACACATTACAATTTAAGTTGTCTGTGCCTACCCCAGTGTTTATAAGGAGATTCCTTAAGGCAACTCAATCTGACAAAAAGGTCAATAATCCAACGTCATAGAATCATCTTGATTTAAATTAGATTTTTTTGGGTCAAAATTGATACTTATAAGTTAGATTTCCACCTATGCACAAATGTCAAAAAATTAAATCGGTAAAAACAAGAATATCTAGTATATAGTTGCCACCATTTACATCAAGTGGAAATTGCCATAGTTACCACAACAAATAAGTAGAGTCAAACACCATTTACATCAGTAAAACAATTTAGCTTACTCCTGGTCGTAAACAAACATAATATGCCATAGTTACCACAACCAATAAGAAGAGTCATATTGCCTGTCTTTTGTTCCATATTCCACAATTTCTCACCTAAAGTCGTAATTGAAACTCAAATGTCTCCTTGTCTTTGATGCCTCTGTAGGTCCAGGTGAAGCAAGTGGTTGTCTATTAATTTTCACCTCAAAATACTGTTTTTCTGTTCGGTTAATGAGACTGAAACATGATCTTGGTTCTGCATGTAATGACTATGAGCTAGCCTGCATCGATGAATATTCTTCAAAAAATGTTTTTCTCCTATTACAACCTCTTCATTTGCAAACCCCACTTCTTAGGATTCGATCTTTCCAAATCCCTGCTTAAAACACAAGCAAAGCTTGAATTTATATTTATAAAAGTTCACCTTATCCACACAGACACGCACACAAAAATGAAACAGAACATAAAACAATCCAATCTTAAATGGAGAAAAGAACACTCACTGCTAAACTACTGTTGGATCAGCAGTCCAAAAATACTAGTTAAAAAGATAGATAATCCAAAATGTGTAAATCCATGCACACGTATTCATGTAGCCCACAAGTTATTTTAGGCAGCTTGTATTGAAAAATCCAATATTCAACCTATTTCAATAATACACATTAAACAGCAAGAACATCAACCACAACATCAAATTGTAGACAACAGGTTAAGCATATATTGAAAAAAATATATATCCTCAACCTATTTCAGTAATATACATTAATGATTAAACAGCAAGAACATCAACCACAACATCAAATTCTAGGCAACTGATTTTTAATATCATCATTACTAAATCATTCAGGCATTAAACCTTCACAAGCAAAGAAATCACTATAATAGAAGTAGTAAATTGACTAATTGGTTGTGAGCATAAAAATTTGACACCCTTAATTAGCAATGTACTTGAATGGTCGTACTTGAAGATGATCATGTTAACAGAGACCAACTCAAAGTTGACACCCTTCATGGTAGGGTACTTGAAGATGATCATGCTAAGGAGAATGCCTTCACAATTGTAAAATATGCAATTAGAGAAAACTTCTAAGATCCAATAGGTTAAAAGTGGAAAAGTGAAATCATGGCCAACCCACAAATGACCTAACACCCTTCAGAGAAAGAAAAAAATGGAAAACATTACATTACACATAGGGCAATTACACATTACATTACATTAACCAATTAGTATGCAATTTTGGTGACAAACCAAATGGCAATACTAATGACTTTTTGTATGCATCCTATAGGGAAAGTAGCTTATAGTATAAATGCCATATTTGGTCCTTAAAATTTTATCTAATTTTTCTTAAGTTTTAAAAATACATAATTGAATGGCATATAACATGCATTTTGATCTAATGGCATATATCATGCATTTTGTTTCAAGTTGCATTTAGAAGGATGCCACGGTTCAAACTTAGCGTACTTAGTCCGCGAGACCACCACTCGTCGGTATCTCGTTCCGCTTAGGGCATGTTCTTCGGTTATGCCCCTCTTGGTCACACAACCCGCATTGCACCTTCCTCCCCCCCTCCTTCCATGGTGTGGTTCTCGGTCGTTTCCCGCCCTCGTCCATCTCATTCCTGATTCGTGTTGAGATAGGGCAACCTTTCTCTCGGACCAATCGGGGGTTAAGGACAACCCTTCGAGTTTCTTTAGGATCCGGCCATGATAATCTATCTTGGGATAATTACACTTTACCTACTTGTGGTTTGCCTCTAATTTAATGTGTCTACCCGTGGTTTAAATTTTGACACTTTACCCACCTGTGATTCCCACCGTTATCGTGTCGTAACCCACCTTTCTCTTAGCTGTTACTCTAACACAGAATATGTCAAAAAAAAAAGCCCAAACAAATCAAAAAGTTAGGGTTCCTGTCTTCAGCCATTACATTAAAAAAATAAAATGGGTATCTGTCTTCTTGTTTCCTTTGAATTTATCAATCAAATGGGTATCTGTCAAATTTTTTCTCTCTTTTAATTTAATTAAAATTTTATAATTAAAAAACATTTCTTAATGTTCTTCAACTTGTTCTTCATTTTACAACTGGTTCTTCGAATTCTTCTTGTTCTTCTCCAAATTCTAAGACAATCAACACCAAATTCTCAGCAAATCAAACCCATAAACCTAGTAAACAAACCAACTCAGATCAAACCCAGATCAAGAAACCAATCACAACAAACCCAAGAAAAACACAATCAAACCCAGATCAAACCCAGACCAACACAATCAAACCCAAAATCAAACCCAGATCCCACCACCACTGACCAACACAATCAAACCACCACTACCCCACCACCCTGCTGACCAAACCAAAGATCCACCCCACCGATCAGTCACCAAACCCACCGATCAGTCAACAAACCCACGCCAACAAAGTAATAAAACCCACTACCACCATTGTTGATCAAAAAAGAGAGAGGAAGAGGGATTTCGCAATCATCAACGGACTGGGCGAAGGCCGAGATCGAGCTCCATTTTGGTCAAGACGGAGGCCGAGATCGAGCTCCATTCTCTCTAAACCACCACCGGCCCTCTTCCTAGATCTGCTCCAAACCGTCGAGACGGAGGCTGAGACCGAGACGAATGTGAGAACGAAGGAAATCAGATGAACCCACAACCAAAACTGTTAGGACATATGTGTTTCACATGTTAAGAACATATGTCATGATTTTATGTAATTGGCTAATCCTTTGACAAAACGCACTTTACTTGTATTTGGGTAGATCTAGGATGTGTTTAAATACTTCAAGAAACCATGTTTCAAGATCAAGTATTGAAGCCTTCAAGTCTGTCCAAGAAAACAAGCTGAAAGTGCAAAATCACTAAAGCTTGACAGCTAGTATGTGTCAAGGTTTAAGGAGCTGTTCAGCCTGTATGCTCGACAGCTAGCTCGACAGATGCTCAACACCTCCTATCTGTCGAGATTTAAGAAAACAACAATCTGAACTGTTTTTCTTGGGATCCGTGATTATATGTTTGGGCATTCTTTTCTCCTAACCCTAAACATTTAAAAGGATTGTTTTAAGGGCCGTCAAAAAGTACACAAGTTGCACAAGTATTGAGCAAACCTTGTTCAAGCAAATTGTGACTGGAGACAAAGTTCTTGCCCTTGTTCATCTCTTTCTTGTGAAGAAGTTGCTGTGTATTTGCACCGTAGGGTTTTGTAACCAAGTATCTTCTTAATCTTTATCGTGTGGATGAACTAAAGAACTTTGCAGCCAACAACCTTCTTAGTTGGTGATTGAAGTCGCGTACTGGGATCCGCGCATTGGTTAGTCACGTACTTGGGAGTCGTACATCAAAAGGGGGAACTGTCACTACAGAACAAGTCCAATTGGGTATTGGGGTAAGGGTTCAACTGTAGGTTGGTAATGTATTTGGAATTCCTTTACTTGTAACCGCTTGCTGTGATAATAGTAGAGTTTCAGGAGTGGTGACCTGAAAATCACCCGGTGGGGTTTTTGTCGTTAGGTTTTCCCCATTCGTAAACAAATCACCGTGTCTTTTATTTTCCGCTGCGTATTTAGTTGTTTGGTGATTTGTTTGTGCTACCATGCATTTTGCATGATAAATTGATTAATTAATAACTTGACTAATTAATTAATTAATTTCAATCACAAGGGGTCAATATGTTTGTGGCCTATCAAGTGGTATCAGAGCAGGCACACTCTGATTATGTTTTAATTTTTGCTGTGTTGATCCATTGACCCCTGTTTGTCATGGATAGAGGACAGTCGTTAATTATACCTCCTTTATTTAATGGCACTAACTATGCATACTGGAAAGTACGCATGAGAGCTTTCTTGCAGTCTTTAGATGAAAAGGTGTGGCAAGCTGTAGAGATAGGCTGGACTAAGCCTATAGAAGCGCAGGCCAATTGGGATGATGCAAAGATCAAGGCGGCAAACTTCAACAGCAGGGCATTGAATGCTTTATTCAGTGCAGTCACAAATGAGGAGTTCAAAAAGATATCCTCTACTGAAACTGCTAAGGAAGCATAGACCATTCTCCAGACAACCTATGAGGGTACAAAGGCTGTCAAGAATTCAAAACTTCAGAGGCTCACTACAAGCTTTGAAGAAATAAAAATAGAGGAGGATGAGTCATTCGATGAATTCTATGCCAAGCTCAAGGACATAGTAAACTCAGCTTTCAATCTTGGGGAAACTGTTCACGTAAAATAATCTTCAAGCGCACAGAATCGTAACAAGTAGTAAAGTGTTTTTAGAAAACGAATGTCGAACCCACAGAGATTAACTATGTTATTGAATACCGAAATTTACTAAATTAATTACTATTTGAAAAATCGAAAATAAAAGGGACGTTCAACTATCGAAATTAAATTAAACTATTTAATAAAAATAAATCTAGCAAAGCATAAAAATCTAAAAGTGTAAAGAAGAAAATATGATAAGAATGGATCTAGAGCGGTTGATTTCACCTAACAAATCCCACACAATTTATTCTTCCTAATTATTAAATTCTAATAATCTCCCATTGATGATTAAAAATTCCATAAGTATTCACTATCTTCTCTCAAATAATATAAAAAATGTCTTCAACTAACAATTCCATATCTCTATGCGAATTTAATTAATTTGAGACTCATTATGTACTTTGAATTTTCTTGAAAAATCACACTAATCGCGGTAAAGCATCTCTACTTTCGCTTAACTAATGGTGTTTAATTCTAGAACTAAAATAAAAAATCACCTCTCGGTCTCATTGTCATTCAATTGATCAATCAACAAGTCGTAAAAAGAAATATTAAGCAATAAGAATAAGAATTAAACACTCAATCATGGAAATATTAAAAATAAAATAACTCAGAATATAAATTGTGTGTTCATTGCTAGACTACATCAACGCTCTAGAAAATAAAATTTAGTTCATAATAAAATTGAAAAGAAAACAAATAAAACTTATGTCTTTCATTTGAATTGGTTGATCAACATGAAGCTCTCGCCTTTGTCCTCAGATCCTCCTCTTCAGAAAGACTCCCAAAATAAATTCTTCAATGCGGCACCCCCTTTTCCTCTCAGGTTTTCTGCCCTTTCTTTTTTCCCTAAAGAGCCTTTAAATAGGTCAAGGAATCCTATTCCCGTTTGGAGAAAATCCCAGATTTTTAGGCTTCACTTAACCAACGATTTTGGCCCATTTAACTTCAGAATTCGGGCATTTGGTAAACTAAAAAGTTGTAGCCCTTTAAATTAGCTTTCCAGCCCAACTTGAATCATCTCAATTGGACATCTGAGCCCAAAGTTATGCCGAAATTACTAACTGATGTGCAGGCTAGAATCCTAATCCGAATTGGACTTGGATTTGGTGCAAACTTCCTTTGATTCCTTACTCCAGTTGGACTTAAATTTAATTGGGTTGGTCTTCTCTTGAATTCATGCCTGGCTGGATGTAAGTTGGCTTGATTCAATTGGTTTAGCCCCACTTTGCATGTAAAGCCCTTGTATTAATCTGAAATCTTCTCATTCCTTCAAAGCACAAATGAATAGAGAAATATAAATAAAAATCAAATCAAATCAAAAGAAATAAAGGAAAACTAACAAATTTAATAAGTAAGAGAATAATAAAAATCATGTAAAAATTACACTTATCAGAAACCATTCCTGAACCCAAGATTGTAAGGAAAGTGCTCAGATCTCTACCTGAGAGATTCCATGCCAAGATCACGGCAATAAAGGAATCAAAGGATATTGACAAGATTCCTTTGACTGAGCTAGTTGGAAACCTGCAGACCTATGAGTTAGGGTTGACTAGGATTGGTAAGTCGGGTAAGAGCAAGAGCATGGCGCTGAAGGCTAAGAATAGTGACACAGATGAGTCTTCAGACAATGAAGATTCTAAAATGAAGTCCTACATCACTAGGCAGTTCAAGAAGTTTATGAAGAACGCCAATGGAAAGGGCTTCGACAAGGACCGTAGGCAATCTAGTTCTTCTCAGTTCAAGAGCCAAGATAAAGGGAAAAAGGATGCAAGGGATGGCGGTCAGTACACTGTTCCAGCAGGACCTAAGTGCTTTGGGTGTCAAGGCTTCGATCACATGAAAAATGAGTGTCCTACATATCTCAAGAGCATTGGGAAGAGCAAGGCACTTACTGCTACTTTAAGCGACACTAAACCTGAGGATGATTCCGAAAATGAAGATGACGGAATCTTGAATGCCTTCACTGCCACGATCAATCCTACTGAAAGGATTGTTGAAAGTGTGGATGAAGAAGAGGACTTGGTGGAGTCAAATTTTGAGAAAATGGATGATCAAGATGATATCCATACAGCCTATGAAAAATTGTACAAAATTTCTGAAAAACATGAGAAACTTTATAGGCTGGCCACCAAGAAGCTCAGTGATGTGGAACTTGATTGTGAAGAGCTATCCATAAAGTTTGATGAGGCTAATTAGACTATTGGAGCACTGAGATTCGAGAACAATTTCTTGGCTGAGAAGACCAAGAAGCTTGAAGCGGAGCTGTTTCAAGTCAGAACTCAATTGGAGAGGACTTCAAGTGCAAAGCTTGATGAGATGCTAAATCTTCGGAAATCTGCTTCCGATCGAACAGGTTTTAGGGTATGGTCTTTCTTCCTCTAATATTGCTTCTACTAGTTCTACTGTTTTTGTTCCTCTTGCTAATAATGTTGAAATTAAGAACAATGATGTTAAAACTGTTTTAGCTAGTGAGAACTTAGACAAGAATAAATCTATTTTAGGAGCACCCCCTAAGCAAGATAAGAAAGAAGCTAAGAATCCTAGGGCTAAAAAGGCAAACTCTTAAAAACCTAAACAGAAAAAGCAGCATCTTTGTCATCATTGTGGAGCTGCCGGTCATACTCGACCAAATTGCTATAAGTAGCTTGCCACTCAACAAAACAACGGCATGATAGCATCTGGAAGTCAGAATCAACTTCAATCCTCTCTTACTCCTCTTGGAGATCTTCTCAAAGCCCTCATGTTCCTTTCGAACTTGAACGGTTTAAATTCTTCCCCCTCACCGCCGACTCAAGGATTTTATCAAAGGAAAGGTTCTTTCAGAGTGTGGAAGGAAAAGGGCTCCAAGTAATTCTATCACTTTCTTATTTCTCTTCTTATTTTTGTTTGCATTACTTGTGTGTTTTGCTTTACTATTGTGAGTCAGTCTAGTTTTATGCTTTGTTTTGTTTAGTTTAGCATGTTTTGCTTATTTTTCAGTTTTGTTTATTTTGTTTTTCATATAAAAATAAAAAAAATTGAAAAATCAGAAAAATACAAAAACAGTGTGTGTTTTGTGTACATTGGTACTTGTGTACCTTAGATGGCCATTGAAACAAAGTTTTCTAAACTTTGTATCTCTTGTAGCTTAGATGAGCATCTCTATGTACAACTAAGCAAGTGAGCTTTGTGGCTCTTGTTTGTGATGAGTAAGATTAAGTTATCTCTTATACTTAACACTCGTATCACTCTTTTTTTTTACGGGAAGGATTAGAAAATCCTAAGAGAAAGGCATAAATAACCATCTCACCACTGTTGCCCGCCAATCATGAATGACATTTGTGTGCTTCGGCATAGCAAAATTGGAATGTCAAATGCTTAACATAATTGAGTATTTCTTTTCTCTCTATTATATGTCCATGCATGATTTGCTTAAAAAGAAAATATGCAAAGAAAAATCAAAAGCAAAAAGATAAAAAATGCTTTAAATATGATTGCAAGCAAGTTTTTTAGGAGATGTGGGAGTTATAGGATGTACCTCGAAGGTGATAATCCCCATCAAACAATTATAATTGTGTGTGAGTTAAAGTGATTTACTCATATCTCAAATTATCATAACATGTTGACACATTTCATTCTTGCGATGTTTTTCACACACAACACGCAATACTCTTTGCTACTCTTGATACATGTGCAGGTACAATGTGATTTGGTCATCACAAGGTTTTACATGTGTTAATGTATGCTCACTAAACTATCTTAACTTGTTTTTGAAATATAAAATTGGTTAGACTTGTTTAGTGTGTGCGTGTGTTTTTGAAGATCCATGTGCTTAAAATCTTTTTTAAGAGATGTTTTTGAGAGCTTAATATGTTGATTGAATCATTAGTTGAGTTGCATGCTTGATTGAATTCATATCTGTATTTTTCTCTTCTCGAAAAACTGTTTTGAAAAGTTGGCTCGACACCTCCTCGATACCTTCTCGATAGCTGGCTATCTGTCGAGCTTCTTTAGCTTTTTCTTATCGCAATCTCGCTAGCACCTCGACACCTGGTGGATCGATTGAGAAAGTTTCTGACCCCTTGATAGCTTCTCGACACCTGGTGGATCGATCGAGATTCTGTTCTTGTTTTTTGTGGTTCTTCCTCGACACCTTCTCGATACCTGAAGCTGTCAACGGCCTTTTCCTCGATACCTCCCTCGACAAATACCTCGATACCTCTCGACACCTTCATCTGTCGAGATTTACTGAGGCTCTATTTAAGCATCTCGTGCTATGTGATTTATGTGATTTAGTTACAGAAGATATAAGTCACAAGTTCTTTGTAAACTTAGAATTGTAGTTCGTAGTCGGTGATGAAATTGGGCATTTCATTTGCGAAGATTATAACATATTAAGTAAGATGATTTGTCTTGATCATGGAAGTGGAGACTTCTAGTTGATATGTTGATATGTTTTAAGAGTTAAAACATATTGAACTGGACCGCTATGAGATTTATTATTCTCCTAATGACTGTCAATTGAATAATAAATCTCATGACTTCTATTTACATGAACTCTTAATCCTGAGAGAATAATAGACCTAATCATTAAGTGTAGGTTGCTTTGATATATTAGGAGTGAGATCTAAATTAACGGTCAAAACCTCAGTATGTTAGGCAGCCACATTTAGTGTTGATGGAACGTATATTCTCAAGATGGAATTCATAATCTCTTAGCGGAGATACAAAATATTCCCTTAAGATAAGTTTAATGGGTTTGTTATTTAGAGAGTTAGGCCTAACCACTTTAGTAAGACTAAAGTATATATTTATGAAATTGGATTTCATAAATATATGGTGAATAACTTAAAAGGATTAAACCGGGTACTCAAAGATTAAGATGTAGTAATCTACAAAGTGGCAGTTACATTCATGACTTTGTGTTACTACGAATATTTTATGAAATGGTTGCATGTACAATAAAGTCTTGGGATATAATTTATAGATAAGGCCTAGAGTGCAACTATATTTATATAGTGGTATTAAATATAGTTAATGGTAACTTTGAACTTGTCAAGAGTTGACAGAAAAGCCCAAAACCCATTGGAGCTAGTGTCTTATTGGTCCCTTTTGGTCCCACTCCAAGCTACATACTAGAGCTCAATTGGAAAGGCCCAAAAGGCTAGCCCAATTATATAATCAGTTATAAAGAGAGAAACATACAGAATTTTAAATAGAACAACTTACATGAAATGGTGTATGTGAGTGTTGGACACTCTTGAATTCTCTCTTGAACATTTCATATAACTTATTGAGAGACCACACATCTTGGGCGTTAGTGGAATTGGAGTGAAAATTAAAAGTACTCCCAAGTGCTTACAATCTTTGTTTTGAAATTCACCACACCAAGATACACTCTCTTGTTCTTGTATTCTGAAATTTACCTAGTGCATGTTGTCAATCGAATGAAGTAGATCCGTTAATTTTCCGCTGCATATATGTATATTTCCATCAAATGGTATCAGAGCGGTCTTCAATTTCGAATTGTATAACATGTTTTATGAGTTTTGGAATTAGAGATTATAGTTTCATATTGTTTGAAGATTTTGCATTTAATTTTCTGCATGGTTATTGAAACTATGATTTTATAAAAACTGATATTGATGTTATGATGTTGTTTAAATTTGAATTTAAGTATGTTAAATTGATCTTTAAGGCTATAGCATCAATGAATTTCAGTTTTGATATCATTATCTAACTATCATGTTCGTATGTTAGTTGTTTGTTCAAGAAAAACCGTAGAAAACTGCCTTAGAGAAATTCTGGAAATTTGAGTTTCACGAGTTTCGATCGATCGAAAATCACTTTCGATCGATCGAAAATCACTTTCGATCGATCGAGTGAAATAGTGATCAGACTTTCTTAAATAGATTGATTTTCGATTGCTAGTCGATCGATCGAATTTGTTTTTCGATCGATCGAGAGGCAATTTCGATCAATCGAAGAAGTCAGATGGTCAAGTTCGAATTTCTTAATTTTTTTGATCGATCGAAGGGCACATTCGATCAATCGAAAGAAAGAAAATCAGAATTTTTTCAAGTGTTTTCACATGTAAGAAGAGTAAGACTATGTGTAATTAGATTATGCATGTTTTAAAATTAAAAACCTTTCCTTTAAAACATCTAATGGGAGAGAGATACAGGGTTGGATTTCACGGCCTCCATTATCGGTTCATAGTAGTGTGGGTAAGTACCTTGTCTTGGTGTATATACCTCGCGATCCCAATGGAGGGTGTTTACTTCATAGTGTTACAAGATTGAACTTACACGTTTAAAGTAGTGTGGACACGCACCTCGTTTTGGCGTATATGCCTCGCGATCTCAAAGGAGGGCGTTTTGTTCCATGGTACTACAACTTTAAACACTATAAAGGAGATGAAATGTGGCTACACATGATTCTAGATAATGGTGTACACTAGACTAAGTATAATGTTAACCTCCCAAAGGAGTTATATCATTATTACTTAGAGGCCAAAGGTAATACGGCATATTATTAGTATTTGATAAGAGTTATCATGATAGCACTAATAATGAGAATAATTCTCAATCAATTAATGTGTTTATAATAAACTTGCTACTAAGGAATTATAGACATGGATTGGGTTGTCGTTGCATATATTATTTTATAGTTTCATTAAGGTTCCATACTATATGTTTATATGCTAAATTGATAATGTCCAGTTTACTTATTATATTCATGTTTATTATTTTCAAATTTGAACATGACATCATTTAGCCCACTTGTAACCATTCTTAATCAAAACAAACTGACTGAATCCAACTATGTTGATTGGAAAAGAAATTTGGACATAGTTCTCACTGCTGAAGAGCACAAATATGTGCTTACTAAACCATGTCCTAGCCTTCCTTCATTAGATGCTCCTCTTGAGGAAAAACAACGATATGATCGTTGGTAGAAATCTAATGAGATGGCCAAGTACTACATCCTAGCATCTATCTCAAATGTTCTACAGCATCAAATGCAGGATGTAGAACTAGTTTTAGACTTTATGCTAAGTCTGAAGGAGATGTTTGGTGAGCAAGGCTGTTCTGCAAGGCAAGAGACCATGAGGCAAATTTATAATACCAAAATGGCTGAAGGTGGTTCAGTAAGGGAGCATTGTCTTACAATGATCTCTAATCTGAATACATTGGAAGTTTTAGGTGTTGATATTGATGGAGAATCCCAAGTGGATATGATACTCCAGTCACTACCAAAATCATTCAAGGAATTCAAACTTAACTATAATATGTACAAAAAGATTTATACATTGTCTGAATTAATGAATGAGTTGATAGCGGCGGAAGGCATCCTTGGTACTTCTAATTTTGAAGCCAATATTGGTGAAGTTTTTACTTTTCAACCTAAGTCGAAAGACAAGGGTAAGAAGAAGAAGAAGAAGGAATTCACCAAGCAAGAGGGTAAACAAATTGCCTTAGGGGTTGCTGACAAAGGAAAGAAGCTCAAAGGAAAGTGTTTCCATTGTGGTGTGAAAGGACATTGGAAGAGAAATTGTCCAATATTCAAGGCTGCCAAGAATAAGGGTATGAAAAATACATTCCTTCTAGAAATATGTTTGGTGTAGAATCCCACGGATTCCTGGTGTGTGGATTCAGGTTGTACTAATCATATCTGCAATTCCTTGCAGGGGTTCCAAGAGACCAGAAAGCTTAAAGAAGGAGAGTTGTTTCTTACTTTGGCTGATGGGAGTAGGATTCCGATTGTAGCTGTTGGTGTTTATAATTTATGTTTTGAATCTAGAGTTTTAACATTGGAAGACTGTTTGTATGTACCTAATGTTCATAGGAATTTAATTTCTACTACTTACTTAGGTAAACATAGATATTGTGTTATCCTTAAAGACAATTTTGTAATAAAGAAGGGTAAAATGTTTATCTGTTCTAGCAATATTGTGGATGGTCTTTATATTTTAACTCCTGATAAGCATGAATTATATAATTCTGAATTAGATAATAACTCTCATGTAAAATCATTAAAGAGAAAGTTTCCTTCTACTAGTGATGCATATCTTTGGCACTTGCGTTTAGGTCATATTAATTTAAACAGAATTCAAAGATTGATCAAAGATGGACTCTTAGAGCCAATGGACTTTGATGAATTTCCAGTTTGTGAATCTTGTTTGGAAGGTAAAATGACCAAACGACCTTTTAATGCAAAAAGTAGAAGAGCCCAAGATTTGCTGAAGCTAGTGCATACTGATGTGTGTGGTCCTATGTCAACCCAAGCAAAAGGAGGTTATGAGTACTTCATCACTTTTACCGATGATTACTCAAGATATGGTTATGTGTAACTAATGAGACAAAAGTCCGAGACCTTTGAAAAGTTCAAAGAGTTTAGGGCTGAAGTTGAGAAGCAATTAGGTAAACACATAAAGGCCATTCGATTTAATCGAGGTGGCGAATACCTTCTTGGGGATTTCAAGGATTACTTAATTCAAAATGGGATAGTATCCTAATTGACTGCACCTGGAACTCTCCAACAAAATGGTGTAGCAGAAAGAAGGAATATGACTCTTTTGGAAATGGTTAAGTCCATGATGAGTTATTCAACTTTGCCTGTTTCTTTTTGGGGATATGCACTAAAAACTGCAATGCATATTTTAAATTTAGTTTCATCAAAATCTATTCCTAACACACCCATAGAATTGTGGAGTGGGTGCAAGCCTAGTATGAAATATCTTCACATTTGGGGATGTCCAGCACATGTGTTGAAAGGGAAGTCTGATAAGTTGGAAACTAAAACGGAAGTATGCATGTTTTTAGGGTATTCAAAGGAAACAAAGGGTTATTTATTCTATAATCATAAGGATAACAAAGTGTTTATTAGCATCCATGCCAAATTTTTGGAAGATGATTATGTAAATAATTTTATGTTGGAAAAATACATGTTTGTAACGAATACAAAACATACGCAGCAGAAAATTAATGAATTTACTTCATTCGCAATAGATAACATGTACTATGTAAGTTTCAAAATTTTAGAACAAGAAAGCATACCTTGGTGCTGTGAAATTCAAAACCAAAAGATTAGAAGTACTTGGGAACACTTTTAATCTTCACTCCAATTCCACTTGATGCCCAAGATGTGTGGTCTCTCAATCAGTTTCCAAGGAGAGAATGGGAGAGTGTCCAACACTCACATACAATCCATTTCATCATTTCATTCTCTCATATGATCTTAATGAAGACCCTTTATGAAAGTCTTATGAAAAATTTAATGAAAGTACTTTTATAAAATTCTGTATGTTTCTCTCCTTATATACAACTGATTATCTAATTGGGCTGGCCTTTTGGGCCATTCCAATTAGGCTCTAGTATGTGGATTGGAGTGGGACCAAAAGGGAACAAATAAGACTCTAGCTCCAATGAGCCTTGAGCTTTTCTGTCAACTCTTGACAAGTCCAAAGTTACCATTAATTATATTCAATACCACTATAAGAATATAATTGCACTCTAGGCCTTAATAATAAATTATATCCCAAAACTTTATTATACATGCAACACGTTCATTAAAATATTTGTAGTAATACAAAGTCATGAATGAAGATTGTCACTTTGAAGATTACTACATCTTAATCCTTGAGTACCCGATTTAATCCTTTACGTTATTCATCATATATTTATGAAATCCAATTTCATAAATATATACTTTAGTAACTCTTTACTAAAGTGGTTGGGCCCAACACTCTGAATAACTAAACCCATTAAACTTATCTCAAGGGAATATTTTATATCTCTGTTAAGAGATTATGAATTCTATCTTGAGAATATATATTCCATCAACACTAAATGTGGCTGCCCAACATACTAAAATTTTGACCGTAATTTATAGATCTCACTCTTGATATATCAAAGTAACCTACACCTTATGATCAGGTCCATTATTCTCTTATGATTTAGAGTTTATGTAAATAGAAGTCGTGTGATTTATTATTCATTTCACAGTCGTTAAGAGAATAATAAATTTCACAGCGGTCTAATTCAATATGTTTTAACTCTTAAAACATGTCAACATACCAATTAGAAGTCTCCACTTCCATGATCAAGACAAATCGACGTAGTTGAGATGTTATAATCTTTGCAGATGAAATGCCCAATTTCATCACCGACTACGAACTAAAATTCTGAGTTTACAAATAACTTGTAATTTATATCTTCTGTAACTAAATCACATAAATCACATACTATGCATCTCATGGACTAAGATAATGTCCCATTAGTTCATAAATAGTCTCATATAATTAAACAATTTAATTATTTATGACATGCCAATAAATTGAATTTTTAGGGCATAAACCCCAACATTTTAATCCTAGAAGTAAAGTTGTTTTGGCTGAAATGAATGAACCTGTAAATGAACAACCAATGAATGAAACTAGGGATGATGTGGCTATATTAGATACACCACAAGATATTACTCAAGAGATGTCTAGTACACAGGTGCCTCGTCGTAGTGGGAGAATTGTCCAGCCTCCTATAAGATTCATAGGTTTGGGAGAAACTTATGAAGCTATCTTAGAAGAGGCTAAATCGGATCCTTACACTTATGATGAAGCAATGAATGATATAGATGCACATCATTGGATCCAAGCTATGAAATCTGAATTAGATTTCATGTATTCCAATCAAGTTTGGGATCTTGTAGAGGCGCCTAACGGCATTAAACCTGTTGGCTGCAAATGGGTTTACAAGAGGAAGAGAGGGATAGATAGAAATGTTGAAACCTTTAAAGCAAGGCTAGTGGCGAAAGGGTATACACAAAAAAAGGTATTGATTATGAGGAAACCTTTTCACCAGTAGCAATGCTTAAATCTATCAGAATTCTCTTATTTATTACTACTCATTTTGATTATGAGATTTTGCAAATGGATGTCAAGACTGCTTTTCTCAATGGCAATCTTGAAGAAGAAATCTATATGATGCAACCGGAAGGTTTCGTAGCAAAGAACCAAGAGCATATGGTATGCAAATTGAAAAGGTCCATTATGGACTTAAGCAAGCATCTAGGTCATGGAACATCAGATCTGATTAAGCAATCAAGTCATTTGGTTTTGAACAAAATTTTGATGAACCATGTGTGTACAAAAGACATCAAGATAAAGTAGTAATGTTCCTAGTGCTTTATGTTGATTATATTCTACTCATTGGAAATGATATAGGGGTAATGTCATCAATAAAGGTTTGGTTGTCAAGTCAATTTGATATAAAGGACTCGGGTGAGGCTAACTTTATTCTAGGGATCAAGTTTTAGCGAGATCGCAAGAATAAGATGTTAGGCTTATCACAAGCTGGATATATAGATAAGGTTCTAGAACGGTTTAGCATGTAAAACTCCAAGAAAGGATTACTTCCTTTCAGACATGAAGTTCCTTTGTCTGATGACCAAAGGCCTAAGACTCAAGAGGAAGTAGATATAATGAGACAAGTTCCTTATGCTTCAGCAGTAGGAAGTCTCATGTATGCCATGCTTTGTACTAGACCAGATATTTGTTATTCAATTGGCATGGTCGTCCGATATCAATCAAATCCAGGACCAAAATATTGGCAAGCAGTAAAGCATATTCTTAAGTATCTACGGAGAACGAGAGATTATATGCTTGTTTACCATTGTGAGGATTTAATACATGTTGGCTATACAGATTCAAACTTTCAATCGGATCTAGATTTCAGAAAATCCACTTTAGGATGCGTTTTCACCTTAGGAGGTGGAGCCATTAGTTGGCGGAGTATTAAGCAATCTTGTATTGTAGACTCCACCATGGAGGCAGAATATGTTGCTGCTTGTGAGGCAGCAAAGGAAGCTGTATGGCTCAAGAAATTACTTTCTGACCTTGGTGTAATGAGAATGGAGCAAGTTCCAATCACATTGTTTTGTGACAACAGTGGAGTAGTTGCATAATCTAAAGATCCAAGAAATCATAAGAAAAGAAAGCACATTGAGAGGAAGTACCATATCATTCGAGATATTGTTGCTTGTGAATATGTGGTGGTAGCAAATATTGAAAGTGCAAATAATCTAGCAGATCCGTTTACCAAAACTTTGTCTCAAAAGACTTTCGAGTCACATTTGGAGGGAATGAGAGTTAGATTAATGCACATTAGTCTTTAGGGCAAGTGAGAGATATTGTTAGGATAAGTGCCCTTAAATCCTATTGTATGATACTATGTATAATATTAAGTATGACATTATGTATGACTTAATATTGTGTTTAATAAAGTTATTTTATTATTATCTGAAATAATGGTAACGTGAATATTCGGACATTATCATATAGTCCATGAGATGCATAGTATGTGATTTATGTGATTTAGTCACAGAAGATATAAGTCTCAAGTTCTTTGTAAACTTAGAATTGTAGTTCGTAGTTGGTGATGAAATTGGGCATTTTATCTGCGAAAACTATAACATATTAACTAAGATGATTTGTCTTGAACATGGAAGTGGAGACTTCTAGTTGATATGTTTTAAGAGTTAAAACATATTGAACTGAACCGCTGTGAGATTTATTATTCTCCTAACGACTGTCAATTGAATAATAAATCTCACGACTTCTATTTACATGAATTCTTAATCCTAAGAGAATAATGGACATAATCATGAAGTGTAGGTTGCTTTGATATATCAAGAGTGAGATCTAAAGTAACGGTCAAAATCTCAGTATGTTGGGTAGTCACATTTAGTGTTGATGGAACATATATTCTCAAGATGAAAATTATAATCTCTTAGCGGAGATACAAAATATTCCCTTGAGATAAGTTTAATGGGTTTGTTATTTAGAGAGTTAGACCTAACCACTTTAATAAAACTAAAGTATATATTTATGAAATTGGATTTCATAAATATATGATGAATAACTTAAAATGATTAAACCGGGTACTCAAGGATTAAGATGTAGTAATCTACAAAGTGGCAGTCTACATTCATAACTTTGTGTTACTACGAATATTTTATGAAAGGGTTGCATGTATAATAAAGTGTTGGGATATAATTTATAGATAAGGCCTGAGTGCAACTATATTTATATAGTGGTATTAAATATAGTTAATGGTAACTTTGGACTTATCAAGAGTTAACAGAAAAGCCCAAGGCCCATTGGAGCTAGTGTTTTATTGGTCCCACTCCAAGCCATATACTAGAGCCTAATTGGAAAGGCCCAAAAGGCTAGCCAGTTAGATAATCAGTTATAAGGAGAGAAACATACAGAATTTTAGATAGAACAACTTAAATGAAATGGTGTATGTGAGTGTTGGACACTCTTGAATTCTCTCTTGAACATTTCATATAATTGATTGAGAGACCACACATCTTGGGCGTTAGTGGAATTGGAGTGAAGATTAAAAGTATTCCCAAGTGCTTACAATCTTTGTTTTGAAATTCACTACACCAAGTTACACTCTCTTGTTATTGTATTCTGAAATTTACATAGTGCATGTTGTCAATCGAATGAAGTAGATCCGTTAATTTTCTGCTGCGTACATGTATATTTCCATCAACTTCTTGGGCGTAAAGTGGAATTGGAGTGAAGATTAAAAATGTTCCTAAGTACTTCTAATATTTTGTTTTGAATTTCACCACACCAAGGTATGCTCTCTTATTCTTTAATTTTGAAATTTACATAGTGCATGTTATCAATTATGAATGAAGTATATTCGTGTTTGTTGCTTCCGCTGTGTGTTTTGTATGAGATATAGAGCCAGTTTTTCCAACACTAACACCTTCTGATGACCATACCTTAACTTCGAACCTGTATCTCTGGTAGTAAGATCAAAAGGTCTTTCTTCGAAAGGACGCTATATATGTGGTTCCTAGGCCATTGCAAAAATTAGGTGACAACTCCTAAAAACGACCCCCGCACCCACAAAAGCCATAACCAACCAACGCTAATAAACCAATCTCAAAGACCCACGCCACCACCACTAGACCAACACTGCCACTATAGCACAACCCACACCAACACCACCGCACCATAACCCACAACACACAAAACCCAACAACCCACAACCTCTAAACCACAACCCACCATTGGACCAAAGCCTAGCAACCAGCCACAACCTCAACCGATCTCAATGAAATGACTATGCCACCAGCCACAACCTCAGCCAATCTTAATAGAACGACCCATGCCAAACTACAAACGACCCACTTCA
Organism: Notholithocarpus densiflorus; assembly: GCA_030021035.2. Lineage (NCBI taxonomy): Eukaryota > Viridiplantae > Streptophyta > Magnoliopsida > Fagales > Fagaceae > Notholithocarpus > Notholithocarpus densiflorus. The sequence continues at coordinate 4,439,954 of JARYZH020000009.1, read as the reverse complement.
ATCTCCATGCAAAATGACCCACGCCGATGGCAAGGGATGAGAAGTGGAACAAGAGAGAGAGAGAGAGAGAGACTGTGAGATGGAGTGAGTCAGGGAAAAGGGAAGAAGGGAGAGGAGAGAGACAATAAAGAATGATTAAAAGATATAGGAAGTTGCTACAGTAACATCTTACTTTTATGATATTACTGTAGCTTGAGTAGCAAAATTTTTTTAGGTATACACTTTTGGATGGATCATGGTTTTTTGGGATTGAGGCTATAAAATGGTAAATTAGGAGTTTTACAACTCCCAATGCTAATGCTTTTATAAGGTTTTCATGGTAAACTATCCCAACTAGGTTACTGATGTTAGGAAAACACATGAAAAATACAATTTTGTATCTCATACAAAATCACGTAGCGGAATATAAACGGATCTACTTCATTCATGTGAGATAATATGTAACATTTGAATTTTAGAAACAAATAATAAGAAGGCGTACCTTGGTGCAGCGAAATTCAAAACAAATGAAGATTGAACTTGGGAAGACTTTCAATCTTCACTCCAATTCCACAATGTGCCTAAGATGTGTGATCTCTCAATCAGTTTTATACGTATTTGTTCTAGAGAATAACCAAGTGTCTTAAAAAACAACTTTAAATCTCTCTTTTTTAATCATACGTATATTTCTATACTTAGGCAGTTACTTTATTTAATAACTTTTATTAAATAAATAACTGATTATCTAATTAGGTTAACCTTTTGGGCCATCCCAATTGGGCTTTGGTGTGTGGCTTGGAGTGGGACCAAATGGGATGAAGAAAGCTCTAGCTCCAATGGCCTTTGGACTTATCTGTCAACTCTTGACAAGCTCAAAGTTACCATTAATTATATTTAATACCACTACATAAATATAATTGCACTCTAGGCTTTATTAATAAATTATATCCAAAAACTTTATATAACATTTAACTCTTTCATGAAAATATTCGTAGTAATACAAAGTCATAATGTGTAACTGTCACTTTGAAAATTACTACATCTTGATCCTTGAGTACCCGGTTTAATCCTTTAAGTTATTCATAAATATTTTATGAAATCTAATTTCATAAAATATAAACTTTAGTAACTCTTTACTAAAGTGGTTAGGCCTAACACTCTAAACAACCAAACTTATTAAACTTATCTCAAGGGAATATTTTATATATCTATAAAGAGACTATGAATTCCATCTTGAGAATATGTATTCCTTCAACATTACGTGTGGTTGCCTAAAATACTGAGGTTTAGACTGTTTGTCTAGATCTCACTCCTGATATATTATAGCAACCTATATTTCATGATTGGGTTCACTATTCCCTCAAGATTGAGAGTTTAAGTAAATGAAAGTCGTGAGATTTATTATTCATTTGACAGTCATTAATAGAATAATAAATCTCACAGCGATCCAGTTCAATATGTCTTATACACTTAAAACATGTTAACATATCAACTAGAAGTCTTCACTTCCATGATCAAGACAAATCATCTTAATCAACATGTTATAGTCTTCGCAAATGAAATGCTCAATTTCATCACCGACTACGAACTAAGATTTTGAGTTTACAAAGAACTTGTGATTTATATCTTCTGTGACTAAATCACATACTATGTATCTCAAAGACTATATGATAATGTCCAAATATTCATGCTACCATTATTTTAGATAATAATAAAACAAGTTTATTACATAGAACATAATGTCATACATAGCATACAATAGGATTTTAGGGCACTAATCCTAACAACTGATGATAAGAAGAATCAACATAGAAGAAAAAAAAATATACATCCTTTGTGAGGTTGGAAGAAATAATGCTTGAACATCTATTTATTGAATGAGAATAGTAAAAATTATCTAGATAAATCTCCAATGATCTATTATATTCTTCGATATTTAATTCAATTTTATAATTGACTATGTTAGATTTTTGATTCAATCAAAAGAAAAGTTAAAACTCATGAAGGAAATGGCTAGAAATTTTATATTATTCACAGCTATTTGTTGTAATTGTAATAAGATATGATGACAAGAAACCACATTATGAGGCAATTAGAAAGGGAAGTATTTAATTATGTACTTTTTATTAATCAAGTTAATAAAGTTTACTCTAACCATTTAATGTCTTGGAAATTGTAGATGAGGAGTCCTCCAGGGGAACCCCCTATCTCCCTTTTTGTGAAAATTAATTTCGATGCAGTTATTAAGGAGGAAAAGTATTGCAGCTATTGGCAGAAATAGTATGACTATTTCAACACTTGTAAACCTTTCTACACAACATAGTCCACGTTATTTTTTGAAATTCTAGTGTTGTGAGAAAAAATTAAAAAGTTGTTGAGGACAAATTTTTCACACCACATGGCTTCATTTCATTGGCGACCCGCACCACGTCAACACTATCATAGATTTTAGGAAAATCTCTTCTAAATCCCAAAAGAGCCCATATTTACACAAAAAGGCGTCAAAACCCATGGTTCAAGCTCATAGCACATCATCTCATTTTTTGGCTCATGATCTAAGCTCATGAGTCTCATTAGGGGAATTTTGGGAGTCGTGGTTTGGAGGGCCAAGAAGTATGTTCAGTAAAACTCCAGTGGTTCAAAGTTGATAAAAGAAAGCATGTTGCTTCGCATGTCTTCCCCAATTCCCTGAACTTTGACGGGTCAGTGTGCAATAAGTAACATTTGGTAAGCCTCTCATATCACATAACACTTAAAATGATAAAACTCCCCATGCTCTTTACATAAAAATTAATATTCACCATATAATATAAGTTTAAAAATGTAATTATAGTATTTCATATAAAATATATTATTATCATCTAAATCAATTCCAAGCACATGGCTAAATATATATTAGTATCTCATATCTAGCGTTAAATGTTCTCCTTACTCTCCAAGATTTGATTAAAATACAAAAAGATCATAATTACATCTCTAAAACTTTATCAAATATCAACCAACTTGTCTATCACTTACCAAAATTATATATGGACTAAACATATAATTTTCCAAAAGAGGAAATTTAGCCAAAAATACCAACAACGGCTCTAGTAGAAGCTGCAAACAGCTCCTGCACAAATAGCTCCAGCAAAAGCTACAGTAGCTCCAGCAGGTTGACACATGTCCTAAAATGACATCACTTACTCATTAATGCCCAATCCCAGCAGCTTGCTGTCATACCCAAAAAATAGAAGGATCTCATAAAGATTATCTTACCATTTTTAGCCAAACCATTTTACATTTTAGCCTAAAAGAAATCATCATGAAGTAAACCCTATAGGTTGAAATTATTAGACGAAATGATTGAATTGAATAAATTTGAAATTTAAAAGACTCAATTGAACAAAAATAAAGTTAAAAAACTTAAATAAATTTCAGTCAAACTTAGAGAATGCAATTTGCATTTTAGCCAAAAATTTATTATTGTTGTTAGCTTAATAGAAATCAACAAATATATATATATATATATATATATATATATTGTAGGGGAGGATTTTGTTCCAGCCCCTGCAAGCTTATTGTCCTCTTTGGGGAGCCAAGTCGGCAAGGTTTTGGTTTTCAAGCGACGTGAGAGGTACGGATCTTCACCCTTTGGGCTTTACACCGCAGTCCCACATCGGCAAGAAATGCGCCCCACTCATGCCTTATAAGCCCTTAGAGCAAGCATGAGTGTACCACTACCACACATGTGTAGTAGTGGAGGCGTGCCTTGCTCTCTGGAGAGGCAACAAAACCGTGCAGGTGTCAAGCCAATATCGACTACAAGGCAAGCCCTTGGCCTGAGGTGAAAATCCCCAAAGCGGATAATAATTGGAGATGGGCATTGCCCTCAAAAGTGCCTTTTTGTAGGGGAGGATTTTGTTCCAGCCCCTGCAAGCTTATTGTCCTTTTTGGGGAGCCAAGCCCGTAAGATTTTGGTTTTCAAGCGACGTGGGAGGTACGGATCTTCACCCTTTGGGCTTTACACCGCAGTCCCACATCGGCAAGAAATGCGCCCCACTCATGCCTTATAAGCCCTTGGAGCAAGCATGAGTGTACCACTGCCTTAATTGAATAAATCTGGAACTTAGAGGACTAAAATAAATGAAATCAAAGTTAGAAAACTGAAATGAATTTATAATAAACTTAGAGGGTAGGTTTTACATTTTAGCCTAAAAGAAATCATCATGAAGTAAACCCTATAGGTTGAAATTATTAGACGAAATGATTGAATTGAATAAATTTGAAATTTAAAAGACTCAATTGAACAAAAATAAAGTTAAAAAACTTAAATAAATTTCAGTCAAACTTAGAGAATGCAATTTGCATTTTAGCCAAAAATTTATTATTGTTGTTAGCTTAATAGAAATCAACAAATATATATATATATATATATATATATATATTGTAGGGGAGGATTTTGTTCCAGCCCCTGCAAGCTTATTGTCCTCTTTGGGGAGCCAAGTCGGCAAGGTTTTGGTTTTCAAGCGACGTGAGAGGTACGGATCTTCACCCTTTGGGCTTTACACCGCAGTCCCACATTGGCAAGAAATGCGCCCCACTCATGCCTTATAAGCCCTTAGAGCAAGCATGAGTGTACCACTACCACACATGTGTAGTAGTGGAGGCGTGCCTTGCTCTCCGAAGAGGCAACAAAATTGTGCGGGTGTCAAGCCAATATCGGCTACAAGGCAAGCCCTTAGCCTGAGATGAAAATCCCCAAAGCGAACAATAACTAGAGATGGGCACTGCCCTCAAAAGCGCCTTTTTGTAGGAGGGGATTTTGTTCCAGCCCCTGCAAGCTTATTGTCCTTTTGGGGAGCCAAGCCCGCAAGATTTTGGTTTTCAAGCGACGTGGGAGGTACGGATCTTCACCCTTTGGACTTTATACCGCAGTCCCACATCGGCAAGAAATGCGCCCCACTCATGCCTTATAAGCCCTTGGAGCAAGCATGAGTGTACCACTACCACACATGTGTAGTAGTGGAGGCGTGCCTTGCTCTCCAGAGAGGCAACAAAACCATGCGGGTGTCAAGCCAATATCGGCTACAAGGCAAGCCCTTGGCCTGAGGTGAAAATCCCCAAAGTGGACAATAACTGGAGATGGACACTGCCCTCAAAAGCGCCTTTTTGTAGGGTAGGATTTTGTTCCAGCCCCTGCAAGCTTATTGTCCTTTTTGGGGAGCCAAGCCCGCAAGATTTTGGTTTTCAAGCGATGTGAGAGGTACGGATCTTCACCCTTTGGGCTTTACACCGCAATCCCACATTAGCAAGAAATACGCCCCACTTATGCCTTATAAGCCCTTGGAGCAAGCATGAGTGTACCACTACTACACATGTGTAATAGTGGAGGCGTGCCTTGCTCTCCGAAGAGGCAATAAAACCGTGCGGGTGTCAAGCCAATATCGGCTACAAGGCAAGCCCTTGGCCTGAGGTGAAAATCCCCAAAGCGGACAATAACTGGAGATGGGCACTGCCCTCAAAAGCGCCTTTTTGTAGGGGAGGATTTTGTTCCAGCCCCTGCAAGTTTATTGTCCTCTTTGGGGAGCCAAGCCCGCAAGATTTTGGTTTTCAAGCGACGTGGGAGGTACGGATCTTCACCCTTTGGTCTTTACACCGCAGTCCCACATCGGCAAGAAATGCGCTCCACTCATGCCTTATAAGCCCTTGGAGCAAGTATGAGTATACCACTACAACACATGCAGGCTTGGCTCCCCAAAGAGGAAAATAAGCTTGCAAGGGCTGGAACAAAATTCTCCCTAGGGGTGTCAATTCGGGTTAGCGTGTCAGGTTCGTGTCGTGTCGAGGTAGGGGTATTCGACTAAATAGCTCAACCCTAACCCGACCCATTTAATAATCGTGTCATGATCCTTCAACCCTAACCCGACCTATTAATAAGGCGGGTTGACCTGACCCAACCCATTTGACACGCTTAATAAACGAGTCGTGTTGGGTTGATACGAATGTAACACAACCCATTTCAACCTGCATAATATTAAATATAACATCCATCTAGAAATAATTTTTTTTACATCCCAAAAAACAGTGCATACACTTCAAGTCTTCAACCCACATTCAAAATAATATAGTTCAACAAAAATATAACATTCATATAGAAATAAGTCTTTACACTCCAAAAGAAGTGCATACATTTCAACCCAAATTCAAAATAACAAAGTTTAACAAAAATAAAATAACATAGTTCAACAAAAATATAATATCAATTTGCTTACTGCATTCATAAAATCTGTTTTCTGCATTAATTCAAATTGTTTTTTGCATGTGGTTCTTATGACTATAGTTGGCATCTGCGTAAATTATTTTTTGTTCACCATTTAAAAAATTGTTCGTTGTTTTTCTCATAAAAAGTTTAACAAAAATAAAATAACATAGTTCAACAAAAATATAATATCCTTGGAACTCGCCAAATGCTAAATATCAATATTGAAAGAATTTAAGCAAACAATAAACTAATTCTGACTATGACCACGATTATCATCCATAGATTCTTTGTTGTTGTCCAAATTCATAACATCTTCCACAAGCTCATCCAATTTCATTTGTGCAAGTTCTATGCCAAAAAATAAGTATTAGTAGTTCTAGGGTTTGTAAAGTTTCAATTTTCAATTATATCCCTTGTAAATTTTTGTAATTACTCACTTTTCTTTTCAAATTTAAAATATATGTTGGATATAAAAAGTATTTGACAAATCTAAAATAAAATAAATATTTATTTGTTATACAAGTTAACCGGGTTGTGTTAAGTGGGTTATTTCGGGTTAGCACAAATAAATTGGCGTGTCAAACGTGTCTATTGTGGGTTATGCGGGTTGACCCGCTTATGACACGTTTCTTATCGTGTCGCTTTCGGGTCGACCCATTTATGACCCAAACCCATTAAGGCCCAACCCTAACCTGAAAAAACCCGTGTCGGGTTCGTGTCATGTTCGCGGGTTGGGTCAAACATTGAAACCCCTAATCCTCCCCTACACACACACACACACACACATATATATATATATATATATATTTATATATAAGAGGATTCCCCTATTTCAACTGGACTTTTATATGGTTCAAAAATAACTTCATTAATAAAGGATAATTTCATTTAGAAATAGGGTCATAAATGTCAAATAACAAATTCATTTTCAATTCAAAAAGAGAACTCCTAAAATTTAGAATTTTTTCCCTTCATGTTTAAAAAAGAAATTACAGTTACTACTTATCTATAAAATTTATCATTTTTATTTGTTTAAAAAATAAAAAATATATATTTCTAAATTATAATAGATGTAAATAATTAATCTTTACCCAAAAAAATAGACGAGCCTCTGAGCATGCACGTGAGTGCGTGCTCAGAGGCTAGTGTGTGTGTATATATATATATATATATTAATAGGCAAAACTCAGAGAAAGTCTAATTAGAATCTGTAATTAGAGCTCAATTTTGCGCTATGTGTCCAAAAAAAAAAATCTTAATCTTATGGTCAATTGTGAGGACCACACTTTAGTTATCCTTCCAAGTGTCTTGCTATAATTGAGAAATCTTTTTTTTATTTTTTATTTTTTTTATGAATACAATGAATATGGACTTTTACTGTTGTTTATATCTATGCCATTCACCAGGTATAGTTTCAATGTTTATTAGATCATGCTTTAATACAAAATATATTAATAGACAAAATTTAGAGAAAGTCTAATTAAAATTTGTAATTGGAGCCCAATATTGCATCATATGTCCAAAAAAAAATCTTAATCTTAGTGTTAGATGTGGGAACCACACTATAATTATCCTTCCAAGTGTCTTGCAATAATCGAAAAATCCTTTTTTTTAAAAAATTATTTTTATTATTATTTATAAATACAATGAATTTGGCTTTATACTGATGTTTATATCTATGCCATGCACCAGGTATAGTTTCAATATTTATTAGTTTCTTCATGCTTTAATACAAAAGGAGGAGTTTGTTTAAATTTTGCTGTAAGGAATTTATTCCACCATAAAATCAAGGGGTCCAATGGGTTAAAATCTCAAAGTGAAAGACCAACATAAATTGAGAGAGAACTTATTCCATTACAATCGCCAGGGACTAGAGAGCATCTACCTAACACCCTAGCAATTTATGTCTATGATTATTGTGTGCTAATTTTTTTTGATCTAGAGAATTTAAATAGGAAAATGATTAGGTACAAGCCACCTAACCCCTCAGATCTTTTTCTCATGCGTACGTACGTATATAGGACTCTCAATTTCTCTCTTTCTGTGATTGATTTGGTTTCTGTTTGGCTTTTGCAGCCGTTAAATTGTATACAAAGTTAGGGCTAATTGTTTTGTGTTTGTTGCAGAGTAAACAATGAATCATGAAAAAGGTTTTGACTTGGTTTTAGGTGAGTGAATATTTTTGTTTAGCTGAAAAAATTTGATGCATTTTTCTTATTAGTATATCCTATTACACGAGCTCTATTTGTCTGAAGTTTGGTAGGCCTTGGTTGGTTGGCTGTTTGTGGGTGGTTGTGTTGAAACACTTTAAAATCTTTTGTGATCAATAACATCCTTTCAGATTACAAGTTTTTTGCAAGGGTTTGAATTTGTAAAATTTTGGATATTTATGTTCTATTTTCATATATAAGTAGAATGTGTGTTGATATATTTATAAGAATTATAGCACAAGAGCATTACCTAAATTATACTCTCTACTTACTTTCTTTGCTATCTAAGTTGAACAAACTGAGAAAAAGAAAATTAATATCATGGAACAATTTGCCTAATTTTTGGCCATGTATCTCATCTAAGTTTTTTAAAATTTTGTGTCAAAGTAAATGATACATTAACAACTAATACAAAAGCCAAGAAGACCACAAAAATAACCTTAACAAGAACACCTCACGTGGATACTTCAATTATTTATTTATTTATTATTGTTCAATATTTCCATGCGTAAGCACGGGTTACAAACTAATATAAAGTAATTGGTCTCAACCTATTTTAAGTCAAATAAGTTTAGGAATACAAAAATTTCCCTAGCAATTTTTATAATTTATAACATGACTAATTTTGATTAATGCATAATAAATTCCTTTGGTGACCTTTAAGAGCACTTTAAAAGCCTGTTCTGACATACTGTCTCATGTGTCGAGGTTTAAATCAAGTAGAACAACAAGAAGTCTCCAAAGTCATCTGGCCAGGCATATCATTCATATTATTGGAGTCAGTCTAGGTTTACGGGTTTACCTTTAATGTAAACCCAGACACAGAATACAGATAAGCACAGCAGGTCTATCTATCACAGTGGGACATGCTCCACATTATCACTATTTTTTTTTTCTCTGACAAGTCAATGTCACTAGCTTCATTCTCATAAACCTGACACAGAAAGCTTTTTAAACCTAATTTACAAGATACGTAACAAATCATATTGACATTCTTAAGTCACAGTCAGGTCAATACTAGCACACTAATACTGAATCTGATCTCCACACACACAGCAAATCCATTCTCAACGGTGCAATACAATCCTAAAATTATGAACTACAAACGTTAGCTCAACCTAGTTAGTAATATGATTGAAGCTACATTCTTCACATTACTCAAGCTACTTCAATTTGTATAGTGGGTCACCAAATTCCTCAATTCTAGATTAAACAATCATATGAAAGCAATGCAACACTTTAAAAGACCCAACAATGTCTAAAGGACAGAAATTTGTTTCAACATTTTTCAAATATGATTTGTACACATTTTGAAACACTAGTTCCTTAAAGGTTATCAAACAATAGTTCCATTTTTAAGTGACTAGTCCCATTGCTTATTATCAAGTCATTACTCATTAGCACAAAAAGAAAATCATTCAACTTCAACCGAAAATAAAACATGACAACTGAAGCCAATCTTTTAAAGAAAAATTGAAAGGAAAAAACTCTAGAAGGTCAAAAATAAATGTCTAACATAGTCAATCTAAATCCTTGACAACCTTAATCCCCATAGAATTTGCAGTCCCAATGATGGACTTGGAAATAGACTCCAAGGACATGTACTGGCAATAAGGATCAGACTGCTTGATCTTGGCAATCTCATAGACGTACTTGAGGGTAATGGAGGAGGCAACCACGTGGCTGGGGCGGGAGCTGCCAGACTCGATTCCAGCTGCTTTCTTGAGGTACCAGGTTACGGAGGGGGACTTGACAATAAACTCGAAGGTGTTGTCCTTGAAGGCCGTGATGGTGACTGCCATAGGGGTGTCAGGCTTGTACTTTTGAGTGCGGGCATTGAAGTCCTTGCAGAAGGCCATCAGGTTCAGTCGGTACTGACCCAGTGCTGGGCCCACAGGTGGTGCAGGTCGGGCCCCTCCAGCTGGCACTGTCAACCGGATAGTTGCCGCCAAGGGCCGTCGTGTTAGGATCTCTTTTAGGGTCGACATGCTACTCCTCTTCCTCTTCTTCTACCCTTTCTCTACGCTGCACCCTGCCAAAATATCGTAGGTGTCTTATGTATCATTTGAAACGTAACATAGTAGTTCAGTACGCATTTCCCATTATCATCAGCAAATAAATCAACTGATAGATAGCAATAGCATCATTTGCCTAATATCAAGTATACTCTCACATACATCTAGCAGGTACCTCAAATTCTATATGTCAATAGGCATCAATCAGAAAATAGAAACATGAGTTAATAGCATCTAATGACACTTGTAATAATGGATAGAAGTGACAAGTAGATCAACATGGCCCCAAAGCCAAAAGATGCAGCCACTCTTTATCCTTTCACTCCTTCATAAAAATATTTTTTCCTCCAACGCTCATATTTTTGAAACAGCGATTTCTCCAACATTCATATTATCCCAGTTGGTTATATTTTCAAAATTGTCTTTTTCCCAACAGTCTAGGCCAAAGCTCATTGGCAAGCTTTGAATAACTATACCAAAGCAGAACAAGATACTGACCACATCAGCATGCACAAATATGTAACAAAGACACGAGGGGAGGGGAAATTGGTAAGTGATTTTAATATATATTTGATCCAGCCACCAAAATGTACGATAATTGCTTGCTAATGTTGAACTCCAAAAGAAAGCATTCTTAGCACAAACCTTGTAATCTTGCATAAACTCATAAGGCATATGCAAAAATCCGCTATTTCCACCAAGAAAAGAGATTCAGATTCAAACCGCATCTCCTATGTCATCCACATATCCTAGTTGGGTGAGTAACACGGAATTATAAGCATGGCATGTTCCAAGCGTGAAATTTGCTTCACCACCCAATTTCAAGGCACAAGGGCAATGTGGAATGTATAATATTTTGACCTTTCTACCATACAAATTTACCAACTATCAGACAGTGTGTTCATGTATTGAATTTGCAATTAGCTATAATATCTAACATGATATCATGTATTTTGCCATACAGCAACAATTTTCCAAAGGACAAAGTTTGACTCCAAACTAGTTTGAATTGTCTCTTCCAACTCACTACGTGGTGATTTATAAGACTATTCATGTATATTATTTAAACAAGTTACTTGATTCATTAAAAAAGTAATGTGACTAAAACTACACATGGATGGTCCCTTTGATCACCACATAGTGGGTTGGAAAAAGATAGCTCCAAACCAATTTGAGTGGTCTTTTTGAGTGGTCTCGTTGTTGGGGTTTTACTGATTCTTCTTCTCTCTCTGAGTTTATGTTTTCCCTTAGATTAACTTCCTGATTACCCTCTTTTTTGTTTTGCTGTTTGTTTCATTTGTTTTTTGTTGTTCATCATCATGAACAACTTGTACTATTCATTTTTTACTCATTAATAATAGTTCTCTGATTACCTATCAAAAAATAAAATTTTGGAGCTCAACTGTTTCCTTTTCCAAATTCATGGCTACAAGACTATAAAGATGAAAAAATAAAAGAAAAACAAACTGAATATAAAACTTATAATTACCACAATTAGTGCCTAATACATAGAGCTTTTCCAAATTCAAGTGGTACTCCACAGATCTTGATGCTGCAGTTTATGAAATTACTCTACAGTACAATGGTAAAAGTCAAAACAAAGAAAATGGCCTAAAGATCACTTCCTAAACAGCCATTTACAAACTACCATCACAGTTCATGGACTGTAGAGAAGTCTCCAATAAACAAGTGAAATAAGAAACTGCATCTTGTATACCTTCATCAGTATGATAGACCTTTTGTAGAAATACAAACATTTAAAACTAAAATGGGCTTTGATAACAAGAGATAAGCATTATAGTCCACAATGCTCAACAAATACATATAAATCTAGAACAGTGACTGTCCTAACATAAATCTACACAAGCTACAAAGAGAAGTAAGCAGCACAACCCTAACATAACTCTATCTGGATCATCACATAAAAATCTCAACCAGAGACATTGCGTTCTTCTAATATACTAGAAAATAGAAGATCCATGGAACATTTGTATCTGGATTGAAATGAAACTATGATAATTAAAGCTAATTGTACCCGTCAGGGTGCAACCTAATGGTAGGAGGCTTGAGCTGAGCTGTAAACCCAGACATCCTAGGTTCAATCCTCACTAGGAGTTCCTCTGGATTACCTGATACATGGCAGGTGGGGTTGTGTATCCATGGTTTACTCTCCAGGGTTGGGTCCAAAGGGTCTTGCCTTGGTGAGGTTCCACGTCATAAAAAAAAAATATATATATATATATTTATATATATATGCTAATTGTGCAAAGAACCCTTTTTTTTTTTTTTTTTGATAAGTAAAGCTCCCAAATAAACTCTTTAAGGTGATGTAGCAATTGTTGAAGAACCTCCCAATTCTGTTTCTGGCAACAGTGATGAAGACAACCCAATATGCACTGTTTCACCAATGTCTTAAATGATGTTTAAATGATGCGCACCGTTTTGGCCTAAGCTGTGGTGTTTTACTCCAGAGTACTAAACGGTGTCATCTGGCTGTGGTTTCAAGTGTCAGTTAGTATTGGAGGGAATATCAGTTAGAGAGGCAGTTATAGTCCCTGAAATCAAGGAGTCTGATCCGCATAGTTTGGATCTTAATCTATTCTGTTTAGTGATGGATTGTAATCTATAAATAGGATAGTTCTCATTCAGATATGATAATGAGCTTGTAATTCAGTCTTTCTTTAATAAGATTCTTCTTCAACCTCTCGTTTTCTCTCTCTCTGTCACTCTCTGTTTTCTTCTTCTTTGTTATACTCTTCTAGAATCTTCACTGATCTTCTTGGTTATAGCTTTGTTTCATCACCGTATTCACAGAATATTGAATTTCTTCTTCTTGGTTATAGCTTTGTTTCATCACCGTATTCACAGAATATTGAATTTCTTCAGCAATGATTCATCAAACTTTACACACACCAAAAAAAAAAAAAAAAAAAACCAAATTATAAATTAGTTTCAAATGTTATCAATGTGAGGTGAGAGTCACAGCAAACAATAAATTTCATTATGAAAACTAATACTAGTTCCACTCAATTAAAGTCAAAATGCCAACTTTAACACATAGCTTGTAGCATTTACCACCTAAACCTTGCCAATCAAACAACACTTTAGAAAACCCTGATAAAAAATAACATGAATTTGATAAATACCTATCAAAATAAATCACACCCACCATTCAAAATGAAAATTTTCGACTAAACTAATAGCCAAAAGGAAAAACTAAAGTCATAAAGCTAACTAAGGATTTCATTGAACAGAAAAAAGAGGATGCAATACACAGGAAGTATACTAAAGAAAACAGAAACAGAAAGGAAAGAAAAACGGTAGCTTCAAACCACAGCAACAAAAACGCATTTATAAATAGGAAAAATGACAAATACGAATACCCAAGCTTCAAAGTGTATAAAGAAAAGCTAAATAGTGTTTGATATATCAGAAATAGCTACACCAAACTTGGGGCATCGTATACATACATACCCATTTTTTAATTCACAAAACAGAACAAAATGCATCAAATTTGGGGCAAACCAAAACACACACAAACCAAGAGAGAAGAGATAAGAGGGTACCTTTCAACCGGCCGCCAAGAACTCTGTGCAGAGTACTGTTCCTCGAAGAAGAAAAGACTGAGAGATACATTTGGGCCCCCATCAAAACACAAAATACCAATCACTATTAATAAAAAAAAGAAACCAAATTTTGTGAGAGATCAAAATCTAAAAGTATTTATTCAGATGGAAGGGATATATATATATAAACAAAAAATTATCAAACAGAACATAGTAACCAAAAAAGAGAGAGGAGTGGGTGTGAGACTTAAAAGAAATAAACCTGAAATCGAGAGATTGGAGATCCGAGAGAGAGAGAGAGAGAAAATGACTTAATGAGGCGGTGAGGTTGGTTCGATGCTCGGCGGTGGCAGTGTGGCGGCTACGGTCTGAGGGCTGAGACGGAGTGGATGAAAAGTTGGCTTTTTGCATATTTGATTTGATAGTATTTCCTCTACTTTGCTTATTTCCTCTATTGTTTAGAGGCCCCACATTGGTCCCACGAGTAAGACAAATAAGCCCAAATGGGAGAAAAAATGATCCGTTTGATGGAGGAGTTTAAATACTGTTATTTGTAATTTTTTGAAATATTGTGAAAAGAAAAAGGTATGAAAATATATATAATATTGTTTGAAAATTAAAAATGATAGTTTGACCTTACTTTCAATAAAAAGCTAAATTAGTTGTTCCCAATGACCCAAGTTTGAGAGTGAGAGAGTGTTACACTTTTTTATTTTTGAAAAACTGATACAGTGAGATACGGCTAGGGTCTAAGATTGCTTTTTTTTTTTTTTTTTTTTTAATAAGATATAAATTATACTTTAGCCTAATATAAATATATATATGTGTGAAACTCCAAAGACTTGAACGCTGCCCTTATTCCCCCCTTCCCCACTCACTCTAGTACCAATGATTTTTCAATAGTACAAATGATAAGCTCCAAAATTCAAGTAATTAAGAAGTATGTTAATTCTCAGATGTACAATATGATTGTTAAAAGCAATTAGCAATATCTAGCCGCAACAAGGGGCAGCACTAGGACACGGGAAAAAAAAGCCCCACCAAAGGATACATACACTCCAATTTGGTCTATACAAGCTGTCATAAAATAATGTTCATAAATCATTCAGGACACCCTTCAGCTGATATACTCCTCCTCTTTTGGGATCTAGGAATTTCAATCTTAGGAGGTGGATCAGGGGAGAAACAGACCACAACAACTGTGAGATTATCGCAACTGTTGCGTTGGAGTGACTCCTTAACAAGTGCACTCGAACACCTATCAGGATCATTATGCATAATGAGTTCTTTCCTCACCATTGTAACTGCACACTGGCTGCTCATCACATCCCACAACCCATCACACCCAATTATCAAAAACTCATCTTCCTCTGACAGAAGGATCTCCTCCAATTCTGGCTCAGAGCTTAAGGGGCTTTTTGAACCTTTGGAGCCCTTTATATGCCAGTCACCAAGAGCACGTGCCACTGATAATTGACCATTGAGGTAGCCATCATATATGATACCGCCAAGTTTCTCAATTCTTAGTCTTTCAGCAGTGCAGTTGGGTTTGTGGTCTTTAGAGAGCTCAATTGCTCTTCCCCGTTTGCCAAGCACAGCTCGAGAATCTCCAGCATTATCAATTAACATGGTCCTGCAACATTACTGTGTTAAACAATGATTGCAATAAAAAAAAACATCATAAAAGTAAAAATAATCCTCAATGTTGTATCAACTTCAATGATCAATGAGTGTTTGGAAACATCAAGACCAAGTTACAGTCAATAGTGATAGGTAGAAATGAAGTATTACAGTCTCTAACCTTCCCGTGATTAGGGCAGTCAATGCCGTGGTGCCAGAGGAACTATCAAGAGATGAAGCATTAAGAAATGCATGATCAGCCTTCACAAAAGCATTCTTAACAGCCTTTTTTATGCCAGTCGGGATATTGGAGTCTTCAACGATATAGTTCAGTATGTTCTTTTTGATGAATAATGCTGCATCAAGACCACCATGTCCATCAAACACCTACAGAAATAAAAGAAATCTCAGCACATGACCTCAATCAGTCAATTAACTTACTAGGTAGAGTGAGCAAGGAATTCTATATAATTCTCTTAGTTGTCTAGGCCCTAACAAGTCAGAAGAAGATCAACTTCTAAGAAGGATAAAAGATATATGCTAAGTCCAAGAAAGAGTCACCACTGCACCTTATAGTCATAGCCAAGTGGTATGTACATGGAAGGGGGAAGGCTATCCCCCCATTGTGTAGCTTACAATTGCTATTTTTAACATGAAAAAGAAAATGTCAAGGAAATTTTGATGATAAGATGGCTAATCACATGCAATTTGGCAAATGGAAGCGAGCACTAATAGAACATGATGCATAAATTTATTTTTTAATGTGCCAGAAGTTATTAATAAGAATTCTTTTTTTTTTCTCTAAGGGATATATTACTATGAAATTTATTCCAATCAGAAAAATATTAGTAGTGTTTCATCTAAATATTGGATTTACACTTATTTAAAAGCAAGAGACGCACCCCATAAAATGCACAAGGAGAGGGAATTTTGCAGCAGTCCCAAGATGTTCATGAAGATTATCTACAAAGATATACTCATCCTCCATGTACTGTTTTGGCCCTTTCTCAGAACAACTTCTTGAGCGAAATATAGGTAAAAATCCAGACTTCTCATTTGATGGTGACTTCAAGCCTAAAAACCCAATTTTTGATTCCTACAGTAAATTAGCATAGAGAGATAATTAGTGAAAGTCTATCTTACAGATATGTATTATGAGAAGACATAAACTCAACTTTTAAAAGCCTTGCACTAGCTTGTAAAAAAAAAAGCCATGAACCAAGTAAACATGTTATATTCCACCTAAGACAATCCACATGCATGTGCATGGGCCCAAACACTAGCATTGTGATTTGTGAGCATATTAAAGTGAGGATCATAGAAGATGCATAAATGTTTTGGCTCCAGATTAAATGTAGGAACCTATGGTATCAACTTCACAGAAGAACATAATCTAATTTCCACTGGAAAGATCTCTCAAGATCAAACTGTGATACTAAAATTAGTATTTACACAACTTTTGTAATAAGCCAGTTACCACTTGCAGCATGCAATATGCATGATTTATAAATTCAGTTGTTCTCCAAGATACAGGGTTTTGTCGTGAAAAAGCAAGAACTAAAGAAAGTTCAAATAAGTAATTTCCTCATTTCAGTGTTTTCTATTTTCCTCTATATTTATTTCAATAGAAAAACAAATCTAGAAAGTGACTTTTGTTGATCCTTAGAGCGTCAGATTATTAAGATGACTCAATGAAGATTATATTAATAGGCTAATGCTTAAGACACGTGGTTATTTCTTAGAACCTGGCAACCCAAGAATATGAAGGAAGTTATAACCAAGCATTTTGTAGAAGTGAATTTAGTAACAAAATATCTGTATGAACAATGGTAGTTAGTGTTTCCACTACGAAGACTTCTCTCAAATGCCAAATGGATTTCCCTATCCTAGAAATCAATTAGAAAAACATGTCAATGCAATAAGATGATGCTCGAAAGTGTATTTTCTAAGATCTATAGAGTCAATCCAACATTAGGTTTTATTTAACTTGTAAGATCCATTTGGCCTTTTATAATACAACGAAACTTGAAAAAATAATGCATATAATTGGCCCAGAATCCCCCTAGATTAGTCAAAATCATGAATCCTACTATTACTACAAGGATCTCAATCAAGAGACAATAATGTTACAAACACAACATGTTTCACAACTTTTTGAGTTGACAAGTTATTATTAATTTTCACCTGGTCTACATTTTCCTTCACTTTTTTATTTGCCATTAACAACTTGCAACAGCAATTGTGAAAAAAAATTGTGGCTCTAAATTTATCGATCAATAAAACCCCCATCTGTCAGCACGAACACATTCCCTTTCCTAAAATAACTTGGTTATTGATAAAGTCTTGCAGAACTGTCGCATTTGAAATCAAAGTGCAAACTTTTAAGGGCTATCAACTATCAAACCAAGTTAATAACTTTTTGAAAAAGAAAAAAGAAGGATGAGAAGGGGTATTAATAATACTCACTGATTCAGCCAAGAAAGTAGAGTTGGTGCAGTGCCGCATTACAGAGAGGTTTCGTGGAGGTTTCCTCATATTCATTGAGGTCAAGCCTTCCAATGAGTCATCATCATTATTATTATTGTTGTTGTTGTTGTTATTATTGTGATCCTCCATGGCTAACACACTAGTATCCTTCATGGATCCACCATCTATACCATTTGTCTGAGGCGAAAACTTAGTTCCTGGAGCCATTAAATTAATCTCTTTTCCAACTTAACCCATTAACCACAACCAAATACAAAAACAAGAAAGAGCTTCAAAAAAATTTCTTAGTTGGATTTCCGAAACTTTTCCCTATAAGGCTATACCAAGTTACCAAACCCTTCAAACTAAACACATTGCTCACAGTTTCACAATAAAGATTCCATTTTTAGACAAACAAACACCAAAAGCTCATACAGCAACAACCAGATGTCCTTTCCCAATTGTTCAAGCACTCGATCATAGACTAAAATCCTGCAAGACAAACAGATCACAAGAACCATTTTTTTTGCCACAAAGAAAACTGTAGCCTAGCATTTTTGGGACTTTAAAAGGAACCAAGCACATGTCCATGCCCAAAGTAATTGACAATGAAGATCAAAAGGTGCAGGAATTGAATGGAATAATGTATGTGCATGAGAGAAATGAAGAGAGCAATGAATTAAAAATCCAAAAAAGCATATAGTAGTAGTGAGGAAAAGGAAAGAGAGGATCGTTAGAAAGAAGTGGTTAATAAGAAAGTAACTTTGTAGAGGGTGATTGGCGATTCCAAGTTTTCCAGTAGCCAATATAGCGGTAGTAAGGTAAGGGAGATTGTGATAGTGACATGTGGCTCGCTCGTGGTGACACATCTATCTATTGGTTGACCGGCTGGCCTTATGGTTGGGCAGTTATTTGGATTGTCTGTACTACTATTTAAAGGGCTTTTTCGATTCGAAATGGACATTTCATTTGTTCAAAAATATCTCTACACCTCTAGGATTAAGTACAGACAATACTAAAGAATAATTTGGTAAAAATATATCTTTAACTCTCATTAAAATATTACCTACAAAATAAGAACTCATTTTAATAAATGAGAAATGATATGTTTACAATATTTTTACAACTTCCAAACACACAAGATTACTTGCCACTCGCCTCAGTTTTTTTCCCTCATAAACATCTTCGGTTTTGAGTCTTTTGACAAAAACTTCTCCTTCTTCTATCCCCATTCTGCTTTTTTTTTTTTTAATTACAAATGAAGTCTCCCTCTTACTGTGTGCGATATTGGCCGATAATACTTACTGTGTGCGCTAGGCTTTGTTAGTATTACCACTCCCCTTTTGACCTTTTCTTTATACATTTGTTTTGTAATATTGGCAATGTCTATTAGGATTCAAAGTCGAGGAAGGAATGAAGCCATAAACATAATCAGAAGACAACAGTGTGCTCCATAATCAATTTAATCTGTTATTACTATATATCGTATAGGTAGTTTCCATTCCACTCCCTTTTTCCTTTGACTAATCAAATGTCTTTTTTTAACCGAATCTTTAAAAGAATAATGAATCCTATGCTTTGGTTAGATTTTAATTTTCAAAGATGAATTTCTTTGTCTGTAATTTGTATGTTAATTAAATTCTAACACTGTACAACTATCAACTGCATACCAATCCTAGGTAATATTCAAATTTTGAAGATGTTGCTTAATGCTTACTGTTACTGCGAGACTTACTGAACATTTTCTGATATGTTGTTTTACAGGCCTTGACCAATATTTTAAAGAAGTCTGTTGCCAGTTTAGTTGAAGACACATGGTTTGAGGTCTATGGTGTGTGTGTGTATTTTATGGGATGGTCTATGGTATTTGATGACTCAAACCTTTGCTATTATATATTTTGCCCACAAAGTTTAAGGCAACCAAGTTGATCATTTAGTATGATTTGAGAAGTGAAACCAAACTATTTTTGGGTTATATATATAGGCCGCATAAGAAGTTTCTCAGTTGCTTTAATTCCTTCACATATAAATGTTTTTCAAGAAATGTTTAAAGTGATCAAAATAGTATGAATATTTTTTATGGTGGATTCCAGATATTATTTACATTATTCATTTAAGAGATTGGATTTAATTATGCACTAATTGGTTGTGGATTGAGGGTTTTTTTTTTAATAAATAAATCATGTAGATGCCAGGTAGAGATATGAATCTGTTCACAAAAATTTGCTATGATTTTGTTTATCTATCTTATGTACTTTTCTTACCTGGGATTTATAAGTTTGTGGGTGTACAAACCATCATTACATGATCATACAAACTCGATTATAAACTTCATTTACAATAACGAAAGTGCACATGTTAATATCAAAGTATGTTTTTAAAATAGTATGTTCTTTCACCAAATACCTTGGAAATATATGGCAAAATAGAATATGCATTTGTGGATTTTTTTTGTGCTACATCTCATCACACCTTAAGGTTTTTCAATGATTAGAAAATAGTCAAAATACAGCAATCTCAAATTAGGATAAATGGAAAATATTGACCTTTATAAAAATAAAAATAGAAATTAGAAGAGTCTCATGAGTCATGACACTATGGTTGTATTAGTAGTTCACAAATGTGTAATATTAATGGACAAATGTGTAAACCTCAAATTGAGATGAATGAAAAATTATGGTACAAACATATAACACTTATTACACCCCTAGGTATTTTTATGATTGGAAAATGTAATAATCCAAAATTATAATAGATGCAAATTATTAACTTTTATAAAAATAAAAATAGAAGAGCTTATGAGCACACGTGCGTGCTCAAATTATTATTATTATTTTAAATTAAGGAATGGAAAATATTGCATTGTGTAGCCACCTATATCACTACATATCCCCAACCATAGTTGGAGATGGCTTGTGCAACTGACTTTATAATAGTGGTTCTTTCTGCCCTAGACAAGGTTTTGCTTCTCCAACTTGTAAGCTTGGTTTCAAGCCTGTCAACAAGGTATTTGAAGTCCTTGGAGGGGGATTTGGAGAGGAAGAGAGGTGCACCTAAGTAGACAGCATCCTGCTTGAGCTTTTTCATCTCGAGAATGTGCTTGATGGCTCTTTGGGATTGATGAGGTGTGTGCTTTGAAAAGAAGACTCTAGATTTTTCCCTGTTCAAGCATTGGCCGGACCACTTGCAGTATTTGTCAATGCATTCTACAATAGTCGAAGCATTCCTCCTAGCGGCTTTGGAGAACAACACTATGTCATCGGCGTACATGATATGCGTGATGGCCGGGGCATTAATGCTTGCTTTAACACCATCCAGGTTTTTGATGGAGACTTGTCCTTCAAAATCCCATCAAGTGTCTACAATAAGCTTGATGCCCTGTCCCGTAGATTTTGGTGGAAACCAAAATCCCTAAATGGAACATTCCTAGCTCTAACAACTTGGGATAATATCTGCAAACCCACCTGCAAAGGTGGCCTTGGTTTCAGAAAAGCCAAAGATTTCAATGATGCTCACCTAGCTAAATTAGCCTAGATGATAGCATCAAAGAGGGACAGTCTCTGTATGTCCATTTTAAAGGCCAAGTACAAAGTTCGCCATAGCTGGCTGCGTGATGACCCCCCTTCAAAAGCATCCCCAGTCTAGAGAGCCATCGAAGGTGCAAAAAGTTGATCACTAAAGGGGCATGCTATCTAATTGGGGATGGATCCACCATTAATGTCTGGCTTGATCCGTGGGTTCCTTGACTCCATAATTTCACTCCAAAACCTTTGCAGGCGGCATATGCTAACACTCCAATGATGGTTTCCATGCTCATAAACAACACTACCAATCACTGGAAAGTTGGCATTATCAATGAGATTTTCGAGCCAGACTCGGCACAAGCCATCCTATCTCTCCCTATTCCCCTTAAACCTAGAGCAGATAAGCTGATATGGATTCTAGACTCTAAGGGAGTCTTCTCCGTGAAGTCAGTATATAGAACCAATCATGATTTTAATGTAACAAGCTCCCTAAGCAAAGCTCAGTGGAAAGGTTTATGGAAAATCAAAACTCTGGAAAGAATCTGAATTCTTTTATAGAGGGTGGCAACCAACTCTTTGCCAACCAAAGACATCTTGCATCAAAGGCTAGAATCCATCAACTCTACTTGTGCCCATTGCAGCAACGATTTTGAATCTATATGCCACCTTTTCTTCACCTGCCCAATCACTAGAGCAATCTGGTTTGCTTCTTGCTGGGGTTTCAAAACTAATTCCCAACACGTCCATAGTAGCGGTGATATAATCAAACTCATCCTCGCCCCCCCTTCTTTTATCACCCCGAACGTCGAACTTTGGTGCATATCTTCATCCATGTCATTTGTAGTAGATGGAATCTGGAACTTAAGAAATAAAGCCTTGTTTCAAGGAGAAAGAGTTGACATCCATGCAACAAGTTCACGTATTCAAAACAGAATCCTCAAATTCCTTACTGTCACCCAGTCTGCCACCCAGGCACCCCACCCATCTTCGCCCCAGAGTTGGAAGCCTCCTCCCCCTGGCACTATCAAGCTGAATGTCGATCTGCAATTAGCCCCTCAAGAACCGCCTTAGCAGTAGTAGCGAGAGACTCTTCCAACGAAGTGATTAAGGTCTGGGCCAAGCCTCACCATAGCTGCCTCGCCATCCAAGCAGAAGCAAGCGCAATTCAATGGGCAGTCAACCTAGCCTCTCGTAAAGGATGGAACCAAGTGATCATTGAGAGTGACTCGAAGAAGTGCATGGACTCCCTGTCTGACAACCCCACCGTGCCAAACTGGGCTATCAGCAATGATATCCTTAATATCCTAAATTTTGTTTTGTCTTTCCTTTGTTGCTCTTTTGTTTGGGTCCGTAGGTCTTGTAATTCTGCAGCTCATGCCGCTGCCAAGTTAGCTTTGAGTTCCGCTTCACCTTTATGTTTCAATAAGGAGAATCTACCTAAGGGTATCCTTTCTGCTTGTGTGGTAGACTCCTCCAATGTATTTCCTTCTTTTTCAGTTGAATGATATTGAAGTTTAGCGAAAAAAAAAAAAAAAAAAATCCCCAACCAAAAAAAGGAAAAAGTGGCCAACTATATCACCGTATTGCAGCTAATAATTTTTGCATTGGGATTTTTATTTTAATTTCTCTAAAGAATAGCACTACTTATATAAAATTTGCTCCTAATCATAGCACAAATCACAGCAGTGGTAGAAGTAGACGCACAAATCATAGCACTTAAAAAAAAGGGAGTTTAATTCTTAACTTTGTCATCCTTTGTTATCATTGAGATTTCAATAATTTTCTATGACAACGGAAGAAATCTTTCTTTGGTGATTTCTTTTTTAATTAATCATTGTTACTAATTTTCATCCAAGATTCAATATTCTTCATAGGAAAATATATAGCATGAGCAAGATAAAACATTTTCTTTATTAATATCGTTTTTATCGCTGTTGAAATATTCGTTCAAAAAAAAAAGGATAAAACATTTTCTTTATTAATATCGTTTTTATCGCTATTGAAATATTCGTTCCAAAAAAAAAAAACAATAAAACATTTTCTTTATTAATATCATTTTTATCATTGTTGAAATATTCGTTCCAAAAAAAAACAATAGATAATTACACTTTACCCACCTGTGGTTTGCCTCTAATTTGACTTGCCTACCCGTGGTTTCAATTTTGACACTTTACCCACCTGTGATTCCCTCCGTTATTAATCCGTAACCCACCTCTGTTAAAATTAAGGGTAAATAGGTATTTTTGCTCAAGTTTTATGTCTCTCTCCTCCCAAAACAAAAAATAGCACAAAAATGTAAGAGAAATAAGATCAAAAAGTGGTATTTTTCTCTCTCTCCATTCACACAAATCTTGAACATGAAGAACATACCCAAAAAAAAAAAACCTGGATCAACCTACACAAGATCACTGACTTAATGAAACATCTTCGAAAAATCATTTCTCCAGTTGGCAAGAGGCGCCACTGAAGCTGAATCAGTTCCTTGTCCCTCCATGAAAATTGGGTTCTAATCTTACAGCTTAACTCTACAAAACCCAAAATTTGAAATCTAAATATAAATTAAATTTCAATAATAACAAAAACTAACACCATGGTAAAAGGACCAGAGGTCCAAAACAACTAAATTTCCATATTTTTAGGGACTGGGTCTACATTAAACCATTTGGCTAATCCAATTTTTCAATGCCCTTTTTAGCATTATAGCAGTACAGAGCATATGACTCAATATTTCAAATCATCTTTCTTTTACCTTCTTTTTTTCTCAGCAGCCAAACAGAATGCTAGTTCTTGATCATTATACGTTGAATTACAGGTATTTAGAGAACAAATAAAATCTTTTATTTAAAAACAATAATGGAAGGATAAAGTAGAGTGGGTTAAAGATGGATTTCATTAGCTTGAAGAGCTGAGGAGTTTCTGGGGGTTGGGTTAAAGATGGAAGAAAAATCGACTCACCAAGTTCTGAATAGGCAACCTGAATGTAAAGATCAACTCTGCCGCTAGATAATATCTGTGGGTCAATTAAGCTTCCAGTCCATGACAAACAACCTGTCCCAGTTACGTGTGGCTTTTAAATCTTTTCGAAGATGTTTCATTAAGTCAGTGATCTTGTGTAGGTTGATCTGGGTTTTTTTTTTTTTTTAGTATGTTCTTCATGTTCAAGATTTGTGTGAATGAAGAGAGAGAAAAATACCACCTTTTGATCTTATTTCTCTTACATTTTTGTGCTATTTTTTGAAATGTGCTATTTTTTGTTTTGGGAGGAGAGAGACATAAAACTTGAGTAAAAATACTTATTTACCCTTAATTTTATTAGAGGTGGGTTAAGGATTAGTAACGGAATGAATCATAGGTGGGTAAAGTGTCAAAATTGAAACCACGGGTAGGCAAGTCAAATTAGAGGCAAATCACAGGTGGGTAAATTGTAATTATCCAAAAAAAAACAAATATCACTGTTGGAATATGATGCCTTTTTAATGTGGTCTTATCTGAATGTCACTAAAAGCTTCTTTTTTTTGCCTGTTGCAGAATAATTACATAATTTGCCGTATTACTAAGAATGGGAAAGATTCATAAGATTGATATGTCTTTAGTTTTGAGCCGCAAAAAGAAAACATTTAACAAATGCAAATGTTAACGGATGTCCTAAGGACACTTGTTAGCGAACCAATTTTGGAAAGTTTTTATAGGAAAAAAAAAAATCATTAATATTTTGACAACTTTTTCTATTTCTAAAAAAAGTGATGTCCAAATTTTCTTAAAATTGGTTTATTAATAATTGCCTAGGCATTCATTAAGATGACCCTTTAACAAATTCAATACTTCAGCAATGGATTTAACGACATTGACACAATATTCTACAATCAATTCTGAAGAAGACAGCTTCACTGTGCAAGAAATAGAAAACCTAATGTCAAATTTCTGATCATATTAACTTCATACTTCTATAAAATAAATAAATAAATAAAAAAAAAAAATATATATATATATATATATAGAACCCTTAATTTGTGGTTTATTTAGAAAATTTATTTCTGTTTTCTGTTTAAGGTATTGTTGCCTAGTTAAGATAGTTTGCGTTTGCAGTATAGATGTTGTTTATACTCGTGCTTGTTCTTGTTAGATTTAATTAGACATGAACTCCGACCCTAAATTTTTAATTTTTGGCTAAATTACAAATTGCAACATCTAACTTTGTCTAAAATTCAATTCAATTCAATTCTGTAAATTTAATTCAATCAATTCAATCCTCTAACTTTTAACTTATTCAATTTAGTCCCTCCATCAGTGTCCGTTACGTGATATGTTGTTAAGCACCCAAACGAAACCATGTGTTGTGTGTTGCATGAGTGGGTAGACTTGAGTCGTACACTAAAAACAAAATAAATTGTATCTTTAAGCTTTTGACTCAGCTAGTGAGGCAAGTGAACTCAAAAGAGGGACAACTATAGTACTTCATTTTGTACCTCTTATAACTTGAGTCTCCTATTCTCCAATTACGACATTTAAAGGACTCATTACCAAGAGGTCTTGGTCAAGCAAGATGATAGAGAACTCAACATATTCTCAAAACCATCAAAAGCCTCATAAAATCCTAGTTTTGCACACAAAGACTTGCAGGAAGCCTGCGTATGCAACCGCAGGGTTGTGTGCGCAAGTTATTGAGTCCATGCATACATGCAAGATTGGTAGAGGCATAGAGCCATTTATGGGAATTTTCTCTTGAACGCAAGTCCAACGCCAACCATGGCTCCGTCCATGTGAACCTATAGCAGGTAGTGACTCCTAAAATTTCTCTTCCTGCTCCATTCGAACGCAATGTAGTAATGTACTCCTAATAGGGACTCACACCTAGGGTGATGTACCCACACAATCAACCAATCAATGTGTGTAGCGTTCATGTTGTTATTGAAATGCATGTAGAAATATAATCTCAAACATGTGAACACAATTAAAAACACAAATCTAACGTAAATAGTATGGATTCATACCTCTTCATTTAACACAAATCTTCTAACGTAACCGTAACCTTAGATGGAAAACCCAGAAAAATTCTAAAGAAAGGTTTAGAGCCCGTTTGGTAAGTGTGTTTAAACAACAATTTTCAATTTTTTTGAAAATACGTATGAGTGAAAAAGTGTGTGAAAATACGTGTAATGTTGTTTAAAAATTGAAAACATGTGTTTAAACACATGTACCAAACACCCCCTAGTAATATGGAAACATTTATTTTTCCAACCAAATACTTCCTTAAAAGTAGTAAGTGTAACAAAAAACTCCTGTTCTTTTTATCTCGGGTTCTTGCAAGTCATATAACTAACGATAAATCATCGTATCCGATGGTCAGTAATACAGAAACTTGCACACACCAAAAAAACAAGAAGGTTTCTCTTGTACAATAAATTTTCCTTCCTTTTGTTTTGATTAATTGGGACCGCACAGCGAAGAATATGTAATTGATTTGATTGTAAAGCACGTTTCTTTCGAGATGTGTCTATTTAGTATTTACTAGTCTATTGACTTTACTCTTTTCTATATTCATGTTGCAATGAAATCAAATCTTGCTTCTAGAGTTCTTACTTGAACACGCATTTTAACACTTGCTTTGACATAATTTGTATACCAATTTCATACTCATTTTCATAATCATATGTGTTACTTTCACACGAAATCTTTTTTTTTTTTTTTTTTTTTTCTTCACTAATTACAATCATCCATATCATCGTGAAAATATGTGTGATATTAGACTTCAATGCAAAATGGTATCACTATAAGACTTTTAGCTTGGTTTTTACTAGAGCGGACAAAAGGCGCATGGCATTGGTGAAATAAACAACAACCGTATTAGATTCTTCTTCCAGTGCAGTATTGTTTGGACTTCCTAGCACTGTTTGTCTGTTGAGTAGCAACCAGATGTAGCCACGTCATCAATTAACGGTCCCTCCTTTCACCACTTGTCTTAATCTCCGCATCACACGCCGGGATTCTGTTCTAACAATATTAAATTTTTTTCTTTTTTTTAATAAAAAAAATGATAGTCTTTTTTTGAGATAAGTGATAGAAAAAAAAAAAAAAAAATGATAGTATTTTGATAAGTAGTATAAAAGTCTATAATTGCCGTTAAATCCCCAACGACCCGCTTCTCCTAAAAAAAAGCCAATTATCCGAAAGCGGGAGTGTTGTCACAAAAAAGCAACACTCAATCATAGCCGTTGATCTTTCCCTTTAAAAATAACAAAAACCAGAATTTCTGAATCGGTGTCGAATCTCAGCCGTCCTTTCACGGCGGTGGCTCCACCGTTAGATCACCGATCCCGCGGTTCTTCTCCCAGGTGAGTCCGACTCACTCGCCCGAGTTCGTCCCTTGCCTCGTGTTTTCCATTTTCCGATTTTTTCTGAATTGTGAACATTTTCTTCAATTTCTTTCCCAAACCTCTCTTTCTTTGGATTCACTGTAAAAAAAAAAATAAAAAGCTTTAATTTTGTTGCAATTGACTTGATGTGCCGATTTCGGTGCTCCTCGAGCCGATGAATTCAATTTAAAATTCTTTTTTATGGACTGTATAAGACGGATTTGATGGTGTAATTCTGTTTCCTTTTATCTCATAATTTTTTCTGAAAAAAAAAAATTGTGAATTTTCAGAAGGAAAGGAAGGAAGGTGTAAAGGATGGGCAGGAAGGCTTGGAAAATCCTTAGGAATCAGATTTGGGGTTTGATAGCTCTTTCGCATGGCTAAAAAGGCGAGCAATCTTATCTGATTTTTGGTTCAAATTAATATATATATATATATATTTATGATTTTGTGAAACATATATTTGTGAACTGCGAAATCTCATTCTTATAATCTTATTATTATTAGTATTTTTATTATCTTCCGAAATTTATTTGTTGCTAATCACTTGGATTCATGTCCTTTTATTTATTTATTTTAAATTCTTTGAGAAAAATGATCATTTAAAAAAAATTTATTCGTATTATTTTTCTTCGCTAGGAGCGAATTATTTAGTATTATTTATTCTTAAGTAGTTAGACACAAAGAAAGATGTTTGGATTATAAGATTTGGTTATATTAAGGATGTTTGATTTAATATAATACAAGTTTTATCCTTCTCTTTCTATTTTCTTTTTCTTTTTAATTTTTAAAAGGAAGATTATTAATAATAATCATAGTTTTGTACGAGGTGTGCTGTCAAATATAGGTTTTTGGGAGAACATAGTTGATCTTATGTTTGCAAGAGGGTTACAGTTGAGAAACAAACACAAAGTCACACTATTAACTGCACTCAAAATTCAAGGTAACTTTAAAAGAGGATGTGGCAAGTTATACTATACACACGATTGAAATTGTGCTAATTTGGTTCTGTGTGCGCGTTCATCTTTCTATTATTATTATTATTATTATAATTTTTTTTTTTTCAATTCTTGGATCTATGGCTTCTCTTTCAAAGGTGTGAAATTTAATGCTTCTTTAGAAACTAAAATTGACCAAACTTTATGGAAATATGAATTGAGTTGATAAGTAACTTTTTGTTGACTCTTTTATTTTTAATTTTTTTGGGGGGGAGTGGGGGGTAGGGGGTGGGGTGTGAAATTTGGATTGATATTTTGATGATGGGGATGAATTTTGATGATCAAGTTTGCAAGGTAAAACTGAAAGGAAGCACCAAGATTTTTCATATGCCTGTAAAACGATTATCTGATTAATGTTGAGGAGGGATTCCCCGATACAGCAATTCATGGGGCCTCTTATTCTGCCTATAGTAGACATGTATTCTATTATGTTGTCAAAGGTAATTGTTCAAAGAAATTCATTATCAAGTAGAAAAGGCAATATGTAATATTTGACTCTTTTTTTTTAATTATAAATTTAATAGAATTTCAACCTGTAGCGTTCGCTTCATGATGGTTTCTCTTTATCATCAAGCCAATACATCAATTGGTTTTTGGTTTAGACGGAGTTTGAACCTCATATCTCTTATCCGACAACAATAGACTTTACTAGTTGACCTAACTAGGATCCACTTAATGTTTGACTTAATATCTCCGGTGAATTTTCTATCACATCTTAATTAACTAACCAACCAATTTTCTAAAGAGATTTTTTTGTTCCTTCAAGTGTTCCTTGGGGAGAGAAAGAAGCTTTTTTTTTTACTATTATGCTTAAAGAAAATTTGTTCTTGACATTTTTCCTTTTTGGAGAATTGCTCTCTAGTTTCTACTAGTAAATTCTCCTAATTATTTTATGCTTATCAATCAGGCAGCATTATCAGGTGGTTCTCCAATGTAGCAATTTTCACTTTGTGTTCTACTCTACTTCATATCAATCAATGGTTGTTCCGATGTGAAAATCACGAAAGCATTTGCAGTCGACTGGGTTGATTATGATTGTTTTCCACACATCATTTTCTCTCCTTCAACTGCTGGCATTTGAGTTAGGCGTCTGCTTGAGAGAAAAGCTCTCTGCTGCCGCCACCTCTGTCGCTGGCATTGACCACTTCACCTCTTCCTCTCATGTTCCCTGATTTGGACCCTGTACATAGACAGATGGCACTAGGACCTCTTGGTGGTGAGTATCATGTTAATGAGAGAATGGAAAGAAAATCTTCTGGGAAGAGACGTGTGTTTGTGCAGACAGAAACCGGCTGTGTTTTGGGTATGGAGTTGGACAGGAGTGACAATGCCCACACAGTGAAGAGGAAGTTACAGCTTGCCCTTAATGTCCCAATTGAGGAAAGTTCATTGATATGTGGTGATAAAGTGTTGAAGAATGATCTCAGTGTTGTTAGAAACGATTCTCCGCTTCTTCTCACCAGGAACTTCTTGCACAGAAGCTCGTCTACCCCATGTTTCTCACCCACTGGGAGGGATCTTCAGCAGAGGGATCAGAGTGGCCCAATTGAGATGTTGGGGTGCTCAAATCAATCTTCTAGAACGAAAGATCTGGTCAAGGATATTGCAAAGGCAATAAAGAGTGGCATTGATCCAATTCCCGTTCGTAGTGGGCTTGGAGGTGCTTATTATTTTAGAAATTGCCTTGGTGAAAATGTTGCTATTGTGAAACCAACAGATGAGGAACCTTATGCCCCTAACAACCCAAAAGGTTTTGTAGGCAAAACTCTTGGGCAACCAGGCCTGAAACGTACAGTGCGGGTAGGGGAGACAGGATTTAGGGAAGTTGCAGCCTACCTTCTTGACCATGATCATTTTGCCAATGTGCCCTCTACTGCTCTTGTGAAGATCACACATCCAGTTTTTAATGTCAATGATGGGGTAAATGGTTATATTCATCAAAACAGGAATCAGGTCAGCAAGATTGCATCACTGCAGCAGTTTATTCCTCATGACTTCGATGCTAGTGATCATGGTACATCTAGTTTCCCTGTTACTGCTGTGCATAGGATTGGGATTTTAGATATCCGGATTTTAAACACAGATAGGCATGCAGGAAACCTTTTGGTTAGGAAGCTTGATGGGGTGGGGAGATTCGGTCAGGTGGAGCTTGTTCCCATTGATCATGGCCTTTGCCTACCCGAAAGCTTGGAGGACCCCTACTTTGAGTGGATCCATTGGCCCCAGGCATCAATATCTTTCTCAGAAGATGAGCTTCAGTATATAGATCATCTTGACCCATTTTGGGATTCTGATATGCTTAGAATGGAGCTGCCCATGATTCGAGAAGCATGTCTTAGGGTCTTGGTTCTATGCACAATTTTCCTCAAGGAAGCAGCAGCTTTTGGTCTTTGTCTTGCTGAAATTGGTGGGATGATGAGTAGGGAGTTTCGGGGCCATGACGAGGAGCCAAGTGAGCTTGAGCTTATATGTATAGATGCAAGGACATTGTTAGTGGAGAGGGAGATATCAACTTCTGAGGTGAAAGAAGGAGACAAGGATGAGTTTCAATTTGTCTTAGATTGCGAGGAAGAGGTGTTGGAATTAACTTCAAATATGGAAGAGGAACTGACTGTTGAAACAGCTTTTCATTTTGGACCAAAAGGTAGGAATGGCCATAATCTACTTTATAAGCTAGACGAGAGAGTTGAGGAGGAGGAGGTGGCGGAAGATACAGAAGGGGATGAATTACCTCTAAGAGGAGATGAACACGCTGGCCTTGTGCCGGACAGGAATTTAAATGTTTCAAAGCTGTCCTTGTCTATGAAAAATATCAGCGTTGCTGAGAAGAGTTGGCGACACCCAGGTGCATCTCAGAAGTGTGGGTATTTGGTTGGTACATCATCTGGAAACAGGAGTGCGAATGAGCAGTTTCCTGTGAGTAGCAGTTTTGTAAAGCTGGCAGATATGAGTGAAGAGGAGTGGAGGCAGTTTCTTGAGTATTTCCAGAAGTTGCTGCACCCAGCTTTTGAGAGTCACAAATCAGGAAGTGTAGGTCAGAGGCAGAGGCAGAGGCAGAGACTTGGAACTTCTTGCCAGTTTTGAGGCGTTATCATGAGATCAAATCTTAGAAAAATGTGGATCCAAAGGTTTGCACATAGTTATGTACAAAGAGCTTCTTCTCTAGATGGTAGAGTACCCCATTTAGGAGTTGGAGAATAGTGCTATAGTCAGACAATAAAACTTGACATTGGCTAATGGAGGGGAGAATGCATTAGCTAATGGGGATGAAAAGTATGTTTTCATATAGCTAGAGAATGTTTTTAATAAAATGGAATGTGGAATGGCCAAAAAAGCCAAAACTATCAATGTACATGTTTTCTTACTATCTTTAGAGATGCAAATTATGTGAGCCAGCTTGTTTTTTTTTCTTTCAGCTTGTATTAGATTATAATCCGATTTCTGCTAACTTGAATTTCTTACTTTTGAAACCATACTTTCTTAGCTTTGGGCGTGTTGATGCATTTCATAACCTTATTTCATATGCTAAGTGGTTCATGACAGCTGTGCTCTTCAACAACATAGGATTCAGACAGTGCGTTCTCCAGGCAGCTGCCAGCTACAGGTTTTCTCCTCCTTAATCTTCAATCAAAATTGTTAGATATATTTCCTGCAGAATTTTTGTTAAATGAGAGACTGAGAAATCTATTGTTGTCACTGGTAATTCTTGAGCTTATTTAGACAAGTTAAACATTTTATGTATACTGTTACTGTTGGGTGAAATGGCAGAGCTCTCAATGCTATTAGAATTAAGCATCATGAATTTGGGAGAGAATTTCTGAAATGTAAGAACATGATTAAGGAAGGTGCCTGTTATGTGTCACAAGCGATGAGAGCAAGGTGGATGTTTGAAATTATTCATGAAGATTAATCAGTTGTTTACCTAACAATTAGCAGAGTAAATTCTATGAATCCCCATCTCAATTCTCAACTACTAGAGAACTAGATAGGCTAGTATATAGTTATATACTAGCCTATCTAGATTTATAATATTGCCAATTTGTCACTCTTCAAAAAAGTCGGTTGGACTTATCACTTTAATGAGTATCCAAAGCTACTATTCTATAATTTTTGTTGTGGCACTGGCAGACCCCACCATTCTTGTTTTGTCAATTTTCCACTGGTCAGAATGTAGCATGAATTGAGAGGTCGATTTATGAAATTCTAAACGCACCCTTAAACGTCAGTGTATTTGGCAGTTTCTTGCGAAGCAGGGAACACATGGACCCGCAAATTCAAAACAATGCAAATAAAGGCTGCGATGACATTGAAAGAGATATCATAAATTTCACCAAAAAAAAAGAAATAGATATCATAAAAATTGACCTGCACATTTAGAATAATGCCGACTAAATTAAGGCTGCGATGAAATGGAGAGTGACATTATCAAATGGACCCACAAATTTAAAATAAGGCAACTTTAACGTTCTTATTTACATTTTCATGTCAACTTTTTTATTTTGATTTTGATTTTTTATTTATAACTGTTGGAAAAAAGTTTAGGTTTAAATGTTTCCACCCGAAAGTGCCAAAATCCGAAATTATACATATATACCTTATCGTATATTATTAATAGACAAAATTTAACTCCAAGTGTAGAGAAATCTCATATGAGTGGTGTTTAGAGAAACCTCCTATAAGTTTCCAACCCGGATAGCAGGTTAGAGAAATATAACTCTAAGCTAGTTTAGAGTTAAACTTTATTCATTATTAATTCTTATATATTTTCATAAAATAAAATCATATATACTAAATATGGCTGCCAAGTGCCAACGTCCAACGAAGTGAAAAGCATAATGGAAGTGCATCAAATAAGTGAATAACTTCCCGGGACTATAATACAACCATAAAAGCTCCTATTTTTTGTTTCTCAAAAAAAAAAAAAGAGACTTTTTAGAACACCTATGAGGTTATGACCAATCTTGAAACTATCTTTTACTTTCAGTTAGGAAAAACAAAACTATTAAAAATAACTTATCCATGAGCTTTCTTTTTGTTCCATGCAAATAGTTTTTAGAAACTATTATAATAAAATAAAATAAAAATAAAAATAAAACCACCACAGCCAGAAAGTTTTTTTTTTTTTTTTTTCAAACATGAAGTTTACCTTCTTCACATTATTATTATTATTATTATTATTATTATTTTAAAGTTTACCTTCTTTAGCGGAAGTCCACCATTTACACCAGCAAAAAGATAATTCCCAGTAAGGAGTACTTTTTAAGTTTTTTCTTTTTTACCATTGGCTTTTAGATCTGTTTACAGTGAAAATCAAGGCCTAACCAATACGAAATTGTACATTTTTGCGGCTTTCTCAATTGACACTATGATATTGCTTTACACACTACTCTGATTGAGTCGGTTGTCATCAACGTTTAAGTTTTATGATGCACACTCCTCATGGTATCCTATAGCTCATTTTGGCCTAGAGGGTCAGAAAGACTTCGTAATTATAATCAGGACAGATGTTGACCTATATGAACCATGGAATACTCATTTTGCAAAAGCAGCTCATTGATTCAGTTACCTTTTGTTCGACTATGCGTACTAAATAGTAGCCTTAGTATTACTCGAGGAACAGCCAAAGGGGAGAGGATTTGAACGATAGAGAAAGAAAGGGGGGGGGAGAGAGAGAGAGTAAAAAGAAGCTTTGTTGGTCATTCACTCACTCTCCTTCAAGCTGGCCATCTTCCTTAACTCCACTTGTTGATCTTCTATTCGGCTCACTGCTCGTGAAAAATCACGGCTTGCGAAAGACATGGTATCTACTTTAGCAAGGCGCCTCTGTTTTAACTTCAATATAGCTTGTGAAACTTCTGCTATTGAAGGTCTCTTTCTCGGTAATTTGTGCAGGCATTTGTGCGCAATACTCGCAAGCCCCCTCACTTCGTCAACGTTGCATTCTCCAGCAAGCTTCTTATCAAGTATTTCATCAACACCATCATGACTCATAGAGGCCTTAAACCAAAATAATTACAGGTCTATAGGTTAGAAAGCTTGGCAATGCAAATAATTTGAAACAACTACTGCAAAGGGCTAACAACTCACAAGATTTATATATTCCATTAAGTTTTGTTGGGGGTGAATGGATGTGATGAGTTCAAAGATGATAATGCCAAAACTGTAGATGTCACTTTTCATTGTGAAATTGTTTGTTGATACGTACACTGGATCTATGTAACCGTATGTGCCTTTCAGTCCAGAATTCTGGCCATCAAAGACCTCTTCCTTTGACAACCCAAAATCAGCAACCTAAAAGAAGTAACGTAAACACATAAAGGAGCTGAAAATTTACAATAACAAATATAAAACTCACAAAATGCATGTGATAGCAAAAGCATATGCTGGTCTCAAGACCAAAAACATGGGGAACACTGCTCTTTACTTCTGTTTTTCATACTTTTTGTTTTCCCTAAATGTCTTTGGCAGTCATTCATGCTTTTAGAACTTCCACCTTGTACAACCAAAGAGGTGGGAGGGGGAAATTGAGGGTGTGGTTCTTGGCAAAGCAAAGAAATAAAATTAAGTATGGCAATGTGCATATTTCAACCAATTTTGGTAGTATTGTAATAAATTTTAGATACAAAAGAACTTAATAGACTGTTAATGTACACTAGCTTACCTTGGCTCTCATTGATCGGTCTAATAATATATTAGCAGACTTCAAATCACGATGTATAACAGGTGGCACTGCCTGTTCAAGAATTTTCATATGAACTGTATAAACAAAAAAAATTTGCACCATGAGAGAAAAGAAAGAACATAATAGTCAACATACCCCTTCATGAAGGTACTCAATCCCATGTGAAATGTCTAGAGCAATTTGAAGCCTTTCATCCCAACTCAAAATCCGTTCTCCTTCACCTAGGCAAATGCAAAGCAGGATGGTTCTCAATAAGAACAACTCAAAACCCTTTTCTTTGAGAAGTTTAGTCATCAACTAGTTTACACAAATAGAAAAGATATCTACAGATCATACAAATGATTGTGAAGTTACCAAAAAACATGTAATGTTCATAAACTCTCCCATTAAATTTGATTACCTTAACTGAATTATCCAAAAAAGAAAATGAAGATAACCTTTTCATAACACTTAATACTCATCACAGTTTGAGATTAATACGACTTCCACTCTCTCCTCACAAAGAACAGATGCCTTCCAGCAGACAGTTACCATGAAAATAAGAAATCTTGATATGGATATTGAAGAGGGTTCTGAGCTTACCATATAGAAGGTTTGCCAAGCTCCCATTACTCATGAACTGATATATCAACATGTGCTGTCCTTTATCTACACAATATCCCACCAAATTCACAAGATTCCGATGATGCAATCTTCCAAGCAGAGATACCTGTATCATGACCAGATATTTTTGTAAACTGAACATGCTTCACGGATGGTCAAAATTGCAATATAATAATATATATGCATAGTGACACAGGATGGGAATGGTAAAAAATAGAAATAACGGAAAAGGAAGAAGAATAGGACAAATCCTATCCTTCACCCACCTAAGGGTATTTGGAATCACCACCAAGCTTAGAGAAACATCCCTAATCAGAAATTTCTTATTCAAATTGCACTGCTCAAAACCATCCCTAGAACCTCGTTTTAATGTTTTAATAGGTTTCAAGGAGTACAACAAACCTCAATTACATTCCATGAAATCCTCAACAAAATTAAAGCCTAAATTCAAAATTTGAAAATGAAATCTAAAATTCAAATTTCAAAAATGAAATATGGGATAAGAAAAAAAATTTGAAATAAGTTTGATTGTGCACCCCACATCATTATCCCCTAGTTGGAGAAAACTCAACCTCAAGTTTTGAAGTGTCTTAGGATAAGAACTTTAGCGCTTAAAATTTGTACCTCAAGTTTTGAAGTGTCTTGCAATAAGAACTTTGGCACTTGACATTTGTACCTCAAGTTTTGAAGTGTCTTACAATAAGAACTTCGGCGCTTGACATTTGTACCTCAAGTTTTAAAGTGTCTTACAATAAGAACATTGGCCCTTGACATTTCTACCAACTCATGATACACTTTTGGCAACACTAAGAACAAAGAATCTTTTTGTTCCACCAAATTAAATTCATCAGAAATGATAAAATCAATGGGTGAAATCAATTTTGCAAATGTTATAGCCTTATCTTAATACTCAAGAATCACCATCATCTCAAGCCTTTTCACTTCATGCACCATAGCAGACTGAGTAGCAGGTGCATCAAACTCAATTTTCAAAACATGTACACCCTCTAATTCATGGATCTCTTGTTGCACATTCTCCTCATCAACTAGTGACCCTCCAACATGTTGCATTGGGTCTACCTTATGCAAAAGGAAAAATTCCCACATTTTAAGGATCTAACTACTTCTGCATATGCATATAATTAAATTGCACATGTTAAATTGAAGCTCATCTAAATTGGAGCATATGTAAAACCGGCCACTCCATGATGCTTCATGCATCCAAGTGCCACATCACATGTTGCCAAGCCACTTCATCACCATGTGCCACATCATCCATGTATGCATTAGACTACATTATACTCCCCCTTTAAGAGAAAACTTGTCCTCAAGTTTTATCAGCTTCCCTTCTCAACCAGGAACTTCACCAATACTAAAGCTAGATGCATTGCAATCCAATTTGAAGACCTTGTCAAATTTGGGTAGTGAAAGAATCGGAGCTTGGGTCAACTTTGTCTTCAAAAGCTGAAAACATATGTTTTCAGCATCTTGATTGCACTCAAAAGATGTCATCTTGAGGCATTCAATAAGTGGGGCTCCAATGGAGCTGAAATTCCAAATGAATCTTTCGTAGAAGGTGACAAGACCATGAAAACTCCTTAATTCTTGTACATTCGAAGGAGTAGTCCAATCAGCTATAGCCCTGGCGGTGTCATCCATCTTGATACCTTTAGAGGTCACTATGTAACCCAAGAACACCACTTGTTCACCACAAAACTACATTTCTTGAAGTTGCACGTAACTTTTCTCGCCACAATAGATCGAACACTTGTTGGAGATACACCAAAAGATCCCCTCATAACTACCACTATAAAGCTATAAAGCAAGATATTGTTGAAATACACGACAACACATATCCCCAATAGCAACTACATCTACATCATGATCTGAATGAAAGTACTTGGTGCATTTGTGAGAACAAATGGCATAAAAAGTCCCTCGAACTCCCCCACATGAAAGCACTTGGTGCATTTGAGAGACTGAATGGCATAACAAGTCACTCGAACACCCATGCACAACGTAAATAACTCCTAGCCTATACATAACATAGCTATGCAAATTCATTATAATCTCCTTCTTGTTGATAATAAAATTCATATTTCTCTGAGTTGAAGATTGAGGTGAATTTCCCTCTCTTCATCCAAATCCTCTCTCTCTAAAATTTTCTTGGGAAATTATTTCCTCACATCAATACAACACATAATTTAGGTTGTAGTATGTATACATTTTTTGGAACTTGGTATTTCTTTTTCAGCACTAGGTTTTGGTGGTACTTTCTCTTGGGCATGAGCATAAACTACTTAGCCTTTAGGGGTGAATGCCCCTGGATTACCCGGCAACTAATTCTAGCAAGTGAGCTAAGTTGCCCACAGGTTTTACTCGTTAAAGGCGCATTCAAAGGACTCTTCTTTATTAAAGTTCCCTACGTTATAAAATTAATAAAAAAAAAAAAAAACTAGGTTTTGGTGTTACTTGAGATTCCTTCATCACCAAGGACACTATCGTCTCCTGTGTGTGAAATTGCGGTTTCATTGCTACAAGTCATCTTTTGAGAATAAGCCATTAACTTGATCTTCATAGACAAGCCATAGGTGGCTTTCAGTATTGGATCCATTAATAGTGAAGTGGGCTTAGGACTAGAAACTATGTGAATACTCATTTTGTCTATTCAAATTATGCCTTGTAACTAGTAGTGAATCTATTCCCTTGTCTTAGATTGTTTCTTTGATGTAAAAAGTCACCCTATAAGTTCTTCTTTCATCCCAATAGGTTATAGCCTGCTGTCCCTTCCAAGGTGATGGTTCAAAACCGTACCAATAGTCCCCAGTTTTACCTATTAGTTTCATCCTGCCAAACCTATCCTTGTTATCAAATAAACCCATTTGATCAAAGAACTGGACCATTTCATGTAGCCAATTGGTGAAGATCCATGGGTCTTGATGACTGCTTCTAACATCACCATTATGCACTAAAATAATAAGTTTCAACCAATTGAAATAAGAATTGGCTTGCTAAACAGGACCACTTTCCTGTCACAATGGGTCAATTCATGTGAACAAGTGGTGCTGGCTAAGATGCTGGCTCACTTATTGAATAATAGGTTGACTACACCCATGTGCTAACAAACCCAATATATATTTTTTTTAAATGGATAGAGCAGGCAGCATAATTGTTAATTTTATTATGAGATCAGTAAATCAAAATAGGTCACGAGTACTTTGCAGCTTGACCAAAATGAAGTTGCTTAGAGATGAGGGTCTGTACGGTGGCAATCAAAGGCAACATGGCGACATTAGTGAGCATCTTCAGTCTCAGTCCATGTAGTGGCTGATTGGCATAGGTCAAGCAAGTGAAATAGGAATGATCTCTAATGTGACTCTCAATGATGATGGGTGTAAGGTAGCTTGTTGGTGACAGCTCAGCATCGAGGAGGAAGGGGCAATACCAATGGAGGTGAAGTAGGCCTCAAGTGATTGGGTTGCAAGCAGTGAATGGTGGTTGGGTTATGGGCTCAAGCGGGAAAGCTTGTTTGGGGTTCTGGGGGGTTTGAAGTCTGGGTGGTTTGATATGGGTCGAGTTTGTCGTGAGTGGGTGGATCTGTTTCAATGAGGTGGGCTTTGTAGAAGTGGTTTTAGGGCTCAGAGTCTTGTAGTTCTGGGTTTCATGGGGATGGTGGTGGGCTATTCACACATTGGTTTGCTAATGACATAGAGATAAGGGAGCCCTTTTGGCAAAGGTCTCATAGCTGCGGTCTTCTGGATTTTCGACGATCTGGGTGTGATTTGTTTCTAAGGGCCATGTGGGGAGGTCGACATGGTTGGATTTCAATATTTATTTATATATATATATATATATTATTTAGGTATGGTTTATGGGTCAGAGTTGATTGAGCTGCTAGAATCTGTGTGTGGAGTTGTGGTTGAGTCTGGGTGGTTGACATGGGCGATATGATTCTATTAGATTGAGGGGTTAGGGTTTGCTTCAAAAAGTGGTTTACATTGTGCCTTTGTTGTTTAGGGACTTTGATTCTGCTGATTAGTTCAAGGTTACACTCTAATACCAAGTTGGCGCAGGACGAGACTGGTAAAAAATAGAAACAACAAAAAAGGAAGAATTGAAAAATCCTAGGTTTCCCCACCTAAGGGTGCTTCGAATCACCACCAAGCTTAGAGAAACATACCTAATCAGAAAAGTTTTATTCAAAGTACCCTATCAAAGCAATCCTGGAGCCTTTTTTAGTAGGCTTCAAGGAGTACACTAAGCCACAATTACATTCCATAAAATGTTAACAACATTAAAGCCTAAATTCAAAATTCAAAAATGAAATATAAGATAATGAAAAAGATTCTAAAATAATTTTGGTCGTACTCCCTGCATCACCTAGTTTGCCAGTTTTAGATTCTAATGGTCCTCACATGAAAACAAAGGCATACAAAGGCCAAACTAGTAATGCAAAATACTTTTTTTAATAGGTGCAAACTAGTAGTTCATAATACTGTCATACTTGTAAAAAAAATCATAATACAGTCATAATCTCTCTAGTACCAGATTGAAAATTAATGCATTTAAAAATAAGTCTTCAGAAATAGAAGAGCTTAAAGGAATTCTGGTATTCGATCATAATGCCAATATGGATTTTAGAGACAGCCATAGTTCCTGGGGGACTTCCTTGCCAACTTGGGTTCAGACAAACAATCTCTGACCATATTTTAAGCGCCTGGGGTACTTTTGAAAGGTTTAGTTTTCATTTGTGTGTCCCTTTGAATTAGAAAAAAAAAGGTGGGGGGGTCTATAAAATATATATTAGGAAAAATCTTTTCTCGCATATGCTAAATCTTAAGGGATCAAGAAACTTTGTTCTTTTTAGACTAACCATAGATGTAATTCTGTGGCCCTTACCTCTGTTTGAAACTCTTTCTCTCCCTGTTTGGAATTAGAAGCAAGCACCTTCACAGCTACTTCTCCTGGGTTTAGTGTTGCTTTATAGACAGGACCAAATGACCCTTGTCCTAATATAGTTGTGAAATTCTGTGTAGCTTTCTGAATATCCCTGCATAATGGGTTAAATAAGTCATACACATAATATAATGGGTTAAATAAGTCATACACATAATATAACATATCAATTCAGAAGACATGCATTTAGGAACCAGTAACCTCAGATGAGTATATGAAAGTTGCACCCCAGACCAGGTATAAATTCCTCATAATTTCAGCTCTTTGGTCATCAAACATGTAGGGGAAAGAAGTAAGCAAAAGAAATTTTACAAGCTGAAAAACAGCCCAGCTTAAAATTTTTAATTTTTCCCTTGCATCAAATGAGGAGAAAGATTCACAACAGACAATATTCAGTGGAGATTCTAAAATTCATTTCCCCCAATTGGTAGCTAGATTCACAGTAGTTGGGGTCTCCCATTGCACCTAGAAGCTGCTTGATTGCTTGTGACTGAATCTACCAAGAACTCTATCCCTCTATGGTTTGGTTTGCTTTCAAGCACACTATCCCTCCATGTTTGTCCAATTTCATAAATCAAGTAGTACATTGGGCCAATGGTAACTAAACCGAGATGCTTTCTTTTTTTTTTAGTTGACCTGTTGCATGCAACCTACCAATGGAAATCAATTCCTAATATATCGATTATCTATTGAAAAAAAAAAAAAAAAAAAAAGATACTGTCCCAGGAAAAATATGTGATTGTCTTTTTAAAAGTTTAGTTGACCTTGTTGAGCAAGTAACTGCACAAAAATATAGTAGAAGTAAGATCTTATGGATGCAGTTAAACTTCAGCTTGAACCTATATGAGGATGATATTCTTTCCTCAGTCCTAGTACAATAGTTTTCCATCTGCAATTTTTTCCCCTGTCCAACTAAACACAGAAATCACAGTTTTTAAATAATCATTATCAATTTACTTTTAGGTTTTTGGTTGGGTGGCTCTGAAGTGAAGATGAGCTTCATTAGAAAGATTAAACAAGCTAACCTCTCCACATCCAACATAACCCCAAGCAAA
This sequence comes from Notholithocarpus densiflorus, assembly GCA_030021035.2. Lineage (NCBI taxonomy): Eukaryota > Viridiplantae > Streptophyta > Magnoliopsida > Fagales > Fagaceae > Notholithocarpus > Notholithocarpus densiflorus. Next base: position 4,397,683 of record JARYZH020000009.1, on the reverse strand, counting down.
AAACATGGAGGTCATTTAGTTCATGATCGATATACACATTATATAACAAAATTCTACTAGTGAGAAGCTTCCACAAAAAGTAGACTTCAGAAGTACAAAAGCATAAATTTGTTTAAAATTCAAGCTTAGGCAAATCTCAGAAACTACATACTTGTAAGAGTATCTAAGTATGCCTGATGGAGAAGCAATGCGATCTTTATTCTGACTTTTCCACCAGGAAAGCTGAGAACTTTTATGAAGCTGTTCTGATCCCTGTATGGTTATTGAATTCGTGAGAGATGCGCTAAATTCAGTGCTTGTACCTAAGCCATTTGTGCGTATGGGAAGGGTTGTGCTTGGTATACTATGCTCATTTGCACATCGGCGAAGATGAGCTCGCTTTCTGTACCACCTTATGCCAAGGAATACCAGAAAAGCTATCAAAATTCCAAGGGCCAAACCAACTGAGATGCCGATGATAACCAACCCAGCTTGATGATCCATTCTTTGGTCATTTTTTAAATTCTGACTCTAAAAACATCTTTCGGGGCAGAAATGCCACAGATTCACTGTCATAAGATGAAGACAAATAGCATGCAAACTTGAGAACCTTATCTAAAGGGAACTGAAGAAAATGACAACTCAAAGCCCCTGCTCATTTATTTCCCCCCTTCTTTGCTGACATATGAGCATTAAACTAACAAAAGAAATTCACCTTAGCAGATAGTAAGAAGATGACTGTGTATAGAACATCTTGTTCACAAAGAATGATGACTGTGTTGTATCAAGTATTGATGCCAATCTAATATGATGGAAATGTTTACTTGCAGAGGAGACTAGTAAAATGACCTAAAGCACTCTATAGTTTGTTCTGGTGCCACCCATGCATACAGGAGGTATACAACAGGTACACAAAAAATTAAACATAAAAAGTAAAATGATCAAGCAAATCGGGCAGAGCAACAAAATAAAATAAGCCCAAAGCATTTAGCCACTCCAACAAAGTCTGAGGAATAAAAGCTTCAGGTCATCAACCAATCTTTCACAACATTCAAAAGTCAGAGCATTCCACTCCCACCAAATACCCCACACGAGACAATGGGGGATCATGCTCCATATCGCAGCATTATTACACCTAATAAACTTGCCCGGCCAACTAGCTGAGAGCTGGGCGTGGGAGTGTCTTACTCTTTATAGTTTATAATTCAATTTAGATTTATGATAGATTCATTCTTTATATTGGTTAGGAATTTATGCTTGTCTTCTTCACTAAAAACAGTTGTCCCATGTTACAAATATTAATCAGCATGACAAAAAATCAATTCAGATAGTCCTTTTCTTTAGGGAGCATTTAGCAAATCACAGAATTGATTTAGTTCTCATATAAGCTGTACCAAAAATAAAACCAGTACAAAATTGAAGTCGTTTGTTTATTTTATACTGAGTTTTCTTAAACTCATTATACCAAACTGAAAACAACAAAAAAATATTGTATTTTTTAGTTGGCAGGTTCTTTGACAGGCCAAGTGTTAAAATAATGGTTAAATAATTAAATTCTGCCTTCCCTAATAAGTAATAACTTAAAATTTTAGAGTTTTCAAAGAAATGGTCTTGAGTTTGAACCCTAACTCCACTCTACCTCCCATTTATTAAAAACAAAGTTACAAATTCAACATGATGGGTCTGAATTACTGAGAGAGGGATTTTGGACCCCCACTTGAGGAGTGTAAGAATAATGGTTAAACAAATAAATTCTGCCCCCTTTAAGCTCACTGGCTCTTTCTTCTCAACATGTTTTTGTTTCTCTTTCCCATATCCACCAAAAAAATTTGCTCAATAGAGCCGATGTTGAGTTAAAAACCCGCTATAACCACATAATTTGAATGAAAATTACTGGACACTCTATCTCATCTGGGATCGAATTACGTGCGGAAATTTGCAGCGGTATGCAGAAGGAAATAGCAACAATAGAATGTTCTACTAATCCAAAATGCTCATTCACCATACATGTTCATATAATTATCAAGATGTACAATACTCACACAACCCCACAGTACAAAGTATGATAAGATAATAACTCCATAATTTAACATAACCATCAGTAACAATTCTTTCCCTAAACTCCAAAGTAACAATACTCACACAATCAAAACCAACAAAACACTATAAAAACCCAAGAACCAAAACCAACCCAACAACACAATCAAGCATATAAGGTACCTTAAAAGTTAAAACAACACCAGCAATAGTAAGGTCATAAAGCAAAACCCTCTAAAAGAACAACAAAATCCAGTATAAACCCAATAAGCATAACCAACAGAAGAACACAAGAAACCAAAATGTTTCAAAAAAAAAAAAACCAGCAAAGAAGTAAGAAAGCTTGAAGAAAACCCACGTACCTTATCACCTGAAAAAAGTAACAACCCAACAAAATTTGATGCTACTTGTTTTGCAATTTTGATTGTTGTTGTTACTTTTGTGGGTCAAGAGTGAAGACTGGAGAGTGGGGAGACTAGTTCAGGAAAGAAACTGTAGAGAGAGAGAGAGAGAGAGGAGAGAGAGAATGAAAGAGAAGTCTGAGTTGGAGGCTTTGTGGACTTTGGAATATAAAAACTTAGAAAGTAACGCGGTTTATTGTATTGGTTTCGGTTGTATTAATTTTAAAAAGATTAGGTTATTATAAATTATCAAAAGGAATAATTGCCAATTGGATTTTTTTTTTTTTTTAGAAGGCCAAATTGAGTAAGTAAAAAAACAGTAATGCTAGGAGCATAAATTTTTCACAATTTGTTCACATGACAAGTCGTGAGCGGTAAAATTATAGACTCACTACTTTATTCCATTACTCAAAATTTGTTATGTGAGCCAATTGTGACAAAAATTATAAGAAAAGTTATGGTTTTAACATTTTCAAAAAAAAAAGAGTTTTTTTGTTGTCACAGATAAACTATTAAACTCACCACTTTTGCTCAAAAAATAAATAAATAAACTCACAACTTTTGTTACAATTTTCTTATCACGTGGCAAGTCGTGAATGGTAGAGTTGTAGACTCACCACTTTTACTCTATTACTTAAAATTTGTCACGTGAGCCGCTTGTGACAAAAATTGTAAGAAAAGTTATAGTTTTAACATTTTCCAAAAAAAAAAGTTTTTTTGTTGTCACAAATAAACTATTAAACTCGCGACTTCTGCTCAAAAAATAAATAAATAAACTCATAACTTTTGTTACAACTTTCTTATATTGTCAGATATTGTAACTAACTGTTTGACATTATCACATAAACTTATCATTTTTTTCTACCCCAATCACTACCAAATAAAACTTACAGTGAGCCAAATAATGACAAAAAATTGTACATTTTTACGTGGAATTAAGATTTTTTTTTATAAAATAATATACCTAATTTTGGGGTTTTATGGCCGTACGACTACTAGGGTGGTCATTATACATAGGCGTATCCGCCTCCTTTGAACTTTGTGTTTCTTTGTTCCTTTGGTTGATTTTTCAATGCTTCTAAAAACAAAATCAATATCCATCGAAACCGAACCAAGCCAAATCAAAGATGTTTCAAATTTCAAGGGAAAGCATTGATATTAGATTATACAAAAATTACCGTCTATGTTTATATTAGCTCATCGAAAAGAAATATTTCTCATTAAAAATTGATTTATTTCATTATTCAAATTAGATATTACAAACTCTTTTTTTTTTTTATAGAAGAGATTAAATATTATAAACTTAAAGATATATATAATGTCAAGTTATTTAAAATATAAATGACGTGGTAGTTTATACACAATTAGATTTAATGAGTCAAATCTTAACCATGAAATGAATATTCACCGTTCCAAGTGAAATGAAGAGTATATTATTCAGAATTTCTAATCCCTAATCGCTATATCGTAAATTTGATTTGTCTCTCTCCACTCCCCTCCCCCCCTAACAAAATAAATAACAGCTTTAAAAAGACACTAGGTTCAAAAGTTGTAATTGACTTAAGCCGTTAACTCCAGTTACCACACCTTTACAAGAAAAAGAATATTAAAAATCAAGGAAAATAAAATAAAATAAATAAAAAAGAAAACACACCCACTCTTGAAAAGGTTGACATTTGTGAATTGGATTTAGACCAAATTAAAAATTGAATTTATTAGTTAACAATACTCCACGAACTAATACTTTCCATTTTTTAGTGGTTGACGGGGTCCAGGTTAGAGTTGAAGCAAAATTTGGAATATCTTCTTTAATTAATATTCTAATTGATACTATAGAATATGACATCTCTTTGCACAATAATATTCAACTTTTGTGCACACAACAACAATGCCAGTTTTTGTTTATTTTGTCTATGCAATAAGGATGCCATTAATTTTTGTTTTTGTTTTTTAAAGTAAAGAGATCATGAAATAAAATTACATAAAAAACATTTACATAAAAACATGTATAAATCATTATCTAGAGTCATTTTAGACCCATTGGAACGTAGCCAGATTAACACCTTTTGAAAAATGCAAATGAACACATTTTTAATATAAATAAATGGATAATTAGGATTTAACATTTGGGTGAAAACTGAAAAGGGCTAGGGTAGCAGGGGAAAGCGAAAAGGGTCCCTTTTTCTTTTTCTTTTTCTTTTTCTTTTTCTTTTTTTGAGAAAACGATTACGATACATTTGATATTTCTAGATACCACAATCTTATTTGTCAAAAAATATATAGTTTTTATTATTATTATCTTTATAGATATTTAGATTATGTCTATTTTTTATTTTGTCGAATTTGTCCTACTTAATAGCTAAAAAGTCTTTAAAAGAAAAGTAATAAGGAGGACATATAAACAAATTAAGCAATAAATTAGTCGCACACAAAAAAAAAAAAAAAAATTAAGCAATTTAAATTTTTCACGACTCCATTAAAAAATACATGTATTTTGAAATCCCTTAATTTTACATGTTTCTACTATAATTGTTCTTCCAAAACTCTTAACCGTTTAAATTCTTGCTTATTCCCATTGTTTTTATTATCGTTATTATCGTTATTATTATTAGCTCTCTCTTAAAATGGGTGGGCATTGAATCATAGATAGTTATTTTGAAAACAAATATTGACATTTATGTCAATTTATTATTTATTATATTAAAAGCTGGAACAGTGCACTAAAGAACTTTGATGCTAACTAAAGCCTAAAGGTTCATTCGGTTGTATAGTTTTAATTGTAGAACTTTGCGCTAAAAGCTTTGACAAAATAGCGTTCAAATGCTTTAAGGTTGTCAAAACAATAAAACCATTTAATGACCAATTGTGAAAGAGTTTTTAGATGAAAGGGCGCTAATTTTATAATATTTTCACAGCAAATTTTAGGTAGTAAGTTGTGGTGGGAGGACTATCGTCTTGGCCCCCAGGTATTGTCCTCTTCGGAAATGGCTTTGAACCTTAGTCCTCAAGGATTTGCTCAATCCCACATTGGGAAGAGATGCCTCCCACTCATACCTTATAAGCCTTTGACCTAAGGATGAATGTACAACTACTACATATGGAACGAATCTACCCCAAGAAGAAATTGTCCTCTTTAGAAATGGCATTGAGCCTTAATCCTCAAGGTTCTGTGGTAGTGCACTCCTTCACGTAAGACTTTATTGGTAGTCGAAGGGGGAAGGTGGGTTTACCCTTACCCTTAAACCCGAAAGACGCCTTTTTGTGGGAGGAACGAATCTACCCCAAGAAGGAATTGTCCTCTTCGAAAATGACGTTGAGCCTTAATCCTCTACACAGTTGTTATTAGTTTTTATTTGAATCCACTATTAAAATAATTTTTTATCCACCAATAACAACTAGCAATAACTTGTCACTTACAATTTATTGTGAAAATGTTATGGATATAACATTTCTATTTTTTAGATGTAAGAAATAACAAAAGCAAACATAATATTAAAAAATGGTACGAACCTAATTAATGTCCAATATTATTTATTTATTTATTTATTTTATTATCATTATTATTATTATTATTATTAATGCACTCTCTTTCTCACAAAATGAGTGGCCAACTGGTAATTAAGTTTCATTTTGAAAAATAAAGTATAATAAACATTTATGTCAATTCATTATTTTTATTGATGGTGGGAACGGTGCACTAAAAAGTTTAAAATTTTAAGGCTAAAACTCCAAATTTCAGGTTTAGCCCAAGTTCTTTCTCAAAAAAAAAAAAAAAAGTTTAGCCTAAGTTTTGTTAACACTATTAACAAAATTGCCAAACGTGTGACAGTTTTTTATTAAAAGAGCTATGAGAGCTTTTTTTTTTAGAAACAGCCCCAGGAGGCAAGTTATTTGATAGCTAAAAAGTCATAAACATAAATCTTATAAATATCAAGAAGAACAAACTCAATCCACAAGAAAAGAAAATCTCACTCTCTTGGTTAAAGCATAAGTCAAAGCATTGTCTTGCAGAAGTGTATGAAAGAAAGAAAAATTCTAAAGAGAACCAACTATGAGAGCCTTAAAGCACTATTTATTTTTACCCTTTCATACAACAATAGAAAGACACAAACGATGATGAATTAGTTGTTTTTAAAATTTAATTAAAAAAAGTTGGTATCTATAAATTTGGACATGGAAGTTAATTTAAAGGCTTGAATGTGTATGTAGCTGACCTGTAATATGGTCCCAAGTCCCTACTCTCAACTGCCCACTATGAAGTTAGGGGAATGATTGCAAAGAGGATTGGTTATATATATAAATGAACAACAATATGAAAAATGCACTGGAAGATTATCCAACCGATCCAATTTGGGTTTTGTTTTCTTTTGATTTTGTATACATGTTTGGGTTGGTTTATAGGGGTATCACTACAACTCTTGTTGGGTCTCATGTATTCATTATATAATTTGTGTCATGTTACGCCACCAAATAATTTAATTATTGAATTTAAATTTTAAAAACTCCACTAATAGATTATATGTACTCTATGATCTTAATATGCATACCAAAATTCATGTCAATCGAGTGTTATTTATCATTCAATCCATCCCATCTTTCAAGCATTTTTTTTTTTGTGCATAATTGAAAATTACAAAAACTTGGAGTTTAAACACCTGATAGATGGTTTTAGATCAAATAGTAAATAACATCAAAATTAAAATGAACTTGTTAGAGCATTCTCATCGAAAAATGCAAAAATGCTAAATCTTAAATTTTAGCATCTGAAACTCAAAAAACCCACTCTATCAAAACTTGCATATGCTAAAAGATTTGCCATTTTGCTACAGTGCACTCTCATTTTTGAGAGCGCACTGTAGCAAGATGTTATAATATTTTATTAATTTATTTATTCTTTCTCCAGCTCTCTGTCTCTCCGTCTCCCACATCTATCTCACTTCTCTAGTTCTCTCTGTCCTCACTCCCTCTCTCTTTCTCATTCAAAACTTGCCACCGGAGTTGGGTTGGACCGATTTGCATGGAGATCGACCTAGTGGTGCGGTTGAGATCGTATGTTTGAGATCGGCTTGGTGGTAAGGAGAACAGCGTGATGGCATGAGATCGGCATGGAGGAGATCAACATGGAGACCGGTGTGGAGATCGACATGTTGTGTGTTTTCTTATGGTTGTTGTGGCTGGTGTCTTGTGGTTCTTGTGGCGGTTTTTTGTGGTTCTTGTGGTGGTGGTTTCTTGGTGGTTCTTGTTGTGACCAGAGCTGTGGCTATAATGTTTGGTGGGTGTTCAGTCCATCTGGGTATGGGTGGTGGGTTTTTATTCAGGTTTTGGTTCGGGTTTGATTCTCACTGTGGCTATGGCTGTAGTGTTTGGTCGTGGGTGTGGTTTTGGTGATGGGTTTTTGGCCGTGGATGGTGATGGGTCATGGGTTTGGTTGAGTTAAGTTGGGTATGGGTGGTGGTGGGTTTTAGTTGGGATTGAGTACGGGGTGGGTGGGTGGTGGTGGGTTTTGGTTGGGGTTGAGATCGGGGTGGTGGGTTTTGTGGTGGCTGTTGGTATTGGAGTGGCTAGCCGTGGGTGTGGCTGTGGCTGTGACTGGAGTTGCTTGGACTGAGAAGAAAGTGGTGAGTTTCAGAGAAAGAGAGAGACACAATGGTAAAATAAAAATAATATTATTTAAATGAAGTTGTAAAAAAAATAGAATGTTTGATGTTGAGTGTATTGTAAAGTGGTATGTTAAAATTGATAAAGTAAGATTTTGACATGTTAAATGCTAAAATATTTGCATTCTTTGATGAGAATGCTTTTATGCGTTGTAAGAACATAGAGAACATATAATCTAACGTATGATTTTTTTAATTTGTAAATTCAATAAAAAAAAAATAGTAATTGATGTAAAATTATTTGAAGTTATGTAAACATATAATCCTAACTCATAAACTCACACACAGTTTTTTATATATATATTCTAATTTGATTCTCTTCAAAAGGAGAACCGGACAATCTATTTGAGCCACAAAACTTTCTGTGTTGAACATTGTTTTCTTCTCATGGGTTCGGTGTCATGGAATAAAGTGAGGAATGGAAAATTACAAGCTCACAGAAACTTTAGCCTTAGAATAATCAATGCATATTTGTTCTGCACAATCATTGCTATCAATTCTGTTTCTATCCAAAAAGAAAAAAAAAAGTTTCTCAAGATTCGTTCGTATGTCTCTTTCATACATGTTTTTATCTGGGTCTTAATCATCTTTATCAAAATACAAACATACTACTGAATAAATTAAAAAAAAGCTCTTCTTTTTGTTACATTGTCTCCTTCGTGCTTCTTAAAGATGGTAAACCCGCTTAGCACGCAGAATAATTTCAATCTTTTTTCTTAATCAACTCTAGGAAAGCAATGCAGACTAGTAAGAACTAAGAATTTCCACTCCACTGACCAAGTCACTAATCCATTTGGCATTTGAGACAAAGTCCATTGCTATATGGTTGATCTTTCATTGAATTATCTTTATGGCCCACTCCACTAACTCCTTGATTGGAATTTTTCATATGCCAACAACTCATATATAATAGCATAATTTATGTCATTCTCATGCATCCACTCATTGCATGCACGGAAGGAATTGAAAGATTCAACAATACCCATTTAATTGACTTTACCTATGTAATTAGCGAAGGCAAATAGCATAAAGACCTGCACAATTAAAGAGCATAACTATTGCATTATTTAAAACACACACTTTTTTTTTTCTTAATAAAGTTAGTAAGAGCATTAATACCCGCTACGTTAAAACCCATTAAAATCTTTTTTCTTTTTTTCTGGAGAAGGAACCCATTAAAATCTAAAATAGAGAATATTGAACCTAAAATATTGCGAAATCACCCCACGTCAAGACCAAACAATAATATCCCAAAAGGCAGAAGAAGATAAGTCTTGTAAAAGAAATTATTAGAGAGAGAGAGAGAGTAATAGTGGGGAGTGTGAAAACGTGGGCTTGAAGTTACAGGTGTTTGCGGTGGGGTTTAATGGGCCATATTTAGCACCTACAAATATATATATATATTTTTTTTTTTGAAATTGGAATCAAATTTCATCCAATGATAGACAAAGAGTTACGATACAAAGCTTCCAAGGCTGGCGGCGGAGAATCCTTCAACCAAATTACATCATCTACGGCATCTTTTGCATTGCGTGCTAAGCTATGTGCAACCAAATTTGCACTCCTATTCACCCAGTGAACCTCTGCCCACCTTAGACCCGAGATGAGCACCTGAAAAGCTTCAAATACATGACCTAGCCGAGACAAGCTGAATTGATTCAAAGTTATTGCAGAAATCACCTGTGCACAATCCCCCTCAATGACCAGCTCAGTAATTCCAATATCCACAGCAAATTCTAGCGCTCTTCTGCAGGCAAGAGCCTCTGCCTCCATGCTGTCCGTAACACCTGGTCCTTTAGCTGTCATTGCTCCCATTACCTCACCCTTTTCATTGCGTATAATCACTCCCACACCCGAGCATCCCAGGTCTGCAAAGATTGCCGCATCAAAATTGAGTTTAAATTTTGAAGCGGATGGTGGTTGCCAAGTTTGCACCCTCTCTTCTGTGCTTGTCACAATCAGTTGCTCCTGTGCTTGATGAAATTCTGCCAGAAAGTCTTCTGCTCTTTTATTCAGCTATGCCGGTGCTTGTAAGACACCTCCATAGGTGATCCGATTCCTCTAACTCCAAATAAACCATGCTTGCACTAAGAATAGTTCAAATTCCTCCTTGTTCAGGCGCAACAGGAGTTCTTCAAAGAGATTGAGGACATCATATTGTCCTATAACAAATTTCTGCAATTTCATAGCACTGCCAGCCCAAACATCTCGTGCAACCCCGCATTCCCACAGTGCGTGAAGTCCGGATTTAGGAGCAGATTTGCAAAGTGTACAGGTATCATCAGCTGCAATTTTACGCCTAAATAACTTTTCCTTAGAGGGTAATATATTTAGGCCTGCCCTCCATGCAAAGACCTTTATTTTGTTTGGAATCCTAAGCTTCCATAATTTTTCCCACACCTTGTTACTCGGTGAGCCCCTGGAACTTTCAGCCCAATTTTTCTCCTCCTTTACAAGTTGTGCAGCAACATGGTAGCTCGACTTCACTGTATAAGTGCCCTTCTGTGTATGGAGCCACATTACCAAGTCTTTAATATGCCTACGACTCAATGGTATTCTCAAAGTTGCCTTTGCATCTTCCTTTTGAAAATTCAGCAGCACATATTCTCTATCCCAGCACCGTGTACTTGGATCAATGAACTCAAATACCCTCCATTCGCATTGGTCCTCATTTGGGGGAAAAAAGACCTTGTTTGATGGATGGTTTGGAATCCATTTATCCCTCAAAGGACTTATGGATGATCCATCCCCCACCCTCCAACAACTTCCTCTTTTCAAAATAGGTTGGCCCGCCATTATGCTCTTCCATACATAAGAGCTGTGTGGTGAATCAACAGCTTCCAAAAATGAGCAGCGTGGGAAATACTGAGCTTTAAAGCATCAGTATACAAGTGACTCCTGGTTTTGTAGAAGTCTCCACCCTTGTTTGGCTAACATAGCAATGTTGAAAGATCGCAAGTCTCTGAACCCCATGTCTCCCACCTTTTTGGACTGAGTTAAAGCACTCTAACTCTTCCAGTGAATTTTCCTCTCCTCCCCAATCTGCCCCCACCAAAATCTAGCACATAATAAATTGAGTTCATCACATAGTCTCATTGGCAAGAGAAAAACTCCCATTGTATAAGTAGGAATTGATTGGGCCACCGCTTTGATTAAAACTTCTTTCCTGACTTTAGATAGTAGCTTGCCTTTCCATCCTTGTAATTTTTTCCAAACCCTATCTTTAAGATAAGAGAAGGTTTGGTATTTCGCCCTGCCAATCAAAGTAGGCAAACCCAAGTATTTTTCGAACCAATCCACCTCCTTTACTCCCAAAAGCTCCTTAGTCCAATCCTTCATCCGACTTGGGGTATTGCTGCTATAGAAAACAGATGACTTCTCCATATTGATGCATTGTCCCAAGGCATTGGCATAGCCTAGTAAGATCTCATTTATCACTAGCACCTCCTTCTTTGATGCTTGGCAAAATAGCAATGAATCATCGGCAAAAAGCAAGTGGGAAATTGTTGGTGCTCTTCTACAAATAGAGACTCCATGAATTCTTCCTTCAATTTCTACTTTTGCAAGTAGGATGTAAAACCTTCTGTACATAATAGGAACAAATAAGGTGATAGAGGGTCTCCTTGACGGAGACCTCTAGTAAGATTAATCATGCCAAAAGGTTTGCCATTAATAAGAACAGAAAAGGAAGATGAAGTAACACAAGTCATCACCCGGTCTATCCAAAAAATTGGTAAACCCAATTTTAGCATGATACCTCGGAGGAAAGCCCATTTAACTCGATCGTAGGCATTACTAATATCTAGTTTCAGAGCTAGGGACCCTTTCTTACCCTTATTTTTACAATGCATAGTGTGTAAAGCTTTGTAAGCCACTAAAACATTGTCAGTAATCAGCCGGCCCGGAACAAAAGCACTCTGTGTAGGTGAGATTAACTGGGGCAGAACCTGTTTCAATCTATTGGCTAGGACTTTGGAGATAATTTTATATATAACATTACAGAGACTAATAGGGTGGAAATCCGCCATTTTTTCAGGGTACTTGACTCTTGGGATAATAACAATATGGGTATAATTAATTTCAGGCACCATATTACCAGAATTAAGAAAGTCTAAAATAGCCGCTACCACATTATCACCAACAATATGCCAAAATTTTTGATAAAAGAGAGTATTCATACCGTCGGGTCTAGGAGCCTTTGTTGGTCCCATTTGGAACAAAACCGGCTTAACTTCTTCAGCACTGTAATCACTGGTTAGGATTTGATGCATCTCTTCTATGACTTTGTGAGAGATCGCATTTAGACATTCCTCCATCTGAGTATATGTGTCTGCCTTGAAGATGTCTTGAAAGTAGCTAGTTGCCACTCTAGCCATATCATCTATATCATCCACCCAATTGTTTTCAGCATCCTTTAATCTCTGTATGTAATTCTATTTTCTCCTTTGTGAAGCCTTTGAGTGGAAGAATTTAGTGTTTCTGTCTCCATGTTTCAACCAATAAATTTGAGATCTTTATGCCCAATAAATTTCTTGTCTCTGTAGTACCTCATCCAACTTCTTGCTAGTCTCCAAAAATTCTGCTTTATTTCCCTCAGTATAGTCTACACTATTCAGGACCTCAATCTTTTTCTGGAGTCTCTTAATTTCCTTTGTATCCGGGTGGGTTTTGGATGATCCCCAAGCTAATAAGTCAGCCCCACACACCTCAATTTTTTGTTTTGCTACAGCCATTGTCGTTGCCTCATCACTTACTTTCTCCCAAGCACCTTTAATCATAGACTCACAATCATCCCAAAGTAACCAAGATTCTTCAAATTTGAACCCGTGACACCCTTTTGGTCGCCACTTTGCTGCACTATTTGTTTGGAGAATAATTGGAACATGATCAAAAGCATGAGATGATAGATGTGTTACGGTTGAAAGTGGAAACTTATCTCTCCATGCCGCATTGCTCACAGCCCGATCAATTCTCTGCTTGGTGTTTGTTGCCCCTGGCCTCCTATTGTTCCAAGTATATGGGTAACCCTTGAACCCCAAGTCCATTAAGTTAGCCGACTCCAAAGCTTCCTGAAAATCATCCATAAGCCTCTGTTGGGGTAGGGTTCGGCTAAGCTTTTCCACCGACCTAAGGATGGCATTAAAATAATTGACACAAACCGAAGGACCATCCACAAACGATTTTAGATTATTAAGCAAAGCCCAGGACTTACCTTGCTGACTAGCTTCAGGTCAACCGTAGAAACCGATAAGGAACCAGCCATGCCCTTCATCCTCTTGGACCTTCACCATAATGTGATTGGCAGTGTAATTTATCAAGTCCATTCACACCTCCTTCTTCCACATCAAAGCTAATCTGCCACCTGAGTTTGGATTCTTGACTACAATCTTATTAGAAAAAGGCAAATCTCCACAGAATTTCTCCAGTCCCTCTTTGTCTAGTCTGGTCTCCATCAGAAAGCATACCATGAGAGCTTGATCCCTCACAAGCTTGTGAAGGTTCCAAACTGTCCAAGGGTTCCCAAGCCCTTGGAAGTTCCAACTTAATATTTTCATTGCTTCCGGCAAGGGTGGCCATCCACCTCCGCCGATTCTTCGTCATCACGGTCATCCTTTAGCGCCCCACTCTCTTCTCTTTTGTTCTATTTTGATGGCTTCTTGTGGAATTCCTCATTCAGATTAGCATATGGAGCCCTTATTTTCCCAAGCTGTGCCAATGGGCTGCTAGCTTCCTCATTAGTTGGCTCATAATCCATTCGGACCATCCTACACCATTTGGGCTTGGTTGTTGTTGTAGGCAGCCCACAACTGGATTGCACATGATCTATAAAAGTAGGCACATGATCAAAGTTGATATTCGAATTTGAAAAACTAGTAACGTTACTCGCGGGATTTGATATTGCACTTTCCTTATGGAGCATATTCTCATCAAGAATAACGGAAAGATTTTGCTGAGTATCAGGGGTAATCCCTAAAATCTCGCTTCCCCCATTACTACCATTCTTCCACGTGTTTTCTATGTTTACTCCCGCCGCCGCCGGTGATGTTCCCCGCCTCTGTTGTCCACCCCTTTCCTCGCTCCCTACCTCCTCAACACCGTCCCCTCTATTAGCTGACCTTGGTGGGCTTGCCGTAGTCTGTTTTGGAGGTGATCGTGGGCGTCCACCCAAAGCACGCAACCAATCTCCATACTGACATTTCACTTCACCTTCATTTCTGATCGCAGCAAAGTGGATTGCACAGTGCCATAAATCATGCCCAAGAAGACCGCAGTGATGGCAGAACAACGGTAGCCTCTCATATTTAAAATTGCACCATGTGCGATGTCCTTCTGAACCAGCCAGAAAGCACCCCCAACAAATCGGCTTTAAGATGGGTAACGCCATGCAGACTCGCATAAACATATTCTGATCATCTTGGTTCTTCTTTTTTTCCACTTCTTCCACTGTGCCTAGCCTGCTTCCCACCTCCTTAGCAATTGAATGCGAAACCATGTCGAGAAGAGCATCCCAAATCTGCACCCATAGAGATGCATGTTCCATACGAATATTTTTTGACGTCATACCCTTACTCCATCTCTTTAGCATAAGGAGTTGATTATCAAAAGTCCAAGGTTCGCTACGAAGTACTCGTTCCATGTCAAACTCCGAGCTGAATTTGAATTGGAATAGATTAGACCCTACGTTAAGGATCTATAATCCTTCATTCAGCCCCCACGCTCTTCTCATAGTGTTTTTTGCGGCCCTCTTATTGAAAGGTTTACAAGTTAGGAACTTCCTGATCAAGCTTAGATTGCAACTTTCAATTTCCATAAGTCTTCCTTCATTTGAAACCTCAATAATCTCTTCTTCCTCTGTTGTCAACTTCATATTTTCTAGGCTATCAATTACTTCTTCCGCCATGGGAAATCAAAGGAAAGGGACTGAAAGGGTTAATGGAATAGGATAGAGAAATAAAATTGAAAGACAAAACCCTAAATATCTATTAAATATGTAATTAATAAATTTAATATATGTTACAAATATTTATAAAATATATATTAAATATAAAATAAATCTTATATATATATATAAATTAATAGGTGGATGCGAGACACCACACCCAGTGTGGTTTTAATATATAATATATATTCAATAATATAAATTAATATACATGCGCACGCATGCACACACACACACACACACACACACACACACACATATATATATATATAAGTGCGGTGTGGCGTGGTTTTGTGTAGTTTTCTTAACATTGAACCACAAACCACACAACACTCTATGCGGTGTGGTTTTTTCACCTCCAATTGTGGTGCGGTGTGGCTACTCCATTTTATGAGCGATTTTAGTCAGTTTAGGTGCGGTCATGTGGTTCAAACGATTTTCGTGAACACCTCTACTTAGAGTCTGAGGGATTTAGGCTATGTTTTGGTTAGGAGATAGAAAATGGGAGAAGAGATGGAAAAGTGGAGCAATAAAAAAATTTTAACATTATATATATATGTACACACACACACACATGAAAAACGAGGGTATCTAAGCCTCTTCAAGTATCAGATTATTTCTAGGATCGTGTGAAGTCCCCAGTCCCACATACATAAAGTTATTACATGGAGAAATCTCTTGACCTGACCTCAAAATGACAAGAAGTTTCGAATCAGTGTCTCATAGAAATCGTGATAACTTAAAAACTACTAAAGTGACTAAACCAACCAATAGGAGTTCATGTGCCTCTCTCATTCCTTAGAGTATCCATTAAAATGACCCAATTTTATTATTTTTTTTTTTTTGGAGAGAGTTTCAACTTATGGTGGCGTTATTTATTTATTTTTTTTTAGAGAGTTTCAACTTATGGACCAAGACACCAATTAGTTTCTGGTGTAGGCAGGGATTGAACCCCATATTTCTTATATAACCATTAAAGATTTTATTAGTTGAGCTAACTGGAACTCACGACCCAAATTTTTTTTTTTTTTTTTTTATGGGAAAATAAATCTGCACAAGCCAAAGGAAGAAAAAGGTGTGGCACGGCTGCAGTTGCCAACTCCACACCGAGACCCAACTCCATAAAGAGATCACTCGCAAATCGTAGCTGTAACACATAATTTTGGGGAGATGGAAGGTATTATAAGCTGGGAGATGTCAGGTTGAAAATTGGACTGCCAAATTGAACAAAACAGCTATTAATTATACCTGTTTTAAATCATAATCAAACTTCTTTCCTTGGCGGGCAAAAAGCATTTTCCCAACACGACCAGCACCAGGCATCAAATTCCAAGATGATTCGTGGCAGCTTTAGTTCTCTGGCTAGCAGTATACCAAACTCCATAGCTAGTGTTTCAACTTCTACCACCGAGTATTGTCCTTGCAGGTATTTGCAGGAAGCAGCTGTAATTGATCCAGTAGCATCTCTTATCACCACTCCAACGCTTGAGTTCCTCTCATTTTCAGACGTTGCACCATCGACATTGATCTTGAATACCCCAGGTGGAGGCGCTATCCATTTCTTTTCTGAAAGAGGCAATTGTTGAGAACACACTGTTCAGGCACTCTTGAATTCCTGTATATATCTCTTAGCAAAGTTCCAAATATGATTAGGGAGTTGACAAGAGGACTCGTGCACAATTTTGTTTCTATTATACTAGATTGACCATGTAACTCCAAAGAAAATCTCCAGGTCTCATGAAATACCAGATTCAAAAATTTTCATTGCAATGTCCATAGCATCCATGTTTTCATTTAGGAGGTCCACTGAGCCCTCCATCCAACAATCCCAAACTCTCTTGGAAACTTTGCACCGGACAAGAGCATGGATAATTGATTCTGGTTCCTTCCCACAAGCAAGACAGATTTCCCCTACATTTACTCCCCTTCTTTGCAAATTCACAAATGTTGGGAGAGCATTCATAAACATTTTCCAGGCAAAGATTCGCATCTTAGATGGGATGTTTAAATGCCATAGCTTCTTCTATAGTGGACTCCTTGGATCACCCGATGAGCTTTCACCTTCATCCATTGTTTCTAATACTCCAACAGCAATATAATAAGCACTTTTCACAGTGAATTCTCCCATTTTTTTACCCACCCAAATGATTTGGTCTTCTGGAAGGTTGTGACTGAGAGGAATATTGAGAATAGTTCTTGCTTCAAATGGCAAGAACAAGGATCTTACTATGTCAGCCTTCCACCTCTTCGTATCTCTGTCAATCAGCGCCGAGACCATAGGGAAATCATCAAAGGGTTTTAGGGGCGAGATTATCTTATATGTTGTAGGAGTAGGAAGCCACTTATTCTCCCAAATGTGTATCCTATTGCCATTGCCAACTCGCCAACGGGTACCTCTATTCACAACTTCCAAACCATTCAAAATGCTTCTCCATGCATAGGAAAGGATGGATCCTAGTTTTGCTCTAAAAACATCATCATGTGGATAATATCTAGCTTTGTAGAATTTGGCCACCAGAGAGTTACGATTCAAGATTAGCCTCCAACTTGCTTAGCTAACATAGCAAGATTGAAGGCCTGCAAATTTCGAAAACTCATTCCTCCTTTTAGCTTAGACTTGCACATTTTTTTCCAGCTTACCCAAGCAATTTTTGATTCTTGACCCCTTTGTCCTCACCAGAATTTTCTCATCATACATTCAATCTTATCACAAAGACTTTTTGGGATCTGGAAGCAGCTCATAGTGTAGGTTGGAATTGCTTGGGCGACAGCTTTGACAAGGATCTCTTGGCCACCAACTGAGAGTATTTTTTCTTTCCACCCCAATAGTTTTTTCTCCACCCTTTCTTTGATTTCGGCAAAAATTTCAACTTTGACTTGCCAATGATTGAGGGTAGGCCAAGGTATTTGTTATGTCGAGTGTCTTGCATTGGTCCCAACATATCCAGCACTTCACACCTTTTTTCCTCCAGGGTATTATTACTGAAGAAGACTGAAGATTTATTTGCATTGATTTTTTTAACCTGGGGCTCTGCTTCGTATAGTTGGAGAATGGCACTCCTAGTTATTTGCTTTGCAAAACAAGAGACTGTCATCTGCAAAGAACAAATGTGTGACCCTGGGGCAGCCTCTACATATTGATATCCCACTAATTTTTTGATTCTTGGCAGCATCATTAATAAAGGAAGAAAAGCCTTCTGCACACATAAGAAAGATGTAAGGTGAAATTGGATCTCCTTGGCGGAGACCCCTTGTGGGTATTATAATGCCATAAGCAACACCATTAATGAGGATCGAGTAGGATACAGTAGTAATGCAATGCATGATCAAATTTATGCATTTTTCATGAAAGCCCATTCTCTCCATCACTTGTTTAATAAAACCCCATTCCACCCTATCATAGGCTTTGCTCATGTCCAACTTAATTGTCATATAACAATCATTTCCCTCCCTCTTGTGATCTAGATAGTGCATAAGTTCAAAGGCTACAAGAACATTATCTGTAATTAGCCTTTCTGAGAGAAAAGCACTCTGATTTTCTGTGATGATTTGAGGGAGTATCGTTTTGAGGCGGTTGGCCAAAACTTTCGACACGAGTTTATAGACTACATTACTTAGACTTATGGGTCTAAACTCTGTCATTTTTTAGGGGCTTTTAGTTTTTGGAACCAGAGTGATATTAGTTTTGTTAATCTCTACCATGGACATATTTGAGTTTAGGACATTTAAGACCATACATATGACATCATTACCAACTATACCCCAATACTTTTGGAAGAAAATAGTAGACATACCGTCGGGGCCCGGGGCTTTTGTTGGATGCATCTGCTTTAGTGCGGCCTCAACTTCCTCCCTTATGAACTCTTTGATCAGGTATTGGTTCATTTCAGCAGAGACCTTGGTTGGTATTGTATCAAGGACTTCAGGGATGCGCGTCGAATGGGATGTAGTCTACAAATTTTAGAAATAGGACACAGCCACCTCTGCAATGCTTTCAATAGATTCACACCAATTCCCATTTTCATCCATGATTCTGGTTATGGTGTTTTTCTTTTTTCTTTTTGAAGCCTTTGTGTGGAAGTATTTAGTGTTTCAATCCCTAAGGCCCATCCATTGCACCCTAGATCTTTGATGCCACATAATTTCTTCACTATCCAATAAATCATTAATCTCCTTTCTTATTGTGTTGATTTCCCTGCCTAGGCTACCATCTTTATCTCTTAGGCCCAGAGTACTGAGAGTCTTCCTTTTCTTTTGAATTTGCCTTGGAATTTGCCCGAATGCAGTTTTGTTCCATCTTGAGAGATTTCCAGCACAACGTTTCAACCCTTTAGCCATCCCATTTGGGGTGTTTAAATCTTGGCAGCCATCCCATACTTCCTTAATAATTTCTTTACATTCCTCCCTTTTAGTCCACATAGCTTCAAAATGAAATCTTCGCCTATTTGGATACTTTTGAACCATAGCATCAGTAATCAGAAGTGCGCAGTGGTCAAATGTAGAATCTACCAAATGATGCACTTTAATGTCTTTATAGTAATCAATCCACTCAGAAGTAGCCAAGACTCGATCCAATCTTAGATACATTCTCCTTTCTCCTTCTTGCATATTACACCAAGTGAAATTAGGGCCACAGTATCCAAGGTCTTTGAACTTACAATGATGGATTGCTTCACGAAAATCATTCATCTGCCTTTGAGACCTTCGTGCCCCACTCAATTTTTCCTCCATGGAAACTATTTCATTGAAATCTCCAAAACATAACCAGGGGAGTTGATATTGTCAGTTTAAACTTCTCAAAATATCCCACGATTTTTCTTCTACGGTGGGTTTCAGGGTGTCCATAGAATCCCGTGATCCGCCACTTGAATTCTGATTCCGGGTCGGTGACAATTGCATCAATGTAGCTTCCTGAGTAGCCTTGAATTTCCACTTTGATGTCCCTTCTCCATAGCAGAGCTAACCCTCCACTTCTTCCAAAACTAGGCACAATCAAGCCATTTAGCAAACCAATTTTTTCTCTCACTTTTTCCATATGCTTTTTCTTTAACTTTGTCTCCGACAAGAAGACTATTCTGGGCTTCCAACGTTGCACGAACTCATGCAACACTTTAACTGTCCGGGGGTTCCCAAGCCCCCGACAATTCCATCCTAAGGCAATCATTGATCTCGGCGGTGCTGCTCAGCAGCCACCGCCGTTTCATCCAATAAATTTTCCACCCCATCATAGCTTCCCTCACATATACATTTCTGAGCTCTACCATCAGACTTAATAAGCATTTCAATATTACATGTTCTTTTTTTTACTTGCCTCTTAGGCTTGTTCTAACATCTCAACTTCTTGGGCCTTGCCCTTCTCCCTTGCTATTTTTTTCAATCTGCTTTTTGCCCCTAGTTTTTTTGTTTGGTCCGGGCCTAGTTCTTGCTCTTTTACTTCCTCACTTGTATTTTTCTTTTCTTTGGGCTTTATCGGGCTTGAGTTCTCCAAATCCTCTATATATGGCCCATAAGCCTTGTCAACTTCTGGTTGGGCACTATCGTTCCTTTGGAACAATTTACTAACTAGTTTAGTTTTAGAACCTTCTAGCCTGTCACGTGCTCCCTGATCTAGTCTCATTTCCAACCCCACTTTTGCCGTGTTGTCCCATCTATTCAGCTTATCCTGCGCCCGAGGATTTGACGTGCCTATACCCCTCACCATGTCCAAGACAGCTTCACCCACCGTAGTCAGACCACTACCCACGTCGCCGTCTGTTCCACCCTTCGTCTGAGATGGCGTCTGAGATGGCGAGCTCCCTTTTTCTGCCACCGCATGATATTTTGTTTTAATTTTTCGCCTCCACCCTTGGTAGCTCTTCCTGCCTTTAACCATTCGCCATATTGCCTCTCTGGAGATTGCTCTGTTGGATTTAAATGGCAGTGCTTTTCATCGTGCCCAAGTATCCCACATATATAACAAAAGGTAGGGAGTCTCTCATACCGAAAATTAATGGGTAAATCAATGGGTAAACCAAGTATCCCTTCGAAGCGGCTTATCAATGGGTAAATCAACTCGTATTCTCAAAAACTTCGCTTGATCCACTTGCATAGCTCGTTTGTCTACTTCTAAGACCCTTCCAATCTTGCTGCCAATGTCCTTCTCGATTTCTGCAATCATATTCTCAAATGGCAAGCCCCAAATCTGCACCTAGAAAGGAGAATGGGAGAAACTAATATTCTTTGACGTTAAACCTTTCCTCCATCTACAGAGAAGAAGTAGGTTGTTGTCAAAGTTCCATGGCCCACTTTTTTCAACCCACTCTAACTGATACTTCGAGCTAAACTTGAACTGCATAATGTTATTGCCAACCTCTACAATCCTCAGACCAGAACCCATTTTTCACGTTGCTTTCAATGTGCTTTTTAAGGCTCTTTGATTTTGGTGGCGATCTATAAGTAGACGCCCAAATAGGCTCAGAGAGCATTCTTCAATAATCTCAGACCTGCTGGTGTTTGTAATGAAAATATCTCCTCCTCTTATTTTGTGAGGTTTAACTTTTTTAAACTATCCACTGCTTCTTCATCCATGCATTCGCGAGAGAATGGACTACTGCCTGTTTGAGAGAGGCGTAGTCCAAGAGAAGGCCCTTAGAGAGAAACTTAAGGGAGGGAATAAAACTCCTACCAGTTTGAGAGAGAGAGAGAGAGAGCTCCTACCTACAGCCTACAGGGGAGAGAAGCCACTTCTCACTCCTCACGACCCAATTTTATTTGTAAATTGTAATGATCTCCACATTAATGTCCTGATGGCAAAGCTATACACATTACGGACCAAAATTATAGTTGGGCCATTGAAATAAAAACATGCATAAATTTGTCTATGTAGGTTTAGTCCAAGCCCAAGCCCAAGCCCAAGCCCGACCTCATTTCGTTTTTTGTTTTTGTGTTTTCTCAATGAATCTTCTTGTTCTTTTACCCTTTCGCTCGAGTATCAGCCGCTAAAACCTCAAAAAACCCCTGCTGTGTTTTTGAAGCGAAAGAGAATGGGGAAGAACAATAACAAGAGGGAGCGGCACCTGAATCCACAGCCTTTTTTATCAGACAATGACAGCCATGCTAAGCGATCCAAATTCAAAGTACCCAAGCCCAAATCGCGCCACCAGTCGGAGAAGGCGGAGGAGGAGGAGAACGAGGAGCTTATATCCTCCACCATGAGTTCCAAGATTCTCAAACAAGCTTTGGCTCAGCAGAAAGAGATTCAGGACGAGGCTAACCTCCAAAACCCTAACAGCGCCTTGCTTTTCGCTCAAGAATATGTCACCCCCAAGGGCGCCGCCGCCGATGATGCTCAAACTGACGACGATGACATCGATGGCTTTGATGGCTTCTCTGAAACCCAGAGCCGATTTGGCGCCGATGATGTTAGTCACTCACTCGCTTTACTCAAAATTTTTTTTTTTTTTTAATTTTCTTTGGTTCTGTTTGGTTACTGAGAATCCGTGGGAAAATACAATTTTTCAGGAGGAGATTGACGAAGAGGATGAGAGAGTGCTGGAGGCGTTTTTAGCAAAAGATGCAGCTCCTCAACGCACTCTTGCCGATATCATTGTTGAAAAACTCAAGCAGCAAGATCCAATTACTGCTTCAGGTTCTCAATTATTTTGGTTTTTTAGCCTCTGAATCTCAGAAATTGCATCAGTTGCTAGTGTTGTTTAATCGTTGTTATCTTTTTGTATTAATTTGAATTTATTCGATTGCAGAAACTCGACCATTGCCTAAATTGGATAGTTCCATCATAGATTTATATAAAGGGTATGTAAGCTCTGCCTTTTCTTCTTATAACATTTCATTACATTCAATCTTAACAAATTATATATATATGATATGTGCAATGCTAAATTGTATGCCTAAACTTTGTTAGAGAACATTGCTTAGAGCCCTGTAGCTTAGTGGCGTTGCATGGTCTTCTTGTTCGAATTCCACACCCCAATTGTTGTAATATTTGAATTATCAAAAAAATAATAAAAGGTGGCAACTTTATTGATCGTGGTTATAAATATACCATTGCAGAGTTGGCAAGCTTCTTAGTACTTACACAGCAGGCAAATTCCCCAAAGCATTCAAGCACATCCCAGCAATGAAACTTTGGGAGGATGTCCTTTATCTAACTGAACCTGATAAATGGTCACCGAATGCAATGTACCAAGCCACAAGAATTTTCGCTTCCAATTTGGGTGTGAAGAAGGCCGAACGCTTCTACAGACTAGTGTTGCTCCCGCGGGTGAGAGATGATATTCGAAAGAATAAGCGGCTTCATTTTGCTTTATATCAATCTTTGAAGAAGTCACTCTACAAACCTGCTGCATTCTTCAAAGGAGTACTGTTCCCTCTATGTGAGGTATATGATCTTCAACATAACTTGGGGGATTTTTTTCTGTCCTCCCTACCCAAAATTTTGCCGAATTTTCTGATATCTGTGCTTCAATATTCACAATGTAGTGTTAAACTTTGAACTTCTGATCTACAAAGTCTGGGTGGTTGCAAATTATTTCTTTTGGTATTTGTCTCTTTTACTAATACTTGACTCTTTAGTTTGTTTGGTGATCTCTGTGCTATTTAGTGATATCTGTGTCCTCTACTGAAACTTGATTCTTCAGTTTTCTTACTAAGTGATGGGACCAAAACTTTTGATCACTTTCGTTTTCCTGGCTTGATACGTAGGTTGCCTTTTAATTTAAAATATATATTTGTCCTTGATGTACAGTCGGGGACGTGCAACCTCAGGGAAGCTGTCATTATCGGAAGCATTTTACAGAAGGTCTCCATTCCTCCGCTTCATTCAAGGTATGGCTGGTGGAGATCAATAGACATAAAATATTAATCCATGGATTGATAAAGTGTGGGTACACTTCCTGTATTTTTTACATTTCCTCTGGGAGATATTTTTTGTTCTTTTTGTTTTTGTTGTTTTTGGGGGAAAGGGGTTCGTCCTGGATCTGAAGATTTAGGATAAGTTTTATTGTGTTGCTTGCAAAGATGAGGGACAAATATTCTCTTCACAATCTGATCAAAAGATTTTACCACTCCTTTTTTGTTTTTTTGTTTCGTCCCCTCCCCAAAGTCTTTGATAAAAATGGAAACATGTTTCGGATTCTTCCCCCTCTCCCCTCCCAAAATACAAGAACCTTACTGTTATAAAAGAATTTCCCTAACTGGACTATGGTGAAAATTGAAAGTCTCACCTTTTATGAGCCCAAAAATGCGATTTTTTTCATAATTCAACTATTTTGTTTTTGGCCATTTTTATATCAGACATTTTATGTATAGTTATTCCATTATTAAAATAGGTTGGACCTTGATGTGATGACAAGTGCTCTGTGCCTAAGCAATGTTGTATCTAGGAGTTAGGCTGTCCAAAATTAGGGGTAAGGCTGCTTACCAATTTCCTTTTGCAGAACCCGCAAAAGTGGGAGCCTCGTGCATTGGGTATGACCTTTTTTATTCTCTTCTTAAAATGAATTGTGGACACATGATACTATCTTTTTATTTAATAAAAGTACCCTGAAGATGACATCCATTGCACTTTTGACTTATCAAAATAAAAAATATACTGGGCATTTGATGAATATTTTTTAAAAGTTTTAAATCAATGTGTTGTTTTCAGAAACTAAAAAAACCATTATGTTAAGATACTGTGCAAAATTTCTGAAGAAAATGTGCCTTATTATTTTATTTTTTTGATGATTTTCTTTAAAATATCAATAAGTGGATCTCATAATTCTTTTTTTGTAATTATTTTGTCACCTTTGTGTCCTTTGATCATGAAGTAGTCTTTTCTCAATAAAATTTCTTATATATATGTATATAATCAATAAGTGGAAATCTATGGCAAGCATTTGTATTGCTTTGCTGACATGAGGGCCTTATTTAGGATCCTTGCCAGTTAATTGTGGACACTTAATTAACTCGTATTTGTTAAAAAATTATTATATCTTTGTTTTTGATTATGAATAGTCCTTTGCAACATGAGCTTTTCAATTTAAAGTTAATTTGTGGTTTTTTCCTGCCTTTGATCCCTTTTGTTTGTATCTGTAGATACTAATACACTTGAATACGTGTTCTAGTGAATTTTGTATATTGTTTGCATGCCTGAGTGGTTCTTGAAACTAATTTAGATGAATATTTTAACCTATTACACATGTGGGGTATTTCTAACTGAAATTTCTGATTGTATTTGCAGTGTTGCATTATTGAAACTTGCAGAGATGAATTATTGTGGTACAACAAGGTAGTGAATGTTGTAATTTGCTCACTTAAAAAGATTGTGGAAGTGTATGAAAATTAATAGCATGTGCCATGTGTTTGTGTGCATCTATTTTTATTGAATGGCTTCTGGATACTCAAGTGCTTTAGTGTTTATGATTTGGTTTGAGGATTATGAGGAACTGTGGAAGTTAAGTGCATAATGCTTTGGGCTTATTTGGTTTCTTCTCATAGGGATGTGTAGATCATCTAGTATAATGGCTTGTGCCGCTGTGTGCATCATGTATTGGTTTTGATTTTATTTATTTTCTGGCCCAGATGGATGTCTAGATTGTCAACTTTGCTTTGGTATTTCTTTCTTTTTCTATGCTTTTTGTGTAAGGGCTTTGTAGTATAGGATGCAAGTAGTGATTTGTTGCTCAGCAAAGAGGGAAGCTCAAAAGCTCCACTTGTTTGGGGGGCTATGGCACTTTGTCTGAGCATTGAAGTGAAATTTGATATAATGCTTGTTATAATTTAAGAAATTTAAGTTTTCTGGGAGGGCACAAACCTCAACGTTAAGGTGAGAAGTTAGACCTAAATGTGAACTTAAGGTTTGGGGTTGAACCTAATATGGATTGATCGTCAACTTTGTTCAGAACTAATTAATTTAAGTAATGTCGCGGTCTGATGCATTTTCTCTATTTGGGGCTTACAGGGTAATGCCTGTGGAGGTTATTGATTTATTCTTTGTTGGATTTCAGGTTTGTTTGGATGTCATAGTAATTTGGGGTATATAGGGTGATACCTGTGAAGGTCATTGATGTGTTTCTATGATGGAAAGTTTTGTTTGGATGTCATAGTAATGATTCAGCATGGAATTTTACTCCTTTTTGTATGATGTGGACTTTATGAAGGGAGAGGAAAATAAGACCTTTATTTTTGAATGAGTGGATGCTTTAGTTTGACTGCATCCATTTTTTTTTTTTTTACAGATTTCATAGATCTGATAATTTTGTATGTATTCTCTAGGTGTGCCTGTTGTATACATCCTATATTTAGGTCTTTCTTTTTTCCTAATGAAGTTTCATTTTACTCATAAAAGGAAAATGTAATATTAGGTCAATATGTGGACAAATAGATAAAACCCTCTGTTTTGGCGTGTCATTTAGAAATGGCACAAAAAAATAGACTGTGCCATTACTTAGAGGAGATTTACCTTATATGCTAAAGCTGCTGAATTAAAGGCTCCATCAGATAAATGCCTTTGTATGTAATCATAGTTATTGACTTTCTAATTTGACATTTGTCAAATTAGAATCATAGAGATTAGCTTACATGAATAATCCTCATTGATGTCCTAATTTTAAATTTCTTCATAAAAAGGGAGAGAGAATTGGTTGGTATTGTTGAGATTCTCATAATGCTTCTAGATTAGTATTCATGTTTATTCATGATTAAATGTTTGTATTCTTTACTTTGGGTATGGTTTATAGAATCAATCAATTGTTGATTTAATGAAATCTCATATAATAGCAATGATTTTTTATTATTATTTCTTTTACAACCTCTCCTCCTTTGCCAAATGCTTTGGAAACTGCTTGACAAAGTTTCCTTGGTAAACCATTGCAGCTTTTTTATCAAGCTTCTTTTGGAGAAGAAGTATGCTTTGCCATATCGTGTACTTGATGCTACTGTTGCTCATTTTATGAGATTCCTTGAAGATAGCAGGATGATGCCTGTAATATGGCATCAGTCACTCCTTGCATTTGTGCAAAGGTTAGTAACTTTTATCAAAGTGTACCTAGTCTTGCCTGATTGGGTGTTGAGAAGAAAATTTCTCCTTGTTAGGATAATATGTTTTATGGAAAGTTCATTTGGTTCACTTACAATATGTTTTTGGAGGGAAGGATGGAGAGGGGTAAAAGGGAAAAATGGATTAATCATCTGTTTGATTTAATGAAAATTATGAATTTAATAATGGGGTAGGGACTATGGACTCTTGCTCAAATGGCATTTCTCCGTCCTCAATAATGGTGTGCATATCTAATTTACCAATAAAAAAAAAGAACGAAAGGGAGGGGGAGTTTGATTCTTTCTTGATAGAAATCTTAATATGTTACCTCTTTTCTCTCTCTCTCTCACTCTATTTTTTTCCTCTCCTTATTGGCTTTAGAGTTGGCAAATGATCTGGTTTGGACAGTTGATATGTATAGGCACAGAAAAAAATGAATAATGTTGCAGAAGCACAGATAATTTAAAGAAAGAACATTATCCTTATGAAACCTAAGGCTAAAGTTACGGGCCTTGCAGCATCAGGCTAAACCTAATACATGTCCATTATATTTAGTTAGGTTGTTAGTATTAAACTATTTATATTTGACTTCTCTTTTAAGTTTTGTCAGTGAGGGCATTCCTGTAGTTTCCTTATTGCTGGATGCGGGCCAGGGGTCAACTTATTTACTTATAATTTATAGAGTCTTAATTACAACTCTATCCTAGTTGAACAAGGAAGAGTTAATGGCTGCAAATACTAAATACGCACTGATCAACTTTTACCAAAGTTCAATTGACGAAATATTTGAGTTTGTTTTGTGAGTTCTTTGACGGGTATTGTGCTGCTCTGCTCTTCTTCCATATTAGATTCTGTTCATCAAGGCACAATCAGGTGCATCCACTAGCTGCTTCTGTTTACCTCCATTAGATCTTACACTTTCTAATCTCAAAATTCTAATTCATCCTTTCATCATTCAGCAACCTGGTTGCAGAATGGCCTATATCAGTGTTCTCTGCTAGGAAGCACAAACACTTCATTTGGGGTGCCGTACCCATGTTGTACCCGCTGTGTCATGTTATAATTTTTCAAGAATTGGTCATGTCACTGTGTTGTACATGTACTTGTATCTGTGTCTGTGCTTCCTAGGTTCTCTGACTCCCAGACAAACCAGATTTGATCCCTTGAGTTAACCCCAAATGAATTTCTTCTTCATAGCTTTAAATCCCTGGTGTCTTCAGGAACAGTGTTTCTTTGCCTGAAAGAACTAGTATATTTTAGCTTTAGCTAGAGTTGAACCCTATACATTTACTATCCCTAGCCCTAAACCACTAGTTTCAATTTCAAACCTATGCCTACCATATAAGCATCTTTTGACAGGTTTTAAATCTTTATATGTCAAACTCACGCCTCATTTTAATTGAACAGAAGAAAAATGTAACTATGTGGGTTGTTAACTAGTATGTAAATAGTAAATTTCTCTCTTATCTAAATGTGTCTACTGGATTTAAAGCTATTGTGTGCTATTCTAAATGTAACTCATGGCATAAATTGATACACTATTGCATTTCCTTTTATATCCTGTGGTTGTGTGAAATTCTTTGCAGGTATAAAAATGAACTCCGAAAGGAGGATAAAGATAACCTCAGAAATCTACTTGAAAAGCAAAGGCACAAACTAGTAAGGACATTGTCCCTGAAATAGCTGCTTCTATGAACCTGTCAATTTAATTTAGTGTCAATATATGATCTCTATGCTCTCTTCGAATGTAGGTTACCCCTGAAGTCCTCCGGGAGCTAAATAATAGTCGCAACCGTGGTGAAAAGGAGGATGATCTTATGTCAATATATATCCTTTTCTTTTTCCCCTAATCTTTTCATAAAATTTGAGTTTTATTTAATAATTATTTTTTCTTATAAAAAAATTATTATTTTTAGTATGTGCACAGTCCACACTCTCTCAATCGAAAAAGAAGAAAAACTTCTCATTGATTTTTGTTATGCTGTAGGCCATTTGTTGTGTTTTGCATGTTTGTTAATGCATATTTTGTGGAATATTTCAAATGGGTATCATATCTTTGGAAATTTTTTTGATTAATTCCATCTTCGTTTTTAATGTAGAAATAGGGCTTCAATTAAGTTATTTCTAAGTTGTTATGGGATAGAAACCATATACCATAGGTAATGTGCTAATAAATTACTATTTTTAACTTCTGTTTCTTGATTTTCACTTTCTAAGGTTCTAGACTATAAAATTTTTAAGTTTTCACCTTGAGCAGGTCAATGTTTTAATATATAATTTGCCTTCTGCCTTGTAGCTCAACTAGCAACTTCTGTTGCAAATATTGAATTATCAAAGAAATATATAATCTGCCTTGTAACTTATTGAAGCTAGAAAATTGACACAGCACATTTGCCTTGTATTGATGTACTGCTCTAACAATGCATTGAGGCAGTAACTAATTATGGAATTGATTTGGTTGGTTGAAGTTTTTTTTTTTTTTTTTTTCTCCATTAGACTTATAAAAAAAAAAAGCTTTCCTCTCTCCATTAGATTCCTTGAATAGATAAATTCTTGTTTCCTTGACTTTCCATACCCTCTCCTATTTCTGTGATCAATAGAACTATTGAAGAAGACAGGTTTGATGTTCCAGAGGTGCCTATGGAGGAAGATTGATTGACTGCCTGGTATGATAATTCACACTGTGATTTGTTATATTATTCTCACTATCCATGAGACTGGATTAGTCCATCATGTGTAAACTAGTGAATCTTACATCCATAATAAATATTTGTGATTTATTTTTCACTACATCCGCATTGGATTACAAGGTCTCCTCAAGCCTATCATGCACACCTATTTATAAAAGTGATTGTTATGTCCCTCAATAAATTTGTGGGATTTATTTTTTACTAATTCAATTTGCATTACAAGCTCTCCTCATACCTTCATATAATTGGATACAAGGAGCTACATCATCCATATGACTGCCAAAATTACATAATGGTTCATTTGGATAGAAATATTTAAAATGGGATTTGCATTTTAATTTTTAGTTTAAATGACTTGAATAAAATATGAGAGGGATTTGATGTTAATGTGTATTGGAAATGGTCCGAGATGTAATGTAAAATGTCATCTCAAATCCATAACATCATAAATGTTTCAGCTAAAGTAAAATCTCCAAAACTCAAATTATCTTCTTTTGTTAAATTCATATTAAACACTTTATGTAACAATTGCAATTGCTCTTCAAAACCCATGATTATAAATCACAAATCCATGCGGAACCTAAAAGAAATGTAGGGTTCTATATCTTATAGTTTTGATAAGCTTAAAAATTAGTCACTTATCACTCAAATTATTATGCATGAGCGTGACAAGTGTAAGGTGAATGTAATTTTCATTGGCTTGGAGAGACTCAACCCTTAAAAACAGATGTTCTTGAGTGGTCAGGTCAAAGAAAAGTAGCTTTGAACGTGGTTTAAATTGATCATGCCTATATGTATATTTTTTTGTCTTGAGGATATCGTGCTTGTTTTGGAGCAAATGCTCATTGGATGATTGTAGGCTGGTTTCTTTTCAGGGCATTGACATGGGTTCCCAAAGAAGTTACTCTATGTTTTGTTGAGGGAAATGCAGTCTCATGCTTTTTAATGTCTGGCTCGCTGTGAGATATGCAATCTCATGCTCTTGGATGTCTGGCAGTCATATGAGTGATAGTTGCAAAGCGGATACTATTCATGTTCAAAAGAAGATGATGTTTTTAGTATTAGCACACTGCTATGGCATTGGTAATGGGAGTTTCATGAAGAAATGATATAATCTTATAGGAATTTTTGTGTTACGGCTTTTGTGTTTGTAGAATCACATTATACATTGGATAAATGTTTTTTCAGATGCCAAATTTGGGTAAAAGTAATTTTTTTTTTATTCATACCTTATAATTATCTGTCTGAGCGCTTGTCGTAAAAGTTGTCAAGTTTGCTTTTGTTGTGGGCATGCATCTGTGATTCTGTATGCTTTCAAAAGAGCAAGAAAGGCCTTGGTTGTCTAGTAGTGCTTTTGGAGTCCGACATTGTAATGTTTGACATATTTCGAATCACTGAAGTTTGGTTAACTTCTAATAAACTCAGACGCTAGCTTTTATTTATTTTGGTAGTCTTGTTTAATGGGATCGTTACTCGTGAGATTGTGGTAGCTTAACTCAAATACCTATCTACTTGAAATAAGGTATAGATGACAAAATTCGACCTCAATAAGCGACTGTTGGGAGTAGTCTTTCCTTTTAATGCGAGAAGTAACTTGCATATTACCTTGGCATTCGAATGGCATGAGAGAGAGAGATATGTTTGATATTTCCTCAAAAGAGAAATGTTGGGATTAGAATTGTATGTAGCGTGACACTCTTTATTGATTAATAAAAAATTGATGTTACAACACACTTACGGAGGGTTTAAATTTATAAATTCAAGGATTTACATCAAATTCATAAAAAATTTGAACTCATCTTCTATATATATATATATATGAAATAAAATGTAGCAACTGATAGGGGTGTTTGACTAGTGTCTAGTGCTTTGGAGTGCTAGAGTCCAAAAAATGATCACATATCAAAATCATGTCTTGCCCAATACTACAGTGCATTAGATGGAAAACTTACCCATTATGTACAAATGATGTTTATTTTTTTTAAAGGTTTCATAGAGCTCTTTTGCCTTATAGGGGTGTTTGACTTGTGTCTTGTGCTTTGGAGTGCTAGAGTACAAAAAATGATCCCATATCAAAATCGTGTTTCGTCCAATACTCCAGTGTATTAGGCGGAAATCTTACCCATTTAATATTATGTACAAATGATGTTTATTTTTTTTAAACGTTTCATAGAGCTTTTTTGTCTTACGGTTGTAAGAGACACTTAATTTGTCTACATTGTCTTATTCATTCCATGCAAGCGTGACACATTGATTTTGTTGTGAATGAGAGTGAGGAAACACAGAAGCTTCTTCCCCCCAAAAGTCTTTTTTTTTTTAAATAAAAGAAAAAACACTATTTGTTCATAATATTAAATGGGCAAGTTTAATGTCCAATGCACTAAAATATTGGATGAGACACGATTTTGACACATGATCATTTTAGGGCTTCTTACATTGATTTTGCTGTGAATAGGAGTTGAAGATGGAGAAATTAGATGACAGACCCATCCAATTAAAGCTGACGGTGTTAGATCAGCAGACTAATAGTAGACGGGTCCAAAGGTGGATGGGTCTAAAATTCACGGACGCAAGGTGGACAAATCTCAAAGGTCACGTAGCTTCTACGTAATTTAAATGATTTCCAAGGAGTCCTAAATGGAAACAACTTGCGTCCCACGGCTAACCCTAATTGATAGAATCCCAATATGAATAGAATCCTAATATGGGAAGGATCTCGCAATATACGCCCATTAATGATGATCTTCTCCATAAGCAAAAGCCTTCCCACGCAAGAAAGGAAGGTCGGTTCTACACTACTATAAAAACCCAAAGACTCTTAAAAGAAAGGTACGCATAATTCACCCCAGTTCTGGCACTCTAGAGTTCGTAGAAAGGTTTTCTGACTTAACCTTCGGAGGGTCTTTAGCCAGTACCACACCGGTGCTTTCCTAAGGTTTTCACTGTTGTTGTTTTGCAGGCATCGTTTTGAGCATGTGAGTATCGTGTGGCTTACTGACGAATTCTGGTATCATCAGTTAGCGCCGTCTGTAGGAATTCGGTGATCAGGAAATAAGCCATATTCATCGCTTCCCGGACAAAAAGTTGCATGGTACTTACTCGTTCGATGGCGACCACCACCAACAATCAGGACGACGGACCGCAACCCACTGCCCTGGAGAGGCAAGTCCAAACCCTCACAGCAGCAGTGGAACGTTTCACCAAACAGAATCATGACCTAGAGGAATAGCTGCGCCAAAAGAACACAACGATGGATACCCAAGAGGAAGACCAAGAAGGCACTAGCGCTAAGAGAAGAAACCAGGAAGGGCTGGAAGGTAGCAATGCCCCGAGCAGGCCAGAGCGACAGGACACGAGTCGCCCATCCATCGCAGATACGGTTCCACCTCACATAGTCTCCAAGATGCAGATGATGAGGGAACAGATGGACTTTATGATGAATGCACTTAGAGGATGGGTGTCTAGTGACCTCGATAACTTGGTCCATCGAACTGATTCACCATTCACAGCATCCGTCACTTCATTCCCCCTTCCACCGAAGTTCCGTATGCTGCAGGTGGAAAATTATGACGGATCCAAGGACCCCTTAGATCACTTGGAGTCTTTCAAGATCCTGATGCACCTTCAAGGGGTGCCAGATGAGATCATGTGCAAAGTCTTCCCCACCACGCTGAAGGGATCCGTAAGGATCTGGTTCAGCAAGCTGACGCCCAACTCCATTGGCACCTTCAAGGAGTTAAGTGCCCAATTCGCCTCACACTTCATCGGGGGGCACAGGTATAAGAAGTCCACTGCATGCTTGATGAACATTAAGCAGCGGGAGGACGAGACACTAAGGTCCTGCATCTCCCGCTTTAACAAAGAGGCTCTTTCGATCGATGAAACAGACGACAAGATACTCGTGGCTGCCTTCACGAACGAACTACGAAAGGGTAAGTTCCTATTTTCCCTATACAAGAACGACCCAAAAACCATGTCAGATGTGCTGTACAGAGCAACCAAGTACATGAACGCAGAAGATGCGTTGCTGGCCCGAGAAGAAAAGCCGAGGAAGAGGGAAAGATAGGAGGATGTACGGCAGGATAGGGGGCGGAAGATGGCTAGGATTGGACAATGGCGGGAGGACATGATCCAAGCCCCCCACGGGAAAATTCGCAAGTTTCACTCTGCTGACTGCCCCGATCGACCAAGTCTTGATGCAGATTAAAGACGAAGGAGCCCTGACCTTCCCCAGCAAGCTGAAGGGAGATCCAAATAAGAGGTCTAGAGATAAGTATTGCTGTTTCCACCGTGATCACGGCCATGACACAGCTGACTGTTACGACCTAAAGCAAGAAATTGAAGCCCTTATCAAACAAGGAAGGCTGCAGAGGTTCGTCAGCAAGGAAAGGATGGACCCACCTTAAGAGCAAGCTCCCCGACGGGAGAATGAGCGTCCCCGGCCGCCAGTAGGAGACATTAGAATGATTATAGGGGGCACGACGATTACTGGGTCGTCCAAAAAGGCCTGAAAGACTTATCTCAGAATGGTGCAGAACGTTCAGCTAACGAGTTTCGTACTTAAGGTGGCACGGATAGATAACCCCGTCATCGGATTCTCGGAAGAAGATGCCCGACGTCTTCACCACCCACATGACGATGCACTTGTCGTCAACATACGAGTAGGGGATTACAACACGCACCGGGTTCTAGTTGACAATGACAGCTCAGCTGACATCCTTTACTACCTAGCATTTCAACAGATGAAGATTGATAAAGAGCGACTAGTTTCAACAAACGCTCCGCTGGTTGGTTTTGGAGGAACAAGGGTGTTCCCTCTTGGTGCAGTCACATTATCTGTAACGGTGGGCGATTACCCCTAGCAAATCACTAAGGACGTAACATTCCTTGTGGTCGACTATTTGTCTGCTTACAATGCCATTCTCGGACGACCCACCCTCAATTCATGGAAGGCTGTAACTTCAATCTACCACTTAATGATCAAATTCCCTACAGATTACGAGGTAGGGGAGCTGCGTAGAAATTAGGTAGCTGCGTGCAAATGCTACGTAGCTATGATGGAGATGGACGACCACCTCCAGGCCATAAACATAGAAGAACACCGGACGGTGACAGAGCCCGTAGAGAGGCTTGAAGAGATATTTCTCGACGACTCCAAGAATGATTGAACAACGAGGATTGGTACCCTCGCCAGCCCAACGGTCCGCTAAGAACTAACAGCTTTTCTCAAAGATAACCGGGATGTATTTGCTTGGAGCCATGAAGACATGCCGAGAATAGACCCTTCGGTCATGGTGCACAAACTAAACGTGTCACCCTCCTTTACACCCATCTGTCAGAAGAAACGGGTATTCGCCCCAAAATAAGATCAAGCTATAGTGGAAGAAGTTCACAAGTTAGAAGAGGCGAATTTCATTAGGGAAGTTTACTATCCCGACTGGCTGGCAAACGTGGTGATGGTCAAGAAAGCCAGTAGGAAATGGAGGATGTGCGTAGACTTCACCGACTTGAATAAGGCATGCCCGAAAGATAGTTACCCTCTCCCGCGGGTTGACGTTCTGGTTGACTCCACGGCTCAACACCAGTTATTAAGCTTCAAGGACGCTTTTTCGGGCTACAACCAGATCAGGATGGACGAAGCAAATCAGGAGAAAACTTCATTCGTTACTAGCTAGGGCCTCTTCTGCTATAGAGTAATGTCATTTAGCCTCAAAAATGCGGGTGCGACGTATTAGAGGCTCATGAACAAAATGTTTGCATAGCAGATTGGGAAAAATGTCCAGGTCTATGTTACGACATGCTGGTGAAAAGCCAAAGAAAGGAAAATCACTTGGACGACCTCAGGGAAACATTCGACACCCTTCGCTCCTACAAAATGAAGCTTAACCCAGGCAAGTGTGCCTTCAGAATGACGGCAGGAAAGTTCCTAGGGTTCATGGTGTCTCAGAGGGGTATCGAGGCCAACCCAGACAAGATCCGGGCCATAATAGAGATGACACCCCCAAAGAACGTAAAAGAAGTACAAAGCCTCAACGGTAAAGTAGCAGCGCTGAACAGATTCGTGTCAAGGGCGACTGATAAATGCCTTCCTTTCTTTCGCACGCTAAAGAAATCTTTTGAATGGACGGCCGAGTGTTAGCAGGCATTCGAGGATCTGAAGACCTACCTCATGTCCCCACCGTTGCTGAGTCCTTCCCAGCCCGGGGAGGAACTATTTCTCTACTTGGCAGTATCCTCGGCAACCGTCAGCGCAACCTTAGTCAGGGAAGAAGATAGGATACAGAAGCCTGTGTATTACACAAGTCGAGCTCTCAGAGGTGCAGAAGAAAGATACGCACCAATAGAGAAACTCGCCTTCGCTTTGGTGATAACGGCCCGCAAGCTGAAGCCATAATTCCAGGCCCACACTATCATCGTATTAACTGACAAGCCTCTACGACGAGCAATGAACAGTCCCGAAGCTGCCGGATGAATAGCACTATGGGCAATAGAACTGAGTGAGTTTGACGTACAGTATTGCCCGCGTACGGCCATTAAGGGACAGGCGGTCGCCGACTTTATTGTGGAATTCACTAACGAAGAAGGCTAGAGGGCAGAAGAGGTCCCACAATGGAGTATCCACACAGATGGATCCTCCAATAAGCAAGCAGGCGGAGCTGGCGTAATACTCCATAGCTCGGAAGGAGATAAGGTCGACTGCATGGTCTGTTTGGACTTCCCTACGACCAATAACAAAGCTGAGTATGAAGCCCTGATAGCAGGGCTGGACCTTGCCAGGGCCGCGGAAGCTAAAAATTTGATCGTATACTGCGATTCCCAGGTAGTAACCAGTCAGGTCAATGGAGACTACGACTGCAAGAATGAACGGATGAAGAAGTACCTCGAGCAGGTGAAGGATCGGGTTAACAACCTCCGAATAAAGTTTGTTCAAATCCCAAGAGAGGAGAACGAGCACACCGACCGACTTGCTAAGGTTGCTTCTGCAGAGCACATGGTCATCCCTGGTCAGGTATTGTCTTTCATTCAAATGTCATCATTAATAAGTGATACAAGTGTGCAAGAGATAGGCTCTGAGAACTATTGGACGACACCAATAGCCTCCTACTTAAGGAACGACGTACTACCAGGTGACATGGAAGCCGCAAGAAAATTGAAGGTTCAAGCAGCTCGCTTCATTCTGATTAAAGACGTTCTTTACAAAAGGGGCTTCTCCCGACCGTACCTGAGGTGCCTCATCCCCGAAGAGGCAGACTATGTCATGAGAGAAGTCCACGAAAGAGTTTGCGGAAACCACTCCGGATCACGATTATTGGTACATAAACTGATACGCGCCGGGTATTACTGGCCAGCCATGCAAAGGGATGCCCATGCATATGTCAAAGCGTGTGACAAGTGTCAAAGATTCGGCAACCTCATAAGGCAACCAACCAAGGAGCTCACTCCAATGATGGCCCCATGGCCGTTCGCTCAGTGGGGATTGGATATCATGGGCACATTCCCAACAGCGGTTAGGCAGTTGAAATTCCTAGTAGTCGATATAGATTACTTCACCAAATGGGTGGAAGCAGAAGCCCTGGCCACAATCACTAAGAAAAATGTGCGAAGTTTTGTATGGAAGAACATTATTTGCAGGTACGGTATACCAAGGGTACTGGTCTCGGACAACAGGAAGCAGTTCGACAACGAGGCATTCAGAGACTTTTGCTCACAACTAAGGATCAGGAACCACTATTCCTCGCCCGCAGGCCAATGGACAGGTTGAGGTCACGAACCGAACCTTGCTTAAGATCATCAAGACTCAGCTCGAGGGGGAAAAGGGTATATAGCCGGACGAACTACCAAGTGTTTTGTGGGCGTACAGGACAACGGCAAGAACACCTACTGGAGAAACCCCATTTCAACTAGCATACGAAGGCGAAGAAGTCCTCCCGGCTGAAGTGGGAATTACAAGCTACAGGGTAGGTAGCCATGATGAAGGCAAGAACGAAAAAGCAATGCGCCTGCAGCTTGATTTGGTGGACGAAGTAAGAGCAAGAGCTGAACAGAGATTAGCACGGTATCAGAATCTCATGGCAAAACACTACAACTCCAAGGTCAGACACAGGGACTTCCAAGTCGGGGATCTCGTCTTGAAGAAGGTGATGGGCTTTACAAAAGACACCTCCCAGGGGAAGGTAGGACCTAACTGGGAAGGACCTTATAGAGTTGCATCATGGCATAGGAAGGGAACCTACCACCTAGAGACACTGGATGGACAGAAGTTGCATCACCCATGGAACACAGAACACCTAAAGAAGTACTATCAGTAGACTATTAGTAGCAGACGAGCAACAACACTCCTCATTTCCAGTTTATTTCTTTCTAGTTTTTTTTTACTACAATACTTGTTAAGCCCAAAGGGCAGGTCTTTTTCCTCAAAGAACAATTTTTTCTACATGCATTTACCATAATAAGAGGAGTTTATTTAGATATGACTAGCGTATTTTTTTTGTTTCTACATGTTTACTCTACGTGCTTACCAAGTCTGCAGATGGACGGGTCCACAGTCAAATAGGTAGGTGCATGATTAAATTCATGTATGGACGGATTCATCCCGTGAGGTGAGAGTAATTAAAGTCCACAAGAATGCATGATTAAATTCATAAGTGTACGAATTCATCCCATGAGGGTGAGTATAATTAAAGTCCACAAGAATGCAATATTAAATTCATGAGTGGACGGATTCATCCCATAAGGGTTAGTATAATTAAAGTCCACAAGAATGCATGATTAAATTCATGAGTGGACGGATTCATCCTATGAGGGTGAGTATAATTAAAGTCCACAAGAATGCAAGATTAAATTCATAAGTGGACGGATTCATCCCATAAGGGTGAGTATAATTAAAGTCCACAAGAATGCATGATTAAATTCATGAGTGGACGGATTCATCCCGTGAGGGTGAGTATAATTAAAGTCCACAAGAATGCATGATTAAATTCATAGTGGACGGATTCATCCCGTGAGGGTGAGTATAAATCCACAAGTATACACTAGTGGACGGTTTCATCACATGATGATGAGTATTATAAATAACCACAAGTGGACGGATACATAATAAAGTCAATAAGTGAACGGGTTCATCCTAGAGAAGGATCAAATTGTGGTCCAAAAAGTGGACAAGTTCAACCACACGTTAAATTAAAGCAATCCATAATATGGACGGATATAATAAGTCTGTAAGTAGGACGAATATAAGTCCATAGCACGGACGGATACAAATCCATAAGCGACGACCTCATCATGATGGCCTAAAAATTATAAAGTCCATAGAATGAACGTGGACAGATATAACCATAAACTAAACAAGAGATAGTTTAAAATAATTAAAAATTACTTAAAACCCATAAAGGTAGATGTCTACATGCAGAAAAAAATGGATGAATTAAAACTATTCTCCAAAATCTTTACATTCAAATAAAAATACTACTACTACTGAACGTGGGTATTTTGTTCTCTCTCATCTTGGATGTCAGGGTGACGGGTGTTGTCCTCAACAGTCTTGGCTTAGCTTTCAAATTGAGCTACCTCTCCGTCGCTAGGAGCATCATCAACAAATAATTCATTCGTGCTCTCGGAGTGGACGGGTTGAACTGAGGTCTGGGCTTGGGTATCAATATTAATATGGGATAGGTTCAAGTCCGGATAAGAAGCTTTGACTT
Source organism: Notholithocarpus densiflorus (assembly GCA_030021035.2). Taxonomy (NCBI): domain Eukaryota; kingdom Viridiplantae; phylum Streptophyta; class Magnoliopsida; order Fagales; family Fagaceae; genus Notholithocarpus; species Notholithocarpus densiflorus. The sequence goes on along the minus strand of JARYZH020000009.1, from coordinate 4,358,262 downwards.
GAAGAAGGCAGTCATCAAAGCCTTCAGCAAAGGAACCTCCAAGCTCTGCCAGAAGGGCGTTAGAGTCACGATACTCACGTATCGCTTCCTCTTTTACCTGACGGAGCTGGTCCTTGGCATCGCTAATCTCTTTCTCTTTGTCTGCCAGGACCTACCTCAACAGCTTCGTCTGCTTTTCCAGCTCACCTCGAACCTCCTCTGACAGAGTGAGCTTCTTCTCCTGGACCGTCTTACAGGCCTTCAATTCATTCAACTCGTCCTCCGTCAAGTTTGCCTTCACCCATATACGGTCCAACGACGTCTCATGGTTGAGGCAATGGCCCATCAACCCCTTCATCATTAACATTGCCTGAAGACGGAAGGGTTAGTAACAGAGCAAGTTGACGGAAAGGAAAAGAGAAATTAGACGGACGTAGTTACCTAAGTAATGCAAAAGAGACCCGTCTCCCCCATGGCCTCGGCAGCGTGGTTGCTCAAGTCCTCATAATTATCAGCCGTGATGATGGACGAGAGTTGCTCCAACGCATACTTGGAGTCCTCACCGAGGAGGACGGGCGCTATTTCAGCAGTGGGGACATAACCTGTCATAAGTCCTTTTCCCTTTCCTGGGCCAGGTTTAGTGACCGTCTTCTTGGCCTCAACTTTTAACCCCACGACGGGTTCAAGGACAATTTTAGGCTTCTTTGAAAGACGGTCAGTCTTCTCTTAGTGGACGGGTTGACCGAGCCCGTCTCCTTGGGCGGCTGACCCTCCTGTTGTTTCTTCAAGGCAGCTTGCTGCTTAATGTAAGCCCTTCTCTTGGCAGCGTCCATTTCTGCACAAAGATGGACGGACATTTAGAAAGGGAAAATAAACAAAGAAACCGAGATACGAGGTGACGGACTTACGTTGACGAACTTGAGTGTCGTATCGACGGGTGGCTGTAGTTGGTTCTGGCCCGTCACAATACCAGTGGAGAGTGTCTAGGGTGACCAACTTTGCCCACGTCCTCTCTTCTAGCTTGGATTTGCTAAAAATTCTCTCCAAAAAACTCCACTCCTCAAGAGAGACTTGTGAACGGTCCCAAATTGTAAAAGAAGACGGTTAAGTGACATGTTAATTAAAAAACTGGACTGAATATGGACAGATGCATACCAGACGGGGGCATTATGCCCCATGTTATGTCGATGGGCATATGTTCAGTGTCACCGGGACGACACATCCATTCGTCACCTTCCATGAAAAAATACCGACTCTTCTAATTCTTGTTAGAGTCGGGGGTCTCACACACGAGCCTCAACAATGGGCTCCTGGCACAAAACTATACATGCCCTTTGACTAAGCAATCTCATCTGGATGGTAACAGTGAAAGAATTCTTTCACCGTCAACCTCCGTGCTCCGTTAGACATGGCCCCGTACAGGACCTCCACGCCGAGGAAGACCCTCCAAGCATTCGGGGAGATCTGGGTGACGGCCAAACCTAGGTACTGAAGGAGCTGACGGTGAAGTGAACTTAGGGGGAATCTGAGCCCTGCCTTCAGCATCTGCTCATAGACCCCGACGCCCTCAACTCCCTCGTAGTAACACTTTTCTGACTTGTAAGGTAGACAGAGGGGTATGTTAACGGGCATCTAGTACTTCTCCTTAAGTGTTTTAAAGTGAGGTTCTTTAATTGTAGAGGTAAAATCATTGACCGTCCATATGAGTAACATGATGAACTCCCTGAGTCTATCAGGACCTATGACGAATTGGATTGGGGGCTCAGCATTGTCTAGACCATCACTAGGATCGCCCTCTGGCCTATCCATCTCTAAACCCTCATCCCTTGAGGAAGGAGAGGTGGCGGACGAATTCCTCTCTTCACTTGAAGTGTCAGGGTCTTTTTAACCTGACGGGAACACTTTATCGTAGCCCGCCCCGTCGCGGACAAACGACTAGTTACTCGACGCACTAGACATCTGTCACCCACACGTGATGGTAAACCCTAAGACACTGACGGATCTAAAATAGATGACGACAGTAGGAAGTCTAAAATATAAGAAATTTGAACGGAAGGAGAAGGGTACTTACCAGTTGAAGATGAGCGGCAACAAAGCGTAGATGACAGATAAATTAGGTGGATGGTATACTCGTTTGTCAAAGTTGATAGTAGTGCTCTGATCGTGAAATTTCAGTAAAAGTAAAAAGTGAGGATTACAAAGGCAGGTTTATATAGAGGGAATGGCACCAAAGACGAAGGGACACTTCGTATCATGAGATGGACCACTAAATAAATGCCACGTGTCCCTACAACATTAAATAACCCTAGGCTAGCCTGTCAACCTATGCACGTTTCCTGGAAAACGAATCTGATACCGTCACTCCACAGATCCGTCTGATGGAGATGACGGATCCATGGAGTGAGGGGGCAACTGAAGAGGGAGAAATTAGATGACGGATCCATCCAATTAAAGCTGACGGTGTTAGATCAACAGACTAACAGTAGACGGGTCTAGAGGTGGATGGGTCCGAAATTCACGGACGCAAGGTGGACGAATCTCAAAGGTCACGTAGCTTCTACGTAATTTAAGTGATTTCCAAGGAGTCCTAAATGGAAACAACTTGCGCCCCACGGCTAAACCTAATTGATAGAATCCCAATATGAATAGAATCCTAATATGGGAAGGATCCTGCTATATACGCCCATTAATGATGATCTTCTCCATAAGGAAAAGCCTTCCCACACAAGAAAGGAAGGTCGGTTCTACACTACTATAAAAACCCAAAGACTCTCAGAAGAAAGGTACGCATAATTCACCCCAGCTCTGGTACTCTAGAGTTCGTAGAAAGGTTTTCTGACTTAACCTTCGAAGGGTATTTAGTTGGTACCACACCGGTGCTCTCCTAAGGTTTTCACTGTTGTTGTTTTGCAGGCATCGTTTCGAGCACGTGAGTATCGTGTGGCTTACTGACGAATTCCGATATCATCAGGAGTGAAGAAATGTAGAAGCTTCTTTACTCCCAAAATGTTAGTATTTAAGAAAAGAAAAACCGCAATGACAATTTCAATATCTATCTTTTGATATTTAACAAATTTCATTATAAAATATGTAGATGAACAAAAACTTTCTCAATAAATCCATATCTCAAATATATCTATCTCTTTCTCATTAAAGACACAATATAAGATAATTTCTCTTACATTTCATTTGGAATGAGTGAAAGAGGAGAGAAAAGAAGGGAAAGTGAGGCTTTACTTCTGTTTGGTTGATAGGAGAGAAGAAAGTAAAAGTTCAAAATGAAGGAGAATATATCATTCCGTGCTCACATTTTGCGTCCATCCAATTTGGGTGGAAATGGAGAGAAACTCCACTAAAGAGTTGCAGCCACATTTGTTAACTTTAAATGTCTCAAAAAGTTACATTTTTGCCTAGGAATTTTATTGCTTTCTTTACTTTTATCATGGTTAAAATAATATATATATATATATATATATAACATTTTTATTTCCATTTCTCTTCCTTTCATAAACCAAACATAAGAAAGAGAACATATTCTTCTCTTTTATTTTCTCATTCCCTCCCTATTTCCAAATATATAGGAGGAAAAAAAAAATTTCTTTTCCCTTTCTTTATCATCTCCTTTCCTTACTCTACTCTAATTACAACTATACACAATGTTAAACCTAATTCCCTAGTGAGTAGTAACAACTCAAGAAAGAACCAAAAACTAATATATTTAGGAAAAAGTTAACGGATGCCTTAAGGGAATTAGCTTATAAAATATTTTTAGAAACTTTTTATAAAAAAATAAATAATTTTTTTTTACAGCTTTTTACATTTTTTATAAAAGTAGTATAAAATCATTCTTAAAATTGCCCATTTTACCAGATCCATATATTTATATTATTGGCCTTAGTAGTAGAGTTGCTGTGTAAGTCGGCTAACATTGAAGGACGTTCCACACATATAAGTAGCTAATAGGTCGGTGGTGAATCCTTCAAAAAAAAAAAAAAAAAAAGAGAAAAATCTAACCTAATTTAAGGCATACAAAAGGCCACATCAAACATGTCATATTTAGAATGTGATGATCCATCAAAAAATTGCGGTGGAAATTGACGGTTAACTGTCACAAATTAAGATTAAATATATAATCTTAGCAATAAAAAGTCACAAAAATAAAAAATCACAAGCATAAACAGGAAAGACAAAACCTATTGGTCCTATTTTTTTTGGTTGAAAAAACCTTTGGATTAAATTCAAGGTCGATCTTATGCCACTTAGGTCATGGCCTAAGGCCCCTTATTAAAGAAAGGCTCCCAAATGTGGGGAAAATAATTTTTTTTTTTATTTAAAAAATGTGAGTTATGTATTTTTCTTCCACTTGCAATAAGCCCCAAAAAAATAACGGACTAATACAAATTCAATCCAATCATCATTAGTTTTTTTTTTTTTAATTATTGTTAAGCTAATGAGTTATATTAAATTTAAAAAGTTTATAACATCAACAAATTTTTTTTAAAAGTTTATAATATAGAATGTTAACTAAATATTAGTTAAGTAATATTTAAATATAAAAATAACTATTTAATGTTTCGCTTCAAACATCAAACTGTATTAAGTGAATCAAACTTGACCACAATTCTAATTATAAAAAAAATTAGAATCTCAAATTCAAGCTCTCTTAGCATTAGCAGTAGTGGAACTAAAAAGCTATATAGTTATTTTAGCTTTACAAAAAACCAAAAAAATGCTCTCACAGCAGTAGAGGTAAAGCTAAAATTTTTTAGCTTCAGGCTTCCGTATGAAGCTATTTTTGGCTTCGTACGGAAGGTGAAGCTAAAAGTTAAAAATATTAAAATAATTCCTATGCATATTAAAATAATAATTCTTTCTTTCTTTTTTATTCTTTTTCTTTTCTCTTTCCCGTTGCTCTCATTCTCTCCCTCTCTCCTCATTAGATCAGCTCTCATCAAACTCTCACCTCTCTGTCTCACCGCCGCCGGCCCGACTTGATCCTCAACGTCATTGCCCACCGAAGCTCGACGTCACCGACCCACTAGTCGACCCACTTCGTCAAACTCCCAAGCCGCTGATCAGCCTCAGACCCACGCCGCCAATCCACTTCTCTGATGCTCTCAACTCTCTCAAACTCACTCTCTCAAACTCTCATCTCTAACGGTGGTGGTTGTCTAAGTTTGATCTGGGTTTTTGGTTGGGTTGATTACTGTGGCTATTGTCAATTGTGGATGATCTAGTGGGCTTTTGGTTGGATTGATCATAGTGGTTTTTTTTATTTTTGATTGGTTGTTGGTGGTGGATCATGGTGGTTCTGGGTTTTGATGGTGCTGTGGGTGATGTGAACTAGTGGGTGATCATGGTGGTTCTGATAGTTGCTATGGGTTGTGGATGATCATCATTGTGCTGTGGGTTATAGGGAAATTAATTTTTATTGGATTTAATATATTATTTTATTGTAATGGATATATTATTTTATTGTGATGTTTATATTATTTTATTGTGTTGACAGCTAAAATAGATCCACTACTGCTGGATGTTTTGTAAAGTGAGTAGGTAAAATAAATAAAATAACTTTTTGTGATGCCAAATAATTAAATTTTTAGTTCTACTGCTATTTGCTCTTAGACAAAAGAATTTAACAACTTAACCTACCTCATATCTGTCACGTATATGTCATTGCACACGTATTTTCCTCCTCTTTTTAAGCTCAAACTCAGTGATTTTCATGTGACTGACGCTTCCTTCCTGGGATTCCTCACACAAAAAAAACCATAAAGAAAAAGCTATATAGCTTCTCATTTGTCTATCTCATCCAGCACATTTCCACGTATCTTTCTCTAACAACAAAATATTCCTAGTGAACAACAACAATAATGACTTCAATGCCACTCATTTTCTTGTCCATTTTCCTTCATCTTGTCATTCTGATCCATAGTTCACCATTGGCACCTGCATTATATGTGCTTGGGGATTCCTTGTTTGACAGTGGCAATAACAATATTTTGCCCACCTTGGCTAAGGCAGATTATCTTCCTTATGGTGTGAACTTTGTCAAAGGTGCTACAGGAAGATTCACCAATGGCAGAACTGTTGCAGATTTTATAGGTATTAATTCTACATTGTTTAAGATATATTTGTGATATAGATTTTTTGTTTATGTTGTAATGGCCAAAGAGGCCAAAGTATAATAATGTAGAGTCATTTAAGGTTAACCCTATCCCCTATAACACACTAGAGAATATTGTAAAGGTTCCTGTTCTTTCTTGCTTTGGCATTTACTTAATCTTTACAATATTCTTTTTTATATTTTCTCTTTTAGATTTCAACATGGTATGCATGAGAGCATATTCAACAGTTACTAACAACATTGATAAAACATATAACTCATACTATTATTATCAATGCTTAAAGTATTTCTTATGTTCTTTCATTTCTGACCCTTGTAGCTGAATTTCTTGGCCTACCATATTCTCCACCATACATGAGTATATGGAGATCAACACCAGTTACAGGTTTCAACTACGCGTCGGGGTCTTGTGGCATTCTTCCTGAAACTGGAGACCGATTTGTAAGAACTCATTGTGCACTCTTCTTTGTTTCTTCTTTGTTTTCCTCTTTAGTGTCACTTAAAAATTTAGCAGCCCTTATACTTATTCAAGAATAGAAAATAATAAAATATAATACGGTTTTGTTATTTCAAAAGTTTTTAATCTGTTGTGTTCGTGTCTTCAAATTAACCCATATTAGATAGACTTTAGGAACGTATAATAAGCCCGAATTTAAGAGGCGTGTTACTGAGACAGGTAAAGCTCATTGTAACCTCATGGTGTGCTTTAATTTGCTTATATTATGTTATAGATTTAATAGAAAATGTATTTAAAAATAAATAAATTGTTTCCTGACCTGACAATTTGTGAAGGAGAATAAATTATTACAAAAAAATTGAGATCTTATTCTATTATCAAATTTTTATATACTTTTTAAAGGTTACAACAATGTTTTATTTTATTTTATTTATTTTCTCTTGATTAGAAATCTTGCTTCTTCTTCTTTTTTTCTTTTTATAAAATATTTATTATGGTTTTTCTTATATATGTTCTGAACTATAATAAACATTGATAGAATATGTTTCTTTTCTATTTTTTTTTTAAAGAAATTTGACATATAATAAAGATAATAACTTATTAAATATATTAACAAGAAAATTTCAAAAAAGAAAAACAAAAGACAAAATTCGTATTATATTATAAGTTAAGTAAGGATGGGGTTGTAAGAAGAATTCGTTAAGGTTTTGTCTTTGTTTTTGTTTTATTTTCTTGGGGCGAGGGGTGGCTCAGTCTTTCTTTTTCTTTTTTTCTTTTTTTCTTTCTTTTTTTTGGAGAAACAGGGTGGCTCAGTCTTTGATTGTACTGACTGAGAAAAAAGTAAGTTCTGCGGTCAATTTTTTAATTTCTTCTACACCAAACACATGAACCAATCACATGCTCGTCAAATAAAACCCATCAAACTAATAGTAATCAAAGATCAACCTACGTCGGTAGAGTTACAAATATGAAATCTCACAAGCTAAAAGCAATAGGGGGAAAGATTAAAAAAAGAAGAAGAAGAGAGAACTTGCATGACCAAAGAAAGCCCATAAAATTAAAATTTATAAATAAACTAAATAGATCGAACTCATTATAAATACAACAAGGAGAGAAAAAAGAAATATATATATAATAGCATTGGCACAACAAACCTAAAGAAAATCTACCCAAAACTCAATAGGAATCAATCCTACACCCCCATGCTAATCCAAGTAATTCATTATATAAAAAATCACAATCATCTAAAACCGATTAGCATGTACCTGAATTAATTTGAGACAATTTCATCAAATTTCCACTTTGACTTAAATTGCATCAAGTAATTTTTTTCCACCTCAATCTAAAGGGCATGAGTCACAATTAAGCCAAACTTTACAACAATGGTGCGGTGATCTTTGTTAGAGATATATTAGACATATTAGCCCAATAGTGTAAGCCCAAACTCATGCTACTTTTTATGCAAATAGGAGACTTAGCTTACACATATAAAATGATTGGGCTTGGGTCTATGCTATTGGACTAAGATATCCCTAACAACATATTTGCCCAATAGTATAGGCCCAAGCCCATCATACTTTGTGTACAAGTAGGAAACTTGACCTGCACACATAGAATGATTGAGCTTGGACCTATGCTATTAGGCTAATATATCTCCAACAATCTTGAAAGAGTTACCGAGGTTAGAGAACTTAGAGAGGGACAAGTTGGGGGCACAAGGGTATAGGAAGTTGATGCCTTCACAGTTTAGTTGGTCTCTGAAAAAATTTTGACACCTAGATTAAACGAAAAACCAAAGATTTTGAAAACTTAAAATTGAAGCCAGTAACCAAGGGTGCAAAACTAAACATAACCAAAAATCTGATCAGTTTTGGACTCTGTCAATTAGGTCTAGCATTTTTTATAACAACTATGGAATATGGTATAGACTTGCAGGTTGTATGAAAAATTCTAATTTAGACCCTAAACAATTTATGTAGCAGAATCAATGGATTTATTGCACAAGTTATGATGTAATCCAATAAACATCATAAACAATTTAAATCAACCACAATGATCAAAAACCACATCAACAGCAATAATAAAGAAAAGGCACACATATTTGGTTATAATGTGGAAAACTAATGAAGAACTTTCTCAATGGAAAAATTATTCCTAGGATCCAATTCTTGTAGAAAATTCACCATAGGAAAAATAAAGCTATAAATAGTCTAGTCACATGATCTTTGTACAACTAGACTCTATAGAAAAATGCTCCGTTTGCTGTCCTACCACAATAGTCCCAGACCCTCTAGAATCTAAGTGAATATTCTCCTCCACAAACCATAAGCTCTGCCACTTCAAGAAGTCCTTAAAGATTTAAGGCAACATTTAACTCACTAGAACAAACTCTGATTTCAAGAATGGTTTAAAGCTCAAGTGTATAGGAACACAATGGTTTTACTTATTTTTGAAACAAAGTACAATGATGAATTCACTGTTTAAGCATAGGAAGAAGGCTTTGAGATCTGAACTTTTTAGCATTGGTATGGTATGGTAGATTTTCTTCTCTCTAAAAGTCATAATAAGGTACTTTATATAGTTGCACAAATTAAGGTTAAAATTGAGCAAGAATCCTTTTTCTAGAAGAATTCAAAAATAAGAACCTGACGATTTTGCTTGAATGAACGACAAGCAAGTGACTAGAGAAATCTCTGTCACTTTAATTCAATTGACCATACTACACACTTATTTCAAATTTATATCGGGTCAAATTTGTGTCCATTTTGATGTTCCAAATGTCTAATTTCCAATGAAACAAGTTTTATTCAGAAATTAATTATGGTATAAAAGATTTGAGTGAAAGATCATCAACTCATTGTATTTGAACAAATCAAAACCTCCTTATTTTGAGTAGCTTCTAACCCCAACTCAACCGTAACACAGTTCTATTGATACAACCATTTATTTTTAAAAATAAACAAAGAAGAAGAAGCTCATTGCTTTATCATATGGTGGTGGTTGGTTGCAGGGAAAATGCTTGAATTTACAAGAGCAGATAGATTTGTTTCAGAGGACAGTTCAGTCAGATTTGCCAAAGCATTTCAAAAGTTCATATGATCTTTCAGAGTACTTGTCAAAGTCTATATTTATATTATCTATAGGCAGCAATGACTACATCAATAATTACCTTCAACCCAATCTGTACAATACAAGCAAACATTACCCTCCACAACCATTTGCTCAACTCCTTGTGGATGCGCTCAGCGTGGGTTTTGAGGTTGTCTCTCTTTCTAAACTTTTTTTTTGAGTTGATCTTTCTTTCTAAACTTAACTGGCCATCATTTCTATTATCCATATCAAAGTAATTTGATTTCCATAATTAATTTAATATAGGTTTCTTGCTCATTTAATTAATACATATATACTAATGGAAAATAAATTTGTTCAACATTTTACATCATGTAAAAGTGGTTTCTCTCTCTCTCCGAACAATTCAATAATTATAACAACAGGGAGAAAGGGATTTGAAACTTGAATCACGAGTGTCAAAAATATTAATACATATGTGTACATGCGTGCGCATGCATTAATTGTCTGCCTTAAGATACTTTATCAAATCATAATATGGATAATTTTTTTTTCCTTAATTGTTCATAAGCAACAAATTTATCATTCACTCGTATATCTTGCAGTTTTACATAATTTTTCATGAATTCACAGAGGCTATATAGTTTAGGAGCCAGGAAGATAGTAACGTTTGAAATCGGCCCCATTGGATGCATACCATCAATTACAAGGAAAGTACGTTATAAGCACAATGGACAGTGCGTGGAAGAAATAAATCAGATTGTCTCACTTTTTAATCAGGGACTTCCAGCTTTGCTAAAAAATTTGACATCCACACTTCAAGGCTCAACCTTTGTTCTTGGCCAAGCTAATTTTCTTGGCTATGATGCAATAAAACATCCTTCTAAATATGGTAAAAATAATTTATTTTCTTCTAAGCATTCATAGTTATTGATTTACAAGCAATATAGACAATTTTCTTTATTGTTTACAGGCTTGACAGACTCAAAAACCCCATGTTGCACTACCTGGGAAAATGGGACTTCAGGGTGCATTCCACTATTGCCTCCATGCCCTCATGCATATCAACACTTCTTTTGGGATGCCTTTCATCTTACTGAAACTGTTTATTCTGTCGTAGCAACCCGATGCTTCAATGATGCTTCATTTTGCTCTCCCTTCAACATTAAACAACTCATACAATTGTAAACTACACACATTACATATGTTAATTGTATTAGCATGACATAATTATTCTAGATTATGTGATTGGTACAATTAAATTAATTTTTTTTAATGTGATAGCTTTAGATATTAATTTTACAAGTTGCAAACCCATGCAATGCATGAGAAAATGTAATATAATTATTTTATAAGAAGATAATGTAAAATTTGTTGGTTAAATAGTGCGTGTTATTTAAAAGTATTTTATATTTTTATAACTTTTTATGTAATGGAAGACGTAATGTATTTTGCATTCAACAACAATATATAGTAAATTGTAATATTGTTTTTATATAAATGGAGAAAATGTTATTAAAATGATTTTTTTTTTAAAAACTATACTATAATTGGTTGACTAATTTAAACATATCCAATAATATTAAAATAAAAATGTACACCCTCATTCATGGAACACATGTAACATGTTACAATAAGTTTAAGATTTAGCTTCTTTTTTTTTTTTTTCTTTCCAAAACTACAATCCCAAGCATATAAAGTATATACTATACATATTCTTATGATTTCATTCAAACCCTAGAAAGTATAATGCCTATATTATTGAAACTTGAATTTTAAGCTAATCTTTTGAATTTTTATCATTTTTATTGCTTTTTTAGGGCCCATATCTCTAATTTCTAATTTCTAATATCTATTTTGTTTGTATGTTTTAGCCAAAAACTTAAGAGTGGCTCAAATAGAATAAAATTTCATACTTTTCAACCCAAAAATTAAGGGAAAAAAAAGAGAGAAAGTTTTGAGCCAAAAACTTAAAGTGGCTCAAATAGAATAAATTCATACTTTTCAGCAAAAATTAAGGAAAAAAAAAAAAAAAGAAATTTTTGAGCTAAAAATTGAAAAGAGCAACTTAAAAAGAACCAATTTAAGGTCAATTAGTCTAAAATTAGCGAAGTGGACGAAATGAATAAAATTGACGAGAAGTGGTGAAATAAAGTGAGATAGGACGGGTGGGCCTACAATGGGACGAGAAATGGACCTACATTGAGCAAATAGACTGAGGGTGAGTTTGTGGATTCGAACACTTTGTAAGTCACGTAATGAAAAAGTTGAGTTTTCAAAAGTGCATAATGAAAAGTGCATTTTAGGCGAGTGTTTGGTAAAGGCTTTGTTAAAAGTAGTGTTTTTTGAAAAAGGCGTGAGTGTTTGGCTAACTTATAAAAGTTGAAGTTTAGAGATAAATTAAAAGGAGACGATGTATATATAATGGAGTTTATTTCATACTTAAATCAGCTACTTCATATACTTACTAAATAATAATAATAATAATAATAATTGAGTATTATTTTAATAATGTTGGGCAAATTTTTTAGTATCATAATTATTTATTTATTACCATTAATGACTTCTTATCAATATTAATTAAATCTAAATAATTTTTTTCATCATGAAGCACAAAATGAAAATGTAAAAAATGATAAAAATATACACCAATAATCAAGTTTAGAATTGTACTACATAAAAATGTAAAAAATATGATAAAATACATACCAATAACCCAAGTTTAAATTGTACTACATGATATTAAAAAAAAAAAAAAAAAAAAGACAACTACTAATTATTATCCCCCCGAATGGAATTAGCAATGGAATCACGAAGAACCACCATCGCGGGATACGTTTAAAGTGCACGGGATTGCGCTCGGAAGCGCTGCACCTTCACTGTATGTTTTCTTCTAGAAATTGGATCGATTGGCATTTATGAGCTTCCTATCATCCCTATCATTTAGTCCAAACAAAATTATGAAAGGCCATAGTAGCGAGATACAATAAGTATTTGGATATGGAATGGAAAAGATGACATGTTTCGATAATTCTCCATTTATTCTTCCACACACCAAAGTGCGCTCAATCGTACATCGAAGAGATGAGTGAGCATGATTAAATTTTTCATGCCTAGTTCTAGGGCTTCCACCTCGCCGAAATTCTGAAGATGGTATGATATCCCGCTTGTATGGTGCCAAATAGCCTTTCATCATTGGGTATCCAGAATCAACTACATAATATTTTCTAGAAAATAAATTAGTGTATTAACACACACCTGATATGTCATTATAATGAACAATTGATTAACCATGGCCTGAGCACAGTGGTGGGTGCGGAAAGTTATTACTTTGTTTCTGAATGAGATATCAAGAAAAATGGAGGTGTCGTGTGCTGCACCTTCCCATCCGAGCAAAACAAATGTGAATAACATATCAAAGTCACATGCGACCATCACATTTTGGAGTTGGATATCCTTTCTTCCAAAGTATGGAATGGACTTCTCGGTAGAGTACAACCGCTATCACATGTGTGCCATCAATCGCACGATACAATCCTAATAAAAACATTAATAGTTTTAGGTTCCGCATGCATTGTATTATCTTATAGACAGTAGTACTTATTCAAATATATAATAGTACACATACTTTGAAATGGCCAATAAATTAGATGGTCTTGTATTTTGGTTGGAACTTCACTAAAGTTGGATCAAGAAACTACATATCTGGTACCAAGCGAAGCACCTGAGTGATCATCTTCTCAAAATGTCTACTTATGGTTTCACGAATGTGAAATAATTCTTGAACCATCAGGTTACATGTTCCATGACCAGAAATGTCGGTAAACAAATTACCCTTTGACTCTTCTAACCTTATATTCCTTGAGATATTTGAAGTCCATAATCATGTTGTAAAACTTGACACAAATTATGAAACACCTCCTTTTTCATTCTAAACATATTATAACACAATTTCTCATTACTTCCATCGTCTCTGAAGCCCACCTGTTTGTTCGAGAATCATAACAGGAGTCTTATTAGTAACATATTGAAATATGTCACAAGCTTGTTTCAGATGCTTTGCCTGGTTTGGTAAAACTCCTCCTTCGGAATCGTGTGCTATCATCATCATCATTAGAATCTTTGTCCTTTGTCATCATCATTTGTCATTACTCGACCATCATCATCATCATTATTATCATCATCATTATTATTATCAACATTGTTATAATCACCACCATCATAGATCATCATGATGAATTTACGTAATCCCCATCCATTAATAGTTCCATAAAATGGCCACTCTCATGAGTACCATTATAATCATCCATATTGGTTTAGGCTACAACAAAAGTAACATATGAATTGACCATTGCTAATACTACTTTAATATAAATCAGCATAATACTAAATTTCAAATATGTTTACGCTACACATATATTAGTCAAAGCTAATACTAAATATCACATAACTTAGTTTAAAGTTAATACAACATAGCTAATACAACATAGTTAATACAACATAGCTAACTTAGTTTAAAGTTAATACAACATAGCTAACTTGGTTTAAAGATTAATACAACACTTAGCTAATACCATAAGGGTTGGTCACTTCTTTGGTTAGAAATCATTACTTGTAGCCACTCAGTGCATGACTCAGGATTCATGAAAGTTAGGAACATCTCCCTATGTGACCTTTTGAAGTAAGATCAAGGAAGCTTGAACCACAAACGTACTTTCCCGCTCCGGGAAGTGCTCTCACAATCGTCATAAGCATTATCAATTGAACTTGGTGACTCTATTACCTTATGATTCTATTCGGCATAGTTATTAATTGACTAATACGATCGTCTGGCACATTGCATCCTCCTATCTTTCTTCTTTTCTTACGTGAGGTATTGATTCACTAGTTCGCTTTTGTCTTTGAACTACGTGATTGACTAGTATGTCCCTTCACTTTGCCAAACTATCAATGTCTAAACTCATGTCACATTGGATTTATCCTTAAATTCGGAGCTACCATCGAATCACCGGCACCTCTTCGGCATTGTTGGAGGAGTGTAATTTGAAGAAGAGGTCATGCGACTACGATTCTTTGCAACATCCTAAACATTATATCAGTTGTTCTAAAATTACGTGGACCTTTCTCTCGAAATTTTTAGCTTGGTATTCCTACAAAATGTAATTGTAGATTTCACTCATATAACAATAATATAAAAACTATCTCGACTAACTACATATTAATAAAACCCTCAACTCCTTGACCCAAAGTCCCTGATAATCGGGAGCGACAATCGTTCACTTCACTGCATCCCAACCCTAAACTGTGTCAAGATTCCTCGGTGTTCCCGCACTCTCCATTCACTTTTGCATACATCCCACCTACTTTTTAATTGGTCCTTATGCGTTTGACGGTCTCATCACAAAAAATTTGGTCACCAAATTGAACCAACCTTTGAGTACTAAAGCCGGCACCTTTTGTTCTATTCGGCTTGAATTTGTTTACACAAAGGTTACAAAAGTAGTTATCACGTTGGTTAATATCTGATACGAAAAAGAGAGACTCTAGCCTTTTTACCTCAGGGTTGGGAAGTGGTCTTTTACCCATCTATAAAGTTAACCAACCATAGAAATGCAAAAAATAGAATTCACCAATATTCCAATTAAGTGAACTAGTTACAAACATGATCACAATAAATCACACAAAAAAATAAATAATAAAATTGCTGCCTGAATGCAAAAATAGGTAGTACTTATAATGATAAAATTCTTTGCCTAGTCTTAAAAACATAGTCTTGTCAACAATCAGCTATAGTATCAGGTTATTAACCTTGAGAACAAATCATACAAATACCAAAGTAACAATTTACAAAAGGCGAATAGATTCAACTTACATTAAATTCCAATTCTAAATGAAACAAAACACTTCCCTCCTCATTACTAAAGACCAAAAAAATCACATAAACAATAAATTTGAGAAAAATCTACCATTCGGCACAAAATAAAATAAAAAGCATTGTATAGCTTAAACCTCAATTCTTAAACTAAGCAATAAATAGAAAGAAAAAAACAAAAAAAAATAGAAGAACAAGAAGGCAGCCATAATCTAAAGCCTTATAAGTTTGAACAAATATGTTAAACTGATAATAACGGCTCCATCACATTCATTTCCAATAACCGCAATTAGAAGAAAAAAATAAGGGCAAAACTACCTCCTTTCAAAAACCTACTCTGCTACAATTCCCTGAGCCCATTCCTCTACATCTTGCAACCACCTCTATAATCTCCCCTTGGCGTCATCGTTCTCTCCCTGAGATTAGACAAGCGATTGTGTGTGAGAAATCGGATCTAAAGCCAATGGGTTTTCTCACAAAGCAGGGGAAAAAATATAACAATGAAAGTTACGGTTACTTTAATGGTGTTTTGTTTAGTCATTCATTTAGAAAGATGACAAATTTTTAATAAGGAAACTTAAAGGAGCATTTAGAGGCTTTCGCCTTGCAAAAATCAAAGATTGACAAAGTGAAATGCAGGAGATAAAATGGTTAACTTGCTAGAAAAACCATTAGGCCAGTGATACATATCTGCGCCTGAATCCCGAAATTTTTTAAAAAATGTTGATTATTATATGAAATTATAACAATAAGATTGACAAATAAAATGCACTATTGGTAAATTATTGTACATGAATCATTATAAATTTACTTTTTATTTTTGAGAGAGAAAAAAAGATGTATAATTGAAGAAACAAAATGGACTAGTGAGATATGATGATGAAGAAGAGTGTCAAGCGAGGCTCTACGTAGGTCTTTGTCTACATGGTGAGAGTGCGTCTTTGCCCTGCATGCCCCATCGGCGGCCCTTTCTGCATCAGCCGAGCACGCACACCCCATGACACCTCGCCATGTAGCAACCACACATCGTGAGCAGCGTACAAACCCGCGCCTCACTGAAAATTCTTCTTTCTTTCTCATTCTTTATATTTCTAAAATACCCAAATCGGATGCTAAAATAACCAAAGCTTTTCAACAAAATAAAAAGCGAGCATCGGATACCCAATCGGTCCCGCATAAAAATACCCAAATCGGATACCCGAATCAACAAAATAAAAATACCCAAATCGGATCTCGCATAGCAAGAAAGCAGGCATCAACAAAATAAAAAAATTACGAAGCTTGTATCCACAAAGCTTTTCGATGCAGCCTTGAGAGAACAAAGAGATCTTTAGCAAGAACAAAGCATGCAAGATACGAATTTTTTTATAGGTAAAAAAAAAAAAAAAAAAAAAAATTCAGAATCGGTGTTGTTGGTGCACAGTGGTTTTGGTAGTAGATCGGTGTTGCGTGTTTTGTTGATCAAAACTCTACCTTGAGAAATGTATTTCTCGGATCGGATTAGACAAATAAAAAAATAAAAAATAAAAAAATTTACCTGACGAAGTTGAAGAAGGCGAAGAAAGAAGAGAAGAAGAGGAAGAATATTTTCAATGGATGAAAAAAGAAAAAGAGACTTAGGCTCAAATAGAATAAAATTTCATACTTTTCAACCCAAAAATTAAGGAAAAAAAAAGAGAGAAAGTTTTGAGCCAAAAACTTAAGAGTGGCTCAAATAGAATAAAATTTCATACTTTTCAACCCAAAACTTAAGAAAAAAAAAATAAAAATAAAAAAAATAAAAAGAGAAATTTTTGAGCCAAAAATTGAAAAGGCAACTTACAAAAAGAACCAATTTAAGGTCCAATTAGTCTAAAATTAATTGAAGTGGACCGAAATAGACCAAAATTGACCGAAGTGGACTGAAATAAACTGAATGGGACCGAATTGGACCTAATGGGACCGAAATGGACCTACATTGGACCGAAATAGACTGAATAGGACAGAAGTGGACCGAATAAACCAAATGAGACCGAATTGGACCAAAATAGACCAAAGTGACTCAACAAGAGCGTAGCATAATACATGTTACTCTTCAACTTTTAGATATTATATAAATACATTTTTACCATATTGACAATAGATAAGAATGTCTCATGGTCCCAAGCCAAGAAGAGAAGTAAAATGAGATCACTCACATGTAAACCATCATAAACCAATACCAACTACTAGGTCAAAATCTTATGGCAAATGTTTTATTGCTATTGTAACTTTTACTACAAATATTTATACAATTCCACCCGCACAACCTGATCACTGGGAGTTGGGACCACGGACCACCCTATGTTGGTGGAGGTTGATGTATGCCCAACCTTGTGCAACTAGAATTAGCAACTAATCTTTTATATTTCTTGCTTGATCATTTGTATAATTTAATTTTAATTTCTCATTCTCATAGTTAACTTGTGCATTTCTCAATAAGTCCTATTAAGTTAGGCATTACCAAACCCATTATTTCTCCCCCGAAGTCAAATATTTTGCCTTATGTGGTTTCTAATTGATAATCACCTCGAGCTGTAAAAAAGCTGGTTTCTGCTCAACTCAGTTGAGTTATTAGCTGCCAACTCATGGCTTTTTGCATATTGGTAATATCTTGAAAACCCTATTGGCACTTTTTTTTCTATGAAAACCCATTAGAAAATAATGCAGTGATGCACTATTGAGTATTGGCTAGTGCCTTTGCATGGAGCTACTGCGCGTGCATGACTAGATAATCCTGACATGAGTTAAAAATTTTGAGCTATTTTAAGCAATAGGGATACAGTATGTCCCCACCTACGTTATTCTTTGTTCTTTTCAACCTCAATGCTCAACCAAGCTTTTAACATATTCTCAATAATCACCTGTGCAATATGAGCAAATAAAAATTTATTGATTGACAGGAAAAATTCAACTGCACAGGAGTGGGAGCTTTGTGCACTAGATACAACATGGAAAATTCAAACTATTCTGTAAACACAAACACAGCGACACAAAAGACAAAAAAAAAATGAAAAGAAAAAACTCAAAACCCCAAAACATAAAAGAAAACCCCACCGATAAGAGAAAAAGAAAAACAACCCAAATCTATGTGCAACTATTGTATGAAACTTCATGCCTAACAGCACATCCCTTATAACTGAAGACTGCACCGTGCCATCTTCAAGCGTGTTTCACCATGCAGAGGGTGCAAACTGCAATGTATTTTTGCACTGTATCACAGACTGACCATCTAAATAAGCCCATGGTTCCAATGGTCCTATTGGTTTAGTGCTAGCCCTTTTTGTCACACATACCTCTTTGTCTGTGGTGTCTGAGGCAGTACAAGTGCTTGGCGTTGTTGAGCACCTTATAAGTCAAACCCCAGTTTGCATACAGATGAAAAAGTATGAGCATGTCATACTAATTTATCACTTGCACATAGCCTAGCTCGGCCAGGATTAAGAAGTGATTCTGACATCTTCCACCCCTAACAAAAAAGGAAAAAGCCAAAATTTATTTTAGAAAGAATGTATCATAACCCATAATCAGTGAATCATCATAACTACATTTGGGTTGGTGAATGAAACCTGAGTCTAAATACAAAAAAAAAAACCATATAACAATAGACTTCATTCTAACTACTGCTTAATTCCTGTCAAGATCTTTGCCTTCCAAAAGTAAGAATTCAGAGCTAAGGTCAGGTGCTTTTAGACAACTTCCAAGATAATTACTGAAATAGTATCCAATAGCCTGTACCACTAAAACCATTCTTTTGTTCAGAATTTTGGATACAATTCCATCTTGTTAAAATTGCATTATATAGGAGTCGGACAGGTATCTAATGGGACCACCTCTCATGCAAAATTGCTTGCAACCACAACCATACTGTACTGAATACAAATATCACAATGCAGGAAAAACTTTTGCAAATTTTTTAGCAAAAAATAGGCCCAACACTACGTTGCTTCAGAATGTAATTTATAGCACAAAATTTCATTGTAAGAGCAAAACACACTACAGATTGACAAGTAAATAGCAGCATTGAACTCAAATGAGCACCATCAAGTGGTTGTCAAACATTCTCAAGGCTTCATAGTACCTCCTGTGCAAGTGATTGAGTATAAGCCCCTCCAGGATGGAAGGGTGATTAAGAGTGTAGATGATCCAGTGTTGGGAGTCTAGCCCTTCATTTTTTGTTTTTCACACTAGCACAATTAAGAAGGCATTGCCTTGAAGGAGGCCTATTAAACTCCAGTAAATTTCTCACTTCTCTAAATTTCTTGTAACTGGTAAGCCAACCACTTCAAAAGCACCTCAAGCATAAGCCCAAAGGATGCATACACAAAGCTCAAAGCTAACAATACTGCACATTGACACACACACTTCTCTGAGGGAAAAAAAAAGATAGTTGATTTCCACCTACCTGCTCTGCAGCTTTGCTCTTGAAAATCCCATATGATTTTGAGACCATCTTACATGACTCTGACATATGAGCCTCAAGATCAGTAGTTGTCAACACAATATCTGAATAGTTATTATACTCCCTCTGCTTCTGAGAACTAGATTGACTCTCATTTGATGATTGTACAAAATGCAGAAGCACGTGAGCCTGTTATACAAGGTTAACTAAATCTTAAACACAAAACATATGAGGAAAAAAAACTCATGGTTAGTGTAACCAGTACAAACAAAGATGAGTGAGAAATCTCACATGGAATGCTGCTTTTAGAATGTCATCTGACTTTGCCTGATCTTTGAGCAATGCATATACTTTACCTTTTGATGGATTATATGTCACAATATATCTCTCTTTCTGTCACCAATCAAGAGGACATAATGAATACATACAAGAGAGACAGAGCTAATTAAGCAAAAGAAACTACTTAATCCATGAGAGCAATTTCCTTGAAATTTGTTTCTTCCCAAAAAGGAAATTACCTCGAAGAGAGGCTCTATGGCAAGATATTCACCTGGGTCTTGGAAAGCATCATTAAATCTTGGCCCTGCCAAACAATTGCAAAAAAATTCAGATTGAACTCCCAGGAATAAGAGGACCAAAATCAAGTGGGAAATCTTGCAATATGGTTCCTCTCACATACCAAGAACAACAGGCCTATCTTTCAACCATGGAAAACTGAATATGTTTTCGTTCAAGTTCCCCTCCCGCAATGAGGGGACTCGTCCTGCAAATAGAAAGAAAGAATGATTAAGTCATTACACATTATTATATACACTTCTCATGCTTATATAGGGGACTAGTCTGCTTCATTTAGGATACCATGAAGAGACCATCAGATATAATTAAAAAGAAAAAAGGAGGAAAAATTCTGCCTCTAAAGTAGGTCACTTATGGTGAGTTAGGAACCTGTCTTAAGGAATGAATCAACTGCCACAGTGAATCTTGCTCGGTTCAATGTGTGCAACTCTACAGACTTAACCTGAAGGAAAACATAAGTGAAATTAGCCTTGACTAATTCAACTTACACAAACACAAGGGACGTGAAGAAGCTCTAAACATTGTATCCTTCTAACCAATCTAACCTCTTGGTAAGAACTGAAGACATATCCACACGAAAGTAAAGCAAACGTAGTAACCAAGGACGGATTTCTTCTTGAGATCATTATGCTCATCCCAGTTCCCAGCTTCACAAGACAAAATTTTTACTAGCAGAAATTAGTACAATGGAGGAGAAGAAATTAGTACATACTAGCAGCACACATATGATACAGGCCTACTTTTCCAGCTTACCATTGACAGTTTGACACTGTCACATTTAGTCATGAATGATATCATTTACATAAAAATGCTAACATATATGTCCATATCGTTTACTCCTCTTGTCCCCCAATATAAATTTTTTGAAATGGCATGACAACTAATGAAAAGGTAAAAATACAGTAATCTTCTTAATGTCCTAATAAAAAAATTCTAATAAAAAAATTTTTAATGGTAAATTACATGTGCTCCCATGGGTTTTGAACCAATGAACTCACCCTCTTCCCACACTTGTGAGAGGAGGAAGTACCATTTGAGCTTGGGCTCATTGGCAAAATGGCATTTACTTTATATTGAAGGTGACACAACTTCTGATAAGAACCTTGTTTGCCTTTTTTGGGGGGGGTGTTGTGGGGAGATGAGAATAATATAGGGAACTGAAGTTCCACTTTTGGAAAGTTTCATATATTGATCAACCCGAAAAATAATAGGTTAGCATCTATTGTGGGATGGAAGTATATGATTTTTATAATGCCAGAGGCATATGATCAATGCAAGCTTTGTTCATTCCGTATTTCCACACAACACGACACACACACAAAGTTTAGTTTAAGTTACAATTAGTATAATTCTAATCAGTATTCTGTGACTTGATAAATTCTCATTAGATGAGTATTATGACAAAACAACTGTTTCCATCAAGATGATCAAAGATTAAGACTACCTCATATATAAAATGTTCATAACTATGGTTCTTTATATTTTATTAGATACAAATTACATGGCTTGATGAATTGGATGATAGATAACATTTGATGGATACAAAATTTGGTGTCTGTGGGTGTTAAGCAAAAAGTGATGATGCAACTTGATGGTGGATGACGTAGGACAGAAGCTGCGATGGGCTTCGATACCAATTTGATGCAAGATTTTTAAGAAATTCAACACTAAATTAGGTTCTTTGTGAGCTGTTAGACTTAAAAGATTCTTGAATGGGTCAAGGTTACAAAAGGTTTGTGTGGGTCACAAAAAATTGAATCTTGAAGGAACTCAATGGCATTTTGTTGTTCAAAACTTTAAATTAGATGAAGAAAAATAGGAAAGATAAACCCTAGATAATCCATACCTTAAAGCTTAAGAAAAGCTGCTAGAATTTTATTTGATTATAGTCTGAATCTTTAAAGCTTACATAAAAGCCTTTATATAAACTATTCCTAATTATTGTAAAACAAAGACTAGGATTCCCAAACAAAGAAGAAAAATAACAGTTAAACTAAGTAGGAAAGACAAAGAGAACTCCAAAAGCTATATAACCTAGATCACAACAAAATAAAACTTGATTCAACTTAGACTAGCTAATCAAGATCAAAAGAGTTATAAGTATTTGAAGTGGGGCTGACAATAACATTCCCTATCAGTGGTATTGTCAAAATGACAATCCAGCTAAAAGTTATTAAATGGTATAACATAACTAAGAGTTACATCCAGTGTAATTTGAACCTAATCTATATAGACATATGCCAAGGTACTTATCAAAACAATCGATGCCAAGATAATAAACTGAAATTCAGACTCAATTTCCCCCTCTTGATATTCTCAAAAAAAATAAAAATAAAAATAAAATTTCCCCCTCTTGAACACATTAATTGAAAAACAAAATCTAAGCTCCTTTCTATTGAAAGGCAAAAAAAAGGTTATGGCCGCCAATGATTGAATGCTGTAACAGGAAAAGACCATGTAGGAGGAAAAACAATTTGTTAAGAGAGAATGAGAAGCCTATATTACAAGCTCAGACCTATTTCAGAGAGTACTTATGTTAGACGTAATGGTGTCAAAACAGTGTTTTGGGCCCACAAACCCATGTCACTATAAATTTCATTTGATAGACCCATCTCACACTCCTAGTTATATAGATATCATAATGCAAAACTAGAAAGAGGAGTTTAATAAGCATGCCAGATCTGCAACATTCCCAACACATTCTCCTTTAGCAGTTACATCCCCGATGTTTTCTCCTATGGCAAAGGCTTTGTAAATTGCTGTACGAGTTGATGTTGATGTTACAGCAGCCACACTCTGAAAGAAAATAGTAAAGAATATGAGAGCTCACAACTGACATGGCCATGATAGATTGTGTAATGAAAAAACCATCAAACCTTTACTACGTTAGCAGCACAAGCCAAAGGAAGAAAAAGGTGTGGCACGGTTGCAGTTGCCAACTCCACACCGAGACCCAACTCCATAAAGAGATCACTCGCAAATCGTAGCTGTAACACATAATTTTGGGGAGATGGAAGGTATTATAAGCTGGGAGATGTCAGGTTGAAAATTGGACTGCCAAATTGAACAAAACAGCTATTAATTATACCTGTTTTAAATCATAATCAAACTTCTTTCCTTGGCGGGCAAAAAGCATTTTCCCAACACGACCAGCACCATCCTATAAATAATGTAAATTTACCTTCATGAACACATTGCGAATTTTCCAATAAGACCACAATCAATCTCAACAAGGACTTGAAAGTAATTAAATAAAGCAAGACAGGGAACTAAATTGCAGTCAAAATGCAACCCTTTCTGGTACTACTTCCTAAAATATTCTAAATGCAATTGGCTGTCAGCATAAAGTGTAAATTACCAGTAGTCTCCAGCATAAAGAATTTTTATTCCTCAACGTAGATGAGTAATATTTTGGGAATAGTAACAGTGGAACACTCAAATGACAAGCTACTGTAACAAACAGAAGCCCATTGACAAATAATGTTCATTTTCTAATGATATAAATAAGAACATTATGATAGTATGACACAGAACCCAAGCAGGAAAAAAAAGAAGAGTAGAGAAGCCTATAGACATACAATGCAACAGACTTATATTTCAAACATGAACAGTACATAACATGGCTTATTATCCAACTGAAAACTATTTATAGCAGCAGTTCCTCATTTCTAGAACTTTAGACACATTATAATAAAACAGCCATATTCCATTAGAGTCTTTAATTTCCTTGAAAAATGCACCCTTGTGGAGTGGACTACTCAGCTCAACAAAGGCTTACTTCCAAATATTCAGGGTTGGCTACCAAGAAGCTTCAATGGCATTTATCTCTATCTAGAGCCAAACTCTCCAAATCACATAGCTCTCCTAACTGTGTCTACTCAATACTCATGTCCTCATTGACCTTGTTTCCCTCATTTACCTTCAATCATGGCACACCTATACACTTGTGCAAGAACAGGTCTTCATTGCATATGGGCAAACCAACCATCAGATACATGTCAATAGAACTAGTTAAATAGTTCACTGAAAGCATGAGATGTGATACTAAACGCCCTTGGTTAAAAAATAACAACAAAGCCTTAGTCCCAATTTTTTTGGGGTTAGCTATGAATCCTCAATAGATTAGTCAAGGTCGACGCCACATGTATTCTTTTCCTCCATTCTATTCTATCTGAAATCATACTCTCTGTCACTTTCTTAATTGACATGTCCTTTTATACCACTTCTATTAATGTTATTTGGTCTTCCCCTACCCTTTTTTTTTCTCGACTTGAATCAACTCACTCATTCTTATAGGTGCATTAGTCGTTCTCCTTTAAATATGACCAAAGCATCTTAAGCGGCTCTCCCTCATCTTTTCATCAATAGGGGTCACCCCTATCTATAAGTAGATTTTTTCATTTGAAATCCTATATTTCCGTGTATTTTCACTTATCCATCTTAACATTCTCATCATTTTATTAATGTTGATTCTTATTAGCCCAACATGTAGTACCATAAAGCATAGAGGGTCTTATAGGCTTATAGCAATCTTATAAAATTTTCCCTTTAACTTGAAATGTACTCTGATCACACAATACCACAATACTCTTGATACGCTTTTCCATCGACCCCACTCTTACCCTATGATTCACATTTTCTTTAATCTCTCCATCTTTAAGAATTATTAATCCAAGATATTGGAAACTCTCTCTTTAGTATCTGTTGACCATCAAGTCTTACCCTCTTTAGGAACCCTTTCATATACTTTCTCCAGGTCAATAAAGACCATATGAAGATCTTTTCAGGCCTCTTTATATTTTTCAATTAGATGTCTATGTCAGAAAATAGCTTTCATGGTAGATTGTCCAATCATAAGCCTTGTGTATTCATTGTGTAGATGGTGTTTTCTATATGCTTTTGGTGAGATTTTGATGTATATGAGGTGAACTTGTTTTGTTTGAGTTGTGATTTTTGCTCAGTATGTGCTGTAGTGGTAGGTGTGACCTCCAGTGTATTTGAGTTGTTTCATTTCTGTAAGAGTTGTGTTTACAACTCAGTAGGTTTGTAACTGTGTCTTGATTAATGAAATTTCTCATTCACTAAAAAAAAGCATAAATAAAGATCCTCCAACGCATCGAATTCAGTTGTACTTCAAAGAATGAAACTCTTGGTAAATAGTGCATATATCAGATGTCATGTCATACATCCAATGGTAACATGCCATTTAAGATAGTTTGAGCCACTTATTTGCATGTGAACTTCAATATGGGTCATGCATACTATCTTGCAAAACTAGTACACAGGAAAACTTGTAGTTTTATTCATTATGAAAAATGGATACTATCTTGTGAAATGTAACATTGTGTTCACCTTGAGAATCCAGTTAATAGCAACAGCGCCAGGAGTTGCTTGGTTTCTAGAGACTCCAACTGAACTCAAAAGTGTTTGCGTCGCGAAAACACCCATTGCTCCACCGAAGAAATGCTACAATGAATAATGATAATCATTAGTACAGCATTTAAGAGCACCAAAATTCTTGAATCCCCACTGGCTGGTATTAAAACATGAAGTGCTGCATGTTCCAGTTCTTTTTATTTAATATCTAGTTCACCATTCCCGTATGAGTCCACCATCATTCCAATGTTTCATTGAAAAATTACCTTCAAAGCTCTCCACTTCATAAACGGAACATACGAAGGAGAGACACTATCAGGGAAACCTTCTGGAACCACATAGGATCTTAAAAATGACATCAAATCCTGCACCAAAAGCAAAGAAATAAAATTCAACAGATGCGCCACATCACAAAGTCTCCATTCTAGTGCGTTTAATAATTATAGCACACCAAACATCCATTCTTTCCATCAAATTTTCTTCATTAAATAGGTTCACGATTTGACTTTGATCATTATGGACCAGTATCAAGATCTAATCCTCGACATGGAAATCTAATTTTAACTAACAATGAAAACCGCTGCTTTAGTGAGATTATATGAGCAATGAACATCATAAGTGGATATCTAGCAACATTTTCAAGTTTTATTATTTTTTGATAGGTAAGAATTCAATTTTATTGATAAAGAAAGAAAAACTTGTGCTCACGATGATGAACACAAATGGACCAAGCAAAAAGAGTACAAACAAATAAAGATTTTAATCGATCCAAAGTGCATTCAATATCCTCACGAACAGTGATTCCACTCCTTCCAAACACTCCACATCAAACAACCCAGCACCAAGTTCCACACATCCAAGCCATGCTTCCCAAAACGATTCTTAATTTCTTATAAAACCAATCCTAGAGTCAATAAGTTTTTTTATTTATTTATTTAAATATATATACTTTTACAGATATAATAAGACGAACCAATGGCATCCATTTTATGATGATTGCTTCTATCCATCAGGTCAAAACACCAATACCAATAAATAGGCTTGCGTCAATGAGTTTGATCATTATGGATGGATAATCAAAATCACTTTCTATACATGCAAAACTAATTTTAACTAACAATGAAAACTACTCCATTATATAAGCATGGACATCATAGTGGGATATTTAGTAACCATTCTTAATTCATAACTACAATTCATGAAGTCAGTACGCTATATATACATAGGGGTTGGGTTCAAACTACGTCTGGTTTAACTTTAAGCAATGTTACACCACCTTTTATTTATTAATTGAATGTAAATTTTGACAAATCTACCGTTGGATTACATTAGCTCCGTATATTCTCTATTCTTGCAAAATTTCAAGATAATCAAATATGAATAGTCATTTCTTCAATCAATTGTTTAAATTCAAGTTTTTAAAGTTTATGCATCCAATGGTAAATAATATTTGATCGGCATAATATAGAAGTGAACCTCATGAGGAGGTTGAGGAGTGTTCAGAGTGAGGGCGCGAATGGAGGCTTTGTTGAAGGTTCCAGAGAGTGCGTCTTTTTCTGCCACGTAGTTCCATCTGCGGCCGTCGATTTCCTCGGAGCAAATCAGCCTCAAGCTCGAATTCACATACTCTTCCTCCACCAGACCTAGACTCGACCTCCGATTCTCCGCCGAGTCAACTAAAGAAAGCGGCGGTGGTGGCTCTGGCTCTGTTGAATTTGAATTAGAAGAAGCGAGATTCGCGCTTATACGCAGCGTTTCGCGGACGAGGAGAGTCTGCGCCGTTGAGTTCGTTTGGGATTGCTTCAGTTTGATCGGAGGAGGAGTAGTCGCCATTGTAAAATGAGTCTGTGTCAATGTGTGTATGTGTTTTTGGTTTATTGGTAGTTTACACGGTTTGATTTGAAGGAAATGAGAGAAACAGAAAGAGGCATTGGTTGTAACGGTTTGATTTGTGTTCCGTTACTAGTCACTACACACTTTCACTTCACTGGGGCCAGCCTTCTTTTCTATTTATGTACTGTATTTATTTACAGTTTTTCCAGCTCATGAACAACTATTTAAAGTTTTACTTTTTTATTAAGTTATAAACTTATAATCATATTTTTGCTCAGCCTATATTTTCAAGTTAATAGCATTTACATCTGTGTTTTTAAAAACTATATATACTTTACAATAAAATAAAATAAAATAAAAAACTATTTTTATCTATTTTAACAACTCGTTTTACAACTCACACAAAATCTCAATTTTTATTTTAATATATAACTCATTAAAATAATACTAGCCTCTGAGCACGCGTGTCAGAGGCTCTTCTATTTTTTAGGTAATGATTAATTTAGAGCATTTATTATAATTTGGGATCACTACATTTTCTAATCACAAAAAAATTAGGGGTATGATGAAAAATTATTTCACCACACATAATACTCATCACACTCCTAGGTTTTTTTTTGTAATTAGGAAATGTAGTGATCTCAAATTATAATAATTGCTCTAAATTAACTCTTACCCAAAAAATAGAAGAGCTTCTTAGCATGCGCGTGAGCGCCTGCTCAGAGGCTAGTTTATATAAAGATAATTGAAGTATTTGAATTCTAAAGGTTAATAATTTACGTTCATCATTATTAATTTGGAATTGTTACATTTTCCAATTACAAAAATACCTAGGTGTGATGAGATTTATACCAAAAAAAAAAAAAAAATTATTTTACCCACAAACACATAATTCTCATTATACTCTAGGTATTTTTATGATTGAAAAATGTAGAAATTCCAAATTATGATGAATGTAAGTCACTAACTTTTAGGAAAAAAAATAGAAGAGCCTATGAGCACGCGTGTGACCGTGTGCTCAGAGGCTAGTATATGTGTAAATTATTTAGTCAATATGCATCTAAACCAATCGTATGTATTAGAAGTGTTTCTAATCTTTGATGAGGTGTAATTTTGTCTTTATCATTCAATATAGTGTTTACTGTATATACACAAAAAATAAATAAATAAATAAAAAATGAGTAGGAGACATAAGAGGGAACAATAAGGATCCATTGTCCTTCCTTCTCCAAAAACATATCCACATGCACTCTAAGTTTCCTAATGAAAAACCAAAATTGAAAGGTTAATTTAATTAATTAGAAACATAATTATGTTCTACACAGATTTGCTTGAGACACATTAGGAAACTGCAAACAAACTTACTACTACAAAGTGAGTCGATTAACCCCAATTGAAATATTATAGGGATCAACTAAATGGCTTTCTGAATGTAACTCTAAAAATATAAGTGAACCCCAATCAAATGCAACCCAATCTTCTCTGTTGTAGGAGATCGCACTGGTAGGATTCTTCCAATTGTAAATTTGATCCCTGAAATATATAAAATTAAAGAGAAGAATATATAACATTCTTAAATAAGGAAACTTTTTAGCAACTGTAACAAAGCTCATATAGGGCACACTCTAAGTACATCACCCAATTTAATAAACTTTTCTTACATTATACTAAAGTGGTCAAATACTTCAGATCCTCTTGTCAAAACTGTTAATACAATCATATTACAAAAGATGTTGGTTTTATATAGAGATGTAAGGGGCGGATCAATGTTAATCTTTTAAACAATAACAATGCAGACTCCAAACTCAAATCAACCTTTGATTGAAGATAAAGTCTCTCCTTATCAAAGACTGATCTCTAACTCAAGATACAACTCAATTTTATATTTAAGACAAAGATAATTCCACTTGATGTATTTCAAATATTTAATTTCTAATTCTCTATGGTAAATAGTTTTTTTTTTTTTATCAACACATATCTACACCTATATATTAGATACAGAATGGAGATCTCCAAAAAAAAAAAAAAAATACAAAGAGATCTCAATTACCTGAACGTAGAGCAGATATTAAATATTCTATTGACATCAGTTCCAATGATCTCTCAATTACTTATGGATGTAATTCACAAATCCATCGATGTGCCTATGGAGTCCACTTTTAAAAAAAAAAAGGAAAAAAAAAACAATTGCAATCTCTCTAATTGTCAAATTAATGCGAAAAATAAAAAAATTTAACGCCAAAAACATATACAATGATGGTAAAAAAAATTTCTTAAAAAGAAAAAAATACAAAGAAGAAAAAAAAAGTGAGGAAGGAGAAGGAAATAGTAATTGAATTAAATAAAAAAAGACGAAAACCTTGACATGCCGCTTCAAGTTGGAAAATTGATAGGAACGGATGGAAATTAAACTTGGAGTTGGGCAACTAATAAGGGAGTATTGGGATGTAAGTTGGTAATTAATGGATAGGAATAGATGGGAACTTGAGTTGGGCAACTGATAAGGGAGTATTGGGATGTAAATTGTGGTAACTATTTTTATTTGAATTCAAATTAAAACGTGGGTGTGTGGATAACATTGAAACTACCGGTAACTATACATGCAAGGAGAAACTAATTGGAAATGTGAATGTATTATAAATTTAGCTAAAATTTAGGAGTTTTTAAATTAATAATTTTTCATGTCTATTCTATGATTTAAGCCTTAGAAACGGATGAATTTGAGGGTATTTTGAGCATAAAAATTGAGGAATCCAAACAGGAGAAACCCCTTAAATAGTAATATAGATAAATTATCTCATCAAATAACATAAACAACTTATTTCTCTCTTCCTATTACCAAAATAAATAAATAAATAAAAATTAAAAAAAAACTTATTTCTCTCTCTTCTCTCCCATCTCAATCTCTCTTCCACCATCAAACCCACACAGCCAACAACCACCACCAAATCCAACAATCCCACCACCACCAACAACCACCTACTAAAACTCAGCCAAACCACCAAAACTCAGCCATCACCACTACCACTAAACAACACCAAATCGAAAAAACAAAAAACCACCACCACTACCAAAACTAAAAAACAAGAATCAACCACCACCACTGAAAACACCGAACCACAACCAACAACGACCATAAAAGCTCGACGCCGATCTACAGCCACCCAAACTGCCACCCATAATCTTGAGTGAGAGAGTGAGAGGAAGTGAGAAGAGTGAGAGTAAGAGTAAGAGAGAAGAGAGACTGAGAGAGAGAGGAAGAGAGAAGAGAGAGAGTTTGAGAGTGAGAATGACTAAGCTGAGAGATAAGTTAGAGAAAAGAGAGAAAAAGTGAATAAAATATGAAATTTTAAGTTTATAATCCATATACAATAATTTGTAAATATAAGTAGTTACCGTTCATAGTTGCTAAAAAATGTTAACAATACCCAACCAGGTAAAACTCAATTTGAGCGTGTGTGGTTGTAAAATAGCAATTTGAGAGGGGGGGGGGGGATTTACCACCACCAATGCTAATGTTCTAATATACCTATAAAAATAAGCTGTCTCAAACGAGCACTAAATAATAGTAGAAAGCCGATATTGTTATGTGTGCATTTATCATCAGTTTATTTAGTTCTTTGTTGAATTTTTTTGCTAAAAGTATGCTAAGTATATTTGTATTTTGAGAGA
The DNA here is from genome assembly GCA_030021035.2 of Notholithocarpus densiflorus. NCBI lineage: Eukaryota > Viridiplantae > Streptophyta > Magnoliopsida > Fagales > Fagaceae > Notholithocarpus > Notholithocarpus densiflorus. The sequence goes on along the minus strand of JARYZH020000009.1, from coordinate 4,326,881 downwards.
AGAGAGAAGAGAGAGAGAGAGAAAAAAAAAGTAAGATTTTGAAAAGTTGAACAAAAAAACTGATGTCAAGCACACACACACAAAAAGTGTCTAAGAGGCTGTTTGGCACTATTGTTTAAACAACAGTTTTCAGTATTAAAACAACAATAACACTTCTGAAACACATATTTTTATAACACTCAAATACGTATTTCCACAACACTGAAAATTGAACAACAATACTTAAACACTGCTACCAAACAGCCCTAACTATCCAAGAAACAACAATAACCATTAACAAGTCCCGATTCAACTATATCACAGATCTCTTAGAGAGTATACTTCTATACGGTACGATATTCTAACACCGGTCAAAGAGGTGTATGAACAACATCAATTTCATGTAATATTATCATGACCTAGAAAAACGTTAGACACGTTTACGCTATATTCAAAGAGAGCTAGCGAGTCACGATTGTGCTTCCACTAATTGCCACACACTTCCTCAGCTCTTTCACTTAAATGTCTGATGACTTTGTCAGGGCCAATGTTGCACTACAATACCCCAAAGTTCCCAAAGGCACGAATTGGCTCTCATATATCGTATATGTTACGCATTATTTGTTTCAATGTTAATATTTTTTAGAAAATGACTAATTTTTTAAAAAGTATATTTTGGAACACTATCATATATATATATATATATATATTTTTTTTTTTTTTTTTTTTTTTTTGATAGCGACATTGAAAATGAGTTGGAAAACATTTTTCAGTGTTTGGTATATACAAAAAATTATTAACATTTTTTTGTATAATTAAAAACATGTAAATTACATAAATCAACTAATGTAATCAATTTAAATTGAAAAACAAAGTATGAATTCAATTAGGATATTAAAACTTTATTGGGTTTGTCTCAAATTTCTAGTATTAAACAGTTGTTTGACATATCAAAAGTTATATTAGACTTATTACGAGTTTCAAGGTTAAATCATAAGAATTTTCTTCTGCTAGTACAAAATCTAATGTAAACTGTTGGCATGAATATTTAGATAACATCTTCGTATGGTTCAAAAGAAAATATTTAGATCTTTCAAAACAAAAACACACAATTAGATAGGGTATTTTATTAATAATGAAGGATAGATAAGCATCTAGGCATCTAGCATAAGATATTTATTTCTGCCTTTCTGGAGAGAGAGAGAGAGAGAGAGATTTCTATCTCTGTGGCTTGAATTTTTTTTTTTTTTTTTTTTAACTTTACATTTCGGTTAGCTTTGTTACTAACTTTGGCTTGGTTTTGTGATTTGGCTCCGAAGTGTTGTGTATTTTACTTTGTTAAGGATTTTGATCATTTTCAATTTACACCTTAACTTTGTGAAAGATAAACATACAAGTATACAACTAACTCACTGTAAAACTGTTAAGCCATAGCTTTTGTAAATTGAGAGAGAGCTATTTTAATTGGGTTTTATGAGAGCCTTTGTATCATTGTTGTAATTCCCTACTTTAATTCCATTAGTGGATGTAATTGCACAGCAGTGAAAGGGGACAATAAGATGCTCCAAACGTGAATCAATTTTTGTTTTGTTTTTTTTTTTTTTTTTTTTGTTTTAATGATAATTTGATAGTTATAATGGAAAATGAGGATTTGAACCTTGATGTTTTTGTTAGAAATACTAAGAAGTATCGGTTTAAATACAATGCTCTCTCCGCTAATTGTGTATCACTTGAAGCCAGAGCTAAGAACTCCTTTAATGAATAAAAGTATGTACCAAGTATGAGGAAAGAAAAGAATTGACTATGAAAGAAAATTAAAAGTAACATTCGTGATCAGTTTTCAGTCTCTTTAGAAATTGTTTCCAACGCAACATAAGCAATTAATTTGTCTGTGGATTTTAAAGCTAAAGATCATATCCATGATTATTTCCTCACCACAAAATAATAAACTGTAAAACAGATCAAATTATTTAGCATTAATATCACATTATATTATATATTACTTCACAAAACTTGTCTAACTTCACTTTACCAAAAGGCTTATGAAGGCACACTTAATGTACATCACTTTTATGTCTTCTACTTCTGACTATCATGTCAAAGAAACAAGCAACAGTTTAAGTTCCTATCTTTGCCTTTATGATCCATATAAAAACAAAAAAACCAAAAGAAAGATAAACTATTTTATGTAGGTAAGGACTTCACTTCCAACAGCAAAATTGTGAGCCTAAACCTACTCATGATTTTTGTTTAACTCAATGCCAAGGCTCATGGTTATTGATGGGTGGTTTACGGCGACCCATTCCCTGATAATCCTTGTGCATCAGGTTCACAATCTCTTTGGTTGCCTGAAGAAGCCATCGAGCTTCATGATCTCTCTGAGAAGTATGGTTCGTTTCTAGAGAGGCTGGCTTATTGTCAGACCTTGAGGAACTCTCCAAGCTGGCTTTGGTTGGAGCTGCCTTGGAATCTTGAGAGTTTTGAGGTTGAGCCGGCTTACTCCTAGGAATTCTGAAGCTTGCAGACTTCGATGACTTTGGCTCCAACTTGTTCAAATTGCTCTGGTGGGAAAATGAACTAAATTAGTGTCAAGTTGGAATACTTAAAACTGACATTTGAAGAGTTTGGCTTGCGGTTAATGCATGTGACGTCGACATGACATATGTCTTAAAATTATTATATATCATTATCGTGTCCTGTTTAATGTACTAGAATATTGGACTGAATCTTTATAACAATGTTGTCCAACTTCTATAAATTGTTGATATTTTCAAGGAATTGACTATAACATAAAAGTTGTTCCTTAAAAATATCTCAAGATGCATCAAATTAAGCATATATATGTTACGTAATTTCTGCACATTTTCATTTTACATAATTTTTTTTGAAAAAAGGGAATCTAAAATTGCATATTAATTTGAGTACATGTTTTTGTGAAGGGAGAGAGAGAGACCTGAGCATTCACTTTATATTGAGAGCAGTCAAGAGGCTTCTTTGAGGCGTCACTGTCCTTTCCTGCAGTCACAGAACAAATATTCATAACGAACCATGAAATTTAGCTTCTTTGCCCACAACTCAGACATCGCAAAATTTAGTTTCAATATTGTTAGAGCAATATAATTTCCTTTGTAAGATTGTGGAATATTAAATTATTGTAATTCACATAAACTGGAACACCTTAATATATACAAGCATCAAAATAACATTCCTTCCAACAACAAAATTTTTCGATTATGTACATACAAGTATGGTATCCACAGATATGTTCACCATGACATCTATCAAGGCTAAAGGCAAAGAAAGGAAACTTAAAAGGGTTTTCAACGCTAGCTATTCAATTATGTGTTGGAGAGTGGTGTTTAGGCCCTTGATAATCAGCATTGAAAGCTACAAAACTAGCCACTCTGTACTTCTTAGGAGTTTTATTACTATCTCCCAGTTTACATTTTACTTTAAAATCCCCCTTCACTTCAAGGTCAGAGTTTCCATCGAAATGGGTTGCACCTGAAATCTCTGAAGTAGTGACATCTTGCTCCTTAATCTCTTTGCTCATCAGCACTTTGTGGACTGCCATTTTCCTTCCTCCAAGCCCTATTTTCCTCAAACCAGCAGTGTTAACACCATCCAGAAGTCCCTGTAATTCAAACTCTTATATGCTTTAGTTAATCAATTTTTACTAAGGAGAATACATATATATTATGCTAGCTATAACAAGCCTAAAATAACAAACCTATACCTTTTGAACCTCAACATATTTTCTTGTAGCCTTAAGCCCTTCTTCACCTACAAAGTGAGGTTAAAAGTTAAAACAAAATCATCTCAAAACTTTGGTATATATTTTGACAATTTTCAACAAAACTAGTGGAGAAGAAAGCACTCCTGACTTTACCTGGATGAGAGTATGCAGAAGAGTTCCTAAGGGCATGCATGACAAAGAAAAGCCCTAGTAAAAAACTCGTAAACCTTGTGTGCACCATATTTGTGTGTTTCTTCTTTTTTTCTTAGTTGTGAATGTATGTTGTTCAACAACAGAAAGAGAGGAAACTTAGAAAACATAAGTGTAGGTTTTATAGAGATTTCAAAGCCAAGCAAAGCTAGCTAGGGTTCCTACACCTGGTCACATAAAATATTAGTACATAGCTCCTGGGTATGCGCAAAGCCTGGGGAAGCTCAATGTAAACAAATAATTAAATTAATGGATACACTTAATTAACAGAAAAGAAAGACAAAAACAGTGGTCTAACTTCAGAGGTTTGAAAGTGGTTTTTAGTAGTATAAGAAAAATGGTATGTACAGTACAATGTTTTTTCAAGTATTGGTGTCATATCCAAGATTGTTACATCTACTTTTTCTAATCTAAGATTAATAGTTGAAATGAAATCAATTGTATTAGCTAGCCAAATGGTTTTTCAGGGTGTCTGTGGAATTGGTTAAATAAATGGTAATATGGCTTTTGGATGGAAGGAATGGGTGAAATTGCTTTGCACTTTTCTTCTGCCATGCATGCAACGTGGATGATAATATGGTGGACCAAATCTTTTAAAGGGTATTCAGTTTATAATATATGTATTGGAGCTTTCTGAAATAGGAAAAAAAAAATTAATTAGGTGCAGAGCCACGAATTAATTAAGAATGCAGCATGGTGAAGACGTGAGAGGTCTTACTCATTTTTCTAATCAACTACGAACTTCAAATTGCAGGCTTGGTGGCTTACTCTAATTGGCACTTTCATGTTCAAGAGAGAGTAATTTTAATAAAAGTTTATAAGAAATCTCACTTAGGTTATGGCATAAAATGTTCACATTCTATTATTGTTTGATGAGAAAATCAATGACAACTTATAAGATTGTGAAAAATGTTATGTCTATAGCAATATTGTTTTTTTTCCCCCTCTTTTAAACTGTTTTCTTTCCTCAAAAATCAAATGTGTTCATTTGTCTCATACTTTTTCTCAAGCCAAGTTTTTTATTTATACAAATGGTTTTAGAATAACTTTGTTTTTGACTAATTTTGATTGAGACTAAATTGGTAAGACCAACTCGAACTGCTAATAGTTGAGTCACTATGTTGGTATTACTGTCTAGTCTTCAAAGAGTTATAAAACGCGCTTTCAAGCTCAACTAACTTCTTTTATGGTCCGTTTGGATTGAGGGGAAGTAGAGTAGAGTAAAGTAGAGTAGATTTAGCACAAAATTAACTTATTTTTAGCAAACTCTACTTTACTCTCCCTTCATCCAAACAGGCCATTAAAGTAATTACACTACTGCAACACACCTTGTTAATTAATAGAGTCAATTTTATCTCAAAAAAAAAAAAAAAAAAAAAAATTTAATAGAGTCAATCCTGGCAAAGATCTAAGTCAGAGATTCGGTCCACAGTGTGAATATATATTAGGCATGAGTAAAAGAATGTGATAGCTCTGGCGGATTATTCTCCCATTGGATACCCTATTTCTGTGGAACACTGTCGAAAAACAAACGAATGGATTGCTGATATGGTCTACTGAGGGATCTTTTTTATATGTATAAAATCAAATTTTAATCTATAGGTTATAGTCTATGCTAATTAATTACTTTTTATTATCAAGCCAAAATATTAATTAATTTTTTGTATAAATGGAATTTAAACTCTAAATATTTTATTTGACCACAAAAGTTTTTACTAATTGAACTAACTGTAAAATATACATATATATATATATACCTCCTTTGGTTTGATACAATTTTACAGATGCGGCCTCCTGAGTTTTCAATTTTTTCTAACTCTACATTTTCATTTTATAGTAGCATATTTTATTAATAATTATTATAAGTAATTACTTATATTCACTCTCATTCGAATGATTAATGAAAAGCTAGGTTTGTGGTTAAACAAAGAGGGAGATGGGGTCACTTGCATCCCATATAGAAATGATTAATAGAACAACATAACAAAGAGGATTAGGAAATTTGAAAGTAGTGGAATCCGAGTATTCATCCCAATATGAATCCGGATTTCTCTGTTTTTTTTCCCAAGAAAGTAAATTCAGATGTTCAACACCCAAATTTATTGAACATCCATCTTCACATTGGGATGAGAAAAGAAATTAATTAATTCTAATCCAGATATTCAACAACCAAATTCCACATGACTCCACTTTTACAAGAATGTGTAGAATCCAGATTTTGGAGAGCTGAATTCCATCTCACATTTATAATTTGTTCTCTTCAAATCAAAAAATCTTAATTATTTTTTTCTATGAACAATTAATTATATCGTTTATGAAAATTAGTTCTGTCCAGTAAAAAAAACCACATGATGTTAGGAGGGGCAATGCTATATTTGATAATAAAAAATTCCTAAGATATGCGGATTAGAAATTTAGAAAGCTTGAATATCACCTCAAATTCCTAGCCTTATGTATGAGGAGAGAAGAGTGTTAAGAACAGGGTAGTTTCATGGAAATTTCCTGAAAATTCTCAAGACTGCTCATGTTATATATTATGGCAGCGATGCCTTTGTTCTGATTTTGTCATAGGAACATAAAGCATAAAGGTATGTTATTCTCTGGTAATAATTCCGTTTTCAAAGCCAAGTAAAAGCCAAAAGGCCACAGTATAGATTTGTTGATATATTTTATAAAGGGATCACTTCTACACTTCCAAGTATAAAATAAATTTATTAGCAATGTCACACTGCTTTCATTGTAGTTTTCTTCATCAAATTAAATAAATTTATTAAAAAAGTCCTCCATCCTTGTGTGGTGTCTGTGTGTGTGTGTGTTGTTTATTAGAGGTGAAGTGATTTTGTGAAGATGTAGGTAAACTTCGTTTTTGTTTATTGACAAGAGTCTAATATATACATAGTCCTGATTATTCTACAAAATTTGCATTTAATACCCTCCAATAACTATTATTCAATAATTATTAGTGTACTTTATTTTATATTTTTTATAAGTTAGTGAGTCACCTTAAGGGCAGAGGTTGGTGACCGGCCCCAAGACAAAATGGCTTTAAGTAATGCTCAAAAGGCTGTAATTTCCGTAGTCGTTGAAAATAAGAACAATATAAGTTATAACTAAAAAGATCCTTTCACAAGCAACAAATTAAGCTAGAATATTCTTCTATTGATATGGTTAGACATTTATTTTTAAAGAAAAAAGTTAATGAATGTTGTAAGACTAAGAGCATTGGTTTAGAAACTATTTTTAGAAATATTTTAAAAAAAATAATAAAGTAATTAATTTTTTTAACGGCTTTTTATATTTCCAATAAAAATAATATCAAAACCTTTCTAAAATAATTTATTAACAATTGCCTAAGAACACCCGTTAACATGACCATTTTATATATATATATATATAGAAGACTTTACCAATTGAAGTAACTAAAACCTACAATATTGTAGGTTAGACTTTGATAGTACGAGGCGAAGAATTGAAGGGCATAATTATAATTGGGTAAGAAAGGCATGAGCATCAAATTAAGAGCCTTTGGACCATTAGCTCCTCGGCAAGTGATTATGCATAGATTTACTAAATCATATCACCTTGTAAACAATGAATGAACATATATATATTATTAAACTAAAGTTGAGTGTTAGAGATAGTTTTTAGAACACGAGGGCGTGACATCCAACTTGAGATGCTTGTGGTTGCACCTTGATAAAGTAACTAAGTCGGTTCGACAGGTCATGAGGTGAAAAAAGGAGCTAAAATTAACCGACAACTTTAGCTCAGGTTCATAGTTGTCTTGGTCTAATTTACTACATGAAAGCACACTCATTTTCTTGGAAAGTTCATCTTTGTTACTCTTTGTAAAATATGCTCTAATCACAAAATCTTTAAAAGCCTTTCTCTGTGTCTGTCTTTTGAAGTACTTTCGGCTATAGTGAAAATTTTATTTTTCTTTTTTTGGCTCAAATGCCATATCAAACTACTTAACATAGAATTCATGTAACGTACGATATCTCCTATTGGGCAATACAGGCAGATAAATAGACTTGTGTAGTTTCTAAAACCATCTCCATAAAAAAAAAAAAAAAAAAGTTAACAAAAGTTCTCCCCATATATATATATATATATATATATATATGAGAGAGAATAGTATTTATTATACACATCTTAATATGCACACACAACTAAAAAAGCAATTGAAATCATGATTTGAAGTAACAATTTCAATTCATGATTTCAGTTGCTTTTTTAGGTAAGTAATGTTTGAAGGAGATTTAGACACTGTCATACGAAGTCTCAACTCGAAATCACCATGCATGGCTCCCTTTGGACACATCATTGAGGACTCACGCTCCATAGCTTCCTCTCTTAGATACCATTCCTTGAGTCATGTGAAGCGAAGTGGTAATTGTGTAGCTGATAAACTGGCCAAATTGGCAAAGTACTGTTATGGCACTCAGATATGGATGGAAGACATCCACAGAGAGGCCCACAACCTTGTATTTTTTGAGAAAAGTTTGGTTATTTGAATAAACTCATAGTATTCTTTCTCAAAAAAAAAGAAAAAAAGAAAAGAAAAAGAAAGAAGAAGTAACAATTTCAAAGTTGGAAGTTACTATTTTAGACTTTTAGTTGTGTGTAAAAAAAAATGTATGCATAAAGCATACATTTTAGTTGCTTTTTTAGTTGTGTAAAAATGTATGCATAAAGCATTAGCATTAGGGGTGTAAACCCCCCTCTCCCTTCTATGTTGCTGTTTTACCAACCAACACTCCAAAAATCAAGTTTATCCGAGTATGTATTGCTATTTTTTTGTAGCAACCATGAATAGTGAGTTCTCAAATATACAACATACTATTCATGGGTTGTAAACATAAAAATATATATTATTGGAGAGAGAGAGACAAAGAGGAAGAGAGGAAAGAGAGATAGAAGAGAGGAGAGAGAAACAAAAATTTTATATTATTTGATTGTGTAATTTATATTATTTTATTGGGTTGTATATAAAAATAAAAATTGAGATATTGAATGTATTGATAAATGAGTTGATAAAATAGATAAAGTAATGTTTAAGAACGTAAAATAGGTCTTCTTTCTTTTTTCTCTTTTTTTTTACATCTTGAAATGTGAATGCTCAACAAAATATAAATATTGGAAAGTCAGGAGCTGCAAAAGTAAACAAGTAACTCATTACAATTCATCCAAAAAGAAAGATTAACAAATCCTTGTTTTTCTTTGGTGGTTAATTTCCAACGCATCTTCCCCCATACAACTATACAAGAATAGGAAGGTAACAAGGATAATAAGGCAAGGGCACCCCAAAAGAGGAATTTACACGTGGATACAGAAAGCATGGCCCCCATATACCGAGGCATTGTCTTTTGATTCTTTAAAATCCTGGTAGTAATCATATAATTAGTTGTATTAATCTTTCCACCAAGCACATAATCATCGGGTGCCCTTATAATTGAGAAGGAAACAAACTCATAAACATTTGTACCCCATGTACGGAGGTGAAGCTTTTTAGGTGCAGAAAGTTGAATAGTACTTTTGTTACTATTGAAAGGGGCAGTGGTGAGACTTTTTGTTTTTCTTTTTTTTGAGAAATGCAGTGGTGAGACTTTGATTGTTCAATTTTCAAAGGAGAGAAAATCTGTTTGGCTTTTAAGGACATGTTCACATGAAATGTTGACAGATGTATGCCACCAAAATTTTTGACATGATAAATTGATAAAATAATTAAAAGCATGCTTGCTATACAAAATATATGATGTTGTCAAGAAGTGCCCATTTGAGAACCCAAGGAAAAGATTCCTTATGGATAGCCTAATTCTGAAATCGTATGGCAGCAATGCCCTCAAGAATATTTACCAAAAAATTAAATGCCCTCAAGAAGGAAATATATTCCTGATTTAGTACAAACCTTATTCCTTGTTAAAATCATCTACTTTTCATAATTTCAATACTTATATTACTTTTTTCAATATATATATATATATGAAAATGTTAATAGAAGCCCCAAGAGCATTGGTTTAAGAACTATTATAAGAAATTTTTTATGAGAAAAGAAAAAAACAATTAATTGTTTTGACGATTTTTTATATTCCCCACAAAAGTGGTGTCAAAACTTTCCTAAAATAACTTATCAACAATTACCCTAAGAGCACCCGTTAATATGACTTATAAAATAAAGTTGGGGGATGGGAGAGGATAAAAAGGAAGAAATTACACTGACCTCTCTAAAGTTTTCTGTTATTACACTCACTTTCTTTCTATTTTGAAATAAGATACATGTCTCCTCTAAATTACAAACTATTTACACTAACCATCATAGATGACTAAAAAAAAGTTCTGAATTTTCTATTTTACTATTCACTTAAACTATTATCTACACCCTCTCTAATAGGAAATTCGGTATTTATCAAAGTCTTTTGTGATTTTTTTTTAAAGCATTTTTTTCAATTATCTAGAGGAGATCAGTGTAAATGGTTTATAATTTAAGAGGGTGAATGTAATAACTAAAAACCTCAGAAGAGATTAGTGTAATTTACCTAAATAAAAACTAAGTAAATTAGTATGTTTTTAGTGAACATAATGAAGTTTAGCCAAATAATTTCCAAAATGGATATTCAATTCAAGGCATTACCTACTAAACATATTCCATTCGAGTCTTCAATATATTGAGATTTTGAAAACACTTAGTAAGATATAATGCCAATAGAAACATAGGTGTCGATTACCATCAAATTTGAGTTTCGGCGCATCTTACCAGCTTGAAACGCAGTTTAAATGTTTATAAGGATAAAAACAAAGTTCCAAAACTCCTGAGGGATGGAAATGAGGGAAAGTCCAACCCTTTACTCCATTCCCCTCCATAAAAGAAAGCACCATTGCCAAATTAAAGGATTCCTGCAACTTTTAAGCTTATTAAAAAAAAAGAGTGGAGAGGTATTGCATAAATTTTGAGGAAAAAGACTAAGGGGGAGACATTTAGGTTACACATGCAACATCACTCCTCTTAGATCTTTGAACACACGTTCAGGCATTCAGCTACATACAATCAAACATTTCGATCTTTATATCAAGCAAGCTACAATATACACCACAACATCCTATGTTTGTCAAAAAACATAACTCCCTCCACCAATCAAGCAGGAGATTCGTGGATTTGAGAGATCCAACACTTCAAAGAGTCATGTTCACTTTTAAATTTGCCATTAAGCATTTTGAAGAAGGTGGTGCATGCAAGTATTAAAATCACAACATTTAAAAATATATCTATATCTATATTAAAACATGTTGATTGATGATGATAAGGGATAATAGCTATTATGTGTGTGTATATATATATTGATGGGATAGTAAAAAATTACAACTCATAGTCGTCCATATGGATCGTAAATCTCAATACCTACTCAATACTTCCTCGAAACCTCCTCTTGAGATTATTAATCCTTCATGTGAGGGTTTCTACAGTTCACAAAGTATTTGTGGCTGATGAAGTTTAATCATTTGGTCCGGCTTTTTTGGCTTTGACAAAAGGAAGTCATATTTGGTGGACCCTCTATATCTCTTCCATTACACATGGCTTTTGAAGGCATGAATCCACCTTATTGATTCATCCTTATCTCCATACTATTACTAGGACAGTAAAGATGATCAATCCGAGCAATGATGCAGTGCATTATTTAGGTTTAGGACAATTATTGTATATTCCTTCCCTTTCACATGGGGTGGGTCAGTAGGACCTATCCTATATGAGAGGGTAAGTGTACATATGAACACATAATAATTTATTACTTTATTTTGATGTTAATTTTAGAAATGCACAGAAAAAAGTATGTTAAAATGTATGTTAGAAAATTTTGAAAAATTACAGTCTTTAAAATTGTTCTCCAAGTGTTTTCTGAGACTTTCCTTCTAAAAGTTGAAATTCTTTTCTAGGAAGAAACTAACTTAGTCATCGGAGGGTGTTTGGCCGGTACACACCGATCCCCTTTGATTGTGTGTTCATCTTTGTAGGCCTTTGCAACCACCAGTAGCCCACCGAAGCCGAAGCATTCAGCCTACTGATTCCGTGCAGCATCATATATATATACACACACATATATGTTATTGTATTTACATGATCATGTATTAGATTAGGGTATAATTTAATTCCTGTAAATGTTAGAATTAGCATTTAAGCCTATCCTACATTGTCACATGTTGACTGGATCAAGACCATTGTCATCCATTTCTAGAAGACCAATCTACAAATCGAGCGGATGAGTGTCTGACACCTTCTCATCTCTGCAACCTAGTCTTAGAATTCAAATATATAATTTGTAGATCATTTTCATATCATATTTGCTTTTATTTTCTAAATTGTAACTAAGAAACAAAGTAATATAAACTTTTGCTTTATAGAATGTAATTAAGACCAAAGTCTTGTAATTTTGTATTTCTTTGATTGTGCCAAAGACCAAAACCTTTTTTTTTTTTTTTCCTTTTGATCCATTGATGTAATTCATTCAATTATCAATAAAGAGATATAAGGAATGACGTTCATTCCACAAATTTGGAGTTGTGAAGCAATATCTTATAGGTGTATGCAAGAGGACCTTAGTACACTAGTCCTTAGTTGGCATCACCCATATGATGGATGAAGTGCCAACCAAACCCTATGCGCTCTAGTTCGAATAGCACCTCCTCCCTCAATTAAAAAGGGTGAATGGGTAAGTTTGTAGGTTCAAAACTCATTAAATGCATGTGTAAATTTACCAATAAAAAAATTAATTGAATTTTCACCCATAAAAGAGAGGAACTAATCCAAGGAAAAGGTAATTAGTTATCATCAAAAAAAGAGGCAAATAACATTTGTTGCTTTAGATTGCACCATAATACATATCGTGGACTTTTAGCCTAAGGTAACATTACAAATAAGGGTCTATTTAGTACTGTTGTTTAAACAATAGTACACGTATTTCCACAACACTTTTTTCACTCATATGTATTTCCACAACACTTAAACAATGTTCCTAGAAATTTCTTACCAAACGAGCCCTAAATTTCTCCAACCACAGTTGTCATGGGGAACAATGAAAGAATGCTTTTCACATGTCAACTTTTTTTTTAGCTAATTTAGAAATCCTAATACCTAAACCCCACCCTGAGGCTTGAACTAGCAAGCCTATGAAAAACCCTCAAGCCCTCATGGCAAGGGGAAGTACCACTTTGTCCAACATGGGCAATGGTCATTCACAAACTTTTACAAAGCATAAAAAGGATGGAATAAGTGAGGCGATAAAATATGTAAAAAAATTATAAAAAATGTTTCAAATTTTTATCATATGTGTTAGGAAGAGAAAATGAATATATATATATATATATATAGAGAGAGAGAGAGAGAGAGAGAGAGAGAGAGAGAGCGAGAGAGAGAGAGAGAGAGGAAAAAATAGATGATAAAAAATGTGATTTGTATATATTTATTGTTATACCTAATAAGAAGTAATTTTAATTTTAATTTTTGAGTAAGAAAATAAATATATCATCAAGTAACTAAGTAGAGATGAAAACATCATATTTATTATTATTTTATTTTATTACCTATCCTTTCTATATAAAAATAAAATAAAATTTTGATAAGCTTAATTAAATACAATGACAAAAATAAAAACATCATTAAAAAAAACACACTCCTAATCATACTCTGTAGATTTCTTTTTAGAAAAATAAAATGGTCTTGTAATAGGTGTCAAGAAAAACTTTTAAAAAATTGTAATTAAAAGGAACAAAAAAGTAAGTTTCATGGAAGAAACATTTTCTCTCCAAGTATTCTCAAGAGTATGGTCTCTTAACCCACCCCTTATACATCCTCCCTTGTTTCCTCCATATCCCATTTTCCATCATTTCCCAACCAGACAGAACATCAATGATTCCCATGCTAGTAACTCATGAAAAGTACTGCATTATATGCTTTCTTGCAATATGGGGAAAACAGAACTCATAATTAATAAGAAAAAGTGGAAAGCAATTTACAATATTTACTCGAGTAAAAAATATTTGGGGTAAGGCTATCTACCATGACCTCTCTTAAACACTGCAAAAGTGAAAGTTCTATGCCATGACTTGAGGGGGAAAATTTGATCAGACAAAGTCCAGTATAGCTTAGGGTGAGTAACTGCTCATGCTTACAGGGCTAGACAACTAATTTCCCAACAAAAGCTCGAGAAAAGCTGTAAGGATTAATTAGCTACTATCTAAACATAGGCACTTGGTTAAATAAAAAAAGCAAACTTAACTTAAAGACTGTTGGGACCTCTTCAAGCATGATATGTGCGATGTAATTTGCATGTTTGCCAAAGATTGAAACCCAACAGATGTGTCCAACAATGGCTTATCATTCTAATAATTCGTGGTGATCGCTGTAACATTCTAAACCTTAACTTAGACTTTAACTCAATTGACTAACATTAAGAGAGAGAGAGAGAGAGAGAGAGTATCCTATAATATTACGAAACATATTAGAGTCAACTCAAACAAAGCAATAAATCCAACTAGTTGGGTTGGCATGTAACAAAGTAGATGTAAATTAAATAGATTGTTCGGTTACTAGAAACGCACGAGTTATGATGATACTGATTGGTCCACACCCCATTCACCAAATTTGAGAAGTGCTTCTTGCATATGCTTTAATAAGCAGAACTGATAACAGAAGTATAGTGGTCAGGCATGAAACCTTTCTTTTTTTCTCTTTCTTTTTCAGTAAATTACACATGCACCTAGTGTGTTTTGAACCCACGACACTCAAACCTAGCTCAAATATCACAAAACATATGCTAGCACCCAGGTTTATCTATGGACTCCATTAGGTACTTTTCAATTCAATCTAATGTTTTACCAACAATGGTTTACAAACTGCAGAACCCTAATGGTAGGATATGAACAGCCATTTGGAGGTTGGCATGTATCTGGAAGACATGACATGGTTTCTGAGAAGTATCCCTTTCTGTACTAATGAAATAAGTGAAACAGAACACCCGACCTCTAGTTGGTATGGTACCTCCAGCTTTCCCCACATGGGTGAATCTGGCTAGTCCCCCACCTTTACTATAGCCAAAAATAACAAAAATAACAATAATAAAATTATTATTATTATTAAATAAGAAATGACATTTCAAATGTATTTATCAAAAAAGAAAGAAATAACATTTCAAATTTGGAACCTCGAAAACTCTCAGCAAACAGTAACTAGAGCCCAATGAACATTCTTAAAACAGCATTAATCTTTGCATATAGTCAGTCTCTTCTATAAACATAAACTGTAGATACTAGATATCCATAACTTCAGTACAAAAAAGTAAATAACAAAAACTTAAGACAGTTTAAAAGTATTAGTTCATCCAACTATGGCTACCATAAGAGCTCAGCCAATATCCCCACTGCCACTAACAGTCTAACACAGAAGGATAATACTAGATATCCATAACTTCAGTACAAAAAAGTAAATAACAAAAACTTAAAGACAGTTTAAAAAGTATTAGTTCATCCAACTATGGCTACCATAAGAGCTCAGCCAATATCCCCACTGCCACTAACAGTCTAACACAGAAGGATATATGATCAAGTACTTCAAAGTTCAAAAACCATTGTCATCCTATAGAAGTCCACCTTGTTTAGTATAACAACCCCCTTAAATAATTTTTTAGGGTATTGCTGAATCCAAACTTTAGTGTCACACTTTACACTGAACCACTAGAGTCAAAAAGCCCATTTGCTACAGAACTAGCGGGTAAATTCTGAAAATGACATAAGCAATGCAAAAATGTGGAGTCCATTGTCACATGTGTGAAGGCAGCAAACTAAATATATATAGTATGAAATGGGATGAACATAACAAAATTCATAAGGTCGGTGATCCCAGAATTAAAAGAACCAAAGTTCTGCTCATTAACAACAAATAACAAATGGCTGTCAACATAATAACCATTATAAAAGACAGTGCGAACAAGAAAAAAATGTGAAATTTGACCATACAAGAGCTTCTAATAGCACACAAAAGCACGTAAAAGTGGCAGCCAAAAAGACAAACAATTCACCACTTAGTAACATACTTGCAATATATAAACCAAGATGATGGCCACATAAATGAAAAAAAAAAAAAAATCATTGTATAGTAAATTAATGAGCAACATAGTATTAAGAGTCTAAGATATGTAGCTGGCATGTACAAATCAATTTTAAATATCTTACAGGAGTTGGAAAAGAAAATTGCCCACTTGCGATCCTTCCCTAGATGTCACCATCCATTTACTTCCTTAACAAGCCCAGCCCTTGAGTTAAAACCATACTCGATTATTGTACATTACAAAGTCCTGGCACTATCACCCTTGAATTGTCAAAATCTTGCCAACAAAACTGGTTTCTTCAGATGCATCTTCATTACTGATATGGCATGAAAAGCTGAAAGAAATTGAATGATGAACTGACCAGCTTAGTATGAAGAACCTTCCTCTTGGTTGTGCAGAAGAAATTAGAGAAGATGCCAAACGAGGATGCTCACCCTCAAAATAAATAAAATAAAAATTAACACCACATAGCAGAATTTCCTCCTCAGTAGATAGAAGCATCAAATCTTGGCTCATAGAAACAAACTTGACTGTTGTATGACTGAAGGGCACAGCCGGAAATCCATGACCAAACCTTCTTATCCACATCATATAGAAGGCCCTTCCCTTGGTTCCAAGAAGTGAAGCAAATTAAATTGTCCTGACCAAAGCACTCAAACCTCTCAGCTGATAACCTCAACAAAGCTCGAAAATACTTTGGTGGCATCCTGCTAATCTCCACCCACATGATTTTTACATGATCCAATTCCCAAATTCTCATACTCTGAAGTGTACTATAAAGGCCAATCCTTCCAACTAGAAACAAACGTTTCTGGGTTCCAGCAACTAAATACCCATCCAACAATGACCGTGGGAACCTAGCTGGAATGTGTTCCCAGTAGCCAGTATCCAGCCGATACATCATTAGACCAAGTGGTGAAAGGGTTTCCAAGTACAATTTGGAATCACAATATGCCATCTTTGAGGAGCAAAGATTGACTGCAGGCATTACCTGGTGAAGTGACCAAATGTTGAGCTTCGAATCATATACTTCGGTGGGTAAAGATCTGTCACCATATATATCACTAGTGGCTATAACTTTAAACGATCGGTCTGTCCTATCAACAACCATTATCAGTTGCCTTTGCTGATTATAATGCATAGTCGGCAACGCCCTCCAAGTTTGTGTGAGGGGATTACAAACTAGAGTTTTGAAAGTTAGCCCATCAAGCCCAGAAAAGCAAACAAGACCACCTGAAGAACCAACCAACCAGAATGCCCATGGAGGCAGAAACATGAACGGAATCCTATACCACGTTTTCAACGGCAAGCTGAAGACCGAGCATTGTGGGGTCTGAGAGTTCCTCCAAAATGTAAGAAGACAAGGCCCATGAGATGGCGCTTGCGAGTGAAATTTGAGAAAACTACTATCTTGAAGAATAGAATTCCAACGTTTACAAACAGAACGTAGACGAAAGATCATAAATGGAGGAACCCTAGCTAAAATCTCATTCAACAAGTCTTCGGGCAACATTGCCCATATACTATCTTCCATTTGAACATCAGGGTGAACTGCTTTACCAAATGTAGCAGCTGTTTCCTCATCTAACCCGCGCGGTTTGGTCTTAATAACTTTCTGCCTCGAAGGGCTAGTGTTCCTTGATCCTACACGACCCAATGGACTTGTATTCCTCGACCCACCACCCCTAACAGGTGACACTTGCTTAGGGCACCTATCACTATCATCCTCACCAAAAGACCCATTTTTCTTAGATTGAGAACTAGACACTCCATTCCCAGATTCAGAAGATTCCCCAACACCAGCCATGGTGCTCAACTAACCCAATTTAAATCCTTACACAAACACCAAATGCAAACCCTAAATCTAGGCTCCCACATCCAAAGATCCAAACTTTCCAAGCCTAAATATTGATTTCTAACATCAAATAAAAAAAACCCATTAACAAAAACTTAACTGGGAGCTCAAAGAATCATTGATTGAAACCAGGCATTACAGTTCAAATCAAAAAACCCTCAGTTTCCAGTCAGATAATGAAGAAAAAACAAATAATGTTGTAAATGATGAAAGGTAAGATTTTTAGCAGAGATAAATCTGAGAACAGAAAATTGAAGTTGTGGGTTTTCAGATTTATTACCTTTTGGTTCAAGAATCATCGGGTTTTTGCTTGGTCAGAAAAGCTTGTCAGAGCTTCGAGAAGTAAAAAGTTTCCGAGGGATCAACATTTTCACATTGTGTTTGGCTGTTGTTGTTGTTGTTGTTGTTTTTTTAATCACATAGTGACAAAACGAACAAGAAAAAATTATAGATAAATGAGTGTTTATTGTACGAATGGTATTGTGTACTATATAGTTCATGAGTGTCCAATGAGAATATACCACATCAGCAAACAGAAATCTGTCTGTTACCGGTCAAATTTTCTAGTTTACCAGTTAATTTGACTAGAAAATGTGTTTCTGTAGTAGTACTACCGCTGCCACCTATGATTATGGTAGAAAATTTGGGGCATTTTAGGTTGTGTTTGGCTCAACTTAAAATGTTTTTTGAGTGTAAAATATTTTTAGGTAAAAATATTTTTTAGAAATGAAAACATTTTCAGGTGTTTGGTTACATTCCAAAAAATATTTTGGAAAATATTTTTTAGTATTTGGTTGTGTTCCTGAAAATACTCTAGAAAATTCATTTTTATCATGTTTCTCACATTTTCCTATAATCCAAACAAATATTATTACAGAGAATCAAAATATATAGACACAAAGAAACAAAAATCAAAACAAAAAAAAATCAAAATCACAAGACCAATCGTGAGAGAGGGACAGAGAGAGAGAGGGACAAAGAGAGAGAGAGAGATTAAGTGACAGAGAGAGAGATCGGTTAGTGGGTGACTTGGTGGTGGCGATGGTAGTGGTGACATGGACACGGTGGGTCAATCTAAAGGTGGCAGCTCGATCTAGGAATGGGTCGCTCACTAGGTGGTTCAATCTAGGAGTGGGTTGCTCACACGGTGGACAAATCAGCTCAGGGGTGGGTTGCTCACGACAGTCCGATTAGCTCAGGGGTGGGTCGTTCACTGGGTCACGGACTCACGGTGGTCCGATCTATTTTCCAATGGCTCCTGCTCTCTCTGTGCTCCATTGTAAGTGTTCTCCTCTCTTTTCACTGGCGCGGAGGGGAACATAACGACGCTGCTCGTCGAAGTGTGGGGTGAAGCTCTGTCTCTCTCTCTTGTTGGTGCGTGGGGTGGAGCTGAGGTGAGCTTGGAGATGAATTTCGGACCGTGTGAGGAGTGTGTGAGGAGTGAAAAATTACGAAAATGGCTTGAAGGTAAAATGAATCCTGAAATGAATTTACGAGTCTGGGGGCTGAATTTTACAGTCAATGCAATGGTTTTCCGTTTGACCAAATTTTACATGCGCAACCAAACACACGGCATGGTGTAAACAAATCCATTTTCAGCCAAAACAAACGCAACTTGATTTAATTCTCTGTTTGTTTTGTCTAAGTTCTTAAAAAATGACTAACTTTTTGAAAAATTATCTCATTTTCTTATATTTAGTAATAACTTTGAAACTGAGCTGCGGTGAGATAAAGTTATTTTTTAGAAATTTTAGAGGAAAACTGCATCTTAGCTCCATTCGTTTCGACATTAGTATTTTCTAAAAAATGAGTCATTTAAAAAAAAAGTATTTTTTAACAAAAAAAATTATTTCATTTTGGTAGCATCCTTGAAAAATGAGATGCGATTGTTTTCAACAATTTTTATATTGTCTCTTAGCTTCTTTTATTTAGAGTGGCATGAGATAAAGTTGTTTTTCGAAAAATTTAGCAAAAAAAAAATTCTAAAATTTTTTTATATTTTTAATAGAATTTTCTGTTGTTTTCTTTTGACATATTTTTTTTCTAATACTACTAAACACAAGAAAATGCCCAAAAAAAAAAAAACTATCTTCACAAAAGATTTTTCTTTGAAACAAGCAGGTAAGTCGTATTTTTAATAAAGTTTTCTGTTGATTAAAAATAGTTTTCATTTAACCTAAATGCAACCAAACACAAGAAAATGCGAAAAAAAACTATATTTATATAAGGTTTTTCAACAAAATAAACAGAAGTATTTAAGAAAAAGTTTATCTAATAAGACTATATTATGAAGTGCTCCTCTTATAACATGTAAGTTTCAAGGGTTCACTAAATGGGAAAGATACACCATAAGATGGTCTTTATAAAAAGATACTTTTTCACTAATCCGGATGGAAATTTGGTTGAGTAAGTGTGATATTGTTGGGGATAAGATAAATTAAATTTAGCAAGAAGGGAAAAAAAATCAAGCATCATATTTTAAATTTAAAGATAGCATACCTATAAATATATATATATTTAAAAATAAAAAATAAAAAATAAAAAACAACAACAACAATTCAAAGAAAATGCACCCCTGTCACTCTTTTTATTTCTGTAATTGGGCTCCACTAAGTTGCTGGTCATTTTTTTATTGGACTTCACTTTGTTTTAGTGGTTGTGGCCTTGTGAAAGACAATAAAAACAACATTTTTTTATTGGACTCCACTAAGTTGACAAATGTTTAATCATTTTTTTTTTTTTTTTGAGAATCAAATGTTTAATTAAGCTAATTACTTTACTTACTCAAGAAAATAAGGTTCTTATGTCAGATCTTTGACAACTTGTTTAGTTGTTTTAGGAGCTTCTATGCTACAACCTCGTGAATCCTTCATACCACAAATCATATATTGCCATCAATGAGAGGCTACTAGTTTTTTTTTTTACCGTTTTGAAGCCCATTATAATAAAAAAGTCGGAGGCTTACATATAAAGCACAGCAACTCCCGATATCATTCTGTCACATCCCAATCCATTACTGGCATGATAGTATTCGCCTTAGTCACACTAACTAACGGCTTTAAAAATTAAAACGCATCATACCAATTATGGTCCAAACCTTACATATAAAGCACAACACCACCCTCTACCCAGTAATATTATGCATCTAAACTTATTGTCTTTTTCTTTTCTTTTCTTTTTTTTTGGCCTTTCTATTCAACATTCAAGGACAAACAATCAAAGGGAGTTGAATCATCACCATAAAGAACAAAAATATATATATATATATATATATCGTGGATCATATCAAGTTATCAACCTTCTCAGATGCACCTATTTTTGTTGCATGTAGAATAATAATAAAGTTATATTACCTAGAAAAATAACTAAATATAAAAAGTTTTAAAAATAAAAACATAACATATTAGGTAAAGAGGAATAAATAAATATTTAATATAAATTGCACCTCAATTTGCTCAACGTTAGTAGTAGATTCAGCACTGAAAATCTTCATACTTGAGAAATGTTACCAGCCATATAAAATTTCCCACACCATTTACACTAGCCCTACATACCCATCATCCTTTAACAAAAATATTGTTTAAAAAATGGGACTCAAGTCACAGGTTAACCTGTTTTTACTTTGAGTAAAAAATCTTAGGTTGGGGTTAGGTTATATAGTCTTATAGGGTTGGGTCTAATTTTTCCAAGTTTAGCAAATAAGCTACCAAAAACTATATTTTTTGTCTCATATTTAGCAAATAAACTACTCAAAAACTATAGGATATCAAATGGACACTTAGTATATTCAAACACTAGTAATTTTTTTCATTTTTAACTCAATTTTGACATCCAATCTTTTCACATCTATAGCTATTCATTTTCATTTTAAATCCAAGTTAGGCGAGTAATATGTGAAATTAAAGCTCATGATTAACCATATAATTTTTTATTACTGAGAATGACATTTTATGAGCCAAAACTGAGTTAGAAAATCTTCCTATTGGTTTTGGTTTTTTTTCTCTCTACAAGCCATGAAATTCAACCAAAAATTTTGGGGTATTTTTAACACCATTAGCAATTTAGCATCACTTCATGTAAATTTTACTATCATAAACTACAATGTCTCAATTAATTCTGATAAGGATAATTCCAAATGGGTGTTAAACTCATTCATGTAAGATGAAGCCGACGGTCCCAATGAACTCGTCAGCCTTACTTATGCATTCAGAGACATAGAGGGCATCACTTCAAGGCCGACGACTCCACCTTAAGATCAACGACACCTATATGAGACGACTAGAACGCTTAGACAGGATAAGAAGCTGACGGAAGGAAGCAGACGGGGATAAAGAAACCTTTGACGGGTTTAACAAGGCCTTGCTTGGCCTCCATGCATGAGCATATAAGGAAACATCTTGCGCCCCACGGTTAACCCTAATCAAGAGGATTCCCACAAGGAAAGGATCTAGCAAAATACGCGTATTAATGAGGATCTTCCCTACAAGGAAAGATCCTCTTCGCCAAGGAATGAATATCAACTCTACGCTACTATAAAAACTCCAAAGCCCTCACAAATCAAAGTACGCATAACTTACCCCAGCTCTAGCACTCTAGAGTTGTGAAGAAAGTTCTCTAACTGAACCTTCGGAGGGTCTTTGGCCGATACCACACCGATACTCTCTTGAGGTCTTCTTTTTCTGTGTTGTGCAAGTGTTGTCTTGAGCACGTGAGGACTGTGTGACTTACTGATGATTTTTGGCATTATCAGTTGGCGCCGTCTGTGGGAAACGCTCGTTTGTAAGCCATACTACCGCTTCCTAGACAAAGAGTTGCATGGTGCTTACTCGCTTGATGGCGACCACCAACAATAATCAAGGAGACGAACCACGCACCACCACCCTCGAAAGACAGGTTCAGACTCTCGTCGTGGTCATAGAACGCCTCACCAAGCAAAACCATGACCTAGAAGAGCAACTGTGCCAAAAGAACGCATTGCCTAACACTTAAGATGAGGACCAAGAAGGAACAAGTGCTGAGAGAATGGACCAAAAAGGGCCGGAAGGTAGCAACGCCCCAAGCAGACAAGAGCCACAAGACACAAGCCATCCATCCGCTGCAGATACAGCTCCACCACACATGGTCGCGAAAATGCAGATGATGAAGGAACAGATGGACTTCAAGATGAACGCCCTGAGGGGACGAGTGTCTAGCGACCTCAATGAGTTGGTCCATCGAGCTGATTCACCATTCATAGCATCCGTCACTTCGTTCCCCCTTCCACCAAAGTTCCGCATGCCGCAAGTAAAGGCCTACAACAGATCTAAGGATCTCCTAGATCACATGGAGTCTTTCAAGACCCTGATGCACCTGCAAGGAGTGGCAGACGAGATCATGTGCAGGGCCTTCCCCACTACGCTGAAGGGCCCCGCAAGGGTTTGGTTCAGCAGGTTGACGCCCAACTCCATTAGTACCTTTAAGGAGTTGAGCACCCAATTTGCCTCGCATTTTATCAGGGGACACAGGTATAAGAAGTCCACGGCATGCCTGATGAACATTAAGCAACAGGAGGATGTGACGCTGAGGTCTTACATAACCCGCTTTAACAAAAAGGCCCTCTCAATCGATGAAGCTGACGACAAGATATTCGTGGCTGCATTCACGAATAGGTTACGAAAGGGTAAGTTTCTATTTTCTTTATACAATAACGACCCAAAAACCATGTCGGATGTACTTTACAGGGCTACTAAGTACATGAACACGGAAGACGCACTGCTAGCCCGTGATGAGAAGCCCAAGAAGAGAGAAAAACAAGAGGATGCACAGCAAGATAGGGGGCGGAAGATGGCTAGGACCGGAGATCGATGGGAGGACAGGCGCTCAAAACCCCCAACTGGAAGGTTCACAAGTTTCACCCCGCTAACTACCCTAATCGACCAAGTCCTGATGCAGATCAAAAATGAAGGAGCCTTGACATTTCCTGGTAAGCTGAAAAGAGATCTTAGTAAGAGGTCCAGAGACAAGTACTACCGTTTTCACCGTGACCACGGTCATAATACGTCCGACTGCTACGACTTAAAGCAGCAAAGGTTCATCAGCAAGGAGAGGACAAACCCATCACCAGAGCAGGCTGCCCGGAGGGAAAACGAATGTCCTAGGCCCCTTAAGAGAAATAAGGATGATCATAGGGGGAACCACAGCTTCCAGTTCGTCCAGGAAGGCATGCAAAACCTACCTACGGATGGTGCAGAACGTCCAGCTAACGGGCTTTGTCCCAAAGATGCCACGGATCGACAACCCTGTTATTAGGTTCATAGAGGAAGATGCTCGACGTCTTCACCACCCACACGATGATGCGCTCGTGGTTAGCATACGGGTAGGGGACTACAACACTCATCGTGTCTTAGTGGACAACAGGAGCTCTGTTGACATCCTCTATTACCCGGCGTTCCAGCAGATGAGAATTGAGAAAGAATGGCTGGTTCTGACCAACGCCCCGCTCATAAGGTTCGGAGGAACAAGAGTATAACCCCTCAGCGCTGTCACATTGCCCATAACGGTTGGTGATTACCCTCAGCAGATTACTAAGGATGTTACATTTTTTATTGTCGACTGCTCATCTGCCTATAATGCCATCCTGGGTCGACCTACCCTTAACTCATGGAAGGCCATAACTTCGACCTACCATCTGATGATCAAATTCCCCACCGAGTACGGAATAGGAGAGGTATGCGAGGACCAAATGGTAGCACGCGAGTGCTACATAGCAATGCTAGAAATGGACGACCACTTGCAGACCATGAGCATAGAAGAACAGCGGACGGTTGCAGAGCCCGTTGAGAGGTTGGAAGAGATACTCCTCGATGACTCAAGACCTCAGCGAACGACTAGAATCAGCACTCTCGCTAGCCCGCCAATCCATCAAGCGCTCACCACGTTTCTAAAGGAAAACCAGGACGTCTTTGCCTGAAGCCATGAAGACATACCCGAGATCGATCCTTCAGTCACGGTGCACAGGTTGAATGTGTCGCCCACTTTTCCCCCTATCCGTCAAAAGAAGCGAGTGTTCACCTAAGAGCAAGACCGAGCCATGGTGAAAGAAATCCGCAAGTTGCAAGATGCAGACTTCATTAAAGAAGTTTACTACCCCGACTGGCTGGCCAACGTGGTGATGGTCAAGAAAGCCAACGGGAAGCGGAGAATATGCGTAGATTTTACGGACTTAAATAAGACGTGCCCCAAGAATAGCTACCCTCTCCCGCGAGTTGACGTCCTAGTAGACTCTACAGCCCGACACTAGTTGCTAAGCTTCATGGATGCTTTTTCTGGCTACAACCAAATAAAATTGGACGAAACTAATCAAGAGAAGACGTCGTTCGTCACCAGCCAAGGCCTCTTCTGCTACAAAGTAATGTCATTCGGCCTCAAAAACGCGGGCGCAACATATCAGAGGCTCATGAACAAGATGTTTGCGCATTAGATTGGAAGAAATGTCCAAGTCTACGTCGATGACATGCTAGTGAAAAGCCAAAGGGAGGATGACCATTTGGACGATCTCAAGGAGACCTTCGACACCCTCCACTATTACAAAATGAAACTTAATCCGAGCAAGTGTGCGTTCGGGGTAATGGCTGGAAAGTTACTAGGGTTCATGGAGTCTCAGAAAGGTATCGAGGTCAACCCCGACAAGATTCGGGCCATAATAGAGATGGCACCACCAAGGAACGTGAAAGAAGTACAAAGCCTCAATGGCAAGGTAGCCGCGCTGAATAGGTTCGTGTCAAGGGCAACGGACAATTGCCTACCTTTCTTCCGCACGCTGAAGAAATCTTTTGAGTGGACGATCAAGTGTCAACAAGCATTCGAGGATCTGAAAGCCTACCTTTCTTCCCCACTATTGCTAAGTCCCTCCAAACCAGGGGAAGAACTGTTCCTCTACTTAGCTGTATCCCCAGCTGCTGTTAGTACGGCCTTGGTCAGAGAAGAAGACAGGGTACAGAAGCCTGTGTACTACATTAGCTGGGCACTCTGTGGTGCAGAGGAGAGGTACCCACCGATGGAGAAGCTCGCCTTCGCTTTGGTTACAACAGCTCGTAAGCTCAAGTCGTACTTCCAGGCCTACACGGTGGTCGTCCTGACTGACAAGCCCCTACGGTGAGCAATGAGCAATCCTGAAGCTACCGAGCGAATGAAGCTATGGACAATAGAGTTGAGTGAATTCGACGTGTAGTACCGCCCGCATACTGCCATAAAGGGACAAGTGGTCGCTGACTTCATTGCGGAGTTTACTAACGTAGAAGGCTAGGGGCAGAAGAGCATCTTCAGTGGAGTATCCACACGGACGGATCATCCAACAAACAGGCTAGCGGAGCAGGTATTGTACTTCGTTCTCCAAAAGGGGACAAGATTGAATGCATGGTTCGTCTTGACTTCCCTATGACCAACAATGAAGCGGAGTACAAAGCCCTAGTGGCAAGATTAGATCTCGCTAAAGCAGCAGGAGCCATGAGTGTGGTTATTCATTGCGACTCACAGGTTGTCACAAACCAAGTGAACAGTGATTATGAGTGTAAGGGTGAAAGGATGAAGAAGTACCTAGAGCAAGTAAAGAAAAGGGTGGACGAATTACAGGCCAAAATTGTTCAAATCCTAAGAGGGGAGAACAAGCAAGACAACCATCTTACCAAGGCCGCGTCAACGGAAGACATGATCATCCCTGGCAAGGTACTTTCCTTCATTCAACTTTCACCATTAATAGATGTTATCGATGTGTAGGAGATAGGTTCAAGAAGCAACTGGACCACACCATTAGTCTCCTACTTGAAAGATGGCACATTACCAGACGGTAAGGAAGCTGCAAGGAAGTTGAAGGTCCAAGCAGCACGATACGTTCTGATAAAGGACGTCTTGTACAAGAGAGGCTTCTCCCGTCCGTACCTAAGGTGCCTAAGCCCCGAAGAAATGGACTATGTCATGAGAGAAGTCCATGAAAGGATCTGCGGGAACCACTCAGGGTCGCGGTCGCTGGTACACAAATTGATCCGAGCTGGATACTACTCATCTACTATGCAGAAGGATGCCCAGGCTTATGTCAAAGCCTGCGACAAATGTCAAAAGTTCAGTAATGTCATCAGACAGCCAACAGAAGAGCTCATCCCAATAATGGTCCCATGGCCTTTTGCTCAATGGGGATTGGACATCATGGGCCCGTTCCCAATAGCAATGAGACAGTTGAAGTTCCTAATAGTCGGCATAGACTACTTTACCAAATCGGTAGAAGCTGAAGCCTTGGCCACCATCATAGAGAAGAACGTACAAAGCTTCGTCTGGAGGAACATCATCTGTAGATACGGGATCCCTAGAGTTTTGGTCTCATATAACGGAAGCAGTTCGACGACGACTCCTTCATGGACTTTTGCTCACAATTAAGGATCAAGAACCACTACTTCTCATCCGCCCATCCTCAGGCCAACGGACAAGTTGAGGTCACGAATTGATCATTGCTTAAAATCATCAAGACTCGGCTCGAGGGGGCAAAAGGTATATGGCCAAAAGAGTTGCCAAGCGTATTATGGGCATACAGGACAATAGCCAGAACACCTACAGGAGAGACGCAATTTCGACTAGCATTCGGAAGCGAGGCAGTTATCCCAGCTGAGGTTGGACTCACAAGCTACAGGGTGGACAATCATGATGAAAGGAGGAACGACGAGGCCATGCGTCTATAGCTTGACCTAGTGGACGAAGTCAAGGCGACAGCTGAACAAAGACTCACACAATACCAGGACCTCATGGCCAAGCACCACAACTTCAGAGTCAGATACAAAGACTTCAAAGTTAGAGACCTCATCTTGAGGAAGGTGATGGGCGCCACTAGAGATCCTACCTGGGAAAGCTCGGTCCTAACTGGGAGGGACCCTACAGAATCACCTCATGGCAGAGGAAAGACACCTATCACCTGAAGACGCTAGATGGGCAGAAGTTGCACCATCTATGGAACACTGAGCATCTTAGGAAATACTATCAGTAGATGACAGCATGAAGAGCGTCACTCCTCATTTCCAGTTTATTTCTTTTAGTTAATTTTTACCTACAATACTTTCTAAGCCCAAATGGCAGGTTTTTATCCTTTTTAAGAACAATTTTTTACTTATGCACGCGTTTATCATAATAAGAGCAGTTATTCAGATATGACCTGTGTATATATTTGTCTCTACAAAACTACTTTTGTGACTAAGTCCGCAAGTGGACGAATTTATTATAAAATCCACTAGCAGACAAGTTTATTACTGAGTCCACAAAATGGACGAGTTCATCCCATAAGGATGCCTTGAAATTATTTAAGTTCACAAGTGGACGAGTTCATTATTGAGTCCACAAAATGGATGAGCTCATCCCATGGGGACGCCTTGGATTATTTAAGTTCACAAGTGGACGAGTTCATTATTAAGTCCACAAAGTGGACGAGCTCATCTCATGGGGACGACTTGAAATTATTTAAGTCCACAAGTGGACGAGTTCATCCCATGGGATGCCTTAAAATTATTAAGTCCACAAGTGGATGAGTTTATTACAAAGTCCACAAGTGGACGAGTTCATCCCATGGGGATGCCTTAAAATTATCGAGTCCACAAGTGGACGAGTTTATCATTAAGTCCACAAGTGGATGAGTTTATTATTAAGTCCACAAGTGGACGGGTTTATTATTAAGCCCTCAAACAGAACTAGTTCATTGTCATACCTAAAGGTGGACAAATCCACCAAAGTATACGGGTTCACCCCAAATACCTATTAAGTCGTTTGGGAGATGAGTACATCCTAACATGTGTACACAGAACCAGACGGACATACGCATACCTCAGAATAAAGATCAATACATGGAAAAATATGATAAAAGTGACGGATATAAAATAATAATAATATACTATAAATAAAGTAAAGTCTTTACAAGCAAGGCCCAAAAACATAAAGGCACTTAATATTGTCTAAAAATTGGACGAAATACATAAGAACTTATCATTAAAAATAAAAAAGCTAAATTATAGGGTTCTGGACGTCCTAAACTAGAGGATTCTCGTCGTCTTTAGAAGGAGGATTCGGGGCATCCTAAGTAGAAGGGTTTTCAGCGTCATAAGGATCTGCGGTAGACAGGATCAAGGGAGTGACGGGCTTCTCCACAGCAGGTTAAGCAAGAATTACACCATTGTCTTTTGGATCCCGCTTTGACTGAGTAGAGTCGTCAATCTCCTCAAAGGTGGTGTCACCACCTGCAGGGGTCGATAGTAGGGGGTCGTCCATGGTGACCTTGGATAGATCCAAGTGTGGGTAGACGGACTTGACCTACTTTAGGCAATCCTCAAACCCGTCACCATAGTAGACGGCACAGGCATCAATAAAAGGCTGTAAAGCCTTAAACTCTGTTACGGCGTCAGCCCTGGCCATCTCTACCTGCCCGTAGAGAGTCGTCAACTCCTTCTCCAAGGTCGCTTTGGCCTCTTGCTCCTTTCCCGCTGATAGGTTTCCTCCTTCAACTTCTCTTTCAAATCTGTCACCTCCTTGTTAAGAGTATGGAGGGCCTCCTTGTATTGATCATGTTCGTTGGTCAAAGTTTCATTGCGTTTCCTAAGAAGATTAATCACCCTCTCCTCAGCGACGCACCTATCTTGGAGCGCCTTTATGCCCACCAGCGCCTGAAAATGAATTGCAACCGTCAGCTGACGAATAAACAACAAAATAATAGAGTCAGAAAAAAAAACATACCCTAGAGAGGTCAAAAAGACCTGACGCCCCCCAAATCCTCCGTCTCCTGCTCGGCACAGGGGTCCAAGTCCGTCTCCTTGATGATTGACTCAACCATCTTGACGACATACCCCTTATGCATAAGGAGACGACGAGTTCCCTAGGTGACGGGGCCCGTCACTGTCATTAAGCCTTTGCCAGCTCCATGACTTGGCTTCGGGAGCGACAGCTTTTTGGGCTATTTGTCGCCAAGAGTGACCGTTCCTTTCTTAAGGGGACGATCATCCTTCCCTTCAGCTTTTCTCTTGGGCGTCCCCTTCCCGACAACCTTAAGGGCCGACGAGGACGCTCCCTCCTTCCCCTTCTCCTTCTCCTCTTTTTTACGCGCCACGGCTGACGCCCTCACCAATGCTCTAGGTCTGATTGCCTCCATTTCTGTAAAGGACAAAGGACGGGAGTTAGACACAAAGATGACAAGGAAACAACGGAAAGAAATAAGTAAGGAAGGAAGGACTTACGCCGACGAGAGTAACTATTCAATCTACGTGTTACAAGCGTTAGCTCTGGACCACCACAATAGGCGTGCAGCGTGTCTAGAGTGATCAGGTCCTTGCACTTCTATTCCTCGAATGGAATCTCAAGAACCCGACGAATAAAAGCCTCCTGCTCGTCAGTTATACGTGGACGAACACAAGCTGAAAAAGACGAATGATGACATTAAATACTTAACAAATAAACAGAGAAAAAAAAAGTAAAAGAAAAGATTGACGGCGCTAAACCTGAGTCTTTGACAATACCCCAAGTATTGTCGAAGCCATAAGGAATTGTGACCCACTCCTCTGGACGGCATACCCAATCTGTCTCCTGAACGAAGAAATACATGCCCTTCCAATTTCTATTGGAATCAGGCATATCTGACACGAGCCTAAGCTCTTTCTTCCGCGCAGCAAAATGGTATATTCCTTGAGATGAGACGATGTGCTGAGGTTTATAGCACCAAAAGAACTCGTCTAGTGAAAGCTGACGGTTCCCACCACTAAGACGACCCCATAGGATTTCAGCTCCAATAAATATCCTTAAAGCGTTGGAAGCAATCTGGCTAACGGATAGTCCTAGAAAATTGGCCAGCTAACGGTGCAATGCCGTTAGTGGCAACCTTAGTCCTGCCACGAACATGGCATCGTACATGCCGACGTCCGCGGTCTTCCCCAAGTAGCACTTTTCAAACTTCCCTGGAAGACGGATTGGGATATGGTCAGGAATTTGAAAACGGTCCCTTAAATTCTTAAAGATGTTGATTGTCATCGTCGGCTTGAAGTCATTGACAGTCCACATTTTGGGGATAATAAATGGATGAGTGTGGCCATCCTTGGGGCTTCTTGAACTTCCTCCTTCAGAGGCTCTCTCGTCACCCTCGCCCTCGTCCCCGTCATCTTCTCCCTCATATTCTTCGTCCTCTCCTCTCTCATCACCCTCATCCTCACCCTCTTCTCTTTCTTCTTCCTCACCTTCCCCTCCATCATAACTTTCCACTTCGTTGTCAGGAGAATGGGCGAACGTTTCCCTCTTTGACGACCAGGAAAAGCCCTCATCGGGCTCATGACCTGGCTGGAAGACTTCGTCGTAGCCCGCTCCCTCACGGACTGACGACTATTCACTCGTCGCTTCTCTAGACATTTATTCACCTACAAGCGACGGAGTAATCTAAGAACCTATTTGACGGGTTTCTATAGAAGTGCCGACTAAACTACAAGAGCCAAAGTAAAAAGAAAAAATAAAACGAAGGGAAAAGAGGACTTACAGGATGAACTGACAACTCGGGAGATGACAGAATACACAAGCTGACGGCAAAAAAGTAACAGATAATTGCTCTCTTTCTCTCAAGGTTTGCAAGGATGAAATAAGGAGAAATATGAGGAAGAGATGAGATATTTATAGGACGAAAATACAAGGGAACCGAAGCGACGTTTTTGTTCAGAAACGAGGCCAACCAGCTTGTGCCACGTGTCCTAAGCATTAAATGATGGCTACTCAAGGAACCATTAATGAATACACCTTTTCCTGAACAAATAGAAATCAAACTCCATAACCCTTCAGCTAGGGCCAACGGAGCTATGGAGTAGGGGGCAGATGATAAGGATAATTCCAAATGGGTGTTAAACTCGTTCATGTAAGATGAAGCTGACAGTTCCAATGAACTCTTCAGCCTTACTTGTGCATTCAGAGACATAGAGGGCATCACCTCAAGGCCGATGACTTCACCTTAAAATCAACGACACCTGTATGAGACGACTAGAATGCCTAGACAGGATAAGAAACTAACGGAAGGAAGCTGACGGGGATAAAGAAACCTTTGACGGGTCTGACAAGGCCTTGCTTGGCCTCCATGCATGAGCATATAAGGAAACATCTTGCGCCCCACAGTTAACCCTAATCAAGAGGATTCCCACAAGAAAATGATCCCACAAAATACGCATATTAATGAGAATCTTCCCTACAAGGAAAGATCCTCTCTGCCAAGGAATGAATGTCAACTCTACGCTACTATAAAAACTCCAAAACCCTCACAAATCAAGGTACGCATAACTTACCTCAACTCTGACACTCTAGAGTTGTGAAGAAAGTTCTCTAACTTAAACTTCGGAGGGTCTTTGGCCGATACCACACCGGTACCCTCTTGAGGTCTTCTTTTTCTATGTTGTGCAGGTATTGTCTTGAGCACGTGAGAACTGTGTGACTTACTGACGATTTTTGGCATCATCAAGTTCCATCCTCCAAGAACTTTAGTATTAATTATGGTCACCCGTAGGTTCCAAGTTACTCAACTGATAAAGTTTCTTGATGTCGAATAAGAGATTTGGGGTTTGACCCTCATTTATACCAGAAACTAATTGGTGTCTTAATTTAATGATAAAAAGCAATCATCAGGAAAAGACGCAATAGGTTGAAATTATCTCTAAAAAAAACTATGGTCACCCATAGAAAATTTCAAAATAATTTAGGGTTAAAACTCCCCTCGCTCTCAACTATCGAATTATAAAAATTATAAATAAATAAAAACCCAAAATCTCCTTTATTAAAAAGAGGAGTATCACCACAAATAAATAAATAAAAATGCTTAGGATATGCTTAGTAATCTCAAGAAAGGAATATGTTGTTGATCATAGGGAGCTAGATATCATTTTATTGCAATATGAGTATAGCAAGATTTAAGTTTGCAACATATTTATTAAGAGAGGATGTTATGTTCAAGATTGGCTGCTACACAACAAACAGTAACAAAGCACGATTGGTTGTTTATTAACTTTTTTTTTTTTTTATAATCTTATTTAGAATTCTATTCTAGCTTAATCTAATAAGTGTATATGTGTGTGAAGCTCCTTTCTAAAGAGTTGAACTTCGACCTTTACCCCCCAACTCCACATGAACTTGTAATTGTGGAGTGACCATCACGTTAATGGTGTGCGGTAGTCTATTGTTTATTAACTAACCAGCCTCTAAATAACTTTCTTATAGCAAGTACTTTTAGTAACACTTAAATCTTAACCACTAAGCTGCTGCACTAACATAACACTAGCTGAAGTGGATGTGAGTTTCTGTTAGATCATTTGGTAAAATCTCTTGTGATCAAATGAGAAATTTGAAGTTCGATCCCTGCCTAAACCAAATATCAATTGATATCTTAGCCTTATGATAAAAAATATATTCATTACAGAGCGGACACCATAAGTTTGAAAAACTATTTTATCTATAAAAAATAAAAATAAAAAAGTGTTGGAGCATTTTAATATTAATCAATTAAAATGAATTTATATGACAATGTAAATGTAAAAATGTGGGAGTTAATATGGAAGATAAGGAGTTAGTGAAAATGTTTAATCTCACATTGAAAATGAAAGAGGCTATTTTTTTTTTTTTTTAATTGTGCTGATTAATAGGCTGATATGTATTAGAGCAAATATTTGGCTAGATACATTCAGAAATAATTTCTATATTCATTGATGAGTAAATGATATTTTTATTATGGAAAATGAAGAGTCATTTCATCCACTTAATGAATTAGTTGTTGGGTCTGATTATTTATTTAGAAACTCTTTATCTCATCCATTCAATTGTGTAACTCCAACCCATCACTTCTTATCTCATCCATTCAATTGTACAACTCCAACCCATCAGATTTATGTCCAACAGTTAATCTTGTAACACCCACTACATTAGAATAATGGACTTAATTAATCAGATTAATTTGAGAAAACCAAAAAATTCAGCAATTACAAGCATTCTTATAATGTTGATCTAGTCATACGACATTTGTTGGGCTGTTGAGCGAGTGTCACGCCTCAATTCAAATAGTGTTGTGTATTTTCTAATAAGACAGAGTTTAGCTACAAAATTAGTTATAGCTTAAACTATAACCTTACTCAATATCTTTTTATTGGAGGTGAATTTTAACAAATCCACCATTAGATTACATATTCTTCTTATATCCTCCATGCTTATAAAATTTCTTGAAAATTAAAGATCAATAGCTATGTCATCAATAAATTGTTTAAATTGTATTTTTTTGTAATTTAAAATTATGTATAAAATATAATATTATAGATTATATAGTAAATAATATCTGATTGATATAAAATTTGACATGTGTATTAAAAGTATAAAAAAATATTCAATTAAATGGTTGGATTTTCAAAATATATATTAATGTTTATTTTATTAAGGTTGTAGTCTTAGATTACAACTAATTTTATAACTAAATTTTGTCATTTTCTAATCTCAAATAAATAATATTTAGAAGTATTATTTAGTTTCTTTTAGTGTTATTTCCATTATTATTGAACCACTGCACCAACCAACAGCCTGCCGCTGCAAGCCTGCAACTACCTGCTGCTTGCTGCTGCACTGCATCACATTGCCTGCTGCTGCTGTATCATAGCCAACTACAACACCAAGACAGATGCTCATACATTATTTACTTTTATCAAAATCTTGATATTTTGTTTTCAGTTCATGAAATTTGTTAACATTCCTTGGGTGGTAATTCAAACTTTGAGATTCCAGTTTTATTTTGGTTTAGAGAAACTTTGGGAAAGAGTTAATAAAACTTCTCTGTAAAAAAAAAAAAAAAAAAACTCTGAGCTGCTAGGCAGGCCCAGTAGCCCATGTTGATTCAAAGAAACTTGTAATGAGCCATACAACCACATCAGGAAATTCCCCTAAAGTAAAGTGACAAAGAAACACAGACAAAAACCTACCAAGGGCCCAGCCCATTTTATTCATGACAGAGGACCCAAAATTTCTTTTATTTCTTTAGACACAAGGTAGGAATACAAAGGAGGAGAGCATAGTTGAAGAGTTCGGCCCAAGTTAAGCATTGGTAGTGCCGGGGAGTTTCATTGATATTTAGTACGGACGTTCATAGTGTTCCTTTACAGGCTACAGCTTAGTGATGAATTGGCAAAAAAAGCATTTATTACCCAAAAAGATTCATCTTATGCATGAATCACTAACCCAAGAATACAGTTATACCCATGTCAGGTTGGGTATTTATTTCGCACAAATTCTGTTTTTATCTTAGAATAACAATGTGATGATCGATTTGCTTTTGTCTTGTTTATTCTGTTTTTACTTCTATTTTGCACCTCTTTCATTTTCAGCAAAAGGCAATAGGCATATTTGGGTAAAAAATCATTTTTATATATAATTGGAATTGGACTATTATCTTGTTCACATCAGTTCGTGTATAATATAAAAAAAAAATGCAGAATTTGTACAGTTTTGCCTAAAAATGACCTACATCAGTCTGTGTATAATTATATAAATTTACAAGTTTGTTACAATAACACTGACTCTATTCATTTTGTATTTAGTTGTTTAATATTTCTTTACGTATCTCGAGAATGAAAGAAAATAGCGATGGTGTTTGCTTAGTACCAAAAAGAGAAATAATTAAAAAAAATTAAGAAAAATTGATGTTTTAATGTAATGTAGTGTAAATAGATAATCTGATGTTGGGTGTTTTGAAAAATGAATATGTAAAATAGAAAAAGTAGATTCTTATACAAAAATAAACAATAATTTTTGCAAAAACTTATGCAAATGCTCTTAGTATGGTGTCCATATTTTATTATTTTCATAAAAGTGTATATATATATATATATATATATATATCATTATTTACTAAGTCTTTTATACTCTTGAACGTTATTATTGTGTGTTGTTACATTTCTAACTATTAAAACCCAACAGTGGCAGCGCCACGTTCAGTCAAGGGTGTTCCCAGGAACACCCTGGCTTGAAAGAAAAAATTTATATATAATAATTAAAAAAATTTATTTGTTTACCCTTAAAAAAAAATTTAGGAACACTCTCAAATAAATAAATAAATAATTTATTTGTTCTACTTTCAAGCAAAAAAAAATTGAACTAAAATCTAAAAAAAAAAAAAAAAATTGTAACAAAGCAAGCCCACTGGGGAAAAAAAGCCAAACATCAATCCTAAACAATAGATTACAAACCCAATCTAAAGAAAAAAAAAAAAAAAAAAAAAAAAAAAGGTAAAGCAAACCCAACAGATTACAAATGGTAGCAAACCCACGGATTCTCAAAAAAAAAAAAAAAAAAAAAAAAAAAACCCAATATACGCAATTACAACCTAACCTAAAGAAACTAGAGCAGCAGATTCATCAAGTAAGGCAAAACCAGAACAGAGCACATCAACAACAACAACCAACAGACGACGCCTCCACCTTGAGCAACGTTGCAATAGAGCGCATCGATGATTGGTTGTTACATCGGGCCTCAAACTCGAGCTCCAGAACCAGAACACATCGGGCATCGGAGATCGGTTTTCCTTGCCTTATAGTGCTGCCCGACGGCGCCGCCCCTCAGCCCCAGGCCTCCATACTCCCTCAACCTCAAGGTATTTCATCTTTACACTTAACTTCTCTCTTTTTGTCTCTCTTACATATACGAGTTATTGCTTATTGGGTTAATGGGTTTCTCTCTACTCTTTGTCTCAGTCTCTCTCTCTTTACTTGAAGAATGAAAGTGAAATGAAAATTATGAAATGAGAGTCTCTCTCTCTCTTTATTCTTTAAGACTTTATCTGATAAAATTTGAACTGTGATTGGTTGATTACTTTATAACTTTATTAATATTTGCCTTGTTTTTGTCTTTATCCATTGGTGTTGGTGTTGGTGTTGGTGAGATACAATTAATTGTCTTTTAGTGTATTGTGATTTGTGATTGTGAATTTATCTGATTGGCTCTTGTGATTGAGGGCCATGGGGCTTGTCTATTGAGTAGGGGGTGGATGGGGGCATGGGGCCGGGGTGAGATATTTGAATTGGGGGAAGTAAATGCACATGGGGTGTGTGTTAGTGCAACTAATAAATAATAGTTTAATTAACCAATAATTAATTGAGGAAAGTAACTAATAAACAATAATTAATAATTTAATTAACCAATACATTATAAAAGACAAACAAATTAAATTATATTAGGCTAAAAAATAATTAATAATTTTATAATTAATGAAACAACAATATAACAAAACAAATTATAGTTTATAAAATACAAACAAATTAATGAAACAACTAAACAACAATAATTAATAAGATTGCTTGATTGTGTATATTGAAAGAGATGTAGCTTGTAGTATAGATAATGAGACTATCATGCAACGATTTCAAAATATGAAAACTCGTAGAAGGCAATTGTAAATTTTATGTATTTGCGTGTTTTTTTATTGTTACTGTTGTCAATATACAAAATTTTTTTTTTATTAGATTGTGTAATTTATACTTGTTGAGAAACACCTTGAAAAAAATTCATGAAGCCGCCACTGAAACCCAAATACCTATATTTGCTTCTAAGCCCATATCTCCTGTCAATTAGTTAAAAGAAAAAATAAGAACATTTATCTTCTTTTTTTTTTTTTTTAAAGACCTATGTACGAAGTACAAACACACGCGAAGCATGGGCAAGAATGATAGTTGTGTGTGTGTTTTTAAAGCTCAAGAATCAAGATTGATTGATATATAGTTTATAAAAAAAAAAGAAAAAAAAAAAAGATTGATTGGTATAATTAAATTTATTCTATTTTTCTTAGAACTTCATCGATATCAAGACAATATCACCTTTCTCTACTTTATATTTTCTGTTCATCAAAAAAAAAATATTTATATTTTCTGAGAAAATATTCTTTAGTTTGTGGGGACTGAAGAAAGCAGGAGTTGTGAAATTATAAAGAATATGGAACAAGGTTAGGTCTGAATTATGGCCCATGAAAGCTCATGACATGAAATGAAAGATAACTATCATTTTCTTGTACTCTTAGTGACTATTATGTGGAGCCCTGCATTGACAAGAAATTCTTAAAAACCTTCACTATTAATGTCAAAATGTTGGAGGCATCCAATTGCAATAATGGAGGGTGTTCCTTTTTTTCTTCTCACACCTGACCCAAACCCATATGGCCTTTGTTTTTCTAAATTGTCAAAAACCCCACTTGTGACTTTGAGTGGTTGTTGGTGAATCAATCTAATTTTTAGTTTTGGACATTGATTTTTTTTTTTTTTTTGGAATTGGACATTGATATTTACCCAATCATTTTACAACTGATGTTTGGAACGTCAAGGTTTCTTGCAAGCACAGAACTCTGAGGGAGGAAACAAACAAAATTAGCTCAATTTTTTTCAGCATATATAGTAAACTCCTAAAAATGAAA
The DNA here is from genome assembly GCA_030021035.2 of Notholithocarpus densiflorus. Classification (NCBI taxonomy): domain Eukaryota; kingdom Viridiplantae; phylum Streptophyta; class Magnoliopsida; order Fagales; family Fagaceae; genus Notholithocarpus; species Notholithocarpus densiflorus. The sequence continues at coordinate 4,288,554 of JARYZH020000009.1, read as the reverse complement.
GAAAAGTTCTTAGCCTTTAATGTAATCCACAAGTTCAACAATAGGAACTAAATTTTAGTCATAAAAAAATTAAAAATAAAAAACAAAAGGAACTAAATCTTGTGAGAGTGAAACAATATATAATAATTAATGAGGACAAATAAACAAACATGAAGGTCACCAATCACCACACTAGAACTTTTATTGAACGGAATATGTATTTTGTGGGGGTTTGAGGACCGAGGAGTAGCTAGTCGAGGAACAACTTGCTCAATCCAAACCTAGAGGGGTAAACGAACCCCGAGGACTCTATTTGTCCAAGAAAAGTAAGAAGATCAGAATAATTTGATGGGACAAGTATCTTGAGAAATGCTTTGAGACATACATGTGGAGGGTTAGGATGCAAGGAAAGAGGATATAAAAGGAAAGGAACCCCCCATAAATGGGGGATGAACATTTTCTCTAAGAAACAGTAAAAAATGGAAGAGAATAGGGTATTATCTTGTGTCAAACTTGAACCAAATATATACAAGAAATTGATCATCAGACCTGCCCGAGGAGGATATTATCCTCGATTGTTATTTACTTTACTCTTATCTGTTACTCTGGGCTCTTCGGCCTTAGACTTGAACTTAGCCTAGAATTGCACTTGAATTAGTTTCTCACTCTTTTCACCAATTTTATTGTTTGGGCTTGATTTAAAGGACAAGGTACTACTGATCTAAGTGGGTTTGGACTTTTATTTTCTGAGTACCTACATATTCCATTAAGATATATTTGGACGAAAATATCATTTTGGTCCTTACATTTGAGATCACTATCAATTTGATCCCCTACATTTTAACAAAAATCAATTTGATCTTTATTAATTTAAATATTGCAAGTTTCAAATAATATGAACCAAATTGATTACTACTAAAATATAAGAACCAAATTAATAGTGATTCTAGAATATAGACCAAAATTGTGTTTTTGCCTTAAATTTTATTATTAATCACAAGCTGCTTACTTTGGGTAGAGTTCATATAGCATAAATTGTCATCAATTGAATTTAACAATTTAATTGAAGTAGGAAAATATTTCTATTATAATTCACTAGTGTATAATTTCGTACATATGCACAGGTACTATTAAAAATAATCACAATTATACAGTTCAAATTATACTTTTTTTTAGAGATGTTGAAGTTATACATAGTATTAGCTTATACATTTTTTAAACCATAGATTTTTAAAATATATAATGCTTTCTCATTATATATCTAATTTAGAATTTGATTGGATTTAGACTCTTCGGTTTTTGTACTTAATAATTCACTTGCCACAAAAATTAAAAAAATTAGTTAGACACATGGCGCAAAATTGGACTCCAATTGAAATCCAATTTAGAATAAAATTAGATCTGGACTTTTTTTATTTTTACACTTAATAATTCACTCGCACAAAAATTAAAATTAAACGGGACATGTGGCGCACAATTAATTGGATTCCAATTGAAATTCAATTTAGATTCTAATTTGATTCTCTCTAAGTTTTGACTTTAATATATATATATATATATATATATATTTATAGATATTGCCAACACAATTCATGGCCACAATTGCGCGGAGCAAATGATCCCAAGTTCAATATCCTAATATGATTGTGACTTGTGAGTAAATCGTTATACTAATCTAAACCTGTATATTTGGATGAGTTTATTATTTAGTTTTTTTTAAGGTATAGTTTTTTAAAGTCTTATTTGTTATTATTATTTTTTTTTTTTTTTGAGAAACTTATCTTTTGTCTATTGACTCTATTTAAAACTGTATTTTTATACATTTTATTTCTTAAAAAAAATGTGGAAAGTTATTTTTAAGTTTTCAGTTTAAGTTTTCTATTTGTATTTAATAAATAATGTTCACGTGGCATGATATGTTTGGTGGAGCATATAAGTAGGGATAGAAAATTTATACTCTATTTAAAATGGGAAAAAAAATCTCAAAAGATAGCTAATAAATAATCAAATATATTCTTTTTCCTCTCACTCGCAGATAGTTAATAAATATTCTAGCAAACTTCTTATCATTTAAATACAATAAATGTTTTGCAATGCACGGTCGTATTAAATACAAGAATATTTACGTCTATACCATACTAAACAATCAAATAAGGCAAAGCTAACTTTTTTTGAGTAAACAAATAAGGCAAAGCTAACTGATACGGAATAAAAATTATTATTGCATTAAGTTTTTTTTTTTTTTTTTTTGAGGGGAATTATTGCATTAAGTTAGACCAAGCATTCATTCTCAAAAAAAAAAAAAAAAAAGTTAGATCAAGCATAATTATTAATAAAGCACCAACCCACCAACCAGGAGTACCACTTTGAATAACAATAAAAGTATAAAGAATAAAAAATAAATATAAAAATCCCAAAATTTTATATTGAATCCCTTTAAAGCCATGTTTTTTTAAACATTCCAAAAAAACCTAGAGACAAATTCACACATAGTTAGTTCTCTTAAATATGTGAAGTGAAATATCTCTCCTTTGAACGATAGAAACACATTTAAATTTATTTTTGTCCCTAAAATTTATCTATTGAGCACTTTTGATCTCTAAAGTTTCAAATGAACTCTATTGGTTTTTAAAGTTTAAAAAATGAGTGCTATTGGTCTATCTGTTAACTTTTGTCAATTTCGTTGTTTATAAGAACAATTACGTGACATTTTTTTTAATGACATGACAACTTTTATTATTAAAAAAATTACATATAAGAAATTATGTATCAGTTTAGGAAGCCCCATTTATAGTTGGGTCTTTGCCTAAATCCAAATCCTAAAACTTTATTTGCAGTTGTTACCTGGATTTACTATGAAATAACAATAAATTTTACTACATCCAAGCCGTTGTAAAGAGACATTATGATTATACCTAATTGCACCACTTCCAGGACTATGAGAATTCATAAAGGATTACACCATAGGTGGCTACCATGTGTTATGATCCTAGTGTCTCACATAGATTAAATATAAGTTTAACCACGTGTTTATAAGCTCTTGGGCACCCTTCTCTTGCAAGCTGGTTTTCAATGGTGAGTTCTACCTATGAGTTTATAACACCATGTTATGAAACCCACCGTATTAATTGTAAATCTTTGGAGCTTCAAACAAATTTCACATATGGTCCAAGCCATTGGAGTTAAAAGCCAAAGAGATTTCTCACCCATTTTTTATAATCTAACGCTTGCCAAATATTCCATGTCACCTAATACGAACAATTATATTTTAATGGGATTCAATTAGCTCAACTAGTAAAGATTTTTATTATCGAATATGAGATGTGGGATTTAATCATTGCCTTTACCAAAAACCAATTAGTGTCTTTTATTTTTCAAGTCTTCTCACCCTTCAAACCTTCAAATGTAGATTAATTTTAGGGAATTATGTTCTTCCGATTTTGATTTAGGGAACCCAAATAAAAATTAGTCTACCCAAGCTGAAGTGTGATTTTGATATGTAATTTTTGAAAAATAAAAGTTGTAGAGTTATTAAAAAATATAATGTTATTGCTCAGTTAGAGTCAGGGGTGTTCGTAGTGCGGTGCAGCGCGGTTTTAGGTTATTTTTAGCATCGCATTTTGCGGTGCAGTTTAGCTAAAGTCATAACCGCACCGCACCTCATTTTTGTAATCACATGTACGGTGCAGTGCAGTTTAGAGTTTAGCTAAAACTATAACCGCACCACACTTTATTTTTGCGGTCACATGTGTGGTGTGGTGTATAAGATGCGGTTCGAAGCTGGTATATTTTTCAAATTTTGGGTTTTTCCTGCAAAACTGATTTTTCCCTTTATTTTAGACAAAATTTTAAACTATTGATCTAGTCTTTATTTATTTATTTTTTAAAATTTTGGGCTGGCTTTCCTAATCAACACTTACTAGAGTTATTAAATTATATATATATTTTTTTGAAAACTAAAGTTATTAAACTATTAATAATATATTTAATATTAAAATAAATAAATATATTAAAATATAGAGAGGGTGCGGTGCGGTTATGCCATTTTGCGGGCAGTTTTGGTGCAGTTTTTGCGGTTTGGTGAACACCACACATAGGCAAATAAATTAATGGAAGTTGCTAGAGTGATTAATATAACTCATTTTTCAAAATTTAAGGGACTAATATGTAAACTTTAGGAATTAAGCACGATATTTTGGCCCAAAACTTTTGAAAGTTCATATTTTTCCACATTATTATTCAAATAGACAAAATTTAGGTACAAGTACTTTAGATGCTGTTCCTTATGTGCTCTTAAAATTCTTAAAGAACAACATCTAAGTATTGTATCCAAATTTTACCCTATTCAAATATAGGCAAAATTAGATTTTAGTTCCTCTTAGATAAATAATTAGATATTTGGGTAAAAGTAAAACTATGAGATTCCAAAAAATATATATAGACACACACATATGAGATTTGTTGTGTAGTATAGTGTATTGTTTTTTTTTTTTTTTTGGATAGTACAGTGTATTGTTGTGTAGTATAGTGTATTGTTGATAAATGTAAAGCTGGCACCTAGTAGTGAAAAAAAGCAATAGGCTACAGTTCGTCGAAAAGCCATAGGTACAGTTGTTACCAAAACAAAAACAAAAACAAAAAAATGAATAAAGTAAGGGTGTGTTTGGATAGAATTTATTTTGTTAAAATTAAAAAATTATTACTGAAAGTACTATACATAAATAAAGTTAAAAGTTAGTTGAAATAGTAAAGTGAAGCTCATAAATAATGCCAAAAATGTATAATATACCCATAAATAATAATAAAAATAAACTAAATAATAAAATAATATTATTTTTTCATTTTAATCCAAACGCACCCTAATTCATCATTTATTTATTTAATTACTGGCATCAGCAGCTGAAGGTTTGCCCTACAAGGACACGTGGATAGGCAGCTCCCCCCATGTCTTGTTGTTGTAAAAGTTGTTACTAACATCACCATCACCCTCACACACTCACTGTCACTCACAGACAATCACTACTCATCCCCACCTCACCTCAATAAATTTCCACACGTGCCCACTCTCAATTTCCACGCCGGAATCTCCTCCATTCTCTCTCTCTCTCTCTCTCTTTACTTCTTACTTCTGCTATTGCCTCTCACAAGTCACAACCCAAACTCAGTTTCTCCAAACCCTAGAAAATGATACCAAAAATAAACTACCTTCAAAAATTGAATCAAACTCTCATACGCTTTCCTTAAATTGAATCTAAGTTTCAGTTTTTACCACCAAAACACCATCTGGGTCACTCTTAAATTCCGCAATAAATATACATATATATATTTTTTTAAATTTTGAAAATTTGAAAGTTGTGGGGTTGTAAATAATGGGGGCGATGACGTCATCGATGGCATCGAAGTTCGCGTTTTTTCCGCCGAGTCCGCCGTCGTATGAGGTGGTGGAGGAGGAGGAGGAGGAGGGCGGTGGCGGTGGAGGAGAAGTGAAGCTGAAGCTGAGGATGACGGGAGGGGTGGAGACTAGGAGGGAAAACGGCGACGTGTTGAGGCTGAAAACGAAGAGAGGGAACGAGGTGGTGGCGGTATACATAAGGAACCCATCGGCGTCACTGACGGTGCTTCACTCGCATGGCAACGCAGCTGATCTGGGTCAGATGTATGACTTGTTCACTGAACTCAGTATTCACCTCCGAGTCAACTTCATGGGGTCTCTCTCTCTCTCTCTCTCTCTTCCTAATTTAAAAAAAAAAAAAAAAATTATCGCTTTTTACGTGCATATATATTAGGGTAAATTACACTAACACCCCCGAAATATATTGAAAATTACATAATTTTTTTGGTGGTTGTTGATTTTTTTAGTTTTTTACATATGCTTATATGAATATGATTTTTTTTTTTAAATTTAATTTTAATTTGTGTGTGTTGTGTTGCAGGTATGATTATTCAGGGTACGGGCAATCCACTGGGAAGGTATGTGATTTTGTATTTTTTTTTTGTAATTTTATTTTTTTTTGGTATTTTGCTTGGATTGGATTCTGGTAAAGTTTTGGTCTTTATTTTTGTTTTATATATTTGGTTTTATTTTAGTTCTGGTAAAGTTTTGGGTTTTTTTTTTTTTTTTTTTCCTTTTTCTAAGTAACTTTCTGTGCAATTTCTTGTCGGCCAAAAAAATTTGTAGTTTGCTTTTGTTATATGGGACCCAAAAAGGATTAAAACTTTTTCTACACTGAACTTTATATTACCTCTTTGGCATATTCAAGCTTTGGATTTTTTTTTTTTTTCAGTAGTGGAAGTTTTAAAAACCCAAAGATGGAAGATTTTAATTAGTTTCTAATTAGATTGATTTAGAATTTGTTGTTAAAATAAGATGGGAGATGGCTGAGTTATTATGTGCTTTACTTGAACAGCCGAGTGAGCAGAACACATACTCAGACATAGAAGCCGCATATAGATGCCTGGTGGAGAAGTATGGCACAAAAGAGGAAGATATTATTTTGTATGGGCAATCAGTTGGTAGTGGGCCCACTTTAGATTTGGCTACTCGGTTACCGAATTTGAGGGCTGTAATTCTCCACAGTCCGATAATGTCTGGCCTCCGTGTCATGTATCCAGTGAAGAGGACATACTGGTTTGACATTTATAAGGTTGATTTTTTTTTTTTTTTTAATGCAGAATTATATAATCTTAATGTTGAATTGTTTACAATCTTTCAAAATTTGACCTCATAAATGTTTTTTTGCTTGTTTGTGGTGCAGAATATTGATAAAATACCCCTTGTCAAATGTCCAGTTCTGGTAATTCATGTGAGTATTTTCCAATTTCTCTATTTTAGTAAGATGTTTGTAAAACTAAAATGGCATGCTAATTTATTATAGCTTGATGGAAAATCAGACTATAGAAGTTAGTCTCTGCACTGGTTGATTGGTCCACCATATATCTACTTCAAATTTTTCTAGTTCTGGCATCTTCATTGCTGGATTTTATAGTATAGAACAAGGGGTTATGTGGTTGCGCTCAGTATGTAATATGTTGACTTTACGCTATATCAAATGAAACTTGAAATACGGAATTCTTCGCAATTAGGTTGGAATTTAATAGCTATGGATAACTATATACCTCTTTCATTTTGGTGAAATTTATCAAAGACGTTGAAAATTTCACCAGAACTGTTAAAGCCAGTTTTGGTTGATGTTAAAGCCAGTTTTCAATGGAACCTACATCTTTGTCTTGTGATAGTTGACAATTGACACCAAATGACATGGTTAGATAACTGAACTTAATTGACACTGATGAGAAATTTCTTCTCTTTTGTTTACTGTTTATGCTTTTCTGTGTTCATCATCATGAACACCCTGTATGTTTCTTTCATATTTCATTAATAATAGATCTCATATTACCTATCAAAAAAAAAAAAAAGTTTGGTCAATCAGTTTGTAAGCAAACAATGATTTCTGACAAATGAAATGGGTGGGGAGATGAAAAAACAAAGAGGAACTGGGGCCATCTCATCTGTGGAGGAACTTGGAGTGCTCATGGCAGAGAAGGAAGAGATCAAAATGATGGCGCATAAGGAGCGTGTCTGCCTCAGTTGCAAGGGTGGGGGTTTGCAAGGGAGAGAGGGAGAGAGGGGCAGTGAGGTGTCCTGTATCAGAAGATTTATTACTGGTGATAAATTGAGGGGGTCATGAGAGGTTTTAGTGTGAGAGAGAGAGAGAGAGAGGTTACAATGACAACTAATAGGTGAGGAAAAGAGGAAGAAATGCTGTAGTTAGGTATTCAAAATTGGATTATTATGATTTCTTTACAGGTGCACGGTGAAGCCAATACTTTTTCAAGCAATAGAAAAAAAAAAGTTCCTAGTGAAACTTGTGGTAGTTAATTGAATCTTGCCAAATGTTCATCATGTATAAACGAGTTCTTAGCTATTAAATTTATAATAGCATAGGTAGGTTTTACTGGCTAGAGGTGTGTCCAAAGGGCTCTTCTTTAAAAGGTTTCCTACATTATCTAAAAAAACATAGCATAGGTAGGTTATGTGTCAATAACTGATAAGAAGTTGAGTTTAGTGGGTCTTTAGTTAAGGGAATGTGACTTTGATGGAGGGAGCTCAACTGAAATTATTTTGGAATTTATTATTTCAGATTTCCATTTATGTTATGGGATTGGATTATTTAAATTTTCATTTAAAAAAAAAAATTTGGATTCAGATAGGGATCAAGTTTCATGTTTTAAGATAGGGATAATATTTAAATTATGTTCAGTGAAAGTTTTATGGGACGTGAACTTTTGTAATCCTGGAAGCACTATAAAAATGCTCCACATGGTTTTTTTTAAAATAAGATTTGTGAAAAATTTCTTTATCTGTATGGTGGTGATTCCATGCAACCCTTAGGTGGTGAAGCTTAAGGTTTTCAGGCTGCTCTAGGTAGTGAACCCTAGACTGTCTTGCATCATCGCATTAGAATTACACATGGCAGGTGTGCAGACCACGAAACCTTTATCAGTATGCTTTTGCTGTTGTGTGACAGACTGTTGGTTTTGAAAGCCATAAAACTGCATGCTGACCTGGTCGTATCAGTATCTCTCTTCTATTCACTGAACAGAACTGAATCTCTTAAAATGCTGACTGAACTTATCTGAAATCATTGGTTTAGTCAATGTTTTCCATCTGGAATCATTGGTTTTTGTCAGTGTTTTCAGTTAACTTGGTCTTATGTACAGCCCTACCCAAATTATCACTGCTAGTTTCTGCCTTTTTTGTCATGTTGTGGTCAATCACATACATGCCATTGTTTATGTCCTGACAAAGCTCCAACATCCTAAAGAGTTATGTAAATAGACATCACATGTATGTAGATTACTCCATAGCAGCAGCATAAATTCACCAGGTGTCCAGGACTCTTGAGTTTTTATGTCTTTGTCACATTATTAGGGAGAAGGCCACTCATTTGAAATATTCTTCTTGCTGAAGGGTCTGAAGTGTTTCCACTATAGCATTTTGCTACTAATAGTCCAGAACAATTATTTATTGGGTTATCTTAAACTCATGTTTTGGAAATACTTTGTTACTTCCACAAGAATATAAAGGTGAATTAAGGATGATTACCAAATTAAATTTTTTTGGCTGTTTTACTTGGCGGTCTCCCCCTTTTTTGATAATCGATAATTAGGGGGGGGGGGGGGGTGGGGGTGGATGAGGGGATTTGAACCTTGGATGTTTCTATTGGAACCACCAGAATGTCTGCCCCTTAGGATGCTAGAGGATAAGTGGAAGAAAGGATGAGTGCAAGAGTTCAAGAGCAGTAATTTTATGTGGATACATACTCAAAGTTTCTCTAGAGGATTGAAAGGTGCTTTTATGTCTAATTTTGGTGGTCACAAATTAAAATTTCAAGTGATGACTGATGAGATAGTGAGGGAATGTGATACTGCCTTTGACCAGGTGAATCACATATTTTATGTCCCATAAGTTTGATCTGTGGCTTACAGAGCAATTTGTCCCCTAATCCTATGGATTTCCTATCTCAGTTGCCACTTCTGTAGAAGAGTGATTTCAATGCCTTCAAAGATTATACATCACTTGAGGTGGATGTAGGCCCAGATGTTCTTGGATGCTAGCTTCCACCCATTGTGGGTATAAAGACCATGATGTGGTTCATGCGTGCTTGTCTCATTGTATTAAATGTCTTACTATGATCTTAATTGGCGCACCTGATTAATATAAGTTCATGTACCCATTTTATAATCGATAGGTATCTGTCACCATATACATTGGTTAGCTGCTTTTCTTCACTAACTGAAACTCTCATAGCATCTGAACCTAGAAAGTAAGGCATCAAGCAACATTGGCTCAAGTAATTAGAAGAATCCTCATTTACCAAGCTGTTGTGCTCTGTGTTTGCCCTTTCTTGCAGGGAACTGCTGACGATGTTGTTGATTGGTCCCATGGTAGGAAACTTTGGCAGCTCTGTAAAGAGAAGTATGAACCATTATGGATTAAAGGAGGGAATCATTGTGACTTGGAGCTTTTCCCACAATACATAAAGCATCTCAAGAAATTCATATCAGCCATTGAGAAATCACCACATCTGAGAAAAGGATCTGGGCCAATTACAGATCAACTAGAAAATCCCAGGAACAGCACAGATTGTAGAGAGAAATCCAGATCCAGCACAGATCATAGAGAGGAGAGGTCTCGACCGAGTACTGACCAGAGAGAAAAGCCAAGGCTGAGCACAGACCGGAGAGAGAAATCAAGAACCAGTAGTGATAAGAGAGAGAAATCAAGAAAGAGCATTGATCGGTCTATTAAAGTTCACAATGGCGTGGACCGCGTGGACCAGCTGGAGAAACCAAGGAACAGGTTAGCTATAATTTTGACTGGATAGTATTGTTTTTTACCCATTTATGCTTCCTTTTTAAAACAAAGCTTGTCCAATGTGGCATGCATAATTGCATATATATTCAATATCTGGTTTTCCTCACTGTTGGAATTGCGTTGTGGTGGCAGCTTTGGGGACATCGTGAGATCAGTCGGATTATGCAATATTGATTGTTTCAAGCCCACAGCTACTAATTTATGAAGAAGATATCAGATAAGCCTACATATTGAAGGTTGTATTTCACTTGAATTTTTATTCATTTGATTGGTCAATTGGGGTTGTTTGGGTGATAGAACTGTGTTGTTGTTTCATATCCACTTTCTAGAAGAAAAATAGGAAATTAATTTAACAAGGAAAATCATACGTCTCATTTGATTGTTAATACTGATTAATAAATCTGACCTCTCTCTGTCACCTATCAAAAAAAAAAAAAAATGAAATAAATCTGACCTCTCTCTGTCTCTGTCTCTGTCTGTCTCTCTCTCTCATGTGACAGTTTTTGTTATTTATCAACTTTGTATCTGTACAGGATGTCTTGTCTCAGTTAGTCTAGGTTTCCAAACCAAATGGAAGTTGACAACAATTTATGGAGAGTAAAATGGCTTGAGAACCAGGAAAATATATATATGGGCAAAAGTGAGCCAATAACTTGCTTACTTGAACTGCAAGGTTAGGTTATGAGTAAACTTAATTACAGTTTTTTAGGTATTATACCTCTTTTTTTTCTTTTCTTTTTTTCTTTTATTTATTTATTTAATAAATTGATAGTTACAAGGCTCTTGGCAAGTTTCCCAATAAAATAAAAATATGTGGATGCATTGATCAATGTAGTATAAACATTGTTATCTTTCAAGATGATTAAATTCAATGCAATCATGAGTTGGAATTTCATTGGGGGGAACATAAATCACAACATCTAATAAACTTAATTTAAGTTTTACCTTTTTGTATTTATAAAATTTATGAGTTAAGCTTGACACATTTTCATCAATTCATGTCAATTAATTCCGATTGAAGTATCTTTTAACTTTTTTTCAAGACCCTGGCGCCCAAAGAGCAGAATTAAAAAAAAGGTTAATTGTTTGCTCCAGTGATTCATTATGCTGATTCTTGAGCACAGGGACCCTGCCTGTAAGGGCTGTTAACGCTCATGGTAATTGGCACTGATGGGCTACCATGGCTTGAATCTTTTGTGAATGCAGTATCTGATCAAATGAATGTGTTTCTCATTCCTTCCTCTCCAACTTTAAGTTCACTGCAAATTCTGATCGGTTCACTCCAAGAGGGTATAGGGACCCTTATCTGTAAGCAAATATTGTTGTTTAATGTCAAAGTAGGTACCATTCGAGATTAGAAGCACGGGGAAAATTTTATTGGCTCAATCAATGCAATTGCATATATTGTTGAATTTAATTGAAAAAAGTCATTTATGAGTAATATATTGATGTAAGAATATTCACAAAGATATGATAGAACTATATTTTGTTTATTTATTAAGGGTTTTTTAAAATAAAGAAAAAGAAAAAGAAAAGAATAAGCCACATTTCAAACCTTTTTTTTTTCTTCCCAAATAAAAATTTTGCTTATGAATGAATGGATTGTTTATGGACTTCTTGTGATGGTGGCTGGAGTTGTCGCTAAGCTCAAGTAATCTAACAATAAGCATTAAATTTAATGGTAAAGGTCCTAATTCAGGGATAACGGGCCAAATTCGGGGATAAAATAGTAAAACTATGACTTTTTCCTTCTTGTGACAAGGAAGTGGGTTCCCTTGAACCTTTTATTATCCTTAAGTGACGACCATTGATGTCATCTTTTTTTTCTTTTTTTTTTAATATATTTTTAATGGTAATATTAAGAATCTTTCTTTCATGATAGGCTTCATGGTTGTCAAAATCGCGATTTGGATCGTAAGATTATACGATTTTATGATCCCACCTCACTAAAACGTTTAAGATCGCACTAGGACTGTAAAAATGGTAAGATCGTATAAGATCCTACCGATCCTACCAAAACATCATTTTTTTTGTTTTTTTATTTTTATTTTTATGAGATAAAATTTTGGTTTTAATGAAGTTTAAAGGGTTTTTATTCTTCTATGTTGTGATGGTATGACTTTATATTTTTTATTTATAAAATTATGTTAACCTAAGCAAATGTTTTCTAGTTTATAGTTCACTTGTAATCAAAATAAATGAATGCTTCATCATTTCTAAATGAAGAATTTATATTGGCTTTACTATATTTTAAAATATAATGTTGTTAAATTTGTTTGATCAATATACTAATTTGTGTTATAATATTACTAATTTTTTTTTCTTATATATAATTTTATTAGTATGCTTGTATTTGTATATTAATTGATTATTTTTTTGAGCATGCTCTGTAATTGTTTCTGAGTGATATAATTTGAATAGTCGAGTCTGAATTTGTATCTTGATCTCTTTTGTAGTTCTAGTATACAAATATACAATGTCTACATAGATGACGAAATGGATGATGATGATTATGATGGTGGTTATAAGAACTCTAGAATGAGAATAATTAAAAATGTTCACTTCACCTTAATATTAATCTTGCTTTTGGATTTCATATTTTAGTTAGCTAGTTTCTATTTGATAACTTATTTTGGATTTTAAACTTGGAACTTATAACTTGGAAAATATTTCCATATGTGTTGATAAATATTTTGGTATTTGGTTGCTAATTAAACATTTATTGAACTTTTTAGATACATTGAGTCAAAACTTAATTATAATTGTTTCGTTAGTATAAACGTAGCGATGTATAACGTACAAATTACATCATATGATGAAAATCTTTGTTTTTTATGGATAAATTTACAATTTACGTGATTATTCAACATACAAAGTCATTATTAATATGTTTTTTGCTTTAAATCCGAAATATGTAAGATCTTACGATCCACGATCTGATCTTACGATTTACGATCCCACCTGCCTTTCACGACCCTACGTAGGATCCTAATTTTGACAACCTTGGTAAGCTCTTTGTTGTGTTTTAGTAACTTGAGGATCTCGTATGCTAGTCAAGGGCATTTTAGCTGAATTGACATCTCTCTATGCACAAAGTTCTTGGGGGTTTAAGGAGGAAAATGGTTCAAGCTGCAAGATCAGCAGCATATTATAACTATCTTTTAAAAAAAAGATCTCATATGCTAATCACTTGTGTTGATCATTTTCATCTTCTCTAGTAGTATAAGCATAGACCCCCCACTCTATTCTAGTCTATACCCGAGGCCCTAGTCTCATTGATGAAGAATACCTCGAACTCCTACTAAAATGATTAACACTATATAGTAAGTTCAATAGACCAAAAGATGTAAGCCCAAATCACTTTTGAAGCCCAAAATAGTCTCATAAAAGTGGCACACGTTGTCGTACACCAGTTATTACTAACATATGTCTGTTAATGTTATTTTTGGTGAATGCCACTCAGTGACAGCAACCCTAAAATCAGTTAATTACATATCTAACTCAAGGGTTGATCAACTATCAGCTATCAACACTTTAGAAACCTTAGGGTTTTGAATTTTGGCTATAAATGCCCTCCATTCTCACCACTATGGACAATCATCATTAGCATACCAAAACGCTACCAAAATCAATCTTAAAACCACCATTTTCTCATTTTTAAGGTGATAGTGATAGAGCATAATAGTCGAATATTATATTTAGTTTTCTGACCTAGGTAGATGGAAAGCTAGTGTTTTATTCAAAGTTTTGAATTTTCATAACTTTGCTCTAGAAATTTTATTGTTGCAATACATACTAACCTAATTTTAGAGAGAGAGAGATCTGATTTTCTTTTGGGGTATATGATTTTGTTTTTGGTTCCACTCTAAAGAACTAAGGGTACGGATTTGTTTGGGCACATTTTATGAAAGTATATGGTTTGTTTAGAGTTCAAAATGAATAAAAGTATATGGTTTTTATTTTATTTTATTTTTGAGATAGAAAGGTGTGGGGACAAATAACCAAGAGTCACACAACTTGGGCTGTGGGCTTGGTCCGAGGAAGACTCATGGGCCGAGCAATGTGGCAGTTATCAAAGCATTCTACTTTGAAAAGATTCGCACATAGGAACGGCGATTCTGTCCGAGGAGGGTATAGTCATCGGATATAAAGTTTTCGGTTCAAGGATGAATCCCAGTGGCTGAAGTAATCCTCCTGGAATCCCCAATGACAGAAACGACCTTGGTGAGCTTACTGGGAAGGAAAAGATCCCCGAAAATATCTGAAGAAAAGCTGCTACCACCACATTGAATACCCTGCAACTACTTTTCTGGCCGCATTTATGTGGAGAATACCTCTGAACAGTGCTACCAAGACTATGACCTCTCACAGGGAAGCCAAAGAAAAGATCTGATGGGATAAGTATCAAGGGGCACCTTAGATGAATGACAAGTGTAAGGATAGGATGCTTAGAAGATGATTATATAATGTCATTCCTCCTCCATTGTAAGGGGAGGTTTTTTTTGGGAAGAGAACAGAAAAAAGAAAGAAAAGAAAGAACTAGAACGTGAATAACATAAGAGGATTCCTCCTCGGACCTAAATAGAACTGACTTATTCCAAGTTATCTTGATGTGCTTTGGGCCTTCTAATCAACTTTTTAGTTCATTTGTAAGAATAGGTAGAACGTAGCTCTCACCATTCAGATCTAATTCTTAAGCCCACTCTCTACAAATACATATTGCAGCGGACTTATTGGGCCCGGGTCTTGCATGCTTTGGACTTGGGTGCACAATTTGTTACCCTACAAAAGGTATATGGTTTAAGTCCAAGAATAGAACTTTTTTTTTTTTTTGGCAAGGCAGTTCCAATGATAAAAGCTATGGGTTTATTTTTAAAATATTTATTTGATACTTGCCCCTTGAATAAAAATGAACCTAAATTTAACACTAATAAATTCTAACTAAATTATGTTTAATATTTTTTTTAAAAGGCCTAATTTAATAAAGTTACATATTTCCTACAAATATTTTGATTTAAGTTTTCATTAATTAATACATTCGAATATATTATATGATTTATATTTCTTGATAAATTTTTATCTCTTGAGGATGCACATCAAAGTACCGTGGAAATCACTCACAGACACACACAGTTCAAACTTCATAGTCTTCGCTCTTCCGACCACACCCTAATCACTTTATTGGCCCACATAACCAAAAGTGGGAGCCACTCACTATCCAGACACGTCACATGCCCATAAATCCATATTACACTAAATCCCCAAAAAACTAGAAATTTGTATATTCACCCCTTTTCGACTGAGGGACAGAAAAGAAAGCAAGAGACACTGTTTACTGTGTTGTGAGATAAAAAAGAAAGAAACAAAGGTTTAAGAAGGGTTTAGCTTCAGCCTTCTAAAGGCGGCTACTGCTCACTACTTCTTTCCTCTGCTATTCTCTTCCTCTCTCCATGAATTCAATTCCTTTTGTAAATTCCTTATCAAACCCAAGTCTTCGATCCCATCACCAGTTTCGTTTTCATCAGAATATTTGATGTCCAGTGCTAAAACCCCTCTACTTCTCTCTGCAAATCACACCCCCCAAATCGACCATTTCCTTCCCTTTTCTAAGCTCACAAGCTTTCCACAAAACCCTTCTAGGATCTCCACAACCATGTGGAGCAACATTGCCAAGAGAGCCATTCAATTTCAAAACCCCCGCAGGTTTTGCCTCCTCAATTCCCAATCCCTCAGACGAGCTTATAGCTTTCTGGGTCTTACCCACCACCCGGTTCTCCCCGAAAAATTCAAATACAGGCCAAATTACGGGTTTTCTGGAATGGGTTTTCATAGAAATGGTGAAATTTTGTCACATGAGGAGTTTACTGGGAGGCCAAGTTTTGGGTTTAATGGCTTTTTTTGCCCCAAAGGGTATGCGAGTGTTGCTGAGGCTGAGGCTGAGGCAGCTTCGTCTACAGATGTTGAGGAGGATGTTTTAGTTGGGGAGGAGGTTCAAGAATTGTTGCAGGAGATGAAAAAGGAGGAGAAGAGGCAGGTTGAGTATAAACGGAGGAGGCGGCGGACTATGATGAGGGGAATGGGGCAAGGGAAGTATCAGATGCTAAGGAGGAGGCAGGTGAGGATTGAGACCGAGGCGTGGGAACAGGCGGCCAAGGAGTATAAGGAGCTATTGATGGACATGTGTGAGCAGAAGCTGGCCCCGAATTTGCCTTATATGAAGTCGTTGTTTCTTGGTTGGTTTGAGCCTTTGCGGGATGCCATTGAAAAGGAGCAAGAGTTGTGCCGGAGGGGGAAGAACAAGGCGGCTTATGCCCCCTATATCAACCAGTTACCGCCTGACATGATGTCGGTAATCACAATGCATAAGTTGATGGGATTGTTGATGACCGGAGGTGAACATGGGTCTGCGAGGGTGGTGCTGGCGGCTTGCGCGATAGGTGATGCTGTTGAGCAGGAGGTAGGAAGTTGTTTTCCACTCTCTTCTCATGGTCATTTTAGTTTGAACCCTTATATCAGATCATTCTATGATCTTTAGTTGTTCCTTTTAGGATTGAGTAAAGAAGATTTTTTTTTGGTTTAGAGGGCGATTTGGAAGCTGATATTAACTAAAGAAGAGGCAAGATCTTTTTAGTTTTTGATTTTCAAATGCTTTGAGAGTAGTGGTTATAGCATTTGTATTAAGGGTGATGAAATTATAGAAATGGGAATGGTAATTGTATAAATTGTTTGATTAAAACCATGGAGCAAGTTCATATTTTAGCCTTTGGCAAAAGTTAGAGTGATAAGTGATTTTATGACGGTAGGATGTGATGTCTGATAATGAATAAGCTTTGTCTTACGACTAAAAATGGCAGATGAAGGCCTTATTGTTTGTATAGCTTGAAATTTTGGTGTTTTTGTGAAATAGTGTGGAGCAAAGTTTTAGTAACAGCTGAGAGTTTTCAACATATAAGTATACTGGCTTTAGAAAATGGATATGCCGGAATCATACCAATTACCTTTTTTATGATGGGATACTTTTAGAGAGATTAAGCGAATTATAGAAATTAAATGGAAGTATCGTGTTGTGTCCAACATTACCTATAACGTTGGACATGTTAATATGTTTATTGTTAAAGTCAGTCACATCCATGGTTCTGTTTCATTTCTAGCTTGTTAAGTTCTATTGAGATATGGATTCAGGGGTGTGGGGTCATGCTTTTCAAATTAGCCTCTCTTCCTATCATTTTGAAGTATCTCACACTTTGTTTCGTCTAGACTAAGCAAAGAAGTGTTCTGCTCTCCCTACATCCTTCACTTTATCCTATAATGAGTGCTGATGTGTTGTTTCTTCAATGTGTCAGGTTAGAATACACAAGTTCTTGGAGAAAACAAAAAAGAAAAAGGGTGATAAAGATAAGGAAAATGATGGAGATGACTCCAATGCTGTTGTTAAGGATCAAGAGAAGTTAAGAAAAAAGGTCACTACTTTGATAAAGAAGCAAAAGCTGTTAGCTGTGAGGCAGATAGTGAAAGGACAGGATGATTCAAAACCCTGGGGCCAGGATGCTAAGGCTAAGGTACATGACATGTTGTGTTGACTTGGTAAAAAGTTATTAGTTTTCTATTTGTATGCGCTTTGTTAAACAACCAATTGTCCCAAAAACTCCCTTCACGTGTGAGCTCAAACTCTCTTTTAATAGGTGAGGCCCAACATGTGGGATTTTAAATGAGAGGTAGAATGGAAGAGGAATGGATCAAACTTAGGACCTCCTGCTCTGATACCTTGTTAAATTACTAATTGTCCCAAAAGCTTAAACTATTGGAAAATGGTAAATTTAATCATTTAACCACATAATTCTAACATGCTCTAAGAAGGTGCTCTTTGCCCTTATTCTTTTCAGGTTGGAAGCCGTCTGATTGAACTGTTGATGCAAACAGCTTATATACAACCTCCAGCCAATCAGTTAGCAGATGGCCCACCTGATATTCGGCCTGCATTTTTACACTCGTTCAAAACTGTGATGAAGGAAGGAAAGTAAGATCCATTAATCTCTATCTTATTAATCAATTATATTTTTCCCCTGATCACTCTAAATGTTGCTTCTATACTTTTCCTTTCAACAGGAAAATCAGCAGAAGATTTGGCATTATAGAATGTGACCCTCTAGTTATCAAAGGCCTTGAGAGAACTGTAAGAAAAATCCTATCAAATTTTCATTCTTTAATAAAAATTTACTTCTAGATACCATTTTCATAAGATAATGAAAACTTTCATGTTGGCATTTGTAGATTTTTGTTCAGGGTTTAGACAGCTGGTAGATATTTTCTAGATTGTTAGTGGATAAATCATTTTCTAGAATGTTATAGTTGATTGGCAGATAATAAATTAGCCTCTTGAATTTTCTTTTCTTTGTTCTTTTTTTTTTGGGGGGGGGGGGGGGTGGGGTATTCCTTCCCAAGAACACATCTTGAAGTTTTCGTGAAACTTGATTTTCTTCTTTCTTCATGTATAAATGATGGATTTTAAAATTTTGTTATTTGCACAAACAGGCAAGGCACATGGTGATTCCTTACATGCCAATGCTGGTGCCCCCAGTCAAGTGGACAGGGTATGTTAGTTGATTCTTCTTATTTTTTTTTATTATTATTTTCAGTGTGCTGCCTTTTCTTCTACTTTTTATTTTATCATCTCTCTATAGAACTTAGCTGAAATTCAAGATTTCATACAGAGATAGCATGATTAAAATCGTTTATTTTTCATACTAATCATTGAGTACAACTTTAAACCTTTGGGGCAGGTCTAGTTTATGCTGGAGTTAAAAATGGTATGAAGAAATGCAAGTGCTGGTTTGAGTTTAAATTTAGTTTTTGTAATTTTTAACTAGTAGGGTGTTTTGGTCTTTAGACTTACTAAGTGATAAGAAAGATAGGTAAGAACTAATAGTGTGTTTGGTTGGATGAGTTTTAAGGGAGAATGGAAATAGGGGAAGGAAAAGAGAGAAATTTTCATTTTCTTTTGTTTGGTAGAGGAGAAAATAGGGTTGAAGTAAAATGGGGTTTGAAGAGTTTTCTCTCTAGGGCTCACAAATCTCTCTCTAAAATGGATAAAAAACATGGAGAGAAAACTTGAGGGAGGCAAAATGTCAAGATTACGCCCACTTTTCCATCCTCTCTACCAAACACACATAGTGGAAAACACAAATATTTTCTATCCTTCCACTTTTCCATCGTCTCAACCAAACAAAGCCTAAAAGAGCTTTATCATGAAGAGGGAGTGATTTCCATATTTGATAACACGTATATGTTGTTGATTTTTATTAAAAAAAAACATGTTAATTCAATGAATTTTGAAAAGAAGATATATATTGTGTGTCCTTAAAATTTTCTAGGATTTAGCCATTTGTTATGGCCTTTAAATTAACTTTTATGATCCAATTAAGAAATCATAATGGAACTATCAAAAAGGATTAAATATATGTAATTTTGAATGGAAAAAAGATTCTATTAGACATTAAATTGTTTCCATTTCACAGAAAAAACCTGTGGTCCTTGCTTTCTTGCAGACTGACGTTATCTCTAGAATTTCTTAACATATTAAAGAAGTAACATCATCTAGGACCTTGCAAAATATTTTAGGCCTAGACTTGTGATAGACTAGTAAGAAGGGTTTCTTCTCTATGCAAAACCTTTAGTTAAGCTCTCTAATTATCATGTAAAAGAAGGTTACTTCAGTGGTTTTCTAGTAGAATATTATGTAAAAAGCATAAGTCTAGGCTTTGGAGTAATAAGTACTTTTATATATTCTGGTTCTTTTGAAGCAAGGGTTTTTTGCTCCTCTTGGTCAAACATGTAGAAATTCCTGGTTGTTTTGAAGTAAGGTTTGCTCCTCTTGGTTGGACATGTAGAAGTTCACAGAGGCAAGGTTCTTTTAAATATTCACATCATTATAGACACATATGAATTATAAAAAAAGATATAGACACATATACCCCCTTCTGGACAAGGATTGGTTTATCTAAATGTAAAAATTAAGCTAAAATTCAATATAGTTGGAGGCTAGGAGCTCTGATTTCATTAGTGCATCCATACACCAGAAAGGGAATTCCAACTCTTACTTGCATGTATTATTCTGCTAATCAATCAGGTTCAGAGATACAGATGGCTTTTGGGGGTTCCAGTGATGGTAGATAATTGTGAAAACAGCTTGCCTAGGCTACCTCCGGGTTGAATAGTTACACTTTTATTCATTGTTCTTTCTTTTCTTTTGTACTTTCACAGTTATGACAAAGGAGGACACTTGTTCTTGCCTTCCTATGTCATGCGCATTCGTGGAGCCAGACAACAACGTGAAGCAGTTAAGAGGGCCCCTAGGAAGCAATTAGAACCTGTTTTTGAGGTCTGAAACCATTTGCATTGCTTTGTGCCTTTATTTATGTTTTATATCATTTAATCTGAACTATTTGTTGACCTGGCCATGAGGACTAGATACCAGCATTATGTTTGGCTGTCATATATCTAAATTTATCTGCTTGAAATTTTCCCCACTTTAATCCATTTAGAAAGGCTGCTACAATTGTTTTTGTAAATTACTGCCAGGCCCTGGATACTCTTGGGAATACCAAATGGAGGGTAAATAAGAGGGTACTTAGTGTTGTAGATAGAATCTGGGCTAGTGGAGGCCGTCTTGCTGATTTGGTGGACCGCAATGATGTGAGTTACTTCATGTTATTCATATTTTTATCTTTCTTGCTATGATGTACTTACGTTGTTTAACAGTATTCCAACCTCCAAGTGATTGGTATCACTCTACAATCTGTTGAATAAGTCATGTGCTATATGAAGTGTGCTTGGTTCATTGAAATGCTTTTGTTTTAACTTTATGTGTTATAGATTCCCTTACCGGATCAGCCAGATACTGAAGATGAAGCTCAGCTCAAGAAATGGGGATGGAAAGTCAAATCTGTGAAGAAAGAGAACAGGGAGAGACATTCACAGCGTTGTGACATAGAACTTAAACTTGCGGTAAGATCCTTTTCACTTCCTGTGACATAGTAACTATATTATATTTTTAATAAGATTTATATCGACTTTTCTTTACTGGGAGCAGGTAGCCCGAAAAATGAAGGATGAAGAAGGTTTTTTCTACCCACACAACCTTGACTTTCGAGGTCGTGCTTACCCAATGCACCCATATTTAAATCATCTTGGGTCAGATCTATGTCGGGGTATTCTAGAATTTGCAGAGGGACGTCCTCTTGGAAAGTCAGGCTTACGTTGGTTGAAGATACACTTTGCAAATCTATATGCTGGTGGTGTGGACAAATTATCTCATGAGGGTCGACTGACATTTACTGAGAATCATTTGGATGATATATTTGATTCTGCAGACAGGCCACTTGAAGGCAAGCGCTGGTGGTTGAATGCAGAAGATCCATTTCAGTGCCTGGCTGTTTGCATGAATCTCACTGAGGCTTTGAGAAGTTCGTCCCCAGAGACCTTTATTTCACATATTCCCATACATCAGGTACTTTCGTTGTGGCATGTTACCAGTTTTTTCTCTTTTGAACTCTATAGGATTGGGTTCATAAGTTGATAGTGTACTACGTGTATTTGACATAGGAAAGATGTAGGGAATCTGTCTATGTGTGCTTGTGGTGGCAGAGCTCTTGCAGAATTCATGGATCTAGAGTTTGGAATTTCAGAAGAAATGGTTAGGGTTCAGAGATTGACTAAGGTTTCAATACAGGTTGATGGAAAATGTTGGACAGCCAATGTGTTTGGGAATTATGGCTGGTTTGATAGGTTACTCAGTGGCTATTTAGTAGGAAAAAATATGTGGCTTTTAGGTTTAGATAGGGAAGGATAAAGGCTCAATTTGAAATTGCAAAACAGAGAAGAAAAGAAAAAAGTTTGTGACTGCTGTGAATGGTATCCAGGAACAGTACCAGTGCACTGTGAAGAAGAGGAAGAGAGAACACACTAGGAAATCTTGCCCCAATACACTACTCAATCTCCAAGTCTAAATTTTTTGAATAAAAAAAGAGAGCATATTCATATACATTAGTTGACCCTCAACCTGCTAGGGTTAGGACTCTCAATTTGGCCAGTAGAACCCAACAGAAGACACCTAATACCATATCTATTCCAAACATGATTAAGAAATTAACCCTAGATATTAAGTTATTCTTAGGAATTTTATGAAGTTGCACAGCTTCCCCTACATATAAAAATGCTAATAATAACACATTAATCAATGGCTAAAATTAAAAGATCTTTTTTTTTTTTTTTTGATATTGAAAATCAAATTTAAAGATCTTTTAATCCTAGACTTCTAATGATTCGGCTGTCAAACTCTCTTAAGATTTGTCTCATGCCGATGTTGTACGTGATCTCCATACAAGCAAAACTTTAAGTTGCCAAAATTGAATATTACAGCAACTTGACTTGACTTCCTTCTATGGCTGCATCATTATTAGCTCAGAATAGTAATTCATATGGTTTTGGACATCTTTCTAAAGGAAATATGTGAATGACCTTACAAGAAGCTATATTCGTATGCTAGATTTTAATTAAAGATTTTTTTTTATCAGTAAGAAAACTTTAAATAAAGAAATTGATAACATTAATTGGATAAAGGAAGGACAAAGGAAAATAAGTGGATTAGAGCTGGGTAAGGGAGCTACAGGAGGCATAGAAAATATTTTCTATGTACTTATACATAAACTCCACGATTTGTGTTTGCATGTGCCAAGGAGCTGTAGCTCAAATGCCACTTCCTCCCCTTGTAAGAGAAAGGTGGAGGGCAAATTCGTGGATTCAGGACCCACTGGGTGTATATGTAGCTAAACAATAAAAAAAATGGTTCTCTCCTTACTCGAGTCTGTTATAGAGACAAATTAAAGGATAAACTTTAGTGGGTTTCTTCTAGGGTTTTTACTATTTTGCCATGTATTGCAGGCTCTTTGTCATATCATTGCATGTTGCATAGATGTGGGTGGAACTATCAAGTTAATTGCATTTCATATTTCTTTCGTCATGTGATACCATCATCTGCTAGCTGTATAAGTTCTTCAACTATTGCTGAGCTTTGGTTTGGTCTTGTATGTCATGTTTTCTTCAGAATTTATAACTTTTAATGAGATTTTTTTTTTATTACCCTTTTATGATACTCTGTAGGATGGCTCTTGCAATGGTTTACAACACTATGCAGCTCTTGGACGAGACAAGGTAATGGTGTTGTTTTAATTTATAATTTAATCTAGAAGTAGGTATTAAGGTTTCACTTTTGCTTATATGAACTCCAAATAAGGCAAAAAACAAAAAAAATCTAGTGACCAAAGCTCCCTAGTTATATCAGAACATAGAAAAAGATGATTAATTATTTCCCTATTAGTTACTCTGCGCCTTTGAAGGTTATTTTCTGTCAATATTTTATGAGAGCTGATGTCCGGATGCTTTAATGGAAAACTCTCTCACTCGCTCCTCTCCTTCCCTTTTCTCTCTCTTTAAAAAAAAAAAAATGCTTCGTTCTCAGATGTTTTTGCATTATTTATCATTAATAAATAATATTGTTTCATTCAGTTGGGAGCAGCTGCTGTCAATTTAGTTGCAGGAGAGAAGCCTGCAGATGTATACTCAGGAATAGCTGCTAGGTAAGCTGTTCTTTACCAAGGCAATCTCCAGTGTTGATTTTATATATACAAATTTAAAGCATTAATTTAATTTTTGAGAAGTTTGAAGCAATACCATACAATGTAAAAAGAGGAAGTAAACTTTTGGCTTAATAAAGGAATTTAGATATTAGACTAGGATCCGTTTGGCATTACTGTAGGAAGTAGAGCTTTTGTAATAATGAGCTTTAAGTGAAAAGAGTTTTAGCATTCTGAGCATTTCATAAACTACAATAAAAAAAAGTATTTGAACCCAAACTGATAAACAGCTTTTAGATGTGAGAAATAACAAAAGAGGACATAATAAAACTGCTTTTATTTCATATTTGAACCCAATTAATTCAATTAATGACCAATATTATTGTTATTATTATTATTGGCAGTTTTATGATTATTATTATTATTATTTATTTTGATAAGTAAGAAAGATGTATATTCAAAACGCTACTTTATGCATGAGAAACACAAAGCAAACCAAAAGTACAAAGAAAAGAAAGAAACAAAAAAGAGTAGAAAACCAAGAAGAAAACTAATTACAAAAGAGGAGAGAACAAAGGAACGAAGGGAGAGAATCACTAGATTTGAGTCCCTAAGCCCTAAACCAGTTGAAAAGAAATCCGCTAAACGAAGCAAGTAACTGATCTCTAGAGCTATCCAAGTCCTCAAAAGTTTGCCGATTGCACTCCTTCCAAAGACACCACAGTATGCACAACGGAACTAAATTCCAAATGTTAGACGAGTGCTTCCCCCACAAATTCCACTAACCAAAGAGTAGATTTGGAACCATTCTTGGTAAGACCCATGAAGTCCCAAAAGATTTAAAAATAAAACTCCACAACCGATGAGCCTTCTCACAATGAAGCGATAAGTGATCCACAAGCTCCCCACAATGACGACACGTAATGCATCAGTCAACAAAATCAAAACCCCTAAGTTTCAAATTGTCACTCGTGAGAATCTTGTTCCAAGCTACAATCCAAACAAAGAAGGAAACATGCCGAGGGGCCTTAACTTTCCAAATACTTTTCCAAGGAAAGACAATGGAAGAAGAACCTCGCAACTTATTAAAGAACGAATGGATATCAAAATCCCCATTAGGCTCCAACTTCCATCTCATCCAATCCCCAATATCCGTTGAAGGAATATTGGATCCCAAGATACGAAGAAAGTCATCCCCTGTAACCAACTCCCAATCATTAAGATCCCGAATGAATCGAACATCCCAACTTCTCCTTTCCCCCGCCCCCAACCTTTTCAAAGAAGACTCAACAGAGGCCTGCCTATCAATGGCAATACCATACAGCCCCGGAAAAGCCAGTTGGAGAGGTTGATCCCCACACCACCCATCTTGCCAAAATCTCACTCTATTCCCCATCCCAACAACAAAATGAGTATTTTTGCTAAAATCCTCCCAACCCATACAGATACCTCTTCATAAATTACATCCGTGAACATCCCTACCCAATTTAAAAGTCCATCCCCCCATTCTTCCCCAAACTTCGAAGGCAGTTTTATTATTATTAATAGTATCATCATCATTATTATTAGCTCTCTCTCTCAAAATAGGTGAGCATCAAGCGTCATTTTGAAAAATACTAATGGACATTTATGTCAATTTATTATTTCTATTAAAAGCTATAACAGTGCACTAAAGAGCTTTAATGTTAAAGGTCAGATTTCAGCTTTAGCTTAAAGCTATTTTCCAGCTTTAGCCCTTAAAGCCCTTTTTCTTCCCTCTTGATGTTATACCAGACGGGCACAAGGCTTCATTTCTTATCATTAGAATAAATTATTTATATGTTTCTAGATTGCTGATTAAAGCATGTGTAATTTCAAAAATTATGCTCTTATTGCATTTCCAGTTTGAGATAGAGGAAAAATAAAAAGTAATATCTCTGGATACCCATCTATATGTTGTAGGAGAGAATGATGCGTACATACCTCTTTATCATTTTATGCATGCAAAATAGGAAAGTTAGCATAAGTTGAGCCATCATGGTGGAACTCAAAGTCTTTCAGTATCATCCTGGAGGACGCTAACTGAAAAGTTCCGGTACTTACGTTTCCTCTGCTATTGCCATTTGGATTTTGGAAGGAGGAATTTTCATCGGGATGGTTTTAAGTTATCCAAGTAGAGCTACTGCATTTCAAGAACTAAGAAGTAGGTCTGCCATCTATGGCAACTATGGCACTTGTATTTTTTTCTTTTTCATTTTTCTTGCAAAAGTAAGAAGTAGGTCTGCCATCTATGGCTATTCATTTCCTGCATCTCCAATTTTCTGGTTCTCTGACAGAAATTATATGTTGTAAACAATTACATAATTATAGTGAGCACTAAGAAATTATATTTAAACAGATATATTTAAAGGATATAAATTATTTATAATCAGGAGGTCTAAAGATATTTTCTCTCCCCGATATAATTGATCGCTGTAATCTGGGTTCTTGATTTGTGCCACTGTAGTACATTTCCAGCGTACTTGGTTTTTTTTAATAAATTTCTTACGTTACTTATCCAAAAAAAAAAAAAAAAAAATTGGGTCATATCTCTGGGTCAAAATTTAATCCCCAAACTTTGTGATTACTTTATGAATAGCTCAGCCTAATGTCAACCCTTTATGAATTTGCTGCCAACTTTAGAAAGATGTGGAGCCTACTATAAGTTTTTTCCAGGTTGGTGGTAAGAAAGTACAGAATTGATTTGCAGTCCTAAAGAACCAAAAAGGTATGGGTCCAGAGGATTTGATGTTGTCTATGGAAAGCAAATGACTAGTGAAATGTTTAAAGTTACTTCTAATTTATTTATGCTAAATAATTTTTACTTTACAACCAAACAGAATCGGACTAATATGATTTTAATAACAATTTTATGTGGTATTCCACAAAGAGGGAACACCAATCTTTGTGGAGTATTTCTAACTGCAGTGGCCATCATTCTCTTTCAAAGGAAGTTGTCTAAGAAAACAGTTTGTTGATGATGTCATTTTTGCAATGCAGAGTACTAGAAATCATGCGGGAGGATGCGCAGAAAGATCCTACAATTTTTCCAGATGCATTGCATGCAAGAACATTAATTAATCAGGTTCTTTGCCTACTTTTCATGTCTTGATTTGAGCAATGTCATGTGTTGCAAATGTTACTAAGATAAACTTGGCAAATTTTAGCCATCAAAATTTTGAATTATTTTTCATCATGAATCATTTAGAAGATGCAATGCAAGTATGTTTTATGCGATGTGGTTGGTATAGATTGCAATTTTGCCTACGTGACCTCCTGTCTCTTGCAACCAATAGTTGAACTAATGGCTGGATATTTTCTAGGTGGACAGAAAATTGGTGAAGCAAACAGTGATGACATCGGTCTATGGTGTCACTTACATTGGTGCTAGGGATCAGATCAAGAGGAGGTTGAAGGAACGCAGTGTCATTGCAGATGATGTAGAGCTCTTTGGTGCTTCTTGTTATGCTGCAAAGGTATAGAACATAGGGGAAGGAGGATTGGTACTACTATATAGACTTACTTTTCTTGACTAAGATATGACGAATGCTTGCTCCACACGTTACATGTGTGTGTATTCAATGATTTTATCTTCAATAACAATTCTCTGTATTATTCTGTGCAGATCACCCTAACTGCCTTGGGGCAGATGTTTGAAGCTGCACGCAGTATCATGAGCTGGCTTGGTGAATGTGCAAAAGTGTGTCCCGTGGCTCTTTTCTTTTGGTTTGCTTAAATGTGTACACCATCCTTATTTACTTATTTTTCTGTAATCATTTTACAAATACTTGACTTCAAAGTTTAACATGAACAGATAATTGCGTCTGAAAATCAGCCAGTACGGTGGACAACTCCACTTGGACTTCCTGTTGTGCAACCTTACCGCAAATTGGGAAGGCATCTTGTGAGTGTTCCAAAATTTATAGGAACATTAAGGGTCACTACTCTTATCATATTTATAAAGTCCAAAGCAGGATTTCAAGTCATTAAGCTTTTTTTTTGTGAAATTCAATGCAGATAAAAACTTCTCTTCAGGTTTTAACACTACAGCGAGAAACAGAAAAGGTAGCTGTAATTATTTTCTGTTGGGGTTCTGCTTTAGATATGTTGGATGCCATTTAGTGTTACTTGCAAGATGCACCCATGCATTGTACATTGATATGTAAATTGAAGATGGCCTTGCATTTTTTTTCCCTTCAACCAGAATATTTGTCCTAAGATGATGTCATCTTATCTCATTCCATGTCTGGAACACCTATTTTATGCTGTACCATTTCTCTGCAAGCATGTTGCAGGGGTGCAGTTCCTACACCTTCCTGCAATCCTGCCCCACTGTGTGCCCAGGGAGCCACTTTTTTCTCTCATCCTAATAATGTTAAAATTCATTAGTTTGATATATGCACCCAAGTTTGTATATTGAATTTACCTATCAAAAAAAGTTTGTATATTGAAATTATCAAAGTGATCGTGAAAATTAAATGCATTCATATTTCTACCACACCTTTCCTCTCCCCTTTGTCATCTGCTTAAATTCACTAGCTTGATATATGCACCCAAGTTTGTATATGGAAATTATCAAAGTGATCCTGAAAATTAAATGCATTCATATTGCTACCACACCGATAACCACCCTCCTATTTTCTCTTTCCTCTCTGTCATCTTCAAGGAAAGATTCCTGGCTCTGCCCTTTCTAGCATTCCTTATCATCTCTTTTGATCCTGTGAAAACCATAAATGGCTTGGGGCAAATGATGGATCCAATGAATATGTATGGATTTGGTTGGTTTCCATATCCTTAATGGAACACAAAGATGCATATCTTTGGTCAACTTCTTCATGGCCCCAAATGAAAATGGAACCAAAAAAAAAGGGGGAGGTCTTTGATGTGATGAATTTAGCCATCATATTTGTTGAACACTCTGAACCTCAGTTAAACAAGATTGTTATTTTACTATTATAGGTTATGGTCAAGCGGCAGAGGACAGCATTCCCTCCAAACTTTGTTCACTCCCTCGATGGTTCTCATATGATGATGACCGCAAATTCCTGCAAAAAGGCGGGCTTGAACTTTGCAGGTTTTTCTGGTCATTCCTTCTTTTATTCCATTTTTGTTTTTAACTTCTACTGACTATGCCCCCGGTATATGATTACAGGAGTTCATGATTCATACTGGACACATGCATGTGATGTGGATGAATTAAGCAGGATACTTCGAGAAAAGTTCGTTGAACTCTATGAGACGCCAATATTGGAGAATGTAGAGTCTCTTCACTTCTTAGATACACTTAAGTTATAGGGGAAGCACATTTACTGTTAGTATTATCAAGGTTCTTAGGGTTCCACCATGGACTGATTAAAATCTTATCCATGTACGTTGAAGTGAGTGGATTGGATTTGGCCACTTCATCAATAATTTAACTAGTTACCAAAATAATATTAGGCAACGTTTTTTTAAATGTTGTTGACGCAAAATCTAATCTACTAATTTCAAAATGAATGGATAGGATTCTAAGAACTCCATGGTGGAGTTACCCTAAGCACTCTAGACTCTAGAGGATCTTAATCCATGACTAATATTTGAGTTTTCATTGAGTTCTTCTGCAATATCAGCCCAAATCTTATCTGTCTGCTTTTTAAATTTGTTATGTGGTTACTTTGGTTGAGGGGATACATAAATGAAAGACTTTATATTGTTAAGGTGAGGTTTTGATTCAAAATGACAATAATTGGGTTTCTTAAAATCACCTTGCTTTCTGAATCTTTTATTGACTCCTCATTTTCTTTTTATTATCATGTTTGTACAAATTTAAGCAATAGATGGTATTATGATATATGCATAAGCTGCTGATTTTAAGGAAAACACGGTAGTTCATTTATTTATTTTTTCTACTGAACTTAATATTGAAACTAAGAAAAGTTTATTTTCTTCTAACCCATTGTTTTTGTATACAGTTACTGGAAAGCTTCCAGCAGTCCTTTCCTACATTGTCTTTCCCTCCCTTACCTGAACGTGGAGACTTTGATTTAAGGGACGTCTTAGAATCACCCTACTTCTTCAACTGATCTGATGCAAGGATTTCTCTTCATCTAGGGCTACAGTGATCCCAGGCCTCTGCAGATGTTTGCTATCTCTGACAGTTCTCTTTGTTTCTACCCATGAGTGGTTAGGAAAAGGAGGTGGTTTTATCAAGATGCCTTGTTGAGAACTGCTGCACCATCCTTGTATATATTTTGGAAGATGTCCCTGGGCATTGACATTGAGAAGATAGAAACATGGTCAGTATCTGCTTCATGCAGCCGAACTCGGAGCTTTCTGTGCCCCTGTACAGCCAACATGAACTTTAGTTTCTGAATGTATGTATGCTATGTGGGTTAAAAAGCTTTTCTGAAACTGAATCATAGAGCAAGACATTTCCAGAAAGGAAGCTGGGAACTTAATGCATTGCCTGGCTGCCACTGGACACAGCTCATTGACAATCCGTTTCATAGGATCATGTGAAAGAAGAAGAGCTTCATGATGATTCGAGGGATTACAGAACCTGTTTGCATATCTTTGACAACGGACAATGCTAACGTCAGGTTCCTTTGGTTCTTGCTGACTGATAAAAATATTGCTTTTACTACAGGATATGTACCTCTTTTCCGTTCTTGTTCTAGCCCAATTGTTATATGGGTGTTCTTTCTTCTTTTATTTTTCTTTTCCCATGTAAATGTGAACGATAAATATACATTGTTTTTCCCCCTCCCTCTGAAGTATATACTTTGAATTAACATGTAATAGAACACAAGCAAAATTTTGTATTGAAACTATAGATTGCCTTATAAATTAAATATTCTTGGTGTATCTAATGCCCTTAATTTATATATTGCAACCACTATTATAAATTTGTCTTCCAACAATAACCAACAGGAAAAAAAAATCAATTTAAACCCATATGCACAGTAATAAACTCTTCAAAATATAAAATAAAGCTTACAAAACTCAGTGAGTTAATAAATAAACAACTACATTAAAAAAATAAAAATAAAAGCTGGATGCCTCTAAATAAGCGCCCATCGGTGTTTGTTTATGACTATTTTTTATTCTCCAAAATTGTTCAAATAGTTGCCTACTTGCCTTTAGTTTGACATTATATTCAAACAATGAACTTGGTTATGGGTGGAATTTTAAATGGAATATACAATTCTATCATTTTAGATTCCTTTGTAAATATCAATTACTTCATCCAAAGTTCCAAACTCAAGTCAGTTGATTCACTATTCAATTAATGATTGACCATTTTATTTTTTCTCTCCTCAATGACATGTAATATTCCGAAGTATTTATGACATTATGATTATATACAACATAATGAGATTTCATATAAACAATATAGAAATCTTTCCTACAAATTATTTAAAAATAAAATTACAATCTACCCATACATCGCTTAGTGAATAATTTGAAAGGGTCAAATTATTCACCCTTGCAAGAGGAGCATTCTCACCTCTCATAAGGGGGTGTGAGCTCTCGGTAGGAGTAGTGAGGACTCCTTCCAAATGAGTGAATAATTTCTTTTTGAAAGGACTTAAAATGTATCCCCTCAAAATTTCACATTAACTTTCTATAATGCATTTTTTTAGTACATTTAACTTGTTAATTTTATTGACATTAATTACAATTTTATATATAAATATATATATATATATTATAAGTATAATAATTTCTTTATTATAAGATAAAAAACAAAACAAACTTTCTCAAGAATTTAAAAAGTTAGGTAAATAAAATATTCATTCTTAAATAATATTTACTTACAAAAGTTTGTGCATCATCAAAGTACATTAAAATTGAAAATTATTCCCCAAAACAAGCTTTCTTAAAATCCAAACTTATTTTTCTCGCCCTATATCCAAAAAAAACATTACCTATTTAAAGATTTATAATTCAAGGGAAAAAAAATTGAAACAAACACTTTTAGGGAGTCAAAACCGAACAAAATCACAATTTAAAATCAAAAAGGAAAAAAAGTTACATCAAAATCCAAACTTTCTTTACCTAATATCCAAAACAGAGGAAAGGTATTTCAAAAATTTACAAACCAAAATTAAAATAAGATTAGTGTGAGTTTGAAAAGTGATTTTAGCTGGCTTTTTGCTTATTTATGTACTATTTGTGGGTTTCACACTACTTTTTGTCTCAGCTTTATTTTAAATAATATAACTTTTAGCTTTTTTGAAAATACACTAACTTTTAGTTTTTTCTCGCATTATGCAAAGAAATTACCAGAAATAAGCAATTACCAAACAAACACTTAGGTTCATAAGAAATAGAATTTGTAATAATCAAATACTCAAATAATTCATAGACACATAACACATTCAAATACATAGTTAAGTCGAGTGTGTTATTATATAAACTCAAATTCTCACTTCCAAAACAATTAAGTGTGCGTTTGGGTTAGAATTAAAAATTAAAATTATTTCACTATTCAGCATATTTTTGTTACTATTCATAAGTCCCACTGCACTTTTTGTCACTATTCATGGACCCCATTATACTATTTCAACTAACTTTTACCTTTTTTATCAAAAAAAAAAAAAAAAAAACTAACTTTTACCTTTATTTACAATACTTTTAGCAATAATTTTTCAATTTCAACAAAATAAACGGTATCCAAACACACCTAAATATTAACCCAAACTTGATTAATATATATTAATCCAAGCTAAAATTAAACCAAATTCATTAGAGAAAGGTCATGCGATGGGAATTAAAACACCAAAATTCATTAATCCAAAGCAAAATTGCAAGAATAAAAAATCAGCTTAAAGGCGTCAAACACATTAATAAATCCACCAACAAAGAAGAAAATTGGAGAGAGAGAGAGAGTAATAACCTTTTTTTTTTTTTGTAGGAACAACATGGAATGAATGGGAGAGAAATGCAAATAAAGTAAAAGATAATTTATAGAAAATAAGATGGGAGAATTAAAAGAGTAAAAAAAGGGAGATAAAGAGCAGAAGAAGAGTAATAATAAGGTGAATAAGTAAATTATAGGGAAGAAGGGGAGTTAAGAAGGATAGAAGAAGGGTTGGAAGAATGTTGGCAATTGGCAAGAGGAAAAGATGAGAAACCAAAATTAATTACCAAACCACCATTATTATATATTGTAAAAATAGATATTATCATTTTTTTTATATTCAATATTACAAGAAAAGAGGAAAAAGTTTTAGAAAAAAATAAGTGATGTGGCTTATGATCTGACACAATAAGAGCTTTATGAAATTAAATACAAAGGATCCATTATTATACGTATAATAGTTTATATTTAACTTATAAAAAAAATTTGAGAAAAGAGAAACTGTTCATAAGGGTCTAGTAAAAGCAAATTATTAACATACGCAATATATATATTTAATAGAATTAACACACATAATGAAGAATGTAAAAAAGATTAAAAGAGAACTGTTTGCCTATGATTAACCTAAATATTAAATAATTTTGAATTCATTTAAGTAATTCATTCACAATTTTAATATATTAATAAGATAATTGTATCATTTTTAAAATTTACATTTGTTTCTTTTCTTCTTTAAGGACATAATAATAATAATAATAATAATTCATTTCTCAAATGTTAATGATTTCGTATATCACAAATTTAGTGATTCATATAAGAATGAAACTATAGCATGTGCACTCATCGTACAGGGCATCAACTAATATATATGTAAAAGCTTCACCAGATACAGTTTTATAGGATGTTTTCATTTTGTCAGATTTTTTACAATCAAAATTCCATGATAATCCTATAATGGGTTATGTATTTAGGTCTAAATAGGTTTCAAGTGCAACTTCAACCTCTGATCCTTTTAATAGAAATTCACTGAGGATCCAAATTATGACATTGAAACTATAGTTAGAAACCAAATTTCCGTTGGCAACGAAAACGTTTTTTGTTAACTAGCAAATTTCACTTGCACCAAACATCTAAAAATATTTAAGGTCGGTTTGAAATCCGCTTATTTTGCTGAAACTGAAATTTTTTTGCTAAAAGTACTGTAAATAAAGGTAAAAGTTAGCTGAAATAGTACAATGAAACCCATAAATAGTACCAAAAAGTGCAGCGGAGCCCATAAATAGTAAAATAAGCTGGCTTTTTAATTTTTGCCAAACACACACTTAAAATGTTTTTTTTTTTTTTTAAATTATAAATTGCTGAAACAAAAGGTCATTACATTGGATGAGAATATGCTCCAGTCAACAGAAAATCTGGATTGCAATCCAATCTATTCGTAA
Organism: Notholithocarpus densiflorus; assembly: GCA_030021035.2. Lineage (NCBI taxonomy): Eukaryota > Viridiplantae > Streptophyta > Magnoliopsida > Fagales > Fagaceae > Notholithocarpus > Notholithocarpus densiflorus. Next base: position 4,254,267 of record JARYZH020000009.1, on the reverse strand, counting down.
AATGAAACAGAGAATAATCTCAAGAACAAAAACAGAAGGGTTTCTATCAGTAATCCCTGTACATGCTACACTAGTGAATTTCATGCTGCTCTGTCAGTCAATTGTTTACCAAATATTAACAACTAAGTGCAATTCTTTTACTCAATTCCATGTTGCTACGTCTCTCTACTAATACATGTTTCCACAGACCATCTCCTACAAAAGTCATTTCAATCATATACCCCCGGCCCCAACTTCACCTTGATCAATGTAAAGCCACCGCAAGCATCACTGGCTATTTCCTATGATGATGCCACCATAAACACATAATTTTAGTGCATGCATCAATGCTACATTTTCAATGATAATTATAGGCCATCAACAAGAGTCTATGATGAGTGTCACAGAACCGCACAACATTGGAAATCACTTCTTCACTTCTGAAATTCAGTAACCTAATCGTTCGTTCAATGAGGTCCGCCCATCACCTGTTTGACCTGCATGGAACATAATGATATAGTAAATATTAAAGGAAATACATATAAATTCCAATTTAATAGCAAACAAGCAAAAATCAAATAGCTTACCTTCAGGGGGCACCCATGCTTCATAATCTGAATTACTATCGAGAAATGTGGGCTTCTCAGGACCAAGCACCCTCTTAGGCTTTTTGTTATCCTTACTCGATTGCTTAACCCCTGATGTGTCTTGACTTTCATGTCTTTCCTCATCATCTGGTTCATAATACCCTCTTTTATGTTTTAACAACAGTGCCACAGCGTCCTCTGCCATGAGTTCGGGTCCTGAAGACGAAGATGTCACCAGCTGAGGTGCGTTGTAATCACCACCTTCAGGGTTTTTAACTGGCTTCTTCTTCCTTATAATCAAACCTGGAGCAGCACTTTCAATCCCAGACCCTGCGTTTGTCTGTGTTCCATCTCCACTAGCCAAAATATTCTTCCTGTCTTTATAGTCAACAAAATCATCAGGCTCACGCAGATCCAAAGGCGCTGCTTGTTGGGTCTCTTCTGTCAACCTGTCCTCTACAGCCCCAAGCCATTGGGGCTTTACAACAGTGTATGCAGAAGTTTTTCCTTCAGTTGTATCACTGACAATCTTGACAGCTTCTAGCTTTTTGCTTGACTCCACTGTTGCATCTGTAGTTCCCTCTTTCAGCACAGAGCCATTCACCTGTTTTTCAGGTCCACTGCTTTCTTTTGATGCCATAGGAGGTTGCTTCTTAATAACAGTCACGGGGGTGTCCAATTTGTTAACCTTTTGTTCCTGTAGTTTCAGATCCCTTTTCTTAGCGGCATCTCCAGCTGGATCTGCAATCTTCAACAAGTAGCATATCCTATCCATTTCAGACTGCAGAGCTGATATTTCCTTCTCAAGTTTCTCGGACTTGTCAAGCACTGAAAAAATAAGGAATTAGCAGTAAAACAGTAAGCTGAGATGATCTCAAGCATTAACTAATTACTACAAGAAGATGCCAATATGGAAATACCAAACATATCAACGTAATATAATAGTAGTACCAAACATATCATGTGCAATGTAATAGAATAAAAGTTGTCTTACATGCGCTAAGATCATTTAGCTCAGTTTTTTTTATAGGTAAATCCATCATTTAGTTCAATGCAAGTGTTACACATCGTATCTGCTTCAGCTACATGGCTCAAGCATTAAAATTATTAAGATACTTCGCTCTAGATTTTTTTTTTGATAAGTAAATAATTTGCTCTAGATGAAACTCTATTACTAAAGTTCTAAGAATTTATGAATACTCTTCTATATAGAACTCTATTACAAAAGGTTCCAATTTTTTTAAAAAGATTTTCATTAAATTATTTTTAAATTGTTTTAATCTTCTACCATAATTTTTGGTTGACAATACCAAATAGCTTAAGATATATATATATATATATATATATTTTTTTTTTTTTTATAAGTAAAGGAAATTTTATTCAAGAACTTAATAATGAGTCACCCGAGTATACAGGAAGTATACAGCCGGGGACCAACATAATCAAATACATAAATTACAAGCATCTATCAAATCATAGACCGAAGAAATAGAATGACTTCCTATGATAGACATCCAGTCCGATAGAGTTTTAAAGAAGAAAAGTTTTAAATCAGCTATAGTCTTTTCAGAATCTTCAAAACACCAGTTGTTTCTCTCCCGCCAAATGCACCACATCAAACAATGAGGGACAGCTTAAGATATATATTAATCAAACACCATTTTTTTTAATAAGTACTAATCAAACTCCATTGTTGCACCAAGTTGATACCCTCTTCTTAGTTCTTCAATTTTTTATTTTATTTTTCACCTTTTACAATAAAATTAGGCTGAAATGCGTTTTACCGCCTCTAAATTCAGGGTCACTTCTAAATTGGTCCCTTACCTTTCAAAACTTACAATTTACACCCTCAACTATTACAACAGTATCAATGTACTCCTTCCTTTATAGTCAGTCATATTTTCTGCACTGGCTCGTCTTATCTATTTATTTGTCCAAAACGGCATAATTTTTGTATGGTTTAATGGAAAGATTCTAATGGATGTTGAGAGAAAGAGTACATTGCTATTGCTGTAATCCTCAAGAGTGTACATTGCAAATTTTCATGGTTTTGATAGGTAGATAGTGAGGGATGGGAGGTGGGGTTCAAACTTATGAGACACCACAAAAGATGTCATTACCACTAGGCTATCATTTGGAACCCTGCAAATTTTCTTAGTTAAGAGACCAATTTAGAAGCAACCTCAAACTTAGATGGAGTAAATAGTATTTTAACCATACTTATCCAAAAATAAAATAGTTTTTTTTTTATAAGTAAGAAAGATGTATATTCAAAAAGCTACTTTATGCAAAAATAGTATTTTAACCAAAAGATTATTAACATAGTTTGCTCTTAAGTGAAATTTTATTGTCAAAATTTCAAGAAATATAAAATACTACTCCGACTAAAATTCTAACACCAAAGATTCTAGAAATCTAAAAGAAATTTCATTATTTATTTTTAAAATATTTTTAACATTTATCATAATTTTTTGTTTTGATAAACAAAAAAAAAGTTAGATCTTATATGTCATGGTTACACTATGTGACTCTATGTTATACAACTTATGATGTTCTTTGCCATTCTTTGCCATGTGGCATATTATATGTACATAAAAAATTATTAAAATAATTTGCTCCAAGTGAAACTCTATTAGAAAAGTTTCAAGAAATTTAAAATATTACTCCACTTAAATTTTAATAATTTATTATACTTTTGTCATGTGAGTCACTAGAGGTAATTTAAAATTGTAAAGTTAATTTATTTTAGATGAAAAATTATTACCAAAGTTCCAAAGAGTTTTAAATACTGATAGGGATGAACTTTATTACAAAAATTATACTGAATTTAACACTTCTAATAAATTTTTTTTTTTTTAAACTGAGTGGGCATACTTCTAGTAAATAAATATTTTACATCATTATAATGACTTCACTGCTGTTCTATTATCACACAGAAATGCCTGTGGACAAAAATGTATACACGTGCAAGCATGCAAGCACACCACCAAAAACCATCACAACAGAATTTTCTTCCTCACTGTAAGTATTTCAAAAATAAACTCAAAAAATCAAGCATATGATGCATAGAGAATTATTTTAAATTCAGAAATCCATACCTAGCTTTGATGAAAGCCCTGACATGTAAGCATCAAGTGCATCTCCAACTTCAGTTTCAGCTGCTGTTTCTGATGCCATTTTATTCTTCTCAATTGAAAGCAACTCTTTCTTGTTTTCCATTTCCTTCATTATGGCATCTTTCTTAGCAAGAAGAGTATCAGCAGTTTCAATAGATTGGTTCTCACCAGCTTTTTGATTAGGCTTCTTTGTCCGGTCATAAAATTCATCATCATCACTGACCAATGACATATAAATACATGCATTATCATTTGTATTTAAAAAATAAAACCATATAGATAATTTTTTTGGCAGTGAAAAAATTCCATTCATTAAAAACATTAATGCATAATCATGTAAAACAGATGAATTTCAATATTTTGGCAAGAAAAGAAATCAACGCATGAATTTTTTATTTTTTCATAAGTGAAGAGAAATCAAAACATGATAACACTTGGTTAGTCTTGAAGATTCTGTTGGAAAGTAATTTTCCATAGATAAAGTACCTTGAATATTCTTCATCATCTTCTGTTGCTCCTTTCTTCTTACCATGAGATATCTTTCCACGAGCACCTAGACTTTCTCTGATACTATCATTCAATGTCTCTTCCAAGTTTTCAAGCTCTTCCAAAATCTACAAAATTGGTAACAAAGTTACTATGTGAGAACCATCTGCATTCTAAGAAGATTAAGAACTTTTTTAGAAGTCCTATTTAAAAACAGTTTTGGTCATTTAAATACATAAATTGATGGATCCCATTAAATGTTATAAATTATTTGGCAAACTGTTTCACAAAATCACTAAGCAAAACAGTTCTTAGAGAACACCCCCTTGGGCGTTTTCTTTCATTTTTTTGTTCTCAAATTTACAGTACACACACACACACACATATATATAATATTTTCATTCAATTATCTCTCTCTCTCTCTCTCTCTCTCCCACTAACCATCAACTTCCTTCTCTCCCCATCCAAATTAGGATCATATAAAACAGAGGTCCAAACAAAACAATACACAACATTAAGGAATTTACAAAAAAATAGTGTAACCTCACACGGCCTCTTCCAACTTGTCTACCACCATTTCATCCCAAAGTAGCAAAATCCCTTCAGATGCTCCCACTGAACTCACATGGGACTCATCCACATTGTTGGCCCACACACTTCTCACAATCTCAAGAGACAAACTCCATCTTGGTCTCCTGTAAGCAGATAACATGTGCCTTCCCACACTTCACCAGCTTTCTCACCCTTCGTCACTTTTCCTCGTTATTCAGTCCACGCATATTCTATGATTACTAACTTAAGTTACATTAAGATCGCATTAGGAAACTGTTGCATTTTCATAGCGTGACATTTTTTGAGCTGTCACACTTCTTTGTATCATAATTTTTTTTTGATAAGTAACGAACTTTATTGAGATCAAAAGAAGTCACCCAAGTATGCAGGATGTATACAAATGGGGACAATACAATCAATCATGCAGATTAGTAATTACAATGATCAATCAAATCACAAACCGAACATAAAGAATAACATCGCACAACTGACATCCAATCCAACAAAGTTTTAATGAAAAACAGTTTAATATCAGGAAGATTTCATTCAACATCCTCAAAGCTTCAGGCATTCCACTCCCTCCAAACATACCACATACAATAAGGAACAACTTTCCAAATCACCCTTGCCAAGAGGCTGGTAAATCTACAACTTTTTTTCAGCATGAATCAATACACTCCAAACAAACCAAACACCATAGAACACAACTCCAAAGCTACAGTCCCAAACCCAAGTGCTCCTCTTATGCAGGATATCAATAGTCAAAATCTCCCCAAAGCTACAGCCCAAGAAAGAAAGCTACTCTATCTCTAGATGGGATTTTTTACTTCCAAATGCTCATCCAGAGGAAAGAAACCACTAGAGTGGATAAAAAAAATATGCTTCTTTGTATCATAATTCAATGTGAAATTCATATTTTCAAATCCCTTACTCCTCTGCTAGCTTTCTTCATGCTCTATTTTTTTTTTTTTTCCCCTTTTGCATTAACTTGTAAAAAAAAAAGACTACTTCTTGCAAAAGACACAAAGTAATCAAAAAAGAAACAAAGGAAAACAAAAAAATTACTCCCTCCATCCCAATTTGTTCGTCCTCTATTCCATTTTGGGATGTCCCAAAATATTGTCCTGTTTCTAAAAATAAAAGTCATTAATTTACTAATGTTCTTTTTATACCCCTACTTTATTTTCAAAACTATTTGAATAGAAAACTAACAAATATTTAAAAAATCAATCTAATTGAGACACCTTTTTAGTTGCCTCATTAAGAATAACTCTTTTAAAAAAAATCTGATAAATTTAAGGGTAGTTTTGTAAACTTATAAATTTTTATAAGGCAGATAAGACAATAAATGATGTTCCCTTAAAAAGTTTGACTTTTCAAACAAGACAAACAAATTGGGACAGGGGGAGGATTTACTAAAAAGAAGAGAATCTATAAATGTTGCGAGGGATTCACTAGATGTAAGAAAAGGGAAGAAAACTAAAGAAGGCCCTCTCAGGGCGTTATAAAAAGAGCAAATATCAAACTCGCCATCCTTTTTCAACCTCCACCACACTCAATCTGCACTCTCAATGGAAGAACTATGAGACTATGCAATGAAGAAAAGCTGTCATCAACTCCAACTCCAATTGTTAAAATCACGAAGGAACTACACATCCCAACCTCTCCTCTCACCCACCACCTGCCTAACCAACAAAGATTCCATTGAAGCCGCCCGATCTATAGCACTCTCATACAAAACTGGAAAAGCAAATTTGAGAGGTAGGTCACCACACCAACAATCATTCAGACCCACCAAACAAAAGTTACAAAACCCTAAAAAAGTGTTGAACTTGTTAATGTGTCTCATCACCCAATCCATAGCTTCTATTGCAATGTTTTTGTCCAATTCCCTATGTTCCTCCACTCCAAATTTTCCATGGGTGCAATCAGAATCGGATCAATTTTAACTGGTTCTTCATACACAAAGCTTCATTCTCAATCCATTTGCAACCCCTCTTCTTCCCCACTCCTCAATACCCAAGCCATCCATTGATCTACTTCCCCACTTCCTTATGTTCATCATCAAATTGTAAGATCACCTTGCATGTGTCAACCATCACTTGCATCATTCCAAGATTATTATCTTGAATTTGAACCACAACAGGGGCCACGCACCACATGATATGCATTTTTATTGCTCTTTCCCCTGCACATTCACCAATTTCTAGTAATCAGAGAGTTGTGTCATCAACAATGAGCTCAATTGCATTCCTCCTTACTGGCTTCACAAGTGAGCTCTTTGCCTCCTTTATATATGCCGTATCTCCTAAACCAATAAATTCTATTCAATAACCAAGATCAAATCGTGGGTCAACGGGGTTGAGCAACCCATTCATTGCCCTTTGCGCTGACCCAAAGGAACTCTCTTGTTTACCAATATGGTCGGATTGTTTCAATAACCCACCAACCATTGGGCTTGATTGGAATGAAGTGTGCTATTTACCCACTAATATAGGCCCACATGCGTCTGAGCCCATTCCCACCCCCCCCCCCAAAAAAATATTATTAATAATAGAAAAATTGCCAAGCCGAGTACATTGGGGATGTACTATGGGGGCACAAATCAAGAAACAAGAGAACAATGGTCAAGAAAAAAAGAAAAGGAAGAACAAGAAAAATGGGAAAAGACCACACTCCATTCAAAGAGAGTGTGTAAGAAGAAGGACTTAAGCTCTAGCAAAGAACGTTCACGCCAAATGCACCAAATCAAGCAATGAGGCTGAGGCACTAATTTCCAAACATCAATGTGACGATGTCGCGCAAACTTTCCTTGCCAAGCCTCAAAAAAAAAAACAACTATGCACGCTATTAACAGCTGATTTTTTTTTTCCAACATGGAATCCACTTTGCCGTCAGTTTTTTTCCTCCCATTCCTAGCCCAAGAAACCCGCCTTTTGCCTTTTTTGATAAGTAATAAGACTTATAGTCATCAAGAAAGAACAAAAACAACAAATACAGGTGTTCATGATGGTGAACACAAAAAACAGCACACAAAAACAACAGAAAAAAGAAAAAGGAGGACAGCTTAAAGGGCACTTCTAAGGGAAGAAAGAAACTCCAAAGCAGAAGAACAGTTTGAAGAACCCCAGCACCTAGCCCAATCAAAAAGAGTATTTTGGCTGAGAGCTTGTAATTGATCAAGCGTTCTCTCCAGATCCTCAAAAGAGCGCCTTTTGCCTCCCTCTGCATATGATCTTTAATGCTAGCTTTTGTGTGTGTGTGTGTGTGTGGGGGGGGGGGGGGGGGGGTCTCCTAATCCGCACCATGACCTTCACACTACCATTATTGCATTGTGTTGACCGCTTTTTCCGATTTTCTCCTTCAACAACAAATTTTCAAGATCAAACTATCACAATTAAAATCCCATGGAGGTCCTATTACTTGCAATGCTTTCTTCTCATGCAATAATAAAATGGTTGTACTTCTCAGCAACAATATTACTGGACTATTGACTATTCCTTATATATATATATATATATATATATATATTAATAATCACTTATAAAATAAAATAAAAAATGCTAAGACTAATCAAAATACAGAAGCACATGCATGATATATTGATTATCATCACCTGCTTTCTAAGGCTTATGCCCTGTTTCGCTTCAGATATGCTTTTTGTGTGGATTTTTTTTATCATGGATTTAATGCTTCTCTACTTGAAGCTTAAGTACAAAAAGGCCACCTAAACACCATTTAAAAAGTAAAAAATTGGCAAATGTCTCAGGCTAGCTAGAGTATGCCTAACTTGGGGTCAGTATCCAGGTTTAACTACAGAATCCCTTTTCTTCATCAATGATTATACTTAGATTTCAGTCTTCTCCACCCCGGTGAGTCTCCACAATGTTTATTATTGGTAAGTTACTCACCCATTGGATTCTAAACCCACAAAGTCACCCTCCACAAATTTCGACTTTCAGGAGAGAATTTTTTTTTTTTTTTTAATATAAGTAAAAATAGTAGAGATAAAAATAATTTAAGTAAACTTGCAGGAGAGAATATTCCAACAAATCCATATGCCAACTCCAAAAAATATTTATCTTATTCAATTTTTTTTATACGTAGATTACACATGCACCATGTGGATCTTGAACCCATGACCTCAGCCTCTACCTAGCACTTGCAAGGGAAGGAGGTGTTAGATAAGCTAGAACTCATCGGTATCTCATTCAATTTTATATGATTTGGTTGGGGATTCGTGTGTGTGTTTGTGTGCGCGCATGTGTGTTTCCTAGTTTCCTTCTCATGATTCTAGATAATATTTGTTTGTCTTGTCCCAAAATAATTTTATAATAGTTTTTCCCTGACATGATCCTAAATACCTAACATTGTTGGTAGTTGTATGGATTCCAAGTGTTTTATATTTCAGTATTTGGCATTCCTTCTTCCTTTCTTATTCTTACCTAAGATAAAGAATAATATTATTCATGGATAAGTTGTTTTAGCTGGCAAAGTACCATAACTCCTGAAGAACTATTATCATTTTATGGTGCTCAAGAATTGTGCAAAACTTATGGTGCTAAATTGCTAATAGCCAAATTTGAGACATTCTTTGTTGTTTACTGATCATTATATGGATTTATATTTAATCAATTGCTTATAGTAAAGCTTACCACAATATCACTTCTTTTTTTATGTAGCTTTATTTTTTTTGATATTACTCACTATGTGCTAACTTTTTGAGCTTTATGATTTTTATATAACTATATGATTTTCTAGCTGTAAAAGTTTCTTAATGCTTATGCCTGACCTTAGAAGAATTCAGATGCATTGCCTTTTCTTTTTCTTATTTTTCAGTAAGCTTCAGCCCCAAGGGGAAAGAGAAGAGAAGATTTGAACTAGTGACTTCCACTTCATGTGGCATGATTCCCAGCTGATTGTTCTACTTGGAGTTAATTAAGATGCATTGTCTTATACCTTTGCCTTTGAAAATTATGTTCACAACAACCATGTAGGCATGAAGCCTATCACTGAAAAAGACTAAACCACACTCCTATAACTGTAGAGATTTACCTGTGACATTCTTTGCTCATTCCTAGCAATCTGAGTCTGTTGCCCTTGAGTCAAACCACCCTGAGAAATGTCTTTAGCACGAATAGCTTCTATTTCCTTTTTCATGTGAGCAATCTGTAACCAGGGAAGTGGATGTATATAAATACAAAGGGCATAAGCAATAGACATTAAACAGTTAAATAAGAAAAATCACTAACGTAAGTATGAAAACTTGACGAAAGATACAACCCCAAATTGCCAGTAAATCGTTCTGATAGGGTAAATCTAGATCAAAAGCTATTTGAGAATTCTAACTGACAGGGAGATCAAGAGTTTAAACAACCTTCAAATAATTTCCTCTATGTACAAAACAAAGACACTATCAATATTGAAAATACATTCCCTTGTTGGAAAGTTATAATAACCAAGACACTTGCCTTTTCAGTTCTTTTCAATATTTTATCACGAGTTTTTTCCTGTTTCTCCGTAAGCTGTCCTTTGTATGTTTGCCAAGTAACTTCTTCAGCATCGTCCTGAAAATGTACCAAAATGTGTCAGTGAGTGTGGAAGACATATAACTAATTTCTCATAAAAGAATATGGATTCTCCATTCTGAAAGAAATTGTATTATATAAGGAAGTATTCAAGAAAAGAATATATATCCAAGTCACATCCTGCCAAAGAAGTGATTACAAATCCCCACAAACCTCTTCTTCTTCAATTGCATCCTCTCCCATACCCCATGAAACACCATCAGCAAGAGATGCTTCCCGTCTTGCTCGTTGAAGTGAAGCTTCACGATCTAGCATACCTTCCCGGATCTTTGCATCTCTAATAATCTTCACGTCAGCCTCCTGGGGGAAGAAAATTCAGACAAAAGAGAGATGCAAATGCAACAACAGTAAGATAAAATCAAATAGAAGTGTCAACAAAATGTGTAGACTGTAGAATGTCATCAAGAAGCTAAACCAAAGATGGTAAAGGCTAAGCTAAAAGCACATAAAAATATTCCTTACATTGGAACATTATCACACAATCATTTAATCAAGTAATTGATGCTAAGGTCCCATTACGAGTGGATGACTGCTTTGAGCTGCAGGGTAACATCCCTTCAACCTCTTTTCTAGAGTTTCTAGATCTTCTAAATTTCAGATTGTAATTATTTACGAGTAGGTCAATACATATGATGTACTTGATCTAATTCCTCTTTTAAATAAATTTATTTGACTTAATCAAAAAAAAAAAGGCAGAATTAAGATGGTTGTGATGGATCTTAATGACTCATCCTGAAAGTATTTGCAATTATCTTCAAACCCATAAATTCCTTTTTGTTGGATGCTGAATTCATCCTTTTTTTTCATATTGTTAAAGCATACTTGTTATTTTTCCTCTATGCTCCTATGCTTGACAGAAACCTCTTTCCAATAAGGAAAAAAAGGAATGCTTAACATAGTAGCCAGAATGAATTCTCATTTAGATTATAGAAAGTTAACAAGAGAAACAGGAAATATTGACAAAGATACTCATTGAGTAGAAGAGGAAAATTCCCGTCAAACATGTGAAATGCACCACCTACATATATAATAGCATGGTGGATTTGATGATTAGTGATGCAAGAAAAACCAAAACGATTCGACAGGAAAAATAAAAATAGATGAACCTAGGAGCCAGCAACTAGGCTTGCTTGGAGTCAGCACCTAGGGCTGGCTGAAGTCAACACCATACCATTGGGACAATTTCAATAGAAATTTTATTCATCAAAATAATTCCCTTCAATAGGAGTACGATACTCTCTTATATAACTAGACCTTAATCCTAACTGACATAGGAAACCTTAATTCTAAAAGACTTGGAAGATTCCAATTATTGAATTACAAAAGCACCATTAACTCTAAATAAAAATAAAAATAAACCTAATCAAATACTAAGACCTAAGATAAAATATAATTGACCAATAGAAATACAATTGGCTCCAATAAGACTTAAATAAAATAAATATTTCCTTGTGCATCCCGAATCAATTAGTTTGTTATTCTTGTTCTTCTAGATGAAAATTCCAAAACTCTTCTTTCTCTAAAATTATTTGCTCTAATATGCAATTGTATATGATTTTCTGACCACATAAGATTTCATATAATCCTTCTCTTAGATGTTTATGTAGAATTCATTAATGTAAAATAAATAGAAAATCTACTATCACTAACATAGGCAATATAAAATGAATATATGTGATTCATTATGTCCAACCATATGAATTCCAAAATAATGACATTGAAAATTTTAAAACAGTGCTATTGAAGTCTTACCGGTGGCATCAATTCAGATGGTCCTTGGAAAATGTACAAGCGAGATGAACTGTGAAATAACAAACAAAAGCAATAATAAGATTCATATTCAAAGAGTAAATGTAGAAGCTAAAAATGATAAATGTTAGGTACGCAGCATATGGAGATAATTAAAAAGGAAGTTGGGTTGCTGATTGAGTAGTAGAGTTTGTTTGAATTTGAGTTTCTTAGTTCTTATCCCTTTCTGATGGTTAGCAATAGTTTCAGTTAGTTCCACTTTGTATGCAGATGAACATTAAGTTAACATTACTTTTTTTTTTTGATAAGTAATAAGTTTTATTGATATCAAAAAGAGACACCCTAGTACACAGGGAGTGTACAAGGGGTCAACAAATCAAATACAAAAATTGCATGAATCTAGGAAATCAATAAGAGAAGGGAATGATTGTTTTTGCAAAGCAAACAATCAATCCAATAAAGTTCTAAAAAAGAATAGCTTGAGGTCCGGAATAGATCTCTCTATATCTTCAAAACATCTACTATTTCTCTCCCTCCAAAGACACCACATTAAGCAATGAGGAAAACATTAAGTTAATATTACTGATTACTCTCATTTGTATAAAGCTGGAAGTGAATGAATAAACTAGCATCTTTGAGTTTTCAAGTTGCACTATGTGCTAGAGGTCATGGGCTCCCTTGAAGAAGCTCAGAAAACTTCTGTTTTTCCCGCAGAACTAATTCAATTCGCCAAGGTAGGGAAGGGAAATCCTTTGTAGGTTCCAACAAACATCAATAATTAACAACTTTGACCTTCTCATTCATAAAAACATAATACATCCACCCCCCCCCCCCCCTTTTTTTTTAACAAAAAGAAGTATTAACCCTCCACCTCACACCATTGCATCTAAGACCTTGTACCATTGAGCTATAATAATTAATAAGTATCCAAAAGGAGGAAAGCAGCAAAGATGAAGAAAAATGGTACAACAGACTGCCAGCATCATAATCAACAAAGTAACTACAGTATAAGGGCAAAATGTGAAAAGACCTCCTAGGTTTGGGGCAGTTGCAAACTAACCCCTTGTACTATCAATTTTGTATTGTTGACTCCTGAGGTTTCAGAATTTTCCAAATTGAGCTCTCAATCTCAATTCTGTTGACCATAGTTGACAGAAAATGTTCAAGTACTGTGCATGTATTATTGTTAAAATGATTTTTTATAGTAAAGTGATCACGTGCACACCAAGACCATTTTCTACAAGTTATAGTTAACAGAATTAAGATGGAAGGGTCAATTTGGAAAAATTTTAAACCTCAAGGGTAAGTGATACAAAATTGATAAGCACAAGGAGTCAGTTCGCAATTGCAACTGACGCAAACCCCATGGCCCAAGGGGTATTTTTTCATTTTGGCCATAAAATAACTAGTACTATAAAATCCAAGTTCCAATTTGGAACTTCTTCTGACAATACAGATTACCCTCATAAAATATTTTGAGCCATTGAGCTGCATCACAACTTCCCTATGGCTACTTTAAGAATTGAGCATATGAATTTGTGATTGAACGTGACATACGGTTAAGGAAGGTCTACATCAGAACTTTTTAGCTTCCTTTCATTCTTTTTTAGTAAGATGTTAGAATCGCTAGATATGCCAAACACGTGAAAAATATACTATTCATAGCCCTTTTCTACTTTATGAATTCATTCAATATTTCCTCAATCTTGTCACTACATTTATTTAATGGGAGAAAGACTTCCACAATCCCAACATAACGTATTTAACAGGATTTATCCTCTAACAAATTTAACCACAAACCTTTGTAAATAAAGAAAAGTATCTCTTTTCTTTCACTTGAGTGAGGAATAGACAACAGTTCATGATGATATAGGAATAAATATAAAAACATTTTCTACAACTATGATAGCATACATATCTATACTTCTTTTATGAAGAACCAATAATCAAAAGTTCATATATAATCTTTGTGGAAAATGGGTAACTGAACAATCATAACTTTGGCATATTAGTCAAGTCAAACAGAATAAAAGATAATATTATGTTGGTAAAATCAAATCCCTATGATTTATTAATCTCACAAATGAGTTAGACCACATGAACTCATCAAAAAGATAGTTGAAGATTTAGCTCGGGTATAAGGCTAACCTTTTGGGCCTAATAGCATTCATAGACAATGCATGATATATTAACAACAAAGCTTTAGTCCCAAATATTTTGGGGTTGGTTATGGATCCTCAACAAATTAGTCAGGGTCAGCCACATGTACCATACAATGCATGTTATATAATCTAAAAGAATCTATTACTTAGTGGTATAGCCATAAACCAACTGGAACTGGATCACAATGTATTGACATAGAAAAAGAATAAACAGATATTAAGCAAGTCAAAACTCAAGGAAAAGATACTCACAGGCCAAACCGAATAACATCACCAACACGTAAGTCCATATAAACCCTTTTCTCAACCTGATTAAACGGCGAAAAAGGAAGATTGATTAGGTAAAGATATGACCAATCAGCAATTATAGCATAACGAAATCAGAAACGATTTATATATAAAGCCATCAGCAAAAAGAGATAATACAAGTAGGTGAGTGTTTTTGTATCAACAAATTAACATATTCTTGAGGGCAACACTTAGATACAGTTCCTTAAATTCAAACACATGGTTGCATGGATCAATGAAACACTAACAATGTTATGTTTTCGAAAGAAAATTAAATTCAATGCTACCATATGTGTGAATTTAATCACGGAACCTAATGCACTGCACTTAAGAAACTGTATCTGAGTTATACCCTATTCTCAAAGCATGTATTATGTGTTCCATTGATAATTTGGGAATATCTCATACATAATTGAGTGACGAGAAAATTAAATTTTTTGATAAGTTACCTGAGACTTGTTAATGGAAGTACCGTGAGTACTACCTAGATCATAAAGATAGGCATCACCATTTCTTTTAAACTGGATAACTGACCAAAAAGAAAAACCCAATTACATTACCATTAGATAATTATTATGCCAAACTATCAAGAATGGTTAAATTTGAATTTGAACAATGAGCAGAGATTTGGAAATGTAGTTTACCTGCATGAAACCTGGACACAGTGGGGTGGTCAAGCACAAAATCGCAGAGATCGACGCGTCCAAACATGTAAGCCCCTTTGTCATTGACTTGAAATTGGTCGATGATAGAACCGTCTTTGAGAACCTCAAGGTAGAATCGGTGGCACGGAGCTGCGCTCCACGGAGGAATCGTGTACGGAACCGCCGCAGCAGCAACTTTCTCAGATTGAGACTGAGATTGTGATGCCTCTGCCTCCGCCTCCGCCTCCGCCTCCGCCTCCTCCTCCTCCGACGGTGTTTCGGTTGTGGTGGTGGTGGAGCTCTCGGTGGCCTCGGGTGAGGTATCGGAGTTGTTTGGTTCGGGGTTTTCGGGAGGTGGGGCCATGGGGGGCTTCATTGCTGTTGGATTGGAAGAGGTTTGGTCTGTGTCTAGGGTTAGGGTTTTGGGAGGTGGAGGACCCATGCCCATCGACATTGTTGGAGTATCACTAGAACTTCGTACCACAGTGAGAGAGAGAGAGAGAGGCAAACGACGACGATTTTTTCTTTTAAAATCCTAATTGGAATTTGGGGAGTGACGAATGACGGCGTTGAACTCTGATGAAAAACGACTGGTAGTCTTCTTACTCTTGTAAGCTTAAACTACAAGCTACTCTCGTGGTTTGTCAGATGTAAACGGCCATATTCTGCAAACACGGCTAGTTTTTAGTTTTTTTTTTTTTAAAGGACACAGGACACCAATTGGTAGAAGAAAAATGAAACTTCTTACTTAGGGTCGTTTGAATACTACTTATTCTGTTGAAAAATAAAAATTGAAAATACTGTAGTAAAATAATTTTTAAATATGTAAATAGTACCGTGAGACCTATTTTTAATAAAAGTTTTGTTGAAAAGGGAGATTTGTGAGTCCCGTGAACAATGCACGGGACCCACTGGAAAAGCCAACAGCCACAGAAACGCACGTCTAAAAAAAAAAAAAAAGGAAACGCAGACGCAATAAGCTGGCCTTTTCATCGGTACCCAAACGAGTACTTATTCTCGTATCTAATAACATTTTTTTTTTTTTACTAATAATCACTCATCATATCAGCAATTTGTAAAAAAAATTGTAACAAAGTTTGTATTTTTAGCATTTTTCTAGGTAAAAATGTAGAATTTTTTTTTTTAAAGCAAATGGTAGAAATGTAGAATTGTGTTGTGTTATTATACCTTATTTTATCTGTACCAAGGGATGTGGACAAGTCAAGGGAGAAAAGAAATAGGTCATGTTTATACATTAAATCCCTTGTTGTTAAATAAAATTAAGCGAAAATTACACTTTTTCATGGTAAACTTATCTCATTTTACACTTTGTCCCTACACCAACAAAACATATAATCGACCATCTAAATAGAAAACTTTGTAACACTTAACCCTTCGTAATCTGTTTTATTATTAAATATCGAAATTTAGTATTAAAGGACTAATTTATCCCTCTACCGTATGTTTTGGAGAAGGATAAATTGGTTTTTTATTAAATTTTGTTATACTTAACCCAAAAACAAACTAGGGACATTGAAACAGAAAGAGAGAGAAATATTTATAATTATAGTTGTAAGGATCGGATTTGAGTTCCTAGCCCAAAAGATGGATGGACTCTGGCCCAAAAAGCCCAAAACAATGAATTTGTAGAGAATGAGTTGAAAAACTGGGCTAAAATGAGTTGGATAACAAATAAAGTGGGTTCAAATGACAAGAACAGGAAGATAGATTGATTTAAACTAAAGAAAATCGTCTTTGGCACAGTCCGAAGTGATCAGTTCTTATATATTTCTCACAAGTAGGGGTGTGCATGGGTCAGGTTTAGGGGATTTTTTGACCCAACCCACCATGGTGGGTTAAAGAAAATTCAACTTAGCCCAACCCATCACATAAGTCCAACCCAACCCACATGGGTCGGGTTGAACCCATGGGTTTGACAATTTTTTTTATTACTATTATTATTAAATTGAGCAGGAAAAAAATATATCACACATACCACCTAAGTTGATAAATAAAATATACATTAATATATGAACTAATATTCCAACTCAGTTATACATTAATATTGACTTTTATATAGGATAGGAGGAAGAGTTGGTTACTTAAAAAAATTTATTAATTATATAATATATTTTAAATATATATTAAATATATGGGTGGGTCGGGTCGGATTTGGCGGGTTCGAAATTTTATGATCCGAACCCGACCCAACCCGCTATCAAAAAAAATTTGGTAACCTAACCCAACTTACAAAGTCTTAAAAACCGACCCAACCCGGCGGGTTGGGTTGGGTCGAGTCAGTTTTGGCGGGTCATCGGGTTGGCTGCACACCCCTACTCACAAGTTTGATTACAAATTTGGATCTTGATTGCTACAATGTTTCTCTCTTGATTTCTCAATCCCTTTTGCTCAGTGCCCCTTTCTTCTTTTATACTCTCTTCTCCTTTCATCTTTTCCCTCCACGTGCAGGCCAGATGGTTGGTGTTGATACTTGTCCCATCAGCACATTCCTGAAGTCTTTGTGTAGTAGCTGTAAGGCTGAAAACCACTATTCAGGTATCACCTACACATTAATGCGGCCAGAGGGTTAGCTGCAAAGCATTTAATGCGGTGATAACAACTTTCTCCTTATATATTTTAGGACTCCTCCTCCTATCCTATGTTTCTGTAATGCTTATCCGTACCAACAGAATTTCCTGGAACATTCACATTGACGGAAGACCATCTCTTCGGACCTTGGCTTTGGTCAGCTGAGGAGGCATTCATCCTCGGCCCACCCTCCTGGGCCCTTATGACCAAAACTAACTTTTTCTTTTACTAACACAGACTCCCTTGACAATCTTTACTCCTCCTCGGATGACCTTTCGTCATCGAATTAGGCCCCAGGCCCAGTATATACATAGATAATGAGCTCCGGGCCCATTACCCCTACAATAGTTATAGGACTATATTTAAAAATTGGATCAATCAATTTTTTTAAGTTCTTGATAAGACAAATTGTCATACATTGTCTCATGAATTAGGATGGAAAGACAATACGAATTATTAATATCTTTGATTAATTATCTTTTGGGAGAGTTTATTTCCATTGACTCAGTGGGTTTTAAAAAAAAAATTGTGCAAAAGTACAACTAGACCTTAGAAAAAATTGTGCATAAGCTAATAATTATTAGTCTTTCCATCCTAATTCATAAGACAATGTATGACAATTTGTCTTATCAAGAAGCTATTAAACTGAATAAGCTGGGGGAAAAAACCTATGTCATTATGGTTGATTTGTTTATGCTTGGAAGAAAAAAAAAACAATAACAAAGCTGAAGAAATTATTGCTTGTGTGCGCACCAGTGAAGAACTCAAATCCTTCGCAGGACTCCATAGCCTTTTGTCTTTCTCAATTCTCTTTACCTCATTGGCATCCCTCGTTGGACTACACTTTCAAGTCTTGGGCATCTCCCCACTCAAAAGGCACTTCACAATTATCTTGCTTTTTATCATGGCTACAGTCGTCTATAGCATTTGCCTATATGAAGATGAATTTACAACCTCACAACAAAGTGTACCTTCCCACATTCAAGTGCATTTGTCTGATTTCTGGAATTATTGCTTGTGTGCTACTTGTTGCAATACTCATCTCTCTTCTTCTTGTTCAAAATTAATTTATGCACAATCCTCATTGTAGAAATATTGCATCTTTTGGTACCAAAAAATTTACAAGTATTTACATCGAACAGCTAATTAAGTATACAATGCAGTAGAGGCTAGTTCCAACAAAGTTCATCTATTTTATCACATACAAGTTTGGTTCCATCAAATATTCCAATCAATTATTCTAAGAGCTTCTCATGTATTTTCTTTGACTCGTGGCTCAATGGAGCAAGATGTAGAAACTCAGATGGCAGATGATATGTAAATTGAAACAACCTTGTAGGAAGTTAAATAAGTACAACTCATGCACATCTGTTCTTTCCTCTTTGAAATGTGAATTTATTTTCACTTCATTGAAAGTAAAGTTAATTATAATAGCATTGGCATAAGTTTTTGTACCCACTAAGATTCCAAAGATCCCAACACACAACTGGTTAGATAATAAGATTTGCAAACGCAATTTTTCAACACAGGAAAGCGCAAGGCTGCATGAATTAAATGCCACAATTATCTCATTTTGGCAAACTCTCTCATAGATGAGTAACATGGAAAACACCAAAATGATCTCACGGGTGAGAAATGGAAGTACAGGCTCAGACAAGAGATATAATAATTTCACTACTATAATTTAGTCACTTTGGTTTGCAATCAATCAGCCATAACGATAACCTCAGAATCACGAGGAAAATAGCTTACATTGAATTCTACAAGAAAATTACTAAGATTAATAAGCAATGGAATAACTCAAAGGTCTGCTCTCCCAGGATATCTAGGGAAAGGAATAACGTCTCTGATATTCTCAATGCCAGTGGCAAAAAGAAGCATGCGTTCAAAACCAAGACCAAAACCACTATGTTTTACTGTTCCATAACGCCGCAGGTCAAGGTACCACTCATATGGCTCAAGAGGCAGCCCCATCTCTTGTATTCTGCAAAAAAAGAAAGCATCCCGACAAAATTGCTTCAATAATTCAAGGAAAAATGATTTCTATGGAGCAACGTCTAATTGAGGAAAATAAATGTCAAATCTTTAGGAAAATAACTAGTGGAAAATTTTAGCATCATTTGGATATTCACACCCCAAAAAGTGACCAATCAAGCATAAACATTCCCATACCTCTGCTGAATAACCTCGTAACGCTCCTCCCTTTGGCTTCCTCCAATTAACTCACCCACCTGGAATTTAAGACATATATCAATTTGTTCACATGCAAAGATGCGGCAAAAATTAAAACCAGAATTAAGTACATCGAAACCAAACAACAAAAAGGTAGAATAAGACAATGTACCTTTGGTACAAGGACATCCATAGCAGCAACTGTCTTACAGTCATCATTCACCTTCATGTAGAATGCCTTGATATCTTTTGGGTAATTATAGACAATGACAGGCTTCTGAAATTTCACCTCTGTCAAGTATCTGCAAAATTAGAAAACCCAGGACATCAGCAACTGCTATTCAAGCAGAAGGAACCCATAAAAGACAGTCACAGACCTTTCATGTTCAGATGCTAAATCAATCCCCCATTGAACACTATTCTCAAACTTCTTGCCATTTTTCACAGCCTCCTCTAGAAGTTCAACAGCTTCTGTATATGAAATCCGCTCAAAAGGGGTGGAAGATACCATTCTTAGGCGCTCAATGCAAGTTTTATCAAACTTATCAGCCATAAACTCCATATCATCAAGGCAGTTATCAAGTAACCACTGACACAGAAATCTCACATATGCCTCCGCACAGTTCATATCATCCTACAAAAACAGACACTTTAATTTTACATCTGTGTATTATATTTCACACTACATGTATATATGTGCACCACAAACAGATAAAACATCAACATTTCAAACTTTTTTTACCCAACAATTGACATTTCAACCAATATTTCCTTGTATTTCTTAACAGCCTATTGCATAACAGCTTGCATTGCAATCCCAACACATAACAATTGCTGATGAAATAGTGCAGATGGATGAGCAAAGCGGTGTAAAATGAATTCATTGGAACAAAACCCTATTATCTTGAAATTGCATTGCTCCTTGGACAAAGCCATGTCAAGGTTGATGTATTTAACAACAATTAATTTATTAAATTATGATAACAGAGCTGCCCACACCAGGATTTTCCACACATACAAACACCTATGCACATACTCATTTGAAGCATTCAATAGAACTTCAAAAGTCTATAGATCAGCCTTCTCAAACACCATAAATATCAATGAGCATACAAGATATAGGTTTCACATACCTTAAGTTCTGCAAATGCTATTTCAGGCTCCACCATCCAGAACTCAGCTAAATGCCTGGAAGTGTGAGAGTTTTCAGCTCTAAAAGTTGGTCCAAACGTATAGACACTACTAAGAGCACATGCATAAGATTCAACTTGTAATTGGCCAGAGACGGTCAAAAATGCTTGACGGGCAAAGAAATCATGGGTATAGTCAATCTTCCCATCCTTTTTGGGGAAACCAGGTTTAAGCTTTGATCTCTCCTCCAGCTTTGCCAGATTCTCTTTTGCTATTTTTAGTTCAGACACACAAGCAAGAATTTCATCCTTTTTTGCTTTGGCAGATTTCAGTTGAGCAACAATATCTCCTTTCTCCTTGACAACAAGCTGAGCAGCTTCTATATCAGCTGCTGATGGAGGAGGATTCCTGATCAAGTCCTTCTCCAACCTATCAGCTTCACTAATCAGAGTTGTAACTTGAAACATCTCACCAGCACCCTCACAATCACTAGTGGTGATAATTGGAGTGTGAACGTAAAGGAAGCCATGCTTCTGAAAGAATGTATGTGTTGCATATGCAAGGGCATTGCGGATTCTAGCAACTGCAGATATCTGTAACCACAAAGAATTATATTTAGATAACCACAAGAGGGTAAGAAAGATACATATCAGAACTCAATCAGCAAGAAATCATATTGCCACAAAACACATGTCATCCTTAAGTGGTAGTCAATAAGAAATCAATTTACATCAGAATTCCATCATTGTCAAAATCCAAGATCTAGTTCTCTTAACTTGGATCTGGTAGTAAACACAAAAATGAGCATTAAACAGCCATTCTACTGGTTGTACTACAACATCCTGACTGCCTCTTGATGCACATGTTCAACTAATTGATCCCTCCCGCCATTTAGCGGATAAGAATGAGTGGAAGAGATAAGCAAGCCATTTAAGTCCCACAAAAGCTCCTTATAAATATTTTTTTATAGGACCTTATAAATAAATTTCACTTGTGTATTAAGTAAAAATGCAGCCTTCGAAATTATAAAATTTATATAAAAAAATAATAATAATCAGTCTCCCTTATATAAGCAATGAACACTATAAATTTAACATCAAACCACCAGCAACATTATGTCTGCCAAAATTGCAGAAAGGCCTTATGCATTTTTAGAATAAGATTAAATCCAACACACGACATTCAGAACTCTAGCTGGCCTTGAATTCAGAAAATAAAAATTAAAAAACAAACGAGAATTCCCAAATGTTGATCCAAAAAATTTATAATTCGGACCCAAATGTAACTTTTATTTGACGATGCATTATAATCATCCTTGAATTTTTTTTTCTTTCTTTCTTCAATGAGCTTTATTTCTAATCAAAATATTCAAAATTGGGGACAACAATTTCTTCAAGGTCCTTTCTGTCTTGCTGTAAATAACTTTAGGCAATCATCACAAATCAGACCCAACTAACATTTTGCACCTAAAATTTAAAAGTGAATCAAAATCACATGCATAACAAATACCCATTTCAGAAATAAGCATACACAATTGGAATATATTGCTTTTCTTTTATATATAAAAAGTTTCCAACTTTTTCACACTGTTCCAATTCTAACTGCAAAATTTCACTACCAATCCAAAACCCAATAACATGCTCACTATTCAAAACTCAAACGTAATGAGCAAATAACGAAAAGGATTTACCGTGTTGGTTCTGGAGCGAAGGTGAACGAAATCCCTGAGAAACTCAAGGGTGAGCCTGGTCTTAGGCAACGGGTACTTGGCCGGGTCAACTTGACCCACATGGATCACCTTCTCGACCCGAAGCTCCACTTTCTGCCTGGTCCCAGCCGGAGGAAGTTTCAGAACGCCGTCGACGGCGACGCATGTGCCGGTCGGCACGAGCGGGCTAAGATCCGCTACGGCAGCGTCCACGATGACCTGTAGATTCCCAGGACCCGACCCGTCGTTCAGCTCCAAGAACGCGAAGGCGTCCTTGTCCGCCTTACGACCCGTCTTGACCCATCCTCCGACCCGGACACGCTGCCCCGCGAGCCCGGCGCCGCCGTCGGGTCTGGAAATAATGGATCGGATCGGGACTCGGTCAGAGAACTCGGCCTTCAGAGATTCTACGGGGGACGATGATGCGACGTCGTTTAGCGTTGCGGCGGCGAGTTGGGTCGGCAGTGCTGTCGAGTCCTCTGCCATCGTTTGGGTTTTTGGAATCTGTGGCGTTTGGTGGAGAAACAAAAGTGTGGTTTTAGTTTATAGTTTTGCTGATAAAACCCTAACTCCGAATTTTTTTATATAGCACGTGGAAAAGTAATCAGCTGCTACAAGTTCTATCGTAGTTTCTCATTGTTCAAACTTTTTTTCACCGCCTGAAATAGTAAACTGATTGTTTATATTTATATGAGTGGTGAAAAATAAAAATAATATCATGGTAGAATTTGGTTTTTTATTTTATTTTAATAATCGTATATAGTATCACATTCTCAAAAAAATTATGGAGTAAATGTGCATAGTAAAGTTGTTTTGTCAAATCATTTGGCACTATTTTAGTTTAGCTTAAAATGTTAATAATGTAATAACAAAATTTGACCCATATATTTTATTATAATTTGTTAATATTTTAAAATCCCATCATGGAAACTTTTAAAACTATTTATTTTTTAATTTATAATCAATATAAAACCGAATCTTTGCTATTTTGTTAACTAACTTATTATAATTTTGAGACATACATTTTTCTTAGTCTTTATTTTAATATATATTTATAATTAAATTTATATTTTATAAAATTTTCCTATAAAAACCTTCATATTTAAACACTCCGTTAATATATAGACATGAAAAAATAATTTTATATACAAATACAATTATAATCAATGTCTATTTCTTCTAAAAAAAGTAGTGTGTATTAATAATAATCATAATTATCAAATTATATATTTAAAAAACAAAAAACAAAAAACAAAAACAAAAACAAAAAGAATATCTAATTTTGTTGTGACTAATGTATAAATACAATGACGACAAATTTTACCATATGAGTTAAGAGGTTTTTTTTTTTTTTTTTTCCCTTGAGAACAACTATATGAGTTAAGTATAACCAACTAAACTTAATTAGATGAATTGGTGGGTAGGTAAAGAACTATTTATGATGACACTTTCTCACTCATTTATCATTTTTAATCAATATAAAAAGCAATTGTTAGTCCACCTTACAAAAGTTTGATTTAAAAAAAAAAAACTAATTCTAGAGAAAAATATTGACTTTAAATAACTATTACTAAATTTTAAATATGCCTAACACATTCAGGTTCGATTCCCGCTACCAACAGGAGTCCGTTGGTAGGCATCACATCCCTAAGTATGTGTGCTCTGCCCGAAGATTTAATATAACTATAAACACCTCCATTTTTCTTCCTAAAAAAATAAAATAAAATAAAATAAAAAACAGCGGGTATAATTTTCATAAAATAAAATAAAATAAAATAATCCAAAGAATCTGTAGGCCCGTTACGAGATTCCAGTTCCAAGATTCTAGGCGTGAGTTGTGTGCCCGAATCTGATTTGTCCAAAAATAGTGCACTTGTGTGACAACACTGACAAATGACAATTAACGTCATTGCGTCTAGTAGGAACTAGGAACTAGGAAACTTTCTTTTATAATAAAGTCGACAGGACTACATCCACGTGTCTCTTAATTTTTTATTTTTTATTTATTTGACATGTCTCTTCATTACTATTTCGGTGTTTACTTTTTGTGTGGTATCTTTAAATTTCAGCATAATCTTTTTTTTGAAAGCAATTTCAGCATAATCTTAAATCCTGGGAATTAAGAGCTAAAACAAATTAAGGAGAAAAAAAAAAAAAAAAAGAACATTTTCATCGGGTATTTAATAATATCTGTGAGGTCAAAGAATCTGGCCATTCCGATCTACTTTATACTCAGCCCAAGGCCCATGCCGAGGAAAAAGAAATACCTGAGAACGAATGAAGGAAGTCCTAATTACCAAGAAGCATCGCCAAGGACATAGAAGGGAAGAGCAGTATGCCATCAAGGGCAGTCTCGTAGAGCGTCCCAAGAAAAAGGACAAGTACAGCGAGTCAGTCGTGAGAGCCTGGAAGAGCAGCAATTCAAGGAGAAACTGTTACCTCCACATTAAATGCCCACAACTAACGTTCTGGCCGTATTAATGAGGAAATAACCCCTGAACAATGCTACTTTAGTTGCTGCAACTCACAGAAGGTTTGGGACGGCAGCTGATGGGACAAGCGCTCAAGTAGTGACCTGCATGATCAACAAATGGAGGGCCAAGATCAACCGAAAAAGGGTATATAATGTAAAGAACTCCTCCATAAATGGGGAGGGAAATTAGAAGTAGAAAACACTGTAGCAACCTGCATCATCTTTGTAACCTCTGTAACCTCTGTAACCAAGCACTGAGGAAATAATAAGAACAAGATAGCTCCTCAGACCAGTGTCCAGGACAGATTTCCGCACTCCAGGCCCATTTTCTTATTACTTAGTCTTCCCCTAACCATGTTTATTCGTTGCTATCCTTACTAAGGCCTAGTTCTTAAACCCATTCTCTACAAATTTATTGTATTGGGCTAGTTGGGTCTGAGTCCGCTTTTCCAATAGCAGAAGTGCGCAGACCCAGTCCCTACAATATCTATTTTATACAACCAAAATGTTATTTATTTATTTTATATATAATCACTTTTACAATACATTACATATCATGTATAACATTCTTTATTTTGCTAAGAGTCATATTAATCTTTTTTTTCATGTTTTGATTGGTTATTCTCTCTTCTTCTTTTTTTCCCTTTCTTTCCCTTTCTTTCCCCAATTATCCATGGTCAAAGCATCAAATCAAGCTTCACTTATGGCATAAATTGCAACAATGTCATTGATATGAGACAAGATCCAAACACAATATGGCAACTTCAACTCTGACTATGACAACCGACACCGGTGAGTCAATGACCATCCACAATGTCACTCCTCATGACAAAGAAGAAAGAGTAATATTATTATATCAAAGTGTGTGGAATAAAAAAGGTGTACTTAATATATATATACATTGCTATGATGGTGATATGTATATTTAAATTATATTGTAACAATGTGTGCAAATTTGAAAAATGCAAAACTGAATGCGGGATTATTATTTTCGGTATTTTTTGCTACATTGTTATCTAAAAATTTTATAAAAAATTAAAATGCATTTTATATTACTGGATGCTAATGTTCTAATAAGAAAAAACACCATATAAGTGGTTCTATCTGTAATTAATAATCAATTAATCATTTCATTTCATAGTAGATAGTTTTATAATTCCAATAATCTTTCTACCGTAAAAGTGTAATGTCTTGTATTATCTACACCATTATAAAACATCAAAATCATATATATATATATATATATATATATATATTGAAATAGAAGCTCAATCAATAATCTAAACTATTTTCTTTAAAATAATCTAAATTTGATTATAATTGTATTCTAATTTGTGACAATTGTATGTTTAATTGTCCTATAATGTAATGCCAGTTGACTTGAGATTTAAAATGCATTGCAATTTCATGTCAAATGTACTTTCAATTGTACTATAATTTTGTGTCAATTATATCTATATACAAATTCATGCATCTAAACTTTTATTCAAATTGATTGTACTTCTATGTATTACTATGATTTTTTTTTGGGGGGGGGGGGGGGGGGAACGGTATACAAACTACAAAGTTTAAGCTAGTTTTTTTTTTATTATAATTATTTTAAATGTTTGTAGTGGGCCTTTTTGTGGTTAAAGTGGGCTGGGTTGCTTCCTGCAGTATTGGGCCATAGTATTATGAGTAAGGGAGTTGAGACCGGTTCAATTGCAACTCAATTTAGTCCGGCTTGTGCGCAAACTATGCCTCGTCTGCCAGGAGCACACTTACGGCAGGCAGAACGTGGTGCTTATCCTTTGTTTCTGCCGTAGAAGGAATTTTTCTCCAGTTTCTACCGCAGGACTAACTTTTCTGCTATGCAGCAAAACTTTCTGCCGCTGCAATAAAACCGTTTGCTGTGCAGTAAACTTTCTGTTGTGCAATAAAATTGTCTACTACGTAGCAAAGCTGTCTGCCGCGTAGTAAAGCTTTCTGCTGTGCAAATAAAACTGTATGCCGTGTAGTAAAGCTGTCTGCTGTGCTTTAAAGCCTTCTGCCATGCAGTAAAGCCTTTTGTAATGTGAATGACTACTCTTCGTTTTTACTGCAGAAATACTTTTCTACTTCTTGCACATAAACAAATCTAAAACTCAAAAAAAATACTCATCAAATAAATGTTAGTTTAAATGGGTTAGCACATTCTCAAATATATACATACATATATGAGCAAATACACTTATACGTATTCACATATACATATATAAAATATATTTTTTGCAGAACATGAGAAACAATGTATATGTATATATATACTTATGGCAGGATAAAGATTAGTTCGTGTCAAAAGTAAAACACATAATAACACGGTAAATATAATGAAAAGGTGCTACAGTAGAATAACTAGTACAGCAGGACAACTGATGCAGCAGACGTGATAAAAAAACGTGATACGGCAGGATGACTAAATACAGAAGATATAAGTTATAATGAGATAAATCAAATATATTTGCAATCAAAATCAAGTATTGAATCTTCCCATAGGATAAGTAAACCAAGAAAGAACCCAAACCCCAACTTGAACAACCTTGTCATAGGCTTTTGCCATCAAAGTTGTGCATTTTGGAGAATAGGCCTAAATGGCTACTGGCTATTACTTTTGGGGATATCAAAGAGTGGGTTTGCTAAGAGGGAGGGAAAAGATGGTCTATTGATGCATGCCCTTATTCCTGCAGCGTTTTCTCTCTTCTTTTTACCACTTTCTTTCTTTCTCTCTGTTTTTTTACTCTTAATTTCTTACTACTCTCTTGCCGTGGGTTGTTCCCCATTTGGTCTTTTCTTTTCTTAGGTCCCTCTCTCTAGGTGCTTACTACTCTCTTACTATGGGTTTTTCCCCTTAGGTGCCTCCGCCTCCTTGGGTCCCCTTCTTTCAGTGTTTTTTCTCTCTTCCCCTGTTTTTCCTCCCATTCCATTCGGTCCTTACAATCTGCCGTGGTTACCTTTCTTTTATAGTGAACTCATTCAATGGGATTTCTCCCTTTTACCCTTAGGGCTTCACCAACTGTTTTTGGTTTGTTGTAGGCATCCTTTCAAGATTACCCACCTACCCATTGGTTGCCCCTGCCATTGCTCAGTACATGTTTGCTGCACCACTACTCATTTCATGACAAAATTCTCTTTTGTTTGTTCTTGCCGTATACCTCTACCTCTGACTAACCAATAAGGATTGGGCTACCTCACTACGTAGCTCTATGACATGCATCAGATGGTCCCAACCATTTGTTACTTCTTTTGGGTAAGATACCATCCCAGGAGGATATATTCCCCAAAAGAAGTCACGGCAGGAAACCAAATATAGACTCCCTTTTTCCCCCACCACCATACCACGCCCTCTGAATCCCCTTGACTGTGGGCCCACCTCTCTTGTATTGGCTGGGTACAGGTTGGTGGTGCTCCGGCCCTTCTGTGCTTGCTCCACTGTTTTCTGTGTTTGTCTGCCACGCCGTTTCTACTGTAGCAGATTAGTTCTGTTTCGTTCTGCCGTGTGTTTTGTCTTATTTCTTCACGCGTTTCCTGCTACGTTTGTCATTTTCCTTTGGTTTGGCTTTTCTTTCCTTCACATGATTCCTGCTGCTGACACTTCCTGCCGTTCCTTGTTTCTTTTTGTCGTGCTTCTTCATATCAGTTTTCATGCCTATCCTTTTATACAAAAGAATTTGGGCCTTTATGGGCCAGATAATGTTGACTGGATCAAAAGGGTCTTGGGCCCAATTTGTCTTTGTCTGCCGAAGTCATCCTGCCAAAAAACTGTATTCTACTAGCTATTACTTTTGGGGACATCAAAGAGTGGGTTTGCTAAGAGGGAGGGAAAAGATGGTCTATTGATGCATGCCCTTATTCCTGCAGCGTTTTCTCTCTTCTTTTTACCACTTTCTTTCTTTCTCTCTTTTTTTCTACTCTTAATTTCTTACTACTCTCTTGTCGTGGGTTGTTCCCCATTTGGTCTTTTCTTTTCTTAGGTCCCTCTCTCTAGGTGCTTACTACTCTCTTACTATGGGTTTTTCCCCTTAGGTGCCTCCGCCTCCTTGGGTCCCCTTCTTTCAGTGTTTTTTCTCTCTTCCCCTGTTTTTCCTCCCATTCCATTCGGTCCTTACAATCTGCCGTGGTTACCTTTCTTTTATAGTGAACTCATTCAATGGGATTTCTCCCTTTTACCCTTAGGGCTTCACCAACTGTTTTTGGTTTGTTGTGGGCATCCTTTCAAGATTACCCACCTACCCATTGGTTGCCCCTGCCATTGCTTAGTACATATTTGCTGCATCACTACTCATTTCATGACAAAATTCTCTTTTGTTTGTTCTTGCCGTATACCTCTACCTCTGACTAACCAATAAGGATTGGGCTACCTCACTACGTAGCTCTATGACATGCATCAGATGGTCCCAACCATTTGTTACTTCTTTTGGGTAAGATACCATCCCAGGAGGATATATTCCCCAAAAGAAGTCACGGCAGGAAACCAAATATAGACTCCCTTTTTCCCCCACCACCATACCACGCCCTCTGAATCCCCTTGACTGTGGGCCCACCTCTCTTGTATTGGCTGGGTACAGGTTGGTGGTGCTCCGGCCCTTCTGTGCTTGCTCCACTGTTTTCTGTGTTTGTCTGCCACGCCGTTTCTACTGTAGCAGATTAGTTCTGTTTCGTTCTGCCGTGTGTTTTGTCTTATTTCTTCACGCGTTTCCTGCTACGTTTGTCATTTTCCTTTGGTTTGCCTTTTCTTTCCTTCACATGATTCCTGCTGCTGACACTTCCTGCCGTTCCTTGTTTCTTTTTGTCGTGCTTCTTCATATCAGTTTTCATGCCTATCCTTTTATACAAAAGAATTTGGGCCTTTATGGGCCAGATAATGTTGACTGGATCAAAAGGGTCTTGGGCCCAATTTGTCTTTGTCTGCCGAAGTCATCCTGCCAAAAAACTGTATTCTGCGGTAAATTTGTATTCTGCGGCAGATTTGTATTCTGTTGCAGATCCCTTTCCCTTGCACTTCTTTCTTTGGACCTCTCTTGCTCTTTGGACTTCTTGGCAGGCCTTTGGGCCTTGCTTTTTATTGGGTTTTCCTCAGTATGGGTTTTTTGATACGGATTCGCAAAAATGGGCATCAACAATGTTCTATCGCTACGATGAATAAGCCCTACACTTGTTTAAGTTTAAATAAAGAAAATCATATTCCTAAATTGAGACGGACAAAGATTAGCTCTAAACTAGTTTAGAAGATTCTCAATTTAGGTTGCATTTTTAATTGTGTTTTTGAAGTTTTGATATTATTTCTCCCCCACAATTACCCTACACTTGTTTAAGTTCCAAACAAAAAAGAGAAAATCATATTCTTAAATTGAAAATGACAAAAATTATCTCCAAACTAGTTTAGAGAATTCTCCTCCAACCCATTATATGGTAATTTATAAGAGGATCAAATTTGGCTATAAACATGTTTGGAGCTATCTTGCTTGAACTTACTATGCGGCAACTGAATGGATTCATATATAGTTGTTGTCACGTGACTTTTTGAACAAGTCATTAACTTGTTTAAATAATATATGTGGATAGTTTTATAATTTGTTACATAATAGATTGAAAGATATAGTTGCGAACAAGTTTAAAGCCAAACTATCTATATGTATTATTCAAATAAGTCACATGATTTAGTAAAAAAGTTATATGAATAAAATTACACATAAATGATTTTTTCAATCATCACATAATGAGATAGACAAATTTTTTCCAATTGAGAATGCCAGCGTCTAGAATAGCCTTCTTTGAGCTATCATTAAAGACTCGCGTGGAATGTTTTGATTCCTTTCTCCAAGTGTTACTGGTCGGATAAAGAGTAAGACATCTACCCCATGCTTCAGCCTTCAAGCTGAAGACACACTCAAAGTCAAAGCCTTAAGGACTCCTTCAACTTGCATACTCGGATGCCAATTTCTTATACCACTTTATTCTCAAACTTCCAATCATCTTTTACAGTACAGGATATATAGCAGTAGCACTACAAGATGAAGATAGTCCAAGAACTCAAGGAAATTATATTTACATTAGCATTCAACTAATAGTATGTAATATCATATAATGATGTAGATAGTCCTGAAACATTCGGGTTGTGGGCTCAATTGATTTAAAGGGTACCTTAAACTTGAAGGTCCCAAGTTTCATTAACCCACTATTAATCCATGAGATTTTCAATGCATTTCATGGACATGGAGTGAAATAGTTTGGCTAAAGATTGGACATTACTTCCTCATATTAAATAAAAATGATATACATAAATTATTCGCATTTTGCATATATTTTTCTTTCTTTACAATAAGTATGGTAGGTGAATTTGAACCTAGATTCACCCAATTGAGAGAATTGGACAATGTTTAAGGCATATTACATAACGTACGGTATACCCACAAAAAGAAAAGAAAAAGAGAATTGGACAATGTAGTTGAGCTAGCTATAGCCTACGTGTTCTTGGATTTGAACCCAAGTTTGGACTAATGGCTATTACTGTCTCCTAAAAGAGGGGGGAGGGTTTACAATTTACTTTTTTTTTTTTTTTTTTTTTTTAAGGTTACAATTGACTAGACTAAGATTACACTAAGAGTATGTTTGGTATCAACTTCAGCTTTTAGCTTTTATGTACAGCTTTTTAAAACCACACTTTTTTTTTTTCCGTTTTTTCTTACTTTTTCAAATTTTTTCAAGATACAAGTATATTTTAGCACACTTTCAGTAAAAAGTTTTCAACAAAAAAGGTTAAACAAGGGGAAATTAAAAAAAAAAAAAAATGTGAGGTTTTAAAAAACTGTATATTAAAACTAAAAGCTAATGCTAAAAATTGATGCTAAACACAGACCCAAAAACATGGGCCAGAGACACCATCCTTTCTTACAATAGACTATTGATTGGACCAAGATTACCCTAAGACCCAAAAACATGGGCTAGAGACACCACTTCCGATGGGCCCAATTGGCTCCTCTTTTTAATCTCAAACAAAACCCATCGAAAACCCTTAGGAGCCTCCAAAGTCGGGCCACACCGACTCAACCTCCCACTATATATAGAAAATTATATATTGCCCGTAAAACCCTAACCCTAGATTTCTCATTTTCAGACTCTCTCGCTCGAGGCGCACACAGAGAGAGAAGAGACACACAACTCTCAACCAATACACCATGGGTAATCTCATCATTTCTCCTAAAAAAAGCTTCTCTTCCTCAGATCTCTCTCATATTCTATATGGGTTCTTTTCCAATATCTGATTTATGTGTTTTGGGGTTTTTGTTTTTTCAGGTAAGGTACACGGATCTCTGGCTCGTGCTGGTAAGGTGAGAGGCCAAACTCCCAAAGTTGCAAAGCAAGACAAGAAGAAGAAGCCCCGTGGTCGCGCCCACAAGCGCATGCAATACAATCGCCGATTCGTCACAGCCGGTATATATCTATATATCTCTCTCTCAATCTCTCTTTTTGTGTGTTTTGTTTGCTTTTAGCATCTGGGTTTGTGACAACATGGTTTTAGTAGAAGGTTTTGAAATGGGTTTTGATGAATTTGTGATTTTGATTGGTGCCGTTGTTTTTTTTTTTTTTTTGTTTGTTTGTAGTGGTCGGATTTGGCAAGAAGAGGGGACCCAACTCGTCCGAGAAGTGAAGCGGTTGAGTGTTTTAGGTTAAAGAATTTGTTGGGTTTTATTATTTTTGTTTTTAATGTTATATTGAAGACTGTGATGATGATGATGTTAGTTGCTGGAATTTTGTACTGAATTCAAATCATGTTGGATTATGCTTACTTGGTTAATTAATCTGAAAATGATGTGATTTTGATCGAGGGTGTCGATTTTTGTTTTTGTTTTTTTATGTTTGATTGTTGGTTTGCTCAAGAATTGGACAAAAAATGAATTTAGTTATCTGGAGGTTTTTTTTAGTTCTTTCCACCTCCTTATTATGTGATGCATATGAAGAGAGCTCATTTATAATGCAATTATGCTTGAAATTCTGAAATGGGGAAAACAGGAATCTTTCAGTATTGGTGTTGAATAAGATGGAAGCTTGGTCTTTTAGGTTAATTGTTCTTTCAATCAACATGGATGTCTTGTCAACAGATTACCAAAGTACTTGAAAACTTAAGTTGATTGTGATACCTTATGTTTTGTGAAAGTGAGGGTTAGATATGATATCATTCATAAGCAAATAGATATCAAATGTAATCACAAATAAAGCAAATGGATATCTAATTATCATCATAAATAAATAGAAAATCAAATGAACTCAATACAAGCTTGCATAGATGTGTGCACCAAATATTTGTATGTGTTTGATCCTTCCATATATAGGGGTCCAGGGAATGGTGTTTTAGAGGATTATAGGGTATTCAAAATATTATTTATAATGCATATCAATTGGATGCTCCAGGGGTTGATCTTTTGTAGTAAATTTTTTCTAAGGTTAATACTTAATTAGTAGCTTTTATAATTCTATTTTTGTATTTTATATATTTTCCTGGTTTATTTCTTAGGGGTGGGTCCAAGACTCTAAAAGACTTTGCCTTGGTGAGGCTCAATGTCATAAAAATAACTAAAAATAATTAAATTTTTTATTCATATTTGTAGTTAATGAAGATATGTTAGTTTTATCAGCCTCTCATACTTTTTGTAGAAGAGGATGGCTGCAGTCAGTCTTTTGCTTAGCTTTATTTTTTTGAGAAACAAGTTGAGGCATTGCTAGAATCCTTGTTTCTTGATTGGATACGTTCTTTATGGGGCTCAAATTTGTTGGCTTGGACCGGTAGAATGGTGCTAGTGCTTCAATACTTGCAAAATCTTGGACATTACATCTTGATAAATTGTGAAAACATGGCAATACGATAGTGTAGGTGTTCAGAATAGAAAGTAATGGCGCTTAAGATGATGAAGATATTGATAGTTAACTTTGACTCTTTGGAGGGTCTTTGGTTGGAGGTTATATTCATTCTCCCTGAACAATGAAATTTCATTCTTGCTTAATAGTCTATTTGTGATGATTTTGATAATCAAATGTATTATGAAGGTCGAGAAATAATAGGAAAAAAAGAGTTAGTTTTCATAAGTCGAGTAAGTAGATGCACTATGCTTGGTTTTTGGTGTTCGAGCTAGGATTATGAATGAACCAAATTGTCTATGCAGCTCGACTTGGGAAAAAATTTTCTATTCATTTAATAAGCAAACAAGCCAAGTTTAAGCTCTAAATTTAGATTTGAATATAAAATGAGCTAAATTTAAACATAATTACTTGGCTTGTGGACAAGCTCGTTAATATGGGCTAAATTTAAACAAAATTACTTGGTTTGTGAACAAGTTCCTTAATATGGGATTAAATTTAGAGTGTCTCAGTTTATTTGCAAATAATTTGATTATTATTTTTTTTTTAAAAAGCTAATTTTTCACTTTTTGTCATATATTTAACATAAAAGTTACTAAAAAAAATCATTTTTTTTATAAATACTATGCAAATAAACTACTAGAAATTGTGAGATATCCAAAAGGTCACTAAATATTTATACATTATTATAAGTTTATATATATACGTGTGTTTAAAATATATACTAAATATATACTTATATATAGACTTAAAGATTGGATTGTGTAGTGGGTTCCAGTTAGTTCAATTGGTAAAGTCTCTGATGGTTGTATAAGAGATCTGGAGTTCAATCTCCGCCTACACCAAAAACTGATTGGTGTCTTAGTTTGATGATAAAGAGCTATCATCAGGAGCGTACGTCATAAGTTGAAACTCTCTAAAAAAAAAAAAAATGGATGGTGTAAGTTTGTAAATAAGTTCATAAGATATTAAATTATTATTTATAATTTCTTAATATAAAGATATAATTTTTAACACTATAAGATTGGTGGATATAATTTTTATTAGTTTATAAACAAAAATCATTCTATTTAATCAACCCAAATAATATAATTTCAACTTTGATTTAGTTTAATTATTAGCTTTGATTTGTGAAGAGGTAAAAGATATTAGTCATGGTTTCATTATATATATAGAAAAAAAATAAGTTAATAAAGAGCTTGTTTAAAAAAAAAATCAAACTTGAACATATAATTTAATCATTCAAAATTTAATTAATGAATAATCTTGAACTTTTAAT
The DNA here is from genome assembly GCA_030021035.2 of Notholithocarpus densiflorus. NCBI lineage: Eukaryota > Viridiplantae > Streptophyta > Magnoliopsida > Fagales > Fagaceae > Notholithocarpus > Notholithocarpus densiflorus. The sequence continues at coordinate 4,218,893 of JARYZH020000009.1, read as the reverse complement.
ACTCGGCTTATTTATGGTCCTAGTTTTAACTCTTGAATGTTTTATTTTCATACTATAATATTTAAGAAATAGTACGAAGTGTGATTGTGAGACTTGAATTGAGAATGAGTCATCACTTGAATACTTTCTTCAATTCTTTGCACTCATGAGTTGTATTTGGAAATAAAGAATGGTAACTGCAAGAAATCTTTGTTCTTTGGAAGATCTCTCTCTTGTTTGGTATTGCATGTTGCACTCTGCAAGAACTCTGAATCTTTCTCTTGAAGCTCATCCTATGTTGATCTGCTTGCCTTGAAATGACCTAGCTCAATAGGGAAATCCCAATTCATTTGGCCTTTTGATACAATGAAATTCTGCAACTTTATTTCCTAAATGGAGGCACCTTTGAGGGATTTAAACTCAAATCCATTGCACTTGGAAATGGTAATTACAACTTTGTTTTATCAATGGAGGTTTCTTTCAGGAATTTTAATAGAGGGAGGGAGGGAGGGGAGAAGAGAGTTTGAAATGTAGTAGGCTTAACTTTCAAAGTTACCATGTCTGATGATGACCACATTTGAGTAAGAATCAAACTCTAAGCCTAAAAATGAAACACTGATATGTATTGTTTAGTTTGCAACTAAATTTTCACGGGAATAAACCCTCCATGACCTTGCTTGTTGCCACTTGCCCCATTGTTAGTCACTACTCATCGACCCCTTTCTTCTCTGCTATCATTAACTCACCCTCGTCACTTTTAATTCCGGGATTCTCCACAACTCCCTCAAGAATCAATTCATCCTCAAGTCTCTCTTTCCTACCAGTTCAATGCCATTCACACCCTCTTAATGCAAGTCAGAGCCAAAAAGATCAATCCAAGTTACGAAGGATTCCGGTGACGGCAGGGTGAGGATTCAAGGATATTAGGATCCCGACCAGATCTAACGTGTTGCAACAAAACCAGCTATTGGTTCTCACAAATCCTCCTCCCCCACTTGTAAGCACAAAGACAAAATAATAATAATAATAATAATAAAACAATGTTAATACGAACAGAAAAGTTATCAATATATTAGCCAAATTCCAAAATTTTGGACCTGCCAGATATGACATCAATTCGAAGGTCTAAACTTATCTTGGGGGGAAAAAAAGCACATTCTGGAATTCAAGTTATTCAACTTGAGATAGGTTGTCTTAAATGATTGATGACAAATTCAATTTACAGGTGTGCATTTTCTAGTATCCAATATACAAAGCAATTCAAAATCTCGGCAGTGCTTTATACCAGTAAAAGCACTCACAGTTCATCATGAGAGCTTCCCTTTGGCGGATTAGGTTTGGATTGTTTCTCCAGGATGTACGTTGTGGCTAATGATGCATGTAATGCTGCTCCGTATGGAAGCGCATCTTCATTGACCCTGAAGTAGGGTGAATGCCCCGATTCAAACCTTCCTTGAGTCTCATTCTTCATCCCTAGAAAGAAGAAGTATCCCGGAATCACCTCTGCAAAGAATGAGAAGTCTTCTGATCCCATCAGCGGTTGCATTTCTAATACGTTCTGGGTGCCCAGTATGTCACCTGCAACTTTTTGGAAGTGTACATGCAGATCTTTGTTGTTTACAGTCACTGGGAAAAAGGGCTGATCATTTTCATTGAAGCTGACAGTTGCATTGCACCTCTGTACGCTGGCTTGTTTCGTGATAACCTGAACTTCATTTTAATAGAATTGACATTCAATGTAGGATTAGGACATATGCAATATATAATGTAACAAGAAGAGAGCAAGCAAGGAAAACAAAGAGTTCTAATTTTCTTTTTGTCCCCCAACTAGCCTACTTGTAAGTCTCTTGGTGCTATCCCAGATATGTGGGACCAAATTTCGCCTTCATAAATGTTTGTGGTGGGGGCATGGTAGTGGGAGAGCTACCTTTCTTGTGTTGCTCACCCTCCAGTCAAGGGGAAAAATGAAAAACTCAAAAAAGGAAAAATGAAAAACTCAAAAAAGGGCAAATTGGTTGCCAAAATTAAAGGACCTTTGAATCAGTAGTATTCAACACATTTACCTCTTCAATTCTTTGTTTAAGATGGATAAAGCTTTCCTTTGAAAATGCCCTGAATGTGCCACCAATAGTGACAGAATCTGGAATAACATTGAATGCACCACCCCCTTGGAATTTTGCAACTGTAACTACCTGCAAGCTTATGCTTTTATGTTTGAAAGTTTAACTAAAAAGCTAGGCAGTAACTAAGATGCCGTTCTGCCAAGAGTTGTTATGGACATTTATAATTCATTCACTAAAAAATGGTAGGGCACAACATGGAATAAAGGGAAACAAAAAGAAATTAAGAAATAAAAAAGAAGTAGGCATTTCTAAAAGACGATATTATTGCAAAGAAAGTATTATAATAAATTGACAATTGAAAATATGTATCTTTGTTTCATTTGCTAGGGAAAAGAATCCCATGTGCATGTTGCCATGTTGTTAGATATAGGAACAGGACGTTTCAACCGGAAGTAATCTAACTAAACTATATATACAATAATCTATGCAATTAGTTATGTGTGAAACTATTAGCAAATGCTGAAAAGACCAAAGGGGGGGAATCAAACTTTTTCAAATGGGATTTTAATAATGAGGTTGTACAAGACAGATACCACATAAAAAATATATTTGGTGGGAGGCAGAAAAGACTTAATGACAAGGCCAAGGGTATTGATGGGAAAGCTCTGTAAGGGTATTGATGCAGGAATAAGATAGGTTTTTTAAGGCTGCACTATATATTTGCGTTTTGATGGGAAGGCTCCCTCAACCATAAAAAGAATCTGATACAAGGAAATAAACTTTGTTCTTACGACTTAATCCAAGTTAAAAAATTTGTATAATTCGGATGCAAGCCTCTGTCTGTGTGTGTGTTTGAGAGAGAGAGAGAGGGAGAGAGAGAACCTGTGAATCCAAGGGATCAGCTTCACGTGAAACAAGATGTTGCAAACTAACAATTACATTGGAAGCTGCTAAGATTGGGTCTATTGTGTGCTGGGGAATGGCAGCATGCCCTCCCTTTCCACTTATTACCGCCTCAAAGAAACCACTCCCAGCCAAAACAGGGCCAGGCCTGGACGCCACTGCACCAATAGGGTGAGAAGCAGAAACATGTATCCCAAAGATGGCACCAACATTCTCTAGTACTCCATCATCTAACATTTTCTTTGCTCCCCCATGTCCTTCCTCGCCTGGTTGGAAAACAAGTACAACCGTTCCCTTTCAAAAACAGAAGAACAAATTATGAAAATTTTCTTCTGAAGAACACACACATACTGCAATAATGATACAGCAACATAAACAGTGATGTATGACATCATAAATTTGGCTCCTAGTTGTGCAAAGGTAAACGAGGGAGAGACTAATTTGTCATGTATGAGGCACTAGTCAGTGAGCAATACCCTACATTTAATACATATTCTTAAGAGTAATATTTTCATTGCTTTGATGTTATACTCAATAATGCACCTCGAATACTGCAATGATTTACCATAGGTAGAGTACGAAATGGAAAGAGAAATTAAGAAACAAAAGCAACTCAAGGGTGATATTTATGCCAAAGCTTGTACTTATAATGCTTGCTAGTCTACTTTAGATTATAGATCTTGTATTAGGTAATTTTTATAAATGATTAGCACTTTTCCATTTGTAGTTATGGACATAAATTGGTGGAACAAGTAAGATTTTTAGCCTCTCAGAAGTGTGGTACTAGTAACCATTTCACACACATACACACGAAGAAGATTGACAACCACTCCAGTAATCTAATACTACTTACCATATGCATTGATGATGTGGGGAGGCCAGAATGGATACTTAAAGAAGATTAAAAATGTAGAAATGTCTCTCTCATAAATAAAAATCTACAAAAATTATCTTTCTCTCAGTATCTTTATAAAGGAAATTGATATCTTTGTCTTCAAATACAGATGTCCAACTAAATAACTCAAGTTATTGTTCATGAACAGGTAATTTCAAGGGATCTGAAGTATTCTTTCCAGAGCCAGCCAGTCAGCCAACCCAATTGTTAATGTGTAAACATACTAGCAAATAAACAATTGTAGATAGGTACAGCTAACCTGCTTGAAGTAAAATAATTGTGTGTATAACTCTGAATAAAACAGGGGGCAATTGACATGTTCTACATAAACTGAAAGAGTTTATAAGTAGAGTGTTCTGTTAATCTGTTGAGGATCCATAGCCAACACCAAAATTTTGGGACAAAGGCTTGCCTTTTGTTGTTGTTGAAACTGAGACTAAACTTGTTTATCTCTTTAAACAATTTGTATGCATAATTGCTATTAAGATACAATGCACAAATTGCAGCTTATATGACACTCAGACAATCGTCAATTGACATCCTGCAGCTGACTGAACACATATGATCGGTCATTGAGAAACAAAGAGACAAACCTATCACATATAATGAAGTGAATACTGTAAAGAGCATCATAAGTAAAATTCCTATGCAAGTTACTAAAGAAAGGAACCTGTATCTCATGGCGATGATCTTGAAGAATCTTTGCAGCACCAAGAAGCATGGTAACATGGGCATCATGGCCACATGCGTGCATCTTCCCAGGGACTTTACTCTTGTGCTCCCACTCTACACTCTCCTGTAACCAACAAGTCCCATAATTTACCAAAAATCAGGAATTAGTAAATAGACCCATCATCCATTACAGTTACAAACTTACAAACACCATTAAGCATGTTGCACATATATTACAAAGAAGTTACAATCTTTCACATAATAGTTCCATTATTAAAAAAAAAAAAGTCAAACACAAGAAGCTTAGCTAAAAAATCCCAGAATTGAAGCAAACCTGCATAGCAAGAGCATCCATATCCGCTCGGATTGCAACAAAAGGAGGTGAACCAGTCCCGATGTATCCAACAACACCAGTTTCAGCAACTGGGTATTTGTAAGGGATGCCCATCTGGTCAAGCTCGGCTCTAATAAGCTTACTGGTCTCAAATTCCTGAAACCCAAGTTCTGGGTTCTCATGTATCTTCCTCCTAATACCCACCATCCATTCAAAAACCTCTGGTCTTTTAGCCAATTCAAGGAAGTTGACTGGAATTTGAGGCAACACTTCAGGGCTAAGAGAGGGCTCTGAGGAAATTGGTAGAGACTGGAACGCATGAAAAATGAAAGTCAAAGAGAGCCATTGGGAGAAACCCATTAGCTCTGCAATGAAAAAGATTTAGAATTTGAGATTTAAAAAGGAATAGAGAATGAGAAAGATTGGAAAATGGGTTTGGTGGGAGTGAAGCTATAAGAAGTGTTGAGGAGCAGTGGTAGTTTTTTCAGAGAAGAGGGACTGGTTTGTGGGAAAGTACAAACTACAAACCGCAAAACTACAAAGCACAAACAAGCGGAAATGTTAAAAAATCTGAGGAAACTGATCTCAACACGTGTGGGATGGGACTCCAAATAATAACGTTTAAAGAATAGATATTTTTTTTGTCACAATTTAGATAATAGATATTAAATATTTAAAGTATAGATATTTTTTTTGTCACAATTTAGAGAATAGATATTAAATACTATTATAAACATGTTCTTAACAGGTGTGTAACAAACACTACCTAAATATGGGAAATTACTAGATTAATGCTTAACTTGAGGCTGTATATGTGTAGTCTAATTTGACAATTTGGGCCAATGAATGTGCACCACATTATTGATCAATGTCTATTTTACGTGGTTCTTAAAAAAAAAAAAAAAAAAAAAAGTCTATTTCACGTACTTACTACCTTGATACATAAATCATGATTTTAAGTTTGAACTCATGATTTTATTTTAAAAAACTGTGTGAGTGTGAGTGAGTGAGTGTGCGGTGCAATAGAAATTCCTCTTCTTTTTTTCCTCTTATAGTTGGGATTTGAACTTTATCTTGGAGACACAAGATACTTAAAGCTACAATACTATTGACAAAAAATATTATTATTATTGGAAAAGTAAACAAATGTCTTAAGAACATTGTTTTGGTATATATTTTTAAAATTTTTTTATAGGAAAATAAAAAAACATCAATTTTTTTTCTTCTAGAAACAACGGTTAAAAAAAAAAAAAGTTTTTTACATTTTCCATGAAAGTAATATAAAAACTTTCATAAAATAATTTATTAATAAATATCTTAATAGCACTTATTAACCGGATACTATTGTTATTACGAACATAAAAAAAAAAAAAAATTGAGGGAATTAATATTACATACCATAAAAAAGGATATTAATATTACAGTTGTTAAGGAAAAAAAAAGAACAAGGGCATTCAGTGTTTACAGACTTTATGACACACTTTCATAATCTAGTCATGACTTTATGACACACTTTCATAATCTAGTCCTGCATACCATGGTATGACGGTAGTATATACTAAAAGTAACAAGTAATTTGTGCAGAATGTATGAGAAAGTTTAACAAAACTGATTATTTTCGCTTTTTTATTTTATATAAATATAACTTTTGATCGTTATGGTAGTTATGTTTTTCAAGGAAAAAATTTATGGTAGTTATCAACAGGAATTATGAAATTTACAATAATTATGGTAATTATTATTATTTGCTTTTATTATGATTTTTTTTTTTTTTTTGCATATAGAATTATATAATTTACCATTTAAAGGAATATATGACAAGAAAAATATTCTAATAATAAAGGGTTTAAATATAAATTAAAATATAAAATCAATTAAAAATATATATCTAAAACGTGTAAAATTGTAAGACGTTCAAAACTTATGTGGCACAAAATATATATATATATTTTTTATACAAGATAGAATTTCTACTTTAACTTAATCTAAGTGTATATGTGTATGAAATTCCCTCCTAGAGACTTGAACCCCGGCCCTTGCCTCCCACACCCCACAAGCACTTATACTTGTGGAGTGACCACCGCACCAAGGGTGCGCGGTGGTATGTGGCACAATATTAAAAGGTTAACAAAAATTCAAATGCTTTTGGTTTTATATATAGCAGCCGCTAACTTGTGTGAGATAAATTATTCACTCCTACGTGAGGAGTCCTCCCTCCTCTCATAGGAGGTGTGGATGCCCACACCTTTTATGAGAGGAGGGAGAACAATGATGACATGGCTTTGCTAAACATTGAATTCCTTTTGGGAGTCTAGCTAGGATTTTACTCAACTTACTAGTGGGCACTAGAGCAATTCATCTGTAGGCCAAGCTTTAGGTGAGAGTGACGCTGGTGGTTGGTGTGAGATGTGGCTGTTGTTAGATATGTTGGTGCGAGCAAAGATGATGGCTAGTGTGATAAGTGGCTTGGCACGATGGTGGTTGCCGCAGTGAGTCAACGATGATGGTTGGGTGGTTATTAGAGGTTAGTTATCAGGTTGAAGAACAAGGGCCATTCATTTATGAGGTAAGAGAGGAAAATATAAAGGAGGGAGAAAAGGATGTTATATAGCTAGGGTTTTTTATGGGTAAGTTGGATAAAAATTCATTGACGAGTGTCAATTATATAACACTTGTGCATTTAAAAAAAAAATCCTATTAAACTAAGCATTTCTAGATTTCAAACCCTAATTTTTGAAGTCAAATATTCACTTGGAGCTAGCTAGTACTAGCAATAGCATCTTAAGATTGAACTCAAACAACCATACACGGCCACATAATTGAAATCATATTAAAAAAAAAAAAAAATTTAACCAATTGTGTTTTTTATTTATTATTTATTTTTTAATATAGAATTTCAATTTATGGCGTCCACTTTTGATAATAGTTTTTTATTATCAAATTAAGATACCAATTGATTTTTTGTGTAGACGAAAATTGAATCTCAAATTTCTTATTAATCATTTGAAACTTTACCCATTGAGTTAAAAATGTAAAATTGGGTTGATTTAAAAAAAACGTACTAAATGTCCAATAGAACATTTATGTAATATAAGATTTTCCGTTAAAAAGAACTATGGCTGCACATGGGGAATGTGTCAACTTAGCGCAAAAGAGAGGCGCCAAAGATTGGAAGAAGGGCCCGGGCCAAGACGTAAGGCTCTAATATTATATTCCCTCCCAGATTTTTTTCTAAAAAATAAAAATTTTCTAACTTCTATTCTTCTCTCAAAAAAAATTATAAAACACAATAACCTCAAATCTGCTGTAGCTGGGCTTAACCAAATCAGGTACTTCCTCTCTTTCTTTTCCACTGTAAATTCAAACTATCTGTTTGATTCCGATTTCACTGTATCCGATCGAATTTCGTAATTTCTCACGGTTATTCGGATCTTCTATATAGGTTGAGCATTAGATCTTAGATCTGAATTTATTTGATCCTTGTCGATTATATTTCTATTTGTGTTTTTTGCAGTGAGAATGAGAAAAACGGATTCATCAACCTCGTCGCTCGCTATCTCAGGTATAATGTATATGTATAATATTTTTTTTTTTGTGAATAAATTACTGCTGTAAACGGTTACTTGTGAAGCGCAACTCGTGGACTGGAGAAGTATGATCCAGAGTCCAGACGCCTACTGATGAAGTAGAGCTTCCTTATAGAAGCTTGGCACCCGCTCCGCTCTGCTACTCATGGTAACTCAAACCATTCTTTTGTTTTCTTCGTTATCTATATTATTATTTAAGTGGCTTATCTTGTTTGGACAATTTGGTAAAAACTAATGGACAATTTGGTAAAATGACAACTCTAACTCCCACTAAAACATTGCCTAAAAAATAGGACCGCTCTACTATTAATTTTCAAATTGTTTTATCTATTTATAAATTAAAATTTTAAAATAAAAACACTTTTTTTTTTTTTTAGCTCATCGCAATGATGAGGCTAGTTTTAATAAATTATATATAAATTGCTTAGATTACTCGGTAATTGGCTTTGACGGGTGAAGTCAGTTGCTCTCTCTCTTTCTACAATATGCAACTAAGGAGGTGTTTGTTACTGTTGTTTAAAAACTGACATTGCATGTTTTTTCGTACACTTTTTTACCCACATGTATTTTCACAAAACAATAATAACGTTACTAAAAATCTCTTACCAAACGGGCCCTAAATTTTCATTAGAATAAACCCCCTTATGTTGCCACTTACTCCCATTGTTAGTCAATTGACCCATTGACTCCTTTCTCCTCTGCTATCATCAGGAACCAATTCATCCTCAAGTCTTTCTCTTTTCCACAAGTTCAATACCATTCACTCCCTTTTAACGCAAGCCAGAGCCTAAAAGATTAATCTAAGGTTTTTTTGTTTGTAGATTCCTGATCACTAATTGTAATATAAAGACCCAACTTGCATTTTTTTTTTTTCTAGTGAAGTTAGCTAAATGATTCAAGAACCTAAACCTATAATATGTAACTCTCTTTTGGTTACCCTTGCTTCGTACGGATGTATAGAAAAAGGATGTTTCATTGATCACTCAATTGTGGGTTTAGTGTGTTTATATGTGTGTGTGAGTAGGATCCTTTCCATTTCACTTGAAAATGGAGAGAGTCCACTTCATAGATAAGATTTTGACTTTTTGGATCTAACTGTAGTGTCACATCATTTAAAATTTTAAATGATATGGTACTTGATATACCTTTAGATTTGTAACATATAATTGGACCATGAAATAGATCCATTTCAAATAAAGATGATCCCATAACTGTGTGGATGTGGGGTAAAAGACTAGTAGAATAATCCCTCGACAAGATAAGGTGCTACCCTAGTAATAAAGTTACTAATCATTTTGAGTTAAGGAAGGTGCATAGTGACCACCTTGGTCCAAGTCTAAAGATGTTCTTCCCTAATCCTTTGTCAAGAGTTCAAGGAGAACTTGCATTGCCATCATGGAAAGGATCCTGCTAGAAATGGCTCTGAGTTGAAGGCAAGGCAAAGGTACAAAGGATACAAGTGATGACTGGGTGAGGTATCAAGGATATTAGGATCTAGATTAGATCTAACATGTTGTGACAAAACCAGCTATTGGATCTTACAAATCCCCCTCCCCCACTTGTAAGCGCGTGCATACATGCACAAAGTTAATATGAACAGAAAAATAATCAATATATTAGTCAAATTAAAATATTTTTTTTCAAAATTTTGGACCAGCCAAATTTAACATCTATTTGAAAGTATAAACTTATCTTGGGGAAAAAAAAAGCACATTCTGGAGTTCAACTTGAGATAGGTTGTCTTAAATGATCGATGACAAATTCAATTTACAAGTGTTGCATTTTCTAGTAGCACGTTAACCTTTAAACCTGTCACTGCCTGGAAACAAAGAAGAAGGATCCTAACATGTAGAATCTGCTCCTCATCGGCATCGCAAAACAAAATCGTATCATCTGCAAACAAAAGATGCGAGACACATACCCCTCCACCCCGTCTACCATCAACCCTAAAGCCTCGAAACAAACCAGCCTCTTCAGCTCTTTTAATCATCTTACTGAAAACCTTCATCATAACCAGAAATAACAGGGGGGATAGCGGGTCCCCTTGTCTCAAACCCCTCGAACTCCCAAAAAAATCAACTGGAGACCCATTAAACAAGACAGAGAATTGGGCTGTAGATATACAAGTGCGGATCCACGTACACCACCTCGCCCCAAATCCCATTCTCTTCAGCAAATCAACAAGGGCCTCCCAATTGACATGGTCATAGGCTTTCTCAATATCTAATTTACAAATAACCCTCAGAATCTTACTTTTCACCCTACTATCAACACACTTAGCAATGAGAACTGAATCAAGTATCTGTCTACCACCCACAAAACTGTTCTGAGACTCCGATATCAGTTGATCCAAAACCTCTTTCAGGCGGTTTGCCAACACCTTAGCCAAGATCTTGTAAACACTCCCCACCAAGCTAATAGGTCTAAAATCTCGAATATTGGAAGCACCATTCTTCTTAGGGATTAAGGCTATGAAAGTTGCATTAAGAGATTTTTCAAACTTGTTGTGTTGATAAAACTCTTCAAACACGGTTAAGACATCTCTTTCCACAACTTCCCAACAATGGTGATAGAAAGCCAAAGAGAAACCATCAGGACCTGGAGCTTTATCTCCTTCCATCTCTTTAACAACTCGAAGAATCTCCTCCTGCTTAAACCTTCGTTCAAGCCAATCCCTCTCCAACCCCTCTATCTGATCAAACTCCAACCCTTCCACACAAGGCCTTCACTCCTCTGTCTCCTTGTACAATTTTTTATAAAACTGTACAACTTAGTCGGCCATCTCAGATTCGTCCTTATAGGTAACCCCATCCACCTCCAACATACCAATATGATTATGCCTTCTTCGAGAATTGGCCATCTTGTGGAAAAATTTGGTATTGTTGTCACCTTCCTTAATGCAAAGCATCTTCGATTTCTGTCTCCATGAGACTTCTTCCAAAGAGAGAAGGTTCTATATTTGTGATCTCAACTCAGCTCTCTCACCTAACTCCACTTCAGAAAGGCCGAGCTCCCCTTCCTTAACATCCAATAATTTCAAAGCCTCCATCAGTTCTTCTTTCCGACGCTCTACATTACCAAACTCACTCCAGTTCCACTGAATAATATCTTCCTTCAATGCCTTCAGCTTCTTGGCAAGTACGAAACTGGGGGTACCTGAGAAAGAATATCGATTCCACCAGGAATGAACCCTATTTTTGAACCCCTCCGACTTTAGCCACATGTTCTCGAACCTAAAAGGACTTTTCCCCTTTAATATCCCTCCTGCCTTCACTAATATGGGGAAGTGGTCTGAAATAGGATAGGTAAAACCTGTTGGGTCACATCCAAATAGTGATCCTCCTAATCAAGAGAAACCAGAACTCTATCTATCCTAGACATCGAAGGTTGCTTCGAGCCACTCGACCATGTATAACTCCCCCCTTCCAATGGCAAATCTATCAAGCTAAGTTCCTCAATGAACTCAGAAAAATTCTCCATAGCTGGGGTCAGACGTGATCCCCCAACCGTTCACTAGGGAACCGAACAATGTTGAAATCCCCTATGCCTAAAATCCTCCAGAATGAGCAAAGTAACTTGAAACCGAGCAAAATACCCCCAAAATCTAAAAAATCGAGTGTATTTTGGCTTAGTTTTGGGGTATTTTGGTCATTTTCAGAGGTTTCAAGGTTATTTTGCTAATTATGAGGATTAAATGGTATTTTGATCATTTTAAAAGTTTCTGGGAATATGGATGTCGTTTTAGGGGCGTTCTTGTCATTTCCTAGGGTTTTGGGCAATTTTGTACAATCGTGGTGCATTTTCGTCATTTGGGCAGTTCTAGGAGGTCGTTTTTGAGGTTTTGGTGTATTGATCGATTTTTTTGATATTTTGGCAATTCTTACTGCAAAATAAATTTTTTTTTTTGACAAAAAAATATCCTAGAAATCATTATAATGCCCATTATACTCCCAAAATCACCAAAATACCCCCAAAACCACAAAATGTCCAAACAAAAACCCCTCCGAAACCTCTTAATTCACCAAAATAGCCTCAAAAGATCAAAAATGACTAAAATCACCCGAAAACCTCTAAATTTATCAAAATACACCTGAGACAGCTAAAATGTGCAGTCCAATCTCGATATCTCGTAAACGGCCAAAATTCCCCCAACATCTAAAATGATTAGAATATACATTCTCATGTCGACCCAAGGAAAGCCCCATCATCTTACTGAAGCCGGGGAGTCTATATTTCACCCAATTAGACACCTTCAAAGTGTTATCCAACCTCCTCACCTCTGTATTACAATTCAATTCAGCCATCACCACCACCCCCAGGGGATTAATAGACATCAAGGGGGAAGAACTTTCCACATCACCCAGGGCCTCAACTGCATAAGCTGTATCGACCTCAGACAACGCCGACACCAACTGGTTAGCCTGAATGGAGGTGTCAATCCCCTGTATATCACTAGCACCCTCAACCCGACCACCTTCATCTCCACCCGGAACACCCCATTCCTCAAACCCAATTCTCGGTGGACTCAGAACATGATTGGAAAGCTCAAGACCTATTAATGCCCTGTCACCCTCTATTTCTGTCTTACCCAATATGGATGGAGGCTCATCGGCACCATACTCACCAAAAATAAGACTCTCAGCCTCCGCCGAAGTCTCCGCAAGGCAACCCAGAGGCTCAGTTGGAGGAAAAGCCACTAAATTTGACCTTGTGGTGTGGGAAGAAGCTGTATCGACCCTATCACATACTGCCGGTGAAGCCCCGGCGCGAAACCCATCGGAAAAAGGGCCACCAACCATCGCCGGACAACGATCCATGTCGGTTTGGGTCGCCGGCGATCCATCTTGGTGTCGCACTGTGCCGGACGACGATCCATCTTGGTGACGCGCTGTACCGGCCTTAACCGGTGGTGCCGGAGACTCCTCAACTTGAACGACATAAGCATTCGTGTTGTCCTGAGCCTCCGAAGCTTCGTGATGAACTTTAGACATCACCGGTGCTTGGGCTTCCTGCCTTAAGAGTCTTGGGTCCCCCACAGTTGGGCTTTCTCCCACTTTTAATCTCATTGGGCCGGTGGGCTCTGGACCAGAGAACACAGGAAGGCCCACTTGATTACCTGAGCCCACCAAAGAAGATTGGTGAACCCGTGAACTACTAGGCACGTGCTCCTTCTGATCACTTGTTACCCATAAGGAGTTCCTTAGTCCACTTTTCTTCCATGCCACCCTCCTTTTTCCTTCCCTATTCACTTCAACAGTCAGGCTTTTTTCTACCCAGTCAGAGCTCTCCAGTACACATTTATTTCCATAACCATGTTCAAACCAAACAGATTTGAAATGCAACGGAGATCTCTTATTATATCCTACCCGATTTGGCTTTCCAATGTAAAACTCCTCTGCACTGCACCAAGAACCCACAACTCTACCTTTCATCGGAACTGGTAAGCTCACCGGCGCTTCTCTCAACAAATATTGTTTATTGACTGGGTTTTGCTTCTTTGGCTGGTTTCTGCCCCTAACCTGCACCTCATGCCCACGCACCTTATCAACAAAGGATTTAAAAGGTTGAACCCCTGAGTTAACCTTATGAGGCTGAGCCACAAACTTCAACAGCCCAGTCCCACCATTCACATAGTTTTCAGGTTCCAACATCTTCCTTAACTCTAACCCAAAAACCCTTCAACCATTCTTTGCTCTGCCTACTGGAATAATAATGGACCTCCTAGACCCGCCAACTTTAAGTTCAGTCAACAGTAGGAACAAGCCAAAAGAATTGGAGCACCGTTGGAGGGTGTAGGCTAAATCACCTTCCCTGAACGAATAAAAAAACTTCGGACTGCTCCCAACAACTATCTGCTCTAAACTCTTCATCAGCCATTGTGCCACTTTCTTACCCATGAAGACCGACTTCATGAAGTACCTACACCGCTCAAAAATCCTTAAAGAAAAATACCGTCCCCCTTCCTCTATCACCAGTTGAAAAAGTTTGGATTCAATGAAAAAACTACGAACACCACCCATAATGCAGCAAAGATAATCTTAATGCAGCTATCTTTACAGCTAAGCTAGAAACCAGTACAAACACATTCTACGTTAAGCAGCACATGGAGATGCTTGCATTTGATGTAGGAACCAAGATTCTGAAGTTGCAAATGTTATCCCTGGGGAGGTTCCTAATGTCCATGTCCTAGCAGAATTTTTGGGATGTTGGATTGGGTCTTTGCTTATAACCTATCTTGGTATGCCATTGGGGGCGTCCCACAAGTCCCCTACTGTTTGGAATCCTATCTTGGAGAAAATTGAGCGCAAGTTGGCGGGTTGGAAGAAGATGTATTTGTCAAAAGGTGGAAAACTAACATTACTTAAAAGCACATTATCTAGTCTCCCCACCTATTTCTTGTCTCTTTTTACCATCTCTACGCATGTGGCCAATAAAATTGAGAGGTTGCAAAGAGATTTCTTGTGGGGGGATTCCAAGCTACACTTGGTGGGATGGGATAAGGTGTGTGCACCTTTGGAAAATGGTGGGTTAGGAGTAAGGAAATTAACTACATTTAATAAAGCCTTATTAGGGAAGTGGTTATGGAGGTTTGGGATTGAGGAGACAAGGCTTTGGAGAAGGGTCGTAGCTTTCAAGTTTGGAGAAGAATGGGGGGGATGGACTTCCAAGATAGGTAGAGGGGTTCATGGATGTGGCTTGTGGAGAAGTATCCGCATGGGATGGGAGGATTTTAGCAAGAATATTCACTTTGAGGTAGGGGTGGGGGATAGAGTGAAGCTTTGGACAGATCTATGGTGTGGGGATTCTCCTCTTCAATTGATTTTTCCGATTGTGTATGCGATGGTCTCCGATAAAGGGGCATCGGTGGCCTTTTCTCTTGAACGGTTGGGGATAGAGGAGCGGAGAAACTGGGATGTTCATTTTTCTCGGAGACCAAATGATTGGGAAATGGGTGGTGTGAATGATTTTCTCCGTACCTTGAGCTCAAATCTTCCTCCCACTAAGAACGGAGATCATATGAGATGGAAGTTGACAAAGAATGGGGTCTTTGATATTCGGTTGTTCTACAATAAGTTAAGAAGCCCCTTGCCCATTATTTTTCCTTGGAAAGGTGTTTGGAAGGTTAAGGCTCCTCAGCGTGTTTCCTTCTTTGTGTGGACTGCTGTCTGGGATAGGATCCTTACAAGTGATAATTTGAGGGGTAGAAGGTTGGATTTTGTTGACTGGTGTATCATGTGCCACAGTAATGGGGAGACGGTGGATCATTTGTTACTACATTGTGAAAATGCTTATCGGTTATGGACTTTGGTGTTTAGATTCTTTGGGTTCTCTTGGGTCTTGCCAAGATCGATTGTGGATACTCTTTTTGGTTGGTGAAATTGGCTTAGAAAACATTCGTCTAGCATTTGGAATTTAGCTCCATTATGCTTGATGTGGTGTCTTTGGAGGGAGCGAAATAGGAGGACGTTCGAGGACATGGATAGCTCGGATGACTAGCTATTGGCATCTTTCAGTGGCACTTTGTTTGATTAGTCTAGGGCGTGGGGACTCACCTCTAGTGATTCTCTCATTATGTTCCTTAGCTCCCTCCTTTGTACTTAGTATCTTTCCTTTTCTTTTCTTTTCACTCTTTCTTTTCCTTATGTATTTTTCTCTCTGCCTTATGTTTTTCTTTGCATAAGGTAGTGTTTTTGAATATAATCTTTATTACCTATTAAAAAAAAAAAAAAAGTATCCAATATACAATGCAATTCAAAATCTCTGACAGTGCTTTATATCAGTAAAAGCACTCACAGTTCATCATGAATGCTTCCCTTTGGCGGATTAAGTTTGGATTGTTTCTCTAGGATGTATCTTGTGGCTAATGATGCATGTAATGCTGCCCCATAGGGAAGCGCATCTTCATTGACCCTAAAGTTGGGTGAATGCCCTAATTCAAACCTTCCTTGGGTCTCATTCTTCATCCCTAGAGAGAAGAAGTATCCTGGAATCACCTCTGCATAGAATGAAAAGTCTTCTGCTCCCATTGTCGGTTGCTTATCTAATATGTTCTGGGCGCCCAGTATGTCCCCTGCAACTTTTTGGAAGAGTTCATGCAGATCTTTGTCGTTTACAGTCACTGGGTAAAAGGGCTTCTCATTTTCATTGAAGATGACAGTCGCATTGCACCTTTGTACGCCGGCTTGTTTCGTGATAACCTGCACTTGCATTTTAAGAGAATTGAAATTCAATGTGGGAGTAGAACGTATGTTATATAAAATGTAACAAGAAGAGAGCTAGCAAGCTAGGAAGAAAAAGGATATTCTAATTTTCTTTTGGGTAAATTTCATTAGCCTATCCTGAGATTTGGGCTAATGCCAATTAGGTCCAAGAAATGTCAAAATTGACCAACTTGGTCCCTATACCCAACTTAGTCCCCTAGATATTGTTAGTCCCCTGTTAGTGATGCAGATTGGTTAAGGGAAAGAGAAAACAACATAAAATATTAAAATATTTTCTTCTCCCTTAACCAATCTGCATCAGAGAGCTACCTTTCTTGTGTTGCCCACCTTCTAGTCAAGGTGGAAAATGAAAAAAAGGGTAGATTGGTTGCCAAAATTAATAGTGACGTAGTACAACCATACTATTTCAATGGAGCAATTAAACAACAATAGAACAAAAGGATAAACCCTAGTAGTCAGCACCTAAGGGTTGTTTGGAGTCAGCACCAAGCAAAACTGGAGTCGGCACCAGTGTAAAGAAAACACACGTTTTTAATAATTCTCAAAAGCTGTCTTACAATAATCTAGAAAAAGTGCTTAAATAGCTAACAATAAAATGCATAAAAAAACCCTAATTATTAAATGCTCAGGCTTGCTTAATCTCAAGCCCAATAACTAATAGGCTCCATCTATAAGGCCACAGGTTGGGCCGTCTTCTTTTTGCTCTTCCTCCCATACATGCGTATAATTGGGGACTTGTACCTCGTGTCTGCACCAAATAGCTTGTTTGGATGGAAGGGAGTAGAGGGGAGAGAGGGAGAGTAAGTTAAATTACCTTGTTTGGATGTTTTTTAAGGGAGGAGGAGGAGGGATTTAGAGGGGTTCTAACTACTTCTAACCCCTCATTTTTAATTCTCTCAAAAAATTGGTGAGATTTGGAGGGAAAGTAGAGCATAGAAATGCTTGACCAAATGAATTACCAAATTTACCCTTACCATATTAACAAAATTACAAACTATGTAAAAGCTAATTATTCTTCTCCCCTTTACTTAATTTTAAAAACATCTAAAAAAAATGGAGGATAACTATTTTCCTCTACTCTCCTTTCCCTCCAAACTTCCAAACATAGCATAAAGGACCTCTGAATCAGTAGCATTCACTACATTTACCTCTTCAATTCTTTGTTTAAGTTGGATAAAGCTTTCCTTTGAAAATGCCCTGAATGTGCCACCAATTGTGACAGAATCTGGAATAACATTGAGTGCACCACCTCCTTGGAATTTTCCAACTGTAACTACCTGCAATAAAAGATGAAATTATTGCAAAGAAAGTATTAAAATATATTGACAATTGAAAATATGTATCTTCTTTTCACTCGCTAGGGAAAAAAACCCAAGTGCATGTTGCCATGTTGGTAGATATAGGAATAGGTAGTGTCAACAGGAAGTAATCTAACTAAGCTATATATATAATTATAATCTATGCAATTAGTTCCGTGTGAAACTATTTGCAGATGCTGAAAAGACAGAAGACAGATGGGGGAATGAAACTTTCAAATCAGATTTTTTTAAAAGAAGTAGCACAAGACAGATACCACATATGAAATCTATTTGAAAAACTTAATGACAAGGCCAAGGGTATTGATGGGAGTCTCTGTAAGAGCATTGATGCAGGAATAAGATAGGTTTTGTAATGCTGCACTTTTTATTTGTGTTTCGATGTGAAGGCTTAGGCTACCCCCCCCCCCCCCAAAAAAAAAAAAATCTGATACAAGGAAATAAACTTTGTTCTTATGACTTACAAAAAATTGTTTGATCTGGATGCAAGGATGTGTGTGTGTGTGTGTGAGATAGAGATAGAGAGAGAACCTGTGAATCCAAGGGATCAGCTTCACGTGAAACAAGATGTTGCAAACTAACAATTATATGGGAAGCTGCTAAGATTGGGTCTATTGTGTGCTGGGGAATGGCTGCGTGACCTCCCTTTCCACTTATTACTGCCTCAAAGAAACCATTCCCAGCCAAAATAGGGCCAGACCTGGAGGCCACCGTACCAATAGGGTAAGAAGCAGAAACATGTATCGCAAAGATGGCATCAACATTCTCTAGTGCTCCATCATCTAACATTTTCTTTGCTCCCCCACCTCCTTCCTCAGCTGGTTGGAAAACAAGTACAACCGTTCCCTTTTGAAAACAGAAGAACTAATTATGAAAATTTTCTTAAGGAGAAAACACACGTATATTGGAATACTGCTACAGCAACATAAACCATGATGTAAGACAACATTAATTTGGCTCCTGGTTATGCAAAGGCGAACAAGGGAGAGAATAATTTTTTATGTATGAGACACTAGAGCACTTGCAGTAGTGGTGCTAAAAAGCTATTCTTAGCACCACTAAAAAGCTATTTGGAGCTGCAACAGTGGAGCTATAGCAAAAAAATTTGGCTTCTAAGCCACAGTGCACAGCTAAAGATAGCTGTGCACTGTAGCTCAAAGGTAAAAAAAAAAAAAAAAAATTTATTTTGTGTTCACACTGTTGGTTTGAATATTTGTGGTGTTTTTTTTTTTTTTTTTTTTTTTTTTTTTGTGTGTGTGTGTAGTGGGATGTATTATTTTATTGTAATAGATATATTATTTTATTGTGATGTTTATATTATTTTATTGTGTTGAAAGCTAAAATAGATCTATTGCTGCAGCATGTGAGTAGGTAAAATAGATAAAGTAACTTTTTATGGTGCCAAATAGCTAAAAATATAACTCCACTGCTGTGGATGCTCTTAGTGAGCAATACCTTACATTTAATACATTTCTTACGAGTAATACTCAATAATGAACCTCAAATACTACAACGACTTAACATAGGTAGAGTAGGAAATGGAAAGAGAAATGAAGAACAAAAGCAATTCAAGGGTAATATTTATGCCAAAGCTGGTTATTATGCTTGTTAGTCTACTATAGAGTACATATCTAGCATTAGATAATTTGTATGTATGATTTGCACTTTTCCATTTGCAGTTATGTACATAAATTGGTGGAACGAGTAAGATTTTAGCCTCTTAAGAAGTAGTGCTACTAAACTTTTCACACTCACAGAGAAAGATTGACAACCAAATATATCAGCATGAGCACTCCAGTAATCTAATACTACTTACCATATGTATTGTTGATGTGGAAAGGCCAGAATGGATACTTAGCTCAAAGAAAATTAAACATTTATAAATCTCTGTGTCATAAATAAAAATCTACAAAAATTATCTTTTTCTTAGTATCTTAATAAAGGAAATTGATATCTTTGTCTTCAAATACAGATCTCCAACTAAATAACTCAAGTTATTGGCCATGAACAGAAAATTTCAAGGGATCTGACATATTCTTTCCAGACCCCTTTGAGACAGCCAGCCAACCCAATTGTTAATATGTGCATGCTAGGAAATAAACAATTGTAAATAAGAACACCTGACCCGTATGAAGTAAAATAATTGTGTATAACTCTATGAATGAAACAGGGGGCAATAGACATGTTCTACGTAAACTGAAAGAGTTTATAATTAGTGATCAGTTAGTCTATAGAGATCCATAGCCAACCCCAAAAAGTTTGATAGGTTTCTGTTGCTGTAAATGAGAGTAAACTTGTCCATCTCTTTAAACCATTTTTATTTATAATTGCTATTTAATATACAATGTCCAAATTCCATCTCATAGGACACTCAAACAATCATCAATTGACATTCTGCAATTGACTGAACACATGAGTAGTCATAGAGAAACAAATAGCATAAAAGTAAAATTCCTATGCAAGTTAGCAAAGAAAGGAACCTGTAATTCATGGCGATGATCTTGAAGAATCTTTGCAGCACCAAGAAGCATGGCAACATGGGCATCATGGCCACATGCGTGCATCTTCCCAGGGACTTTACTCTTGTGTTCCCACTCTACACTCTCCTGTAACCAACAAGTCCCATCGTTTACCAAAAATTCCTTTCTAACTCGAACTCACCGAAAACAATCAGGAATTATCATCTTCCATTGCAATTACCAGGACCATTAAAGCATGTTGCACATATATTACAAAAAAGTTACAATCTTTCACATGATAGTTCCATTAAAAAAAAAGTCAAACACAAGTAGCTTAGCTAAACTGTTAAAGAATCCCATAATTGAAGCAAACCTGCATAGCAAGAGCATCCATATCCGCTCGGATTGCAACAAAAGGAGGTAAACCGGTTCCTATGTATCCAACAACACCAGTTTCAGCTAATGGGTATTTGTAAGGGATGGCCATCTGGTCAAGCTCGGCTCTAATAAGCTTACTGGTCTCAAATTCCTCAAACCCAAGCTCTGGGTTCTCATGTATCTTCCTCCTAATACCCACCATCCAATCAAAAACCTCTGGGCTTTTAGCCAAGTCAAGGAAGTTAACTGGAATTTGAGGCAACACTTCAGGGCTAAGAGAGGGCTCTGAAGAAATTGGTAGAGACAGGAACGCATGGAAGATGAAGGTCAAAGAGAGCCATTGGGAGAAATCCATTGGTTCTGCAAAGAAAAAGATTAAGGATTTGAGATTTAAAATGGATTAGAAAATGAGAAAGATTGGTAAAGAGGTTTGGTGGGAGTGAGGCTATAAGAAGTGTTGAGGAGCAATGGTAGTTGTTTTGAGAGTAGGGAGACTGGTTTGTGGCAAAGTACAAAACTACAAACTACAAACTGCAAAACTACAAAAGGCGGAAATGTTAAAAAATCCGAAGAAGGTGATCTCAACTCAACCCCTGCGGGATGGGACTCCACATAATGACGTTAAGAGCATTGGGAGATTACTAATACTTGATCAGATTAGTATAATTTGACAATATGGGCCGACGCATGTGCACCACATCATCGATTAAGAAAGGTTTTTTTTTTTGGGAGTTTGAACCTTGAGGGTCCGTTTGGGAGTTTATAAAATGATGGAATGTAATGATCATTAAAAGAATGGAATAAAATGGATTTAATAGGGAAAAGAATGGAATGGAATTTAAAGATCTTGTTTGGATGTTATAAAATAAAAGAATGGAATGTAAGTAACACCGTTTGAAAGTGACATTGGAAGGAATTGAATGAAATCATTTTATAATAACATTACTATTATACCCCTCATTTTAAAGAATATAAAAAATAATCAATGAGAACTTATAATAGCTTTGAAATGTTTAGTATTTAGTGGATGATGTGAAACTAGTTAGCCACAATTGGGTCTGTGTTAGATTATTGAATTACAATATAGTTTTGTCAAGGTGAGTAGATTGCATCACGCTAATCAATAATGTAACAGATGAAGATAATGTCATGAAAAATTTCACTGGCAATGCCAACAAAAATGCAATATTAATGACATGATTTATAAACACTACCAATGCTTATAAACAAACCTTACACACTCAACTCAAACTAAATCCCAACACTCTCTTTCTCTCTTTTCTTTTTTGGTTTTGATTTTTTTTTTTTAATGAATCAATCTCAATCCACAATCCCAAGACATCAATGTATACATTGGCTTTCTCAAACTCAAGATATAAACAGACTCTCAACACACATCTTTTGTACACGTGCATTTTTCAGCCCAAAATATAGAAAACTAGTTCCGCACACAAACCCACACTACATTCTTTAAATAACCTTCTCCTAATGTAGAACTCTCCTTGTAAGAATACTGCTTTGAGCCAAAGCAATATAACCCGTAGAAGCAATGATACATTCCTCAAATTTGTTCATAAATTTGGAGAAGATTGATCACGAAACAAAGATAGAAAATATATGACAAGACATGAAGTAGGAGGCAAACATAACAGAACCTGTAGAAACATAAGAAAAAGAAAGACTTTCTTGTGAGCAGTAACCAAAACTTGCAGCAGTCAAAGAATAACGTGTAGCTATGTTGATGAACAGCAGTAGCTTCAATGGTGTCTCACGAAACAACAGTAGCTTTACTTTGTAGCAAATAGGCAATAACGTGTAGCTATGTTTTTTTTCTTACGGCTGATTGAGAAAAGAATGGCTGATATTAAAGGGGTATTTTAGGGGTTTTAACAAAAATTTCATTAAACCTAAATCCATTCCCTCCCATTCTTCCCAATTTTGAGAGGAACAAAAATTTGAGGTTTTGAGGGAAAATGGAGGAATGAGCATTCTCTTCTAACCATTCCATTTCCTCTCACTTAAACTCCCAAACAAGAGAATAGATCTTCCATTCCCTCCGTTAAAACTCCCAAACAAGAGGAGAGAATAATATTCTAAAAATATTCATTTTATTCCATTCCATCCTCCCAAATGAAGCCTTGTTCTTTCCATTAGAGAGTATTATTACAATTACAACCATAAAAAAAAAAGAGGTATTAACATTGTGTACCAAAAAAATAAAAGATATTGATATTGAAACTGTTAGGCTAAAAAATAACAAGGGACTTTGTGACATACTTTCATAATTTGGTGATTCATACAATGGTATGATGGTAGTATATGCTAATGAGTAACTTGGGCAATGCACGAGAAAGTTTAACTAAAAAAAAATGATTATTTTCACTATCTTTATATGAGATTCTTTTCATTTTTTATTTTGTATAAATATGACTTTTAATAATTATGGTAGTTATGTTTTCAAGAAAAAAAAAAAAGAGATAATTATGGTAGTTATTAATAAGAATGGTGAAATTTAATAATTATAGTAATGCTTAATATGCATTATTATGATTATGTTTGTTTTTGAATGGAGGTTTTAAATATAGAATATTGTGGGAGGAACGAATCTTTCCTCAATCAGGTATTGTTCGCTTTGGGATGGGCAGAGTCGACCCTTGCTCCCACCCGCATGAATTTGCTCAATCTCACATTGGGGAAAGATGCCTCCCACCCTTGCTTTATAAGCACTTGGCCATGGGTTTTTGTGTGTTAGAGGTGGTGGTGTGTGTGTGTGTATCGATGGTGGTGTGTATCGGTGGTGGGGATTAAGGTTGTTGGGTTTTTTTTTTTTTTTTGGTGGTTACTGGGGGGGTGTGTGTATGGTGGTGGGTGGATGCTAGAGGTGGTTGTGGTGTGTGTATCGGTGGTGGGGACTGTGGGGTTGCTGGTTTTTTTTTTTGGTGGTTGCTGGGGGGTGTGTGTGGTGGTGGGGTGGTGGATGGGTGTTAGAGGTGGCGGTGCTGTGTGTATCGGTGGAGGGGATTGTGGGGTTGCTTTTTTTTTTTTTGGTGGTTGCTGTGAGGTGTGTGTGGTGGTGGGTGGCTGAGCTAATCTTTCTGGTGGTTGCTGGGGAGAGGAAAGAGTGAGATAGGAGAAGAGAGAGATATTAGTTTTTTTCAATATTATTTTATTAAGTAGTTTATATTATTTTATTGGGTTGTATCTAAAAATAAAAACTGAGATGTAGAGTGAATTGTAAAATGAGTTGGTAAATAGATAAAGTAGGTTTTTAGGGTGTAAAATAGAATTTTTTTGGCCACCCGGATGTGAATGCTCTAAGAGCATTCACAATGGTGGTGTTAGAGCACTAGCATTGGGGGTGTAAACACCCCCTAATTGCTATTTTTATAGCCAATACCTCAAAAATCCTCCTCCATCCAAGTATGGGTTTCTAAAAAATTTTGCAACCGATGAACAGTTGGTTCTTATATATATAACCAACTGTTCACAGAAGATGTAAAAAAAAAAATTATTTCAATTAAAAATATCTGATTCTCTCTCTTTCAATCACCTCACCTCTTACTCTCAACCTCATTTTTTTTTTTTTGGTTAAGAGGAATATATATATTAAACTAAGAAGCCATAAATGGCGAAGTCATGGCTGTGAGCCTTAAAGAGTACAAACCAGTAGCATCTGAACTTAACATATTAAGTAATACATCACTAGATGGTAAATCTAAAACAACAAAATCCTCATCCAGTGAGCAGCCAGCACGAGCAAGAAAGTCAGCACATCGGTTCGCCTCTCTAAAGGTATGGCTGACCTTGAAGCGATGAAGCTGTCTCAGGAGGAACCTGCAATCATTTAGAATAGGGGAGTATGATCTATTTGATGTTGAACTGTCAGATACAAGTTTAGCAACAGTGAAAGCATCAAGTTCAACAGCTAAATATTTAATGCCCAATTGAATTGCAAGTAGCAGCCCATCCCTCAAGGCCCAGCACTCAGCAGCAAAGCTTGACGCCACACCTATTCTCCTCATATATCCCTTGATCCACATCCCCTGATGATCTCGAATGAGACCTCCACCCCTAGCCTTTCCCGGGTTGCCTTGAGAAGCCCCATCAGAATTAAGTTTGAACCATCCTTGTTCAGGTTTGCGCCAACAAATAGGAGTAACAATATGTCTCTTTAGTTGCTGCCCCTTCCCCACGCAATAATAATATTCTCTAGCCATGTTAATACACGTAGCATGGAGGTTAGGATTACTAACAGAGTTGTCGAAAACTACTCTGTTTCTATGCTTCCATAGACACCATAGCGCAAATGGAAAAAGAGTAATCCACGGAATCCCGTTAGCTTGAATCTGGTTATTACAAAGGCAGTTCTGTGAAATCCATTCCATCAAGTCAAGCTGTATAAAATTAGCGCAAGCCTGAGGTGTTCCAATTTTATTCCAGAAGCTCAAGGCAAAAGGACAGTCCCTCAATAGGTGGATAATAGATTCATCTTGGCATTGACACAGCGGGCAACAAGTATTACATGAGATACCCCTGGTATTAAGAATTTGCTTAACTGGAACACTGTGGTGGAAACACAACCATATAAAATGCTTAATTTTTGGAAGTGTATCCAACTTCCATAGCCATTTACCCGAAAAAGATTGCAGACCCTTGTCCTCTGCACTCGCCAAATCATAAGCTGAAGCAGCACTAAAATCAACATCTTTAGAATACTTCCAAGTTAGGGTATCTTCTTTTTCCCCATACATCTGCATCGGGTTGGCAATAATTTTTCCCCAAACTTCAAAAGGAAAATCAAAAGATATTTTTTCAAAACACCATCTTCCCACTTGGAACATATCAGCAATGGTGAAATCAGCCTCATGTCTCATAAGAGGGCCCTCAATTAACTCCTTAACCTTGCCTCCTTTAACCCATTTACTCTCCCAAAAATTAAGCTTAGAGTTAGTTCCCACATACCAACATACACCTTTTTGGAACACATTGAAGCCCGCCTTGACAGCAGTCCAAATGGGGGAGCATGTCAATTTATCCGGATCCTTAGATCGTCTTCTAGACTGAGAGCAATATTTATTAAGCACAACTTTAGCCCACAAAGCATCATTTTCCTGATAAAGCCGCCAATTTAGTTTGGCTAGAAGAGCAATATTCCTTGCCCTAGTTGCTTGTATGCCTAACCCACCCTCATCTTTAGATTTGATGATTTTGTTCCAGCCAACCAGGTGTAATTTTTTCTTTTCCATGGTGGAGCCCCATAGGAAATCCCTGTTAATTTTATCAATTTTTTCACAGAGATGTACAGGAAGTGCAGCCCCCTGCATCACATAATTAGGGATAGCTGTCATTACAGATTTGACCAACACAGTCCTCCCATCAAAAGATAAAAATTTAGCCTTCCACCCGGAGAGTTTAGAAATAATCTTTTCAGCAATGAAATTGTATTGGGATCTGCCAACACCTTTGTGTCTTAATGGAAAGCCCAAGTACTTACCCAGACAAGAAGTAGCTTGAATGTTTAGAATGTCACTGATGTTCTCCTCAACCCCATCCTAAGAATTCGGGGAAAAGTAAATTCTAGATTTATCCAGGTTCACAAGTTGCCCCAATTCTTCACAAAATTTTTCCAACACCTCCTTGATAGCCTTAGCTCCAGCAAGATTAGCTTTAGCATAGAGCAAGAGGTCTTCGGCAAAAAACAAATGAGATATCTCCACATTATCTTTGGAAGCTTTCAAAGGGGTCCACTTCTTTTCCATGCAGCTCTTATTTATTAAGAAACCAAGATACTCCATACAAAGAATGAATAGGTATGGAGAAAGAGGATCTCCTTGGCGAATCCCTCTAGAAGGCATAAAAGTCTTAAGTTTGCCTCCATTGAACAATATAGAGGTGCTAGTAGATGATACACAGCTCGCGATCAAGTCTATGAGAACATGAGGAAAATGAAATGCTCTAAGCACTTTACGTATAAATGACCACTCAAGACGATCATATGCCTTAGCAAGGTCAATTTTGATTGCCATAAATCCCACCTTTCCTTTCTTATTATCCAGCGTATGAATCAACTCCTGTGCTATGACTACATTATCCAAGCCCCTTCTTCCTAGCACAAAGGCAACCTGGTTAGGAGACACCAACTTGTCAAGAAAAGGTCTGATACGCCCCACAATAATCTTAGTGACCACTTTATAAATGGTATTACATAGGCTGACTGGCCTATAATTGCTAAAGCTTTCCGGGTTAGGGCACTTCGGAATAAGGGTAACTAGTGTTTCATTCAAGTATTCTGGCACCCTTCTCGTATCAAAAATGGAAATGACTTCATTACACACAGAGTGTTTAACATCTTCCCAAAAGTACTGGCAAAAACCAGCATGCAGGCCATCAACACCAGGCGCTTTGAAAGGCTTCAATGCCCACAGGCATTGCCTTATTTCCTCTTCCACAACAGGATCACTTAGGCAATCCCCATCTTCCTCAAACAAAAAACAGCAAGCAAAATTTTCCATATTAGAGGAAAGAGTAGAGAAGGCCATCTCGGTCTCAAACAACTTCTTCTATTCCGACAAAAAGAATTTTTTAACCCTAGCTTCATCAGTAATCCATTCACCCATTGAATTCTTAATACTCTTGATTTTATTCCTGTGTCTCCTCATAAGGGTGGAAACATAGAAAAATGAAGTGTTTTGGTCGCCATAAGCAGCCCAGTTAAGACGAGATTTGAGCGCCCAATACTCCTCTTCCTGTTGCATGATTGTCGCATACTCCCCAGTCAAGTCTTTTTCAAGCTGAATGAGAAAATGGCTGGGTCTATTTGCAAGGGCTTTTTGAACACCATACAACCTAGCAAGTACTCTTTTTTTTCGGGTAAAAATATTTCCAAAAATTGATCTGTTCCATTGCTTAGCATTCTCTGTGAATTTCCTTATGGCTGAACCCAAATTCACTTCCAACTCCCAAGCTTTCTTAACAACATTAGGAAAATCAGGATGATGAATCCACATAGTATGGAATCTAAATGACCTCTCTTCATCAACCGGGGGGGGGGGGGGGGACGAGAAAGTTCAAGAAGCACAGGACAGTGATCAGAGAAAATTCTTGGCAAATGGGTCACTGAAGCCTCCAGAAAAAGTAATCTCCAATCCGGATTAGCAAAACAGCGATCTATGCGTTCCAAAATTAGGTCTGAAACTTGTCTTGAATTAGTCCAGGTGAATTTAGGCCCAGAAAACCCAAGATCAAGCAGATTACAATTGTCCAAACACTCTTTGAAATCAAGTGCTCGACTAAGATTAATCCGTCTACCCCCAAGTTTATCCTCCCTACACAGAACCTCATTGAAATCTCCAAGGAGCAACCAGGGAAGCTTATGCAGTTTAGCTACTTGCATTAAATTAGACCACAAAATTTTTCTTTCATTTATACGAGGGCTAGCATAAATAGAAGTAATAAGCCAAGTAAGGTTTGAATGACATACCTTGACAGTTGCATGGATCTCTTGCTCCGTGGCTGACAGCACAAAAACTTCAACCTCTTCTTTCTTCCATAAGAGCCAGAGACCACCAGCATAACCAACAGTTTCAGTAACGAAAAAGCCATCAAAGGGAAGTTCCTCAATGATTTTGGCAGCTCTAACACCACCAACTCTAGTCTCAGTAAGGATCAATATGGAGGGAAAATGATTTACCATAATCTCCATAACACGTCTCTTAAAATTCGGGTTTAGGGCATCTCTACAATTCCACATTATGATATTCATTTTTGCACAATGATTTTTAGGAATTTCTGGCGGATTAGTCCCCATCCTGGCTGAGGCAATCATGCTCCATCCCAACCTCCTCAGTAGATCCTTGGAAGCCATCCAATTTGGTTTCCACATCACCATGTAACTCAATATCCCTTGTATTTCCTCCCTGCAGCATAGAAGAAGATCGCATCTCTCCATGTGTTGGACTGTTTGAAATAGCTTCATGGTTGGAAAATTCCCCAGATGGGATGTCACCGAGCCCCTAAAGTCTATCACCTTCCTTTCCTGAACAAGCCATTCGAATTCGTCCAAGTGAGGCTGCACCAATGGACGTCTTAGCAAGTTCAACTCCTGAGCAACTGCCTCTGATATCACTGGTGCATCCGTGAGAAAGCTCCACCATGGGTTTGGAGTTGTTCCCCATGCTAGATGATCCAGCGGCAACTTTCCCATGTTGATGCTGGTCGATGTGACCGAGAAGATGTGCTTCAAGGCTATCTCTAAATCCTCTTTGAATCTTCCCAAGGCTTCCGTCGGGGCTGCTCTTATTTGGGCTATCACCACGTCGGGAACGAATATGGCCTTGTAGCAATACCATATTGCCCACCCCGTTGGTGCCAGAGGCAGAGAGGTTGTGGTGTTTGTTGCCATGGCCAGCTGATGAACTTTCCTCAAACAAGGATATTTTATGGCTTTGGACAGAGTCTGGGTTTGGGCGCTTCAGTGATTTATTCCCTTTAGTGATGGGATTTCCTTTCTTTGTTTCGGTGTCTCTCTTAGATTAGCCTCTCTATTGGCGTCGATGACGTGGAAGATCAGCGTCGTTTTGGCAATTTTGGATGATCAACATGGAGGATCGGCGTTGTTTTGGATGATTAACCTCTCTATCGGCGTCGACGGCTTGGATGATCAGCCTCTCTCAAATCAGCCTTTCTATCGGCCTCTTTATAGTTTTGGTTGTGGTTTTGGAGATTTTTTTTTTTTGGGTTTGTTTTGGGTTTTTGGTGGTGATTTGTGGTTGTTGTGGTTGTTGATGTGGGTGATTGTGGTGTTTGTTTTGGTTGTTGGTGGTGGTTTCAATTTTGATTGGTGGTGGTGGTGGTGGCGGCGGCTGAGTTTAGGTGGGTTGTTGCCATGGTGATGGGGTGGGTTGTTGTCGTGGGCCTGTAGGTTCATGGTGGTGGGGATTTGCCGTGGTGGCTGGGGCGAGTTTTACTGTGGTGAGGCTGTGGTGGCAAAGGAGGCTGTGGTAGGTCTGTGGTGGTTTTTTGTTTTGGGTTTTTGGTGGTGATTTGTGGTTGTTATGGTTGGTGGTGTGGGTGATTGTGGTGGTTGTTTTGGTTGTTAGTGGTGGTTTCAGTTTTGATTGGTGGTAGTGGTGGCGGCGGTTGAGTTTAGGTGGTTGGCTTGATCTGAGTTTTGTTTTGGGTTTAGGTTTGGGGATGATGAAAAAGAGACAAAGAAAGGAAAAAGAGACAAAGAAAGAGAAAAGAGACAGTGGAGAGGAGAGAGTAAGAGGGTAGTTTTATATTTATTTTATTAGGAAGTATATATTATTTTATTGTGATGTGTCTAAAAATAGAAATTGGGATATTGGGTGAGATGTAAAATGAGATGGTAAAATAGATAAAGTAGGTTTTGAGATTGTAAAATATAACTTTTTTGGAATCTCGGATGGGAATGCTCTTATTTGCCAAATTGCTATTTTTAGCACCACAAACAACAAAAACTAAGCTAAATCAATGGTGCTATTGTTAAAAAATTTAACAAACTTGCTATAGTAAACTGCCATCTTTGGTAGTCTACCGTAGCAATAAAGTTATATATAAAAAAAAAAAAATTATTGTCTCTCTCTTCTCTCATTAATTTTTTTTCTCTTTTTCCTTTCTCTCTCTCTAGTCTTCTCCTAATTTTTTTCCTTCTCTCTCTCTTTTATTTTATTTTTATAATTTCTCTCCAACTCCTTCTTTATAGTTTGGGTTCATGGTGGTGGGTGGATCAGTGTGGGTTCGTGGTGGTGGGTCAGTTTGGTGTGGGTAGGTTTGTGGTGGTGGTTGAAATCGGGTTGCTAGCTGTGGATGTGGATGGTGGTGGCTAAGATCGGTGGTCAGTGGTGGTGTGACTGTATTGGTGGTGGTGGTAGTGGATTTTGGCTATGGCAATGGATTTCGTTGATTTTGGCTATGGTTTTTTGGATTTGGTTATGGCAATGGGTTGTGATTGAGATGGTGGGTTGTGGTTGGTGGTGGCAGTGGTTGGTGGTGATGGGTTGTGGTTTTTGTTTTGTCATGAGCTGTGGTTGCCACAGTGGTGATTGTGGTTGTGGCTGGTGGAGTGGTGATGGAGGTGGTTGTGGCTGGTTCCTAAAGTTTTTGCGGTGGATGTTTAAAAAAAAAAATTAATGGGTTATTTATATTATTTTAATCAAAGTGGTAAAAAAAATAAAACCATTGACATTGAATTGAATGTGTTCTAAAGTAGTGTATTAAAATAGATAAAATGAGTTTTTGAAATGTTAAAAGCTAAAAATTTTAGCTCCACCATTGAGAATACTCTAAGCCCCACAATTTATCCAACCAGCCTAAAAAAAATCCATATTAGCTCATGCAAAATTATGCAAAATAGGATTCTAGCTACAGCAACTTTGTAAATATACATGGTTACTATTCATATGCAATTATGTTTTTAAATATTTTCTTTGCTTGTAAAGAGAGAGATGATTTAAGAGAGTAATTAAAAATTGATAAAAGAAATAATATTTTAATAAAAGATATTGTAAAATAGATAATTTGATGTATGTATATTTAAAAGATGATTATGTAAAATTGAAAAAAAAAATTATTATGATAAAATATATATGACTTTTGCACGAGTTAATGTGAAACGTGATCACTTTATCAAATTTAATGGAGTAAAATGACATTAAATAAGGTTATAAAGGGTAAAGTTTATGTTTGCCTTAAAAGAAAGTGTAACGATATTCACCCACTCATTAATTGGAAATCCTTTTTAGTTAAAATTGTAAAATCGTGCTTTAAAAACAAGATTTTAAAATAGAGGCGGCTCCACATTGAAGCCATGGTGGTCACAGAACTACTCTAACCTGGGAAAAAAATAATTACTATATATGAATTTTAATTTTTTTTTGATTTTTTTACCCTTCTAATATTTATGACCAGCCTAAATTTTTTTAAGCCCAACATAATTAAATTTTGGACAAATTATTGCGACAAATTTGATTGTAAACTAAGACGACAACTCCACCTATTTTTTTTTTTTTGATGCAAAATTTGACAAATTCACCATTGGATTACATTTTCTTATTATATCCTTTATGCTTGCAAAATTTCATTAAGATTAAAGATTAATAGCTATATTATTAATTAATTTTTTAATTTCAAATTTTTGTAGTCTAAAATTATACATAAAAAATAAGTTTAAAAATCGAATAATAAATAACATTTTATTAACATGATTTTTTAAAAAAATATAAAAAATATTCAATTCAACAGTTAGATTTTCAAAATATGTAGTCATATTAATTTGTTTAGTGAGAGTTGTAACCTATGACTACGACTAAGTTTATAGTCAAACTTTGTCCTTAAACTTTAGTCACCTTAATAATATGTTCAGCCCTTTAAAACAAAAAGGAAAATCCCAATAAATATTTTTTTATTGAACTAAAATTTTGAAAGTTATGTAGCATGCAACATTGATAATGAGATTATCATGTAACAATTTTAAAATAAAATAATAATAAAAAGAAATTGTAAAACTTTATATATTTGCATGCATTCTTTTTGTCAATATATGAAAATTTCTTTTTATTATATTTTGTATAATTTAAGTTTCATAATGACCACCCTAAAAAAAATTCTTAGAGTTGCCTTCGTTTTAAAAAACAATAATTATTGAGTGTACACTATAAAATGGGATAAATTACATTTTACAACCCTAAACTATACAATAGATCACACTTTGTATCATAAACTTTTCGAATGCACGCTTTGCAGCCTAAATTATGACTCTTATTACATTTTGCACTCCAATGTTAAGTTTTCCGTTAACTTGGATGGAAATCTAAAGTTTAGGGTGGTAAAGTGTAATTTCTTATTTGTTTTTAAGAGATTGAGAAGAGGGGCAATTGGGTCATTTCATATGATGTTATACTTTTCCATCCAAGTTAACAACAAACTTAACGTCGGGGTGTAAAGTGCAATAAGGGTTATAATTTATGGTGCAAAATGTGCATTCAAAAAGTTTAAGTGCAAAGTGTTATTTGAGGTATAGTTTAAAGTAGTAAAGTGTAATTTCTCTTATAAAATGAGAAGTGTAATGTTTAGTATACTTTCACAACAGATCATAAATGTTAAGTTATTATTGTTTCTAATTTGTACACACCATTAAAATTGCTTTTTTGTCCACCAACAACAATTAATATCAACTTATTACTTAATATTTGTTTTGAAAGTTTAATGAAAAATGAAAATGCCCGTGAATATAAAATATGTAAAAAAAAAAAAAAAAAAATTCCGTTTAAAATAACTTTGGCTGCATATGGATGAGGTGTCAGCTTAGCGTAAAAGAGGCGCCACAATTTTTTAAGATTGGATTCGTTGGAAGAGTTAGAGGGGCCAAGGCGCAAGGCGCTAATAAGCTCAGATCAGATCAATCGTCATATTCGACTGCATATTCCCTTACGAGGTCTTTTTTATTTTTATTTTATTTCTTTTTTCATTTACTCTATATTTTAATTTCTAACTTCTATTCTTCTCTCTAAAAAATTTTTCTAACTTCCAGTCCAAGCACCAAAATTAATTATTACATTATTATAGGCTTTGGCCACGACAATTACGCTTCGTTTGTCTTGAACTACTATAAAATATCCTCCCCACCACTCCAAATCGCAAGCAGTTTTCATATATATACGCACACAGAAACGTTATCTCTCTCTCTCTTTGAGCTGTTTTTATTTTTTTATTCTTTGTGGTTTAGATTGAAGCTTTTTGGAATCTGTGAACAATGGCTGCTCCCACTCTCAGCGCTGCTGATGCCGAGAAACTCAATAGCCTCAAATCTTCTGTAGCTGGCCTTCCCCAAATCAGGTACTTCTTCCTCTTTCTTTTTTTCACTCTAAATTCAAATTTATCTGTTTGGTTCCGATTTCAATGTATCCGATCGAATTTCGCAATTTCTCACTGTTTTTCGGATCTTCTGTATAAATTCAGCATTAGATCTTAGATCTGAATTTTGATCCTTGTTGATTCTATTTCTATTATTATTATTTTTTTATTTTATTTTTTGCAGTGAGAATGAGAAAAGCGGTTTCATCAACCTCGTCGCTCGCTTTCTCAGGTATAATGTGTGTATATATTTATGTATGTATGCATGTATGTATGTATGTGTTGGTTATGTGATTCTTATTTTTGTTAATGGAAGATTTGATACCTATAATTTCTGTTCTTTATATAATTATATATATTTGAAGAAATTATTACTGTAACAAATGGATACTTATGATGGTTTGTTTGGTTGTGATATTGTTAATTATAATTATGAAAAAGTGGCGAAGCGCAACACGTGGACTGGAGTAAGATCCAGACCCCAACTGATGAAGTAGTGGTTCCTTATGATACCTTGAAACCCGCTCCTCATGGTAACTCAACCAATATTTTGTTTTATTTTCATTATTTTAATAACTTTATGAGTGATATATAAACTGCTTAGCTTACTCGTCAACTCGTTCTGATGGGTGGGGTCAGTTGTTGTCGTATGTTTTACTAGGTAGAGGCGAGTCCAAATGACTATTCTTTATAAATGTTTCCTAAGTTATTAAAAAAAGAAAAGAAAAGAAAAGAAAAGAAATTTAATAACTTGATTTTTATGAATTTCCACTGATCTGATTTGAAGCTTTTTAAATTATATGTATGTAAATGGATGCAGATCCCGCGGAGACAAAGAAGCTTTTGGACAAACTTGTTGTGCTAAAGCTTAATGGAGGTCTTGGAACAACAATGGGTTGTACTGGTCCCAAGTATGTGTTTTTAGTCCAACTTTTGAGATGTTTCTTTCTGTTGTCTTGTTGCTTATGTATTTGTATACCCTTCAAAAAGTCCATTAAATTTTTTATTATCTAAGTGTTTTCATTTTTTTTCAAATGAACTTCTGTCAAATCCTATGAAATTAGTAGTATGACAGAAGTGTGGAGCTCAATTTTGAAATTATTTTTCATCTGCTAATAAATTTATTTCATAATGGGATATAAGAGATATAATTCAATATATTATTAAACAAAATTTCATTTTATGCATGCAGGTCTGTCATTGAAGTTCGAAATGGGCTGACATTTCTTGACTTGATTGTTATCCAGATTGAGGTTATCATTTGCCTTTTCTGCTTTGTAAAACCGGGGGGGGGGGGGGGTGTCTTGGCTTGCAACTAACAGTTTCAATTGTTTATAGAATCTCAACAAACAATATGGGTGCAATGTTCCCCTGCTTCTAATGAATTCATTCAACACTCATGATGATACACAGAAGGTAAATCGTGTCTACTTTGACTCACATATACAGTAATCTCTTCTTCAATATATTTTCCTATTGAACTAATGAGTTTGTTATCTTGTTCAGATAGTGGAAAAATACTCTGGCGCAAATGTAGAAATTCATACTTTTAATCAGGTCTGCAATACTAGTTCTGAATTTTATGCTTTACTAAGTACCTTCTGACTGTTGAAAATTATAAAAAATGAATTTATAATTTATCCTGAATCTTTGGATTTACACAGAGCCAGTATCCTCGTCTGGTTGTTGAAGACTTCAGTCCACTGCCAAGCAAAGGAGTGACTGGCAAGGATGGATGGTATAATTAATTAATTTTATTATATGGCTTTCGCATTATAATCATATAACTTTGAAGTCACTAATTCACTGATTGCTTTGGTAAGATATTGATGTACAATTTGATCTATTTTTGTGCCCCCACTTTATGGACCTCTGTTTATGGGAAGCCAGGTGATGGTTTTAGCTTAAGACCTTACCTCTTTTAGCTGCTAAATCAATGTTAGAAAATTACTATGGGGTACTATTTGGAAATCTATCCATCACTTAATATGATAATAAATTTGCAAATTATCCAGCAATATGAAAATGATTCTTAGTAAAAATGGAAAGAAGTTGGGAAGTTGGTTGTAGGCATCATCCCATGGGCAATTAATGTGGCATATGAATGAGTCAATAAACTTCTACTTCTTTCTGTTCCAATTTCATTTGAGCCCCAATTATGTTGGAAATATTTATCATTATTTTTTTGTTAACTTTCCCAAGAAGTAAGAACTACTGTACTTTTTTTTCCTATTCCAATTTCTTTTGAGCCCTAATTATGTGAAAATTTTATCCTTGTTTCTTTGTAAACTCTTACTACTACACTATTATGTGAAATAATGAGTGATTTTTAAATAAAAATTTAATGATTTTCCCCCATTATGAACTGGAAATATTTTTCGCTGCTTATAAGATGGTTCTAAACCACCATACTTGGTGTTTCTAACGGAGATGTCTAGGGTTAAATCTCCTCCCCCTTTGTAACTATCGAAAAAAATGGTTCTAAATACCATTGTTTCTGCAATCTACCACATGAAAATTCAAAGTCTATTCTCTTGAATAGTTGAACCTTATTTTTTTTCTAATTGTGTAACTCTTAACCTTTCCATGGCAACCATTTCTGCACTCCACCTAAAGCAAGTTTTGAAGCTATACTCATTTGGATGTCTGATCTAGAGTATTTTTGATTAGTATAACATTTTCATTGCAAAATTGTTGACTACAATAGGGTAAAATTTTGTCGTATATTTTGTCGGTCAAGTTATCTCCACTTGACTAGCATCGACATTTATAAATCTGTTGAAGTTTTAAATTATTTCAGTATCTTCATCATTGTTGAAACATATTCCCCTGATTACAGGCTTCAATTTCTGCTTCTACTTTGATTAGAGATTTGAAAAAAAAAAAAAACCATGTCAATAGTACTAACAGTTATTTTTTCTTATTAGTGGCTTATTTATTTTAATTTTTCCTTCCACTTATGAGTACTATATGCACATGAAGGTATCCACCTGGGCACGGTGATGTGTTTCCATCCTTGAGGAACAGTGGCAAACTTGATTTGCTGTTATCACAGGTTGGTGCTATGGTGGATTTTATGATCTGAATGCTGACTTATATACCAGTACATAAATAAGCTATATCCTTTACTGTTTTCCTGTCTTTTGCCTGATTCAGGGTAAGGAGTATGTGTTTATTGCCAACTCGGATAACTTGGGTGCTGTTGTTGACTTGAGTATCCTCTTACTGGCTCTTGGTGATCCTTGCGGTTTCTAGCTTTGTTTCTGATAATAGTGCATATCTTTTGCCATTATCCTTAACTGGATTTCTTAGAAATTTTAAATCATTTGGTTCACAACAAGAATGAATACTGTATGGAAGTGACACCCAAAACCTTGGCTGATGTGAAAGGTGGTACTCTCATTTCTTATGAAGGAAGGGTTCAGGTATATATATCACTTGCATTTTTGGTATTTTTTTCTTCACAATCTTCTGATTTGTTTTGTTTGAAGCATGATAGAGGTTTTGAGGTTGATTTTATTTAGATGCTCAATTGCGCATTACTTGGGATAAATTAGTGTTATGTAGCTTATAATCTTGCAACCAAGAATTTCAAGTCCAGAACATTAAAAAAAATGATTTTCTTATTGCATAAAACTTTTGGGAACTTTATTTGAGTGTGAAATTAATTTTGGTTAAGAATGCCAAATTTTCTTTGATTTTTATTTTATAATATATATTATTTTTAAATATTAACTATGGTTTCTAATTGATATTAACTATAAAGAAATGTTGGATTCGAAATAAGGAAATTTGCTTAAGATGGTGGTCCCTTTTGATGAAAAAATGAGGGAGAGTTGCTTGAGATGGTTTGGTCATGTTCAAATGAGAGCAATTAATGCACTAGTGAGAAAAA
The DNA here is from genome assembly GCA_030021035.2 of Notholithocarpus densiflorus. NCBI lineage: Eukaryota > Viridiplantae > Streptophyta > Magnoliopsida > Fagales > Fagaceae > Notholithocarpus > Notholithocarpus densiflorus. Next base: position 4,181,317 of record JARYZH020000009.1, on the reverse strand, counting down.
ACAAGTTGATTAAAGTTGAGGAAATGAAAAAAAAAATGCAGGGGAAGACTAAAAATAATATTTAATAGCAGTAAAAAAATGATATTTCAATTAAGGAAATAACAGAGAGTATGACTAGGATGGTGGAAAACGATTCATGTGGCCAATCCCTGATTAGGCTGTTAAGGATTCATAGCTGACCCAAAGTTTTGGGATTAGGGCTTGGTGGTTTCTGTTGTTGTAATACAGTCAAATTCTTGCTTTTCCGAAATTTCTCATTTTGGTCAGTTTTTGAAAAAGAATATAAAATATAGCAGATGGTCACCATACAAGAAACATAATTTTTTAAGATCAGGCTGATGATGGCAAGTTTTTATAGCTAGCTGAGAGGAAAATGCTACACGTTTTTTATTTTATTTTTTGGAAAGTTGCACATCCACTTGGTGGGTCTTGAACCCATGACCTTTGGTGCCAGTTGAGCTGGAGCTCATCGGCAAAATGCTACACATATTTCATCCTAGGATTTACCTTTTTATTTGGCCTAACTACTCTCTTGTCAATGATGTTTAGCTTGAGATTGCTTTCAAAGCCTGCCCCTTGTAGCTTATAGATTCAAAAAAGAATCTAAAGAAATTTAAATTGTGGTTTTAGTTTGTAGGCAATGTGAATTTGCTTCAAGATGAGTCCAGTACTTAGGAGCGTTATATGCAACTGTAATACATTCAAGATGTTCGTTTTTTTTTTTTTTTTTTGAATTGATGGGTTTTAGTAACATATTTATTTTTAATTACATGATGCAGTTACTGGAAATTGCACAGGTTCCTGATGAACATGTAAGTTCTTGTTCTATTCCACTCTTTTCTCCTCTTTTGATCTCTTTTGTCATTTTAATTTCCCTGCAAGTGAGTAATGTTTTCATTGTCCAGAATCTCACTGTCGTTGAAGGCTAGAGGCGATATAGCCAAGCCGACACACACTACACCCAGCTACATGATTGTACATGTGAAATACTAATTGACTGTTCAATTTTTCCTAAGAGATTGTTATATGTATTATATGTATATAATCTAATTGGCATAATAAATCAATCAGTAAGGCATCAACTAGATAATGTTTATTGATTTTATGTTTGGCATACCCAAACACCAAAAGAACTAATTTTCATGATGTAAGTAGGGATGTGAATGGTGTGCTAAAAAATAATTGGCACATCTGCTTATAACTATTTATAGTTACTAATTACGGGATCCTTCCCAAAACTAGGGATGGAGGGTGAGGATATAGGTTCAATCCTTACAAGCATGGTAGTCATACCATGGAGAAATGAATTATGAAAGAAAAATTAAAGTATCAATTTATGAGGGAGGTGACATTATGAAAGTAAGTTTTGAGTTGTTATTTGTCTCTATCTCCACTAGTCAACCAGAAATTTTAGGTCAGATTATCCAAACAAATAGACAAATTTCTTATTAATTATGTTGAGATATTACCCTAGATTTGCAAGAATTAGTTAGTTTATACGTACTGAGCTGCAAGAGTTGCAAAGGAAATAAAAATAATAGGAAGTATGTTTCAGAAATAAAGGAATGGTGTAGTGTATGGGTGACACCTACTCCTCTTCTTAGTCCTTTCTTTCTCTTCTGAAAATTGCTATTTAAACTGTCATTATAGTTGGTAAAGCATAGACTTATGCTCTCTTCAATCAATATCTGCACTGGGATTGTAACAAAGACCGTAATGTTTCTGAACTTGCCTTTTTAAAGATGCCTCGTGCTGGCAGATCACCTTAGAAGACACTGATATTGTCATACCAGAGAAAGTATATGGTGATCACCATGCTCCTGCCTCCCTATGAGGTGCCCTGCAGTTACTTGTATTAGCTTGATACAAACAGTGTGCTTTTGACACAATGAGGTCATCTTAATATAAATTTTATTTAGAGAATGTCTTTGGTGTGTGTGTTGATGTGATGTGCTTTCTTTGAAACAGGTCAATGAATTCAAGTCAATAGAGAAGTTCAAAATCTTCAATACAAATAATATGTAAGTCATGTTGGCCTAAGTGCAATTTACATACATTGATTGAATACTAACAAGATTTCACACAGGTGGGCTAACTTGAAGGCAATTAAGAGGCTTGTAGAGGCTGATGCATTAAAGATGGAGATCATACCAAACCCAAAGGTATAATCTATTTTTCTAACAGTGATGCTTTTATTTGTGCTCTGCATTTCTGATGCTTAGACGGGCAAGTAATTGGGAGAAGTTTATCTTGTTTGTAGGAAGTGGAGGGAATCAAAGTTCTACAGCTGGAAACTGCTGCTGGTGCAGCCATTAGGGTATTTGTTATGCATAATTATTCTTAACATGTTTGTTGAAGTAAAAAATTGATCTTGTAATTCTTACTGTCTCATGTCAACCAGTTCTTCGATAATGCCATTGGTAACAATGTACCTCGATCTCGATTTCTTCCTGTGAAGGCAACTTCAGATTTGCTTCTTGTCCAGGTTACCATCTCTTCTCTGACATTAGGCATAGGAACTTAGGTGGTAATTTGATGCTTGTCTAAAATCTCTCTCTCTCTCCCCCTTGGCCACTCTCCTCTTCTTTGGTGCAGTCTGATCTCTATACATTAGAAGATGGCTTTGTTATCCGGAATAAAGCGAGGACAAATCCTGCAAATCCTTCTATTGAATTGGGGCCTGAATTTAAGAAGGTGAAGATTATCTTTGTGAGTTGGTGTTGTTAGATGCATGAAGACTCTTGACATTGATAGTGAATTTTTAATTTCCTTAACAGGTTGGCAACTTCTTGAATCGATTCAAGTCTATCCCTAGTATTGTTGAGCTTGATAGCCTTAAGGTGACTGGTGATGTATGGTTTGGTGCTGGTATTACTCTCAAGGTATTATATGTACCCTTCTTGCTTTTCAGTTTTGCATTTCTTCAATATTATATCAATGGCATCTGGATAGATTGTTACTACTTAACATTGGCATATAATATTGGAATTTTTAATATTTGCTGAAATCAGTCTGATTCATTTGCAATTTCCTCCTTATAAATTGATTGCTAAGAATGTTTCTTCCTAGTCTTTTTTCTCTTTCCAAACTGCTTTAGCTCCAAATCTCTCATAGATGTTCCAACTTATGAATTTCTATCAAAAGTATATGTAATTAAAATTTTTCATGACTGTTATTGTTTGCAAAAACTGTTTCTTAGGAATTTGCATTTGCTAGGGTAGAAAAGTGAGGATAGAAAAGGATGGAGAGAAAATGGAAGATGGATTGATATTTTCTCTTGTTTGGTAGAGTAGAAGGAAGGAAAAAATAAGATACTGTTTTTTTATCTGAGTTCACCATTTTTAATCTTCCCAAGATGGGAGGAAAAAAAATGTTATAGGTGATTTTACAATCTTATCCCTATAGTTTATTAAAATCAATTCAATACGAGTATAACAGGAATTTCTCCACTTTTCTATCCCTCCTTTCAAAGCTTATAATGAAAACAGTAAATCTTTTCTTTCCTTTATCCCCCCTTCCTCAAATTTTTCTTCCTCTCACTTTTCTTTCCTCCCGACCAAACAAAGAATTATTGTCATTTCCATGCTTGATAACGTAGGTAGTTCTCTGTCAGCATTGTTGTTTTAAAATCAAGTTTCTAGCAGTCTGTCAATCTGATGGGTCAGTAGAAATTCAACTTGACATAAATCATTCTATTTAAAATCTTGTTAAAAATGTATTGGTTGAAGTTTATGCAAATTCCAAGGTTATATAATTGTTGATTAAGGGGGAAATTTATTTGCTGAAGTAATTTTGTGATGGACAGACAACACCATTTAATAAATTTTTTTTTCTAGTATTACACTATCAAGATAGATATTTCCAGAAAAGATGGATGATGGATCCTGATTCTATTAAGATAATGCTGATGATGGCCTCATGACAATGACAATGATATGACAATGACGGTAGCTCCATGATTTTGCTCGGTGCAAAACTATCACCTATGCGAACCAAAGTTTTGCAATCCGTCCTAGCTTGTTGTACTAGCAAACTATATCTAACATGGTCTTCAAATGGGGTAGTCAACCGTGTTAGGAACAGAACAAATAGGTATATAGAAGTGTGTATATTCCTGTACATCTCCAAATATGTTATACACTTGTCTACAAATTTCATGGGGTCTACAAATCTCCAATCTTGTCTTCCTCTCTCTTTCCTTTTTCTCTCTCTTCTTCTTCTTCTTCTTCTTCTTCTCTCTCTCTCTCTGTTTTTTTGGGGGGGGGGGGATGGGGGACTGCTATAAATAATACCACAATCAGTTTGCACAGGTTTCTTTTAATGAACAATATAGGCATAAATAATTATTAAATTTCCATTGTAGTTTTACTCTTACCTTTAGATTAGATTCTTTCTTGGTAACTGACTCTTTGGTAATATTGGTTCTTATTTTTGAAGGGGAAGGTGACTATTGTTGCAAAACCTGGGGCTAAGTTAGAAATACCTGATGGAGCTGTACTTGAAAACAAGGTAAAAAGCTAGAATTTGGACCTTCTGTACATTGCCATGATGTTTTAGTGTTATTTGGGCTGAGAGTGTATATATAATTTTGTTATCCAGGAAATCAATGGCCCTGAAGATATCTGATCAAGTTGCTTTGAAAAGTTTTGGAGAGCTTGCTCTTCACGAAGATCTTTCTTTGTTGTGCAATGCTGTGTATTCTGAAATAAAGGCACAGTTTTTGTTGCAGTGTGTTTAAATTATGAAAGGCATTTAGTCTTTTTACCAATTTCCTTTTTGTTTCATGAATGAATTTTATCGGAAAGCATAGAAGTAAAGCTAAAATGAGTTTTCATGATGAGCAAATTTTTTCATTGTGCAAGTCCAGTTTACGGCTGCACCATTTAAGTTTTTTCTTCTCATTAGATCGATACCACATGCCTTGTATGTAAGGAAACGTTTCAAACTAGCACCTATAATAAAGACATTATATTACGAAAATTACATTTTTTTTATAATGTAGATTTTTAAGAGATTTAATGGTTAAAAAAAAACACTTCTCTTTTGCATTATTAGATATTTATTGCTTTCCACCTAAGCTTACGTAATTAATAGCATTTTTTTTATAACCATATTCATTACATATATAACTATCTTAATGTTGAAAGAGAGGCACGAGAAATGCTCCTACCCACTTTGAACTCCAAACTCCAAAACTAAAGTGACGCCATTTGAGAGAAAAATATTCCATTAATGTAGTTGATTTGCGAGGCTGTAAGGAATTTGGGAATTAGGGTTTGAGTTTACAGATCTAGGGTTTGGGTTTTTGTGAAGAAAGGAACAGTGTTGGAGTCTTTGTATGGGGTATTTAATTTGTTTTGGGGAAATTGTGCGGTGGATTGGGTTTGGATTGCTATTGGGAAACACCAACACACACAAAAAGGAAGAGCATAAAGGGAGAAGGGATAAAAACTGGGAGGGAGAGAAAAACACACCCCCACTTTCTTTTGCGAGACCAATAGAGGGGCTTTGAGCTTGCTTCCTCAAGTTTTGAGCTTCTACTATTCTCGGATATCAGGGGAGTCTGAGAGTGAGAGAAATTTATGCCAAAAATCTCTCTCAACGTGGATGATGAATTGGAGATCCTATGGAGCAATTTGAAAATTTCAGATGAAGAGAGAAATGCTGCATTTTACACCAAACAAAAAAAAACTAAGATTTTACTGATGTTGTCTCTAATCTGATGTTCGGAAAGAGGAAGACAGCAAATATTATTTCTAGCTAGGAGCCCTCGATATTTTAATAAGAGGTTAATTTTGATTAAGTAGCTTGAGCCTTGAAGATGTCAGACCTATTTACGTTCAATTTAATCGAGTGGCATTATGGTTTCGAGTTATCAATCTCCCAATTAGGAGCATGACAAAAGAAGTTGGTACGGATATCAGGCAATCAATAGGTTATCTAATAGATGTGGATGCACTGAGTTGTGGCATTGCATGGGGTGAGTTTCTTAGGATCACGGGTCAATCTTGATATTTTTTAAGAAGATTTAGTTCTTAGTATTTATTTTTTTAAAGATGTTTGCATCATTGTAGTGGTCAAGTTTATTTTCAAATATGGGTTGTGTAAAATGTCCGTTAACAGTCACTTTATGTTAGTATTTTTGTCAGCTTTATAGGCTGTAGGGTTAGCTTTATACAATATCTTTCTTTTTCTCCCATTTATTCAATTTTTTTTTATCAAGTGAGACCCACATTATTTTAACCTTAACAAGCACTGTGTGGTGCTCGTTAACATTTGCCTTCAAAATATATATTGAAATGAATGTAATCTATTTGACCAACCTTTTTATTTCCATTTGCAGTATTTACTTAGAAGTTAAAACTAGAAATTATTGATGTTAGTTTGTTTAGAAGGAAATGTACTCTTGAGTCTTGATTAATGCAAATACATATAACTTTGCTAATCATCCCGGCCTGTTTGGTTGGGGTTGATTATTAGAGGGTTGGAAAAAGTGGGAGAAAATGGTAGGGCTTAGGAGTTTTCTCTTTAGGCCCACCAAAAATCAATCTCACTAAATTGGGAAGAAAATAAGAGTGATTTTGCTTGAGACTTCTCATTTACTTTTTTACCCTCATCTGTAAAGTTATTTCTCTTTGAATTTTTTATTTGATCCTTTTTTTTTTTTTTTTTTTTTTGTCTTATTGTGTCATTCCTATTATGCTATTCTATTATTAGTGCTATTGACGTTGTTTCTGCTACTTTCTTTTTATTTCTCTCTCTTTTTTACTGGCTTGTTTAGTGTCAAATTTGTGCTCTCTTTTTTCATTGTTTTATAAAAAATATAAGAACAAGGAAAAATAAAATAATAAATGTGTAGTGTGTTAATTTTATAAGATGTAATTTATTAATTTTAATTAATAATAAGTAATATTTTCTTTATTTAATGTAATAAGGACATAAGAGTAAGTTTATACATATAACATTTTCTATTCTCCTATTTTTCTTCTCAACCAAATAAATAAAATTTTCATTTCTTCACTTTTCCATCCTCTCAACCATGCACCATAAGAGAAAACTAAAATCTCTTTTATCATCATACTTTTTTCCTCCCCAACCAAATAGAAATATATGAGAAATGATTAGTGCATACAAGTTATTACACACAAAATTATGTGTAATAGTTTTTTAAATTGAAACTGTGACTTGAAATCATGATTTTAATTTAAAATTCTTTTTACACAACTTTGTGTGTAATAGGAAGTGTGCAATAGACATTGCCCTCTAATATATATATATAAATAAAGGTTAAGTTCTTTCCAAACAAGATAAAATCACAACTCTCCCCTTTACAAGTCACCTTGTAAGGAGAGCTAAATGGGGGGAATTAAACCAAAAGCCACATGAAGGGAACTTGCTTTACAAACTATCAAGGAGATAAGGAGCAAATAAACAGTGCGAACTTTTCGCTCTGTAAATGTATCAATGATGTCTTTTCTATAGTTATCTGAATATTATTTTCAAACTAATGTACTGAAAGAAGCAGCAAATAGAAAGAACCATATGGTCTGTAAATATAACACCAACAGTTGAACCTCCACATTTGTTCAATCCAAACCAGAGCAATTTAAAGAAGCCTTAATCCTTTGGACGGTGGAACTGATAAGAGTATTGACTGTGGCCACAGATTCCACGTTCAGTTGCTTCAAAGATGAGGGGCTAGACACCAATATCTGGAAAGCCACTGTAAGCAGTGAACCACCTGACCTTACAGCATTTGCACTTGTAGAAGCATCAATAGTGCCAGTTTCAGGACGACCATCACCAGAGATTATGAACCCTGATGGAAGTATTGGTACTTCTGAAGAGTCCTCGCCATTCATAGCTATGTTGATGGCTGGTATGTCCATGGGGGCATAGACTACTAAAGATCCCGTTGTATCTGTGCAGGTTTCTTGAAGCATCAGCATATTGTTCTCTGTGGGCATATAAGGCTGCTTCACAAACACCATTAAGATGAAAACGAAACTCATTAGAAGAATCAATGCATGCGCGGAATGTAAATTATTAAACAAGAACATTTAATTGCCGAGAAATGTTAAATTTACTATAAATTTTATTATATGAATCTACAAACTGATATGGTAACGAATATGATTAGTGACACCTCAACAATTAATATTTAAAAATCTGAATTGCCTTTTTATAATTAATGATTTCTATAAGATAAAAACGAAACTCATTGGAAGAAGTCTGTGGGGGATATAAGGCTGCTTCACAAACACCATTAAGATGAAAACAAAACTCATGAGAAGAACCAATGTGAGGAATCACGAATAGGTAAATTATTAAACAAGAACATTTAATTTCTGAGAAATGCTAAATTTACTACAAATTTTTCAATAAAAGCCTACAAATTGATATGGTAATAAATATGATTTGAAGCACCTCAACAATTGATATTTAAAAATCTGAATTACCTTTTTATGATTAATGATTTCTATAATTAGTGATATGTTAAATGTGCATTTGGCAATCAATTAAAAGCTAGATTTTTGCTTAAATTATCTACTATTTGTGGGTCCTGCACTAGTTTTGTCTCAATTTTATTTCAATAATCTAATTTTTACATTTTTCTCTCATATTATGCAAATAGGTTACCAGAAATAAGCAATTCCTAAACAAATACTAAATTACTACCAATTTTACTATAAAATGTATAAATGAATATAACTAATATCACATTAATAACATAATTAATTATTAGTGTCATATCAACAACATAATAAATAAATTTTTTAATTACTTTTTGAGTGTGTTATATTTAAATGTTGACACATCAATTAATAAATTCTATGTAGTAAAATTAATTTTTTGAGACGCTATGTAGTAAAATTTATAGTATTCTTAGTATTACTCATAACTTAAAATCATTTCTATATGTTTATAACAAACTATATAAGCTAGTATTTATATTGACATTTACTTAAGGTTTAATCATATTATAATACATTACATGATCCTGTTTCCTAATCTAAATATTGTTAGTTGCACAGCACCTTGGTAGTTCAACCATAATGAGTTAAAACTCAATTAATTAGGACTCAAAAGTATTTTCTAATAAGAAGAACGTGAGCGTATAGGAATCAAAAAGGTTGATGTGTGCTACTAGAATTAGGAGCTTTTATAGGTGGTTGGGGTTATGCTGTTATGGCCTTTGATGATCTCACACTCCCTTCATACATTATTTGTAAACATCATGTGTTATCATGTATTAAATGTGGACAGTCTTGAAAAATATAGTCATCTCATGTTAAAGTGTGTACATTTATGTATGAAGTGTACGTCTAGAAGTGTGAAACAATTATTTTTTATTATATAAAGAGAGTTTTGTGTGGCTTTTTACGGAGTGTACTGCAACGTGAGAAGAGAGAAAAAGGAGATATAGTGGGAGTGTGTGAGAGTAAAGAAAAACATGTTTTTTCCCCTTTAGTCATGAGACACTCAAAAGAAGAAAATCTTGGGTTTTCTCTAGGGAGTAGTTTATGGGTGCAACAAAGCAGATAATTTGAAATTGATTATAAAAGATTTTGTTTACCAAAGTGATAAATTTTCCCATTTTAGGATGGCTCCAACTATATTGATGTTAAGTTTGGTCACTCGGGCCGTTGTACCTTTTAATTATTGACTTATTGCATGGTATTGATAGATCTTAACATAGAGTTACTTTATTTGTTTGCCATATCTTCACTAGGTGTTTATGAAATTTTATAGAAGGTTGGTCTAGTAGTTAGGAGACAGGCCATTAAGAACCTACTATACTATTAATATGTCTTATATGTAAAATGGGTGATGATATTAGGTGAATTTGTATTAATTTTTAAAAAGTTAGATTATTCTATTTGATATAGATCTCAACTTAGGTATAAACTTGAGAAGATATTGTAACAAATTTTATTAAAATGGATTCATTTGAATTTAGTATGTAAAAGGAAAAAGTTTTCCATATAAATCTTTGTGAAAGGTTTTTCTATGTACATCTATGTATTATGCATGTGATTGATTATTCTTTTATTGTCAGGTTAAGATTTTGGCTTGATAATTTTCGTTCAAATATATATATATCTATATATATATATATTTTTTTTTCTGGTTTGGTTAGCAAATATATATTTGTTAAATTTCTTAATTCCTATGAGCCTAGATTTTGGCCCAACAAATATTACATAAATAATTTATACATATTTGTACAAGGAAAAAAAAAAAAAAAGTGGAAAGGGGGAGTAATGCTAGCTATGGATACAACAAATAATAAAATTACCCGAATAACAGATACACAGTTTCCTGGATGAGCTCCACTTGCGATGCGTGCTATCTCATGCACTGGATTTCCACGGGAGAGAACATCCCACTAGTAGACAAATATAAATTAATATTTTTTTATATATAAAAAAGATTCGTAAAAATTTAAACTTATGACATCCACTTAATAATAATTAATTGTATCATCAGATAAAAATATTTATTAATTTTTGGTATAGACGGAGTTTTAATTTTAGATATCTTATTTGATAATAAGAGATTTTACCAGTTAAGTTAACTGAACCCTTATTATGAATTAATTATATTGTTTCAAAACATGGCCTTTTTAAGGAGAAAATAAAAAATGAAATTGCTATGGCTAATTATATATTCTTTCACTCGTTTACGTTTATTATTTCACATACAAAACGAAGAAATATATGTTCACATTTTAAGTAAAATATATATAGATTGGTGGACCTGAACTCGAGTCTTCTCTTCTCTGAAGAAACTAAAGACATGGTGAGGTAGGAGAGGAAGCCAAAGAGAGGTAGCAGCACTGACTATCATCCCACAGGGCTGACCTGGTTCACTGCTTTTACGAACAGACACTCGAACCCCACTATTGTTGACTTCAGATAACTGAGGAAAATCCAGTTTTCCTGTCATGCTTAACATTCCACAAAAATTCTTCACCATCCTGTGGGAAAGCTTCATAATGCTCCTTTTACCTTCAGGCAAATTAAGCACTGGAAAATCACACCATTAATATTAAAACTACCGAAGTTAATTCAAGGTAAATAATAAAAATATAAGGCATGCATGTGATATATATAGGGTCCGATTAACGGGGTAACATTAGGGCATTTGTTAATGAACTATTTTAGGAAAATTTTGATACCATTTTTATAGAATATAGAAAAAACTGTAAAAAAACCAATTACTTTTTTTCTTTTCCCATAAAAACTTTTATAAAATGATTCACTAACAAATGTTCTTAGGGCATTCATTAACTAATGATTCTGAGTATACCTCCTAGCCCTCCAATTCCAGTTGGTGCAATATCATCCATGGAGTAAGTATATCTCTCACACATCCTCTTAAGTGTAACAACCCATCTTGCTGCTCCATAAGCAATATTACTGCATATGAGATCTCTATACAGCCGATGAGTTTGGGTTTTATCATCCACTTCCACATGTTCAACCCAAGTAACCTATAAAAATATATAGATTGGTCTTTGAGATCACAACTTAGTTTGTTACTTAATTGAGAAATAATTGTCTTTGGCCAGAACTAAAATCGGGAAATTGTAAAAATTGATTTAATGGAGCATGAAATGTCAAGACAATTGTAATTAGTAACGGTGTGCGATTAATAATGACATAAGGACATCCAAAACATTAGGAACTTCAGGAAATGTATAAATGCTGTCAAACAATTAACAGTTTGTTGATGTTGTAGATTGATTATTACTTATTAGAAAGGTTTAGATAAGCGATATTTTCGTGATATCATTTTTCAAAAGAACAATAAATTGTCTTCATTAGAGTGACACAATTTGCATGATATCTGCTTTTGCAAATGACACCCAATTCAAAGTACATTATGTCACATTATGGTAATATAAGAATGAACATTTTGAAAGAGATGGATTAGTTGGGAACTTGGCCAAAGTCAAACTGGATAGAACTTGGCCAAAGTCAAAGTGTATGTTTCATAATTGTGCCTCAAACATAGTTTAGAAGTCCTATAAATAGAACCAAGTTCAACATCTAGCTCTTTGCTATGTGAAAAACCAAATTATCATGTTAATGTAATAAAGTTACTGACCTTGGAGTACCCGTTAGGCATATCCTGAATCATGCATCCAGAGGGAAGCTTCCAAGAGCGGGAAGGTGAGGTTTTCTCTTTTGAGCAATCATAAGAGAAATCCACAATTAACCAGACGCCTAATTCGATTTGCTGGCAATGGCGAATGAAGAAGAATTCCCTAGGCAGTACTAGAGGCGATAGAATGTGCATTTGCTCGTACATCTGCATTTAACCTCTTGACTTATATAACAAATTTGTATTATCAAAGAAAACTGTAAGAAAAAAAGGAAGGAAAAAAAAAAAAAGTTGATGAAGTGTTTTTTTCTATGGCTACTACCAGCTGCACCGAGCCACTTCGACTTGCTAGCATCCCAGGTTCCAGCACTTGAATTGTCTTTGCTTTTGTAACAATTGTGGGGAAAAGATCTATCCATTTATCCTGCAAAATTGAATGCTTTGCTTAATTTGGCATCGTTCCAGAAATGTGGAGACTTTGAGGATTAATGTTACCGTGTAGGAGATATGAAAAGAAAAAAAGTTATGCATGCTGACCGAATTTAAAATCATTTCAACTAGGTGCATTGCATTCATGGTCACTATTTCTGAATCTTTTGATGCCTCGACACGAGCAGTGGAGTTCGTGAAATGATTAGCCCTAGGGAAGATCTTGTCATAGCTGTCACGATGAAGAACAAATCCCCCATCAGCTGGGGACTTGATCCACAGAGGTTCATTGATTCGCATAAGTCTGATTAATTCATCCATGGCACTGGCAGCAGTCTCCAACACAAGTGGCTTCTCCGTGTCTGAAATGTTTTTGAATTGGTATGTTAATGGAGAACTGGAACCATGGCCTTGATCAAGGGCAGCCCCTGGTCCTTGATTCCGGGAAATTGCTGCCGGTACATCCATTGAAGATCCGAGCATAGGAGTCGATGACTCAATTTGTGATATTGGTTTTCCAATGTACTTGGCAAGAAGGCAGGATACCTTTTCATGCTGCAAAACATTTCCAACTAAATTTCAATGAAGTGAATTGTCCAAGTTAAAAAAAAAAAAATAAAAAAAATAAATGACTAGACTTGAGAAGATCTTAACTAGGCAAGTGCATAAGAGGATTGGTTAATGTTTCAACTAGGTTAAATATTGTCACACACTTGCCGGTGCACGTGATCCGTATAAAAGAGTGTGTATGGATAGGTTTGGAGCTATAACTAGACTACCCTCTAAAATATTAAAAAACTCTTTTATTTTATGTATAGTTGTTAAAACATTAAATATTTAGCTACAAAAATAGAAGTCCTCCCTCCTATATATTTAAGTTAGTTCAATGATGCTCTTAAAAAATAATAGAATTTGTTAATTGGTCTAATAGTTATAGAGATAAGGCAGTTTTTGTTTTCTCAAATTCGTTTTTTGTACATGTTTAATATCAAATTAAACAAATTCTGTATACTAATTTGAGTTTAAAAGATAATAAGTTCTCCTAAAAAATTATCTAGCGAATATACTTGTGTTAATGATTGATAGTTTTGTATATAATATATTTATAAATTATGACCTACTCTAATATCAAAATATTAAGGTTTGTATATGTGTATATGTTTATGCACATGTGTGATGATTTGTTTTGACTCTTGACTAATATATTAGTATCATAATTTGACATTCCAAACAAAAAAATTCCAACTCCGCCCCTATGTACGGATTTTGTGCAATAGTGAGTATGTGATAATTATTATTCTTTCCGCAATGAAAACATGCCTCTTCTTTTAATTGGGCATTTTCTATTTGTAGTTTCTGTAGGCTACGTTGCCGTTCTTCTTCTCCGAAAGGTGGACCTCCACATGATGGGCAAATCACATTTTTCAGTGCCTCTCTGATTGCAAGGTTTTCGCATTGAATCTTATCATTCTCTGACCGTAGAGTAGAGTTATCTGCTCGCTCATGTTGAGCCTGAAAAGTAAAAACATGGAAGAATAGCAAAAGGTCATGCATCGTTTTCCATACAAAAACGTCAAAATGAGAAAATAAGAAAATTAAACCTTTGTTTGAGTCCTCTTGTTTTGGAACCAGAACTTTATCTGTTTGGATTCAAGCCCAAGATCCCTGCTCAACTGGCGCCGCTGGTTATCATCCGGATGTGGGCATTCCTTAAAGAATCTACATCTCAGCAATAGAAAACCCCATTAGCATTAGAGAGAGGCAAACAATCATATGAACCAATTTAATAGGTGTGATGTGTCTATATCAGGCTCTCGTCTTATGGATTTCTAAAGACTAACACCATAAGAACATGCCCCCACCATACCATTAATAGATGATACGGTTGTTGATTACTCATCGTTTTTAAAATTTTGTGAGAATATAGGATATAAAATAAAAATATAATTTAATAGTAGATTTGTCAAAATTTGTATTCAATAACAAAATATTAAATAACATAGTATTATTTAAAGTTAGTTGTAACTTAAACTCTTATATATATATATATATTTATATATATATATTAGGTAGTACATCCAAAACGTACGGAGGGATAATTATTGAATACTTTCGGAGTACTATAAATGTGTACTCTCACCTCTCACATAATTGTAGATCTCACTAATTAAATTTATGGTGGGACCCATAATTTATGTGAAAAAGAAGAGTACACATTTATGATACTCTCGGAGTATTTAATAATTTTTCCGTATGGAGTCTCACATATGAATTAAATGAAAGCACAAAAACAATAAGAAAGGAGAAAGGATGGTAACAAAAATAGGGGATAATTACCGCATTACCAATGGGTAATGGAATTACCACATCACCAATGGGTAATGGGAAGACGATCTCTCATAAATACAATCTATAAAACAAAAATAATCCTTAGACAATGCCATTAAAGATCAAATTTTCTACTAAGTGAATATTTAAAAATAATTCTTATATTAAGAGTCTTATAGTTAAACTGATTGACACATTTTGGTGTTTTCAACGGAAACAACCAGAATTCTAATCCCCACCCAATTATAAGGAAAAAAAAAAAAAAATCCCAATATAAGAACCATAACCATCAATAGCCAATAGGTACACCGGGCATCACCCTTCTTATAGGGATAGCCAAAACCCACATCAGAAAAGTGATCAAATCGGCAAAAAGAAAAAGGTCACTCGCAGATCAATCTAGATACAAAACTTGGATATGCTCTAGATCTAAATATACATATGATGAACACGCACGCACACACAAAAAAAAAGGTGACTTGTGGAATCAATCAACGATAATTCTTACGCTTCAAGTTGCTGTATCTGGTGAGAGGTATGGCGATGGTAGGACCTCTTCCCCTTGCGAGCATTCGATTGTTCTTGCTCATCACCTGAGCCACCACCACCACTTCCTATCGGGAAATCCATTTTCAGTTTCAGGCACACTACACTAAGCGATAATACAACCTTAAAATACTGAATTCCTTTCTTTTTCTTTTTTTGAGAGAAATTGAATTCCTTTCTTAATTCTTGTGGTGTCTATGTCTGTAAACCTTGTATTTATATAACCTATTCATGACAGAATGGGAGTACATTGTACATGACATATATGGCCTCACACGGGTCAACTCCATATAAGGACAGTAAATTATCACCAAAAAAACCCTATCAAGAGAGCGAGGCTGGTGGGTCTAGTCTTGGATTTGTTGGGTTCAAATTTCAGTAACATTTTCTCGGTTTTAGACACGAATCTATGAACTACACCCAAGTAACAGCTAAAAAGGTCAGCGAAAATCGTGGGAGTAGGATATGCTGTGAAAGAAAGCTACCAAGTATGGAAGATTTATTCTAAATTCCAAACCAAAAGAAAATGGCAACCTGCATGGTTTCCAATATTATATTCTTTTGTAAGGTATGCAGTAAACGTAACTGACAGTTCTCAAGGCTTCATTTCCTTTCTCGTTCACTAAGAAAGAATATGATAAGGATGACTATAATGAGCAAGTAGTTCTTTACCTTTTCATCAACACGTTAAGTTTCTTTTTGGTGCTCTAGTTTATTGGAGAAATTAACAATGTGCTTGAAGCTATTAATTAATGAGAAAAAGAAAAGAATTTGAATTATGTACATGTTTAATCTCAAATTCGTGAGGATAAAAATCCCTTTTACTTAAGAATGAAATAATAAAATTAAAAAAAGATACAAATATTTTAGTGAACGTCGGATGGAACGTGTTGGAGATGAATTTTTCATTTCCTTTAAGTAGTTATTATTACATATAAACTGTTTTATACAATCGTATAATTTAAAAAATCACGAAAATCATGACTTGAAATAACAATTTCTAATAATTTTTAAGAATCTAATTAGTGATTTTCAAGAATCTAATAATGCCATATTAGCTAAATGACACCAAGACCACTTGGTGGGTCCCACTTGAGATGATCTTATCTGCTCGGTTGACCACATGGGGCCGATATTTATCATACATCTTTAGTGGTTTTAGGAAAATTTTGATAAGGACATTCTCTTTAATCGCAGGTGGAAATTGTCTCCTAGGCCTTTTTGACAATTTGACTTCAAAAGTTTGGAAAGTTTTATTTTTGGATTATATCTCCTAAGTTTATAGTACATTAATTAACCAGAAACCCAAATTAATGAGGCTTGAAAATTTTATAAACTGCATTAGTAGGACTTATTTATTTTTTATTTTTATCAACTGCATTAGTAGGACTAGTTTATTGTGATAAGAGCAACAATACTGCATTACAGTGGCGTTTCTATTCTAGCACATCTAGCACCCGAGAGGGACGATGACGTATTTTGGTCTAGAGACTTAAGATGATTTCTAAATGATGTCATGTCTTAGTATGTAACAGCTTTCAATCATTTTTGCATGAGTTTCTTGCATGCTGATTATAATAAAACTACATGTTAGGACAAAATTTAGCTATAAAATTAGTTGTAAGCTAAGATTACAACCTTACTCAATAAAATAAACATTGCTATATATTTTGAAAATCTAATCGTTGAATTACATGTTCTTTATGCTCTTAATACACATATCAAATTTTGTGTCAATCGGATATTATTTACTATATGATTTATAAGCTTATATTTTATGCATAATTTTAAACTACAAAACCTTACAATTTAAACAATTTATTGATGATATAATTATTAGGGATTTACTAATGTGTGCTCTTAGGGCATACATTAGTAAATCATTTTAGGAAATTTTTTATGAAAAAATGAAAAAGTAATTCACTGTTTTGACTGCTTTTTCAATTTCTCATAAAAACTTTTTCAAAATGGATGGTTAATGTGTGTTCTTAGGGAGTATGAAGGATATAAAAAGAAAATGTAATCCATCGGTGGATTTATCAAAATTCAGGCTCTCCAATAAAAACATTTGAGTAAGGTTGTAGCCTAAGATTACAATCAATTTTGTAACTAAATTTTGTCCTTATAATAAAACCACGTGTTAATAATTTGTTTGTTAGGGAGTTTGTTAGAGTGGTCAATTTATTATTAGAGCCCAACGGCTAATTATTTATTATCTTCTCTCCCTTGCCCCTCTCTCTCTAAGCTCTGATGTGTGTCTTTGAAAATAAAGATCTTGTACATAATTGATTAGGTAGTAATTATTGTTTTATTTGCACTTCATTCAATGAGAAATTTACTCCACTATTTTTTTATATTATAAAATTAACCTAAAAACCCAAATTAATGAGGCTCAAAATTAAGTACCGTATTGCGGTGCCGTTTCTATTCTATTACATTAAGTACCCAAGAGGGACAACAGCGTATCATGGTCTAGAGACTTAGAGATGATTTCTAAATGATGTCGTGTCTTAGTAACAACTTTCAATCATTTTCGCACGAGCTATCTTGCATGCTGATTATAATGAAGCCACATGTTAATGTTAATCATTTGTTGTAATTGTTAGAGTGTGGTTAATTTATTGTTAGAGCCCAACGGCTAGTTAGTTTTAATCTTCTCTCTTCTCTCTCTCTCTCTCTCTAAGCTCTGTTGTGTGTCTATGAAAGCAAAGATCTTGTACATAATTGATTAGATATTAATTACAATTTTAATTGCACTTCATTCACTAAGAAATTCTCTCCACCTTTTTATTAAAGTTTGGATCATATTAGAGCTTTGATTCATGGATCCTATAGAGTTTGTTAGAGTGGTTAATTTATTGTCAGAGCCCAACGGTAGTTAGTTAATTATAATCCTCTCTCTCTCTCTCTCTAAAAGAATAGATCTTGTACATATTGATTAAGTAGTAATGACATTTTTCTTTACAGTTCTTTCACTGAGAAATTATCTCCACTTTTTCATAAAATTTTACATTATATTAGGGCTTTGCTTCGTGGCTTTTCTTCTTGAAATGCTAGTACCACCACACCATCATTAACCACTATTTCCCAAAACACCGTAACTCCCTAATAATCACAACAACAATTATTGCTTCTCTCAAACATGTCAAATCTTATGTCCATCAATCTCAATTAAAATAACTACGTTGCATGGAAGAATCGAATTGTCACAATTCTTAATGCTTATTGATTGATCACATTTATGGTTCAATTTCTTGTCCAAATCATATTGATGAACATGAAAATCTAACAGCTGCTATGAATCCATGTTATCAATCTTGGAGAATCAGAGATAAGGCTCCCCTCTCTTTGATAAATTCAACATTGACACCACAAGTTTTCTCTTTGGTTGTTGCAATTAACAATGCCCAAGAAGCTTAAAACACTGTAATAGGGGTTCACTTTTACATCATGAGAAAAAAATTTCAATCTTATGCTAGAGTTGTAGAGTATTAAAATGTGTGTTTGGCACCACTTTTCTAAAACAGTGTTTTGAGAATAGAAAATACATATATGGTGTTCGGCATGAGGATGAATTTTTAAGAAAAAGTTAAACTTTGTGTGGAATCCACTTTTTCAGAATAGGGTAAAATACTATTTTGGTCCTTAAATTTTACTAAAAATTTGTTTTTCATCCCTAAACTTTAAAAAGTTCATTTTTCATCCTTAATCTATTGAAAAGTTCATATTTCGTCCATAAACTACTAAAAATGTTTTATTTATGTCCTTAAACTTTACTAAAAGTTTGTTTTACATCCCTAAACTATTGAAAAAGTTTTTTTTTTCATCCTTGTTGATGCCAACTTTTGACAAAAGGGCCCAATGGTAGAAGAAGTCCAACAATATGAAAAATATGAGGAGAGAAAATAGTAAAGTAAAGATCAGTAGGCCAAAATGGCAGGAATAATGGTCAACAGATCCACAAAAAATAATAAGTAGCCAGGAAGAAGCAAATGGGCCAAGGAAAGCCCAAGGAATGAAGATAGTAAACCCATGGGAATAGTAGGAGGTAGAAAAGAAGTAAATGGGCCGAGGAAGCCCAAGAAATGAATTAATAAATTCATAGGGCAGACATAAAGGCCAATAAGTCTGAAAAGTAATAAGAGGTAAAGATGTGGTAATTGGGCCGAGGAAGCCCAAAGAATTTAGCAAAAAACCCATGGGAGTGAAAGAGGAATAAAATGGGCTGAGGAAGCCCAAGGGATGGAATGGGCTAGCCTAGTAGGAATGCTGACCAGTAAAGCCCAAAAGAAGAAAAATGTAATAAATTAACTGGCAAGAGTTTCAGCCCGTATGGCCAGAGGTAACAACGAAGCAAAAGGATAAATGATATCATTGCAGGAGCAATGTAGTGACATGGCAGGAGCACCAGCTAGCCCACGAGCACAGGGAAGAATGGAACATGGGCCAAGCAAGGGGGAGAGAGCCCGTACCCAAGCAATGCCCAGTCCAAGGAGGAGATGGGATGCAGAGAACGAAAGCCCAAAGGCCTATGTGTCTTTCACGCTGCAAGAGTTAAATAGATACTAAAATGTACAACAGAATCAAATAAACCTAGAGGTAATGGCAAATGCGTGAAGGCCAAAAAAGCCATGGACTTAGACAGAAGTAGAGCATGCACACAAAGCTCAAGCACCACCTACGTATATCCAGCTAATACAGGAGAGGTAGGCCATGGGTCAAAGGTATGAGAGGGTGTGGTTTGGCGGTGGGGAGAAGGGGGGAGCCTATTTTGGGGTTCCCGCTCAAGCTCTTTTGGGGAAAAATGTCCTGCTAGGATGACATCTCACCCAAAAGAAGTAAACATGAGATGAAATCACTAGATGCATGCCATAGAAGTAGGTAAGGGACAGGCTTAACCCTTATCCGGATGAGAGTGTTAAGAGAGGTAAGAGACAAAACCAAAATATTTTTTTTCTGGGAATGAGTCGTGGTGCAACCTATGCAGTGTAATGGTAGTGGCTGAGCAATCGGCAGACCAGTGGGTAGTCTTGGAAGGACACCCACAATGAGCCAAAAGCGGTTAAGGGGTAAAAATGCTAAATCCTGTCACGGCAGGCAGTATAAAAGGCCATAGGCGTGAACAGTGAAAGGGGGGAATGGCAAACAAAAGAAAGAAAGGTAGAAAGAAAAGAAAGCAAAGTAAACAAAGAAATAAAAAAGAAAGGAAAGATACAGAAATCCCAGAAAAAGAAATATGAGTGATAAGAGCAAAAACATGCATCAATAGGCTACCCATTTCTCTACCTCTCAATAAACCCACTCTCTGATAAACTAAGAATTCAAGTTTAAGCCATCTAGGTCATTTTTCCAAAGTGTGTAACTTTTACGACAGGATTTTCTTCTGAGGTTACCCACATTGGAGATCGGTTCCCTTTTTTGGGCTTGTGTCTGCTAAAGAGCTAAGTCCATTCATTCGGCAGATGAATCCTCTTTCTTTGTTTTGGTTGATCAATGACTAATTTGTTATCTTATTGCTAAACTTTTGGCTGTGACCTTGTTATTCGTAATTGTATTGCTCTATCCTCCATTGCTGTGTTATTCATGTATTATGTTATTAATAGCAATGTTTTAGTTATCTTGCTGCATCGTGCTTCCTGTTGTAATATCTGTAACAGTCTTTCCTGCTGTGAGCATGTGGTACGTTCCAAGATCCTGCCAGGACGCGACTGTATTGGGATGGTCCAACTTGCACACAAGATGGCCTAAGGTGTATTTCAATTAGGCCAGTCTCAACTCTTCTACCTCAGAATCACGGGCCTTAGCGCAGCAGGGGAAATCAAACCAAAAACACAAAAAAAGAACCACCACAGTCCCTATACTATTCAAAAAACTCTTTACAAAGTTTAGGGATGAAAAAAGAACTTTTTAAAGTTTAAGAATGAAAAACAAACTTTTAATAAAATTTAGGGGCCAAAATAGTATTTTACCCTTCAGAATATTTACCATAATTCCACTAAGATCTGTTTTAAGAGTTGTTAAAATATTTACCATAATATTTTAACACTATATTTTGAAAATCATATTCTAAAACTCATTCTAATCACATGATTTAAAAGTGGGACTCACCATTTTTCAGGTTTTAAAAAACAAAGCAAAATTTGTATTCAAGTTCTGATACCTAATAGAAACTTAGTAAATGGGAGAGAGAGATCCACTAGGGCAAAAATAAGAATACATAACATTGAACATAATAAAATAAAAAATTGAAATATATTGTTCCAATTGTTCTTTTGGAAGTTTTCTTAAAAGTTAATCATAAGTTCTTTAGTTAAATATTGGTTGGAATGTATGAGATATGAATATATAAAATATGGCAAATTACAATTGTTAGGACATATGTGTTTCACTTGTTAAGAACATATGTCATTCTTTTATGTAATTGGCTAATCCTTTGACAAAACGCACTTTACTTGTAATTGGATAGATCTAGGATGTGTTTAATATTTCAAGAAACATGTTGTTCAAGTCTAGTATTAAAGCCATGAAGATTGGACCAAGAAACAAGTAAAGAAAAGCTGTTCATTAAAGTTGGACAGATAGCTCGACACCTGCAAACAGATAGTTCGATAGTTGCTCGACACCTCTCAACAGTTAGGCTATCTATCGAGCTCTTCAGTTGAGAGATATCGCAATCTCGACACCTCTCGATAGTTGGTGGATCGATCGAGAAAGCTCATGTCTCCTCGACAGCTCCTCAATAGCTTCTCGATAGCTGTATTTGTCGACGTTTAAAGCTCGACACCTCCTCGACACCTTCCAATCGATCGAGGTTATGAGAATTCAGATTTCCAGATATGATTTTCGGTCCAAGCTTATGTATGTGTAGGGTTTCTTTTCTCACAACCCTAAACTTATATAAGGCTTATTTTAGAGGCCGTCACATAAGAGAATACAAGGAGAACATATGCAAAAGGTGACCGATGCCTTATTCTCTCTGAAAGAAGCTACTGCGTCTTTTGCGCCTTAGGGTTTTGTAACCAAGTGCTTCTTGATCTTCATTGTTGATGAAGTGAAGAACTTTGCAGCCAACATCTTCTTCTAGTTGGTGATTGAAGTCGTGTACTGGGATCCGCAATTGGTTAGTCGCGTACTGGGATTCGTGCATCAAAGGGTGGCGTTCATATATTGAAGAGTTCAGAGGTTCTGAAGCGGTAGAAGGTTTCTGCTATGAGTTAATCTACGGAGATTATAGAGTCTAGGGACAAAGGTTTTGTACTAGATCTGAAACTCCTTTTCATTATAGTGGATTGCTTTTCAGAATGGTTTCCCCCCAGGTTTTTTACTGTAAAACTAGTTTGTTTCATTGGTTTTCTTGGGTCATCATATTTTGTCTTATTTATTTTTTCTACTGCATGATTTTGACATGATATTGATGTTTGTTTGTTTTAATAAGTTTTATTTATAATAAATCTAATTAATAACTTGGGTTTAAAATTTGTTAATTCTATTAACCGGGGTCTAAATTTCCCAACAACAATTTACCCACTTGTGGTTTAATCGAAATTTAACTTGTTTACTTGTGATTTGAAATTTGACACTTTATCCACTTAAAATTAGCTCAGTTAAAGTTCTGTAACCCACATCTGTTAAAAATAAGGTTAAATATGTAATTTTGTTCTACTTTTATGTCATTCTCTTCATAAAACATAAAACACATAAAAAACAAGACAAAACAAGATCAAAATATAGGGGGGGTTTATACTTAAGTTGTCTGTTATTAAAATACTCTTTTTTGGTCATGTGGTTTCTTCCAGGGAGGATTTACTAATGCTACAATAATCCAGCTGCGTGGAGAGATAAAGCAACTCTTCAAAGAGGTGAGCTCCTTGTCACAGTGAGTGATTCATGAGGTTTATGAAAAGTCTTTTCTCCAACCTCGCTGTCGAAATCCATCATATCAAAGTTTGTTGTCAATGCCACTGGCATTTAGAATTGTATTGTTATGATGTTTATAGCTTCTTATTTGATATGATTAGCTTCTGTTTAGTTTCATGTTTGTTTGAAAAAATTGAGCATATATTCCTTCCTTATGGGTTATATTGGTTTGAAATTGATAGTTTCAATGAGTATGTAGTAAATATCAATACAATATGATTTGCTTCTTTGTTAATTGCAGGCCATCCACATTTGCACAAGTTGCGAAACTTAGGAGGTTAGCAAGTGGATGTTGAAATATAATTATTTGTTAGAGCATTTGCAGCAGTGTAGCTAAATAGCTATATAGCTATTTTAGCTACACCAAAACACAAAAAAGAGAGTTGCAGCAGTGGAGCTAAACTTAAAAATTTTAGCTTCTCAGCTACAGTGCACATCTATCTTTAGATGTGCACTGTAGCTCAAAGGTTAAAAAAAAAAAATACTATTTTATGTTGCGTTCACACTGAATCAGAATATTTTAATAATATTTTTTTCTTTTCTCTTTTTCTCTCCTCTTTTCCATTTCTGCCCATTGCTCCTCTCTTCTCAATCCTCACACTTCGTTTCTGCCTGTTGCCGCCGACCAAGTACTTGCCCAGCGCCGACCGAAACCGCAGCCCAACGCCGACCGAAGCCCCAGCCCAGCGCCGACCACTCTTTGCGTTCTCCACAACTCCACCCCCTCTCTCTTTGCTATCTCATGCCCAGCGCCGACGTGGGTCTCTATCTCGCATTTTCTCTCTCTGGATCTCCACCTTAAAGGTCGAACTTTCGAGCTCCACCCTCTCTCTGCTATCTCATGCCCAGCGCCGATGTGGGTTTGTGTTTGTGTTTTCCGATCTGTTGTGGGCAGTGGGCTTGTGTTTGTGTTTGTGGCAGTGGGCGTGTGTTTTCTGATCTGTGGGCATTTTGGCGCAATTGATGAAATTTTCGAGTAGAAAAGCTAAAGTAGAAAAACAAAGAGTAAAAAAGATAGAGTGAAAGAAAGACAATTGGCGCAATTGATGAAGTTTTCTGATCTGTGAAAGAGAAAGAAAGACAGAGCTGAAGTAGAAAAACAAAAATGCAAGTGAAGATAGAGTGAAGATAAAGAGGAGTATACGTGGGTGGAGGAGAAAAACAAAGAGTAAAAAAGAAAAAAAAAAGAAAAAAGAAGAAGAAAGAAACGTGTATTTGGATGAAAGATAATGGGAAAAATAAAATTAAGAATAATAAGAAATTAAAATTAAGAAATGTTACCACAATATTTTTGCAATAAATTTTAAGTGATAAGTTATTTACTATTTAATATTGGTGAGAAAAAAATAATTTTTTTGATGGTGGCGGTTGCGGTGGCGGTGGTGGTAGTGGTTGTGATTGTTGTTTATTGTAGAGAATATATTATTTTATCATGTGGCGGCGGTGGAAGAGTCGGTGGCGGTGGCGGCGGTAGTGGCAGCAGTAGCGATTGCGGTGGCGGTGGCGGTGGTAGTGGCAGCGGTAGCAATTGCGGTGGCGGTGGAAGAGTCGGTGGCGGCGACGGTAATGGCAGTGGTAGCGGTTGCGGGTGGTTGTGATTGTTGTTTATTGTAGTAGATATATTATTTTATTGCAGGGGATATATTATTTTATTATGATATTTATATTATTTTATTGTGTTGAAAGCTAAAATAGATCCACTGCTGCAGCATGTGTGTAGGTAAAATAGATAAAGTAACTTTTGGTGGAGCTAAAAAGCTAAATTTTTAGCTCCACTGCTGTGAATGCTCTTAGGAGGCATACAGCTTAGGTGAAAAAATAGCATCAAGTGCTGAGTTTTGATGGTTTATTATGTAGGAATTGACTTGCTGATTCGATCAAGCTTATTAGAGAGGATCTTATTTTCATTAGTAACTTTTGACTAAAGTATGACTTTATCTCCCCTTTGTTTTGGTGGGTTTTGTGTGCATTTATTTGTTTGTTTTTTTAATTTGGAGTGGAAGGCTTGGTAGTGAACGTATAGTGCTTGTAGAAAGATTCATCTCCAACATAAGGAAAGAAGTACTTTTGGCTAGAGTTTTGATGAATGGAATGTGGGGGAGAAGAGACTATCATGGTGCTTAATTTTTACGAAGCCCTCCCTTTTTTATCTTATTTTGTCTTGTTTTTGTATGTGTTTTTTTTTTTTTGAGAAGAGAGAGACTTAAAAGTTAGCAAAATCACATATTTAGTCCTATTTTAAAAAGAGGTGAGTTACATAACTTTAACTAAAGTGTCAAATTTTAAATTATAAGTAGACAACTTAAATTTTGATCAGACTACAGGTGAGTAAATTATAATTGGCTCTATAAAAAAATGAAGGTAAATCATGCTTTAGCAATGGGTACGGAATAATTTTGAGCACTTTTTGACTTTTGTTCACTTTAGACTCTAGAAGATGCTATATATTTCCTTGCATCATCATTATTGGGAATTTGAGACTTTTTCTATTTTGATAAATATGATAGAATTTCACTTTATTACATTTATTCTATAAGATGCTATATTTTTCCTTGCATCATCATTATTGGGAATTTGAGACTTTTTCTATTTTGATAAATATGATAGAATTTCACTTTATGACATTTATTCTATGATATGGTTCTATAATGACTGGTAGAACATGGAGATCTACATCGGTGGTTTTTATTATGTAATTCCCATCTTCCCAAATCCTTCTCTCTCTCTCTCTCTCTCTCTCTCTCTCTCTCTCTCTCTCTCATAATGGTTCTCGGTTGGAGCCCATTGCCATCGAAAAGTGACGCCAAAGGTCCCCAAATTGCACCGCCAGGTTATTGACTAAAAATGGAAAAAGAAACCTCTTCTCTTATCATCTTTGAGATTAAATTATGAAGAGAATGCATTCAATTCGGGCCTGGTGCAAACCCCTCATTTTATACTCTCCAATAACAACATGCAATCAACATTTTAGTAAACAATGAAATAGACCTACCACATACAATCACCACTACTTAAAACCCAATTTCATAAATAAATTAATTAAAAGAAAGAAAACTACATGATGAAAATTTTCAGTTCCCACAAGACTAAAGAACCAAGAGTTTCCAACCTCCAACCACCTTAGATATCGCCAGCATTTCTTTTTACGGCAACCTCAACGGTCTCTAGCAATTCCTCACTGCCTCTTCCTCTTCCTTGTCAGACTAATTGAGCACTGCACTCTACCACTGAGTCTGTAGGCAACTTGGATGAGTCACCACCTCTCCTTTCCAACTTGGACTATGCCATTGAGTCTGATTCTGAGTTCTCCTTCACCTTCATCTCAAATGATCAGATAACTTACTCCCTATAGATTTGTTTTTTCCTTTGCATTTACTCTCTTCACCTTCATCTCCAAAAAAATAAAAAATAAAAAAAATCTCAGGATGTTAAGGTCATTGCGTTGGAGGTCTCTGGTGGTTGTAGGCTTCTGTTTCTTCGGTTGTGTGGGAGGTGAAATTTTTTAATTTATGATATTGGATTTTAAAAAGTAGTGATTGTGTGTGGTGACTCTATTTCATTGTTTAGTGAAATGCTGATGTGTCATGTTATTATTGGAGGGTGTAAAGAATGGGTGTTTGTACCATGTCTGGATTGAATGTATTCTTAATTATGGATAAGTCTTTCAATGTTTTTGATTTGATTGAATAGTGATTGAGTTTGTGGGATTATATTTTAATTTACTTATTATTTGTCTACAGGTACATGTTCTATTTGTATATGGAAAAAGTTGTTAGGTCTATATGTTTTAATGTTGTCAAATGGGCCAAATTGTGTGTTTAGTTGTGAGTTTTGACATGGCTTAAAATGGTAATTGAAGATTAAGTTGAAGACGTAAAGGATACTTAAGAACAACTCAAGAAAAGTGAAATTTCAATGACCTCGACTTCATGCCTAACTCCACCTTGATTGCACTTGACTATAGCCTCGATTCGACCTGATCAATCGAAGCTTGAAAGTGAAGTTTCTATTTCCTCTTACTCCAGCGAATTAGCAAAAATAAAAACAAAAAGTCCAATAACTAGTTCGTTTCATGCCTAATTTGAGCTCTACTTGTTGGGATATAAAAGGGAAATTATAAGTCATCCCTAGAGATGATCTTAAAAAGCTCTATTTGTGAGAATAGGGTTGTGTAAAGTTTTTCTTAAATTCATCGTATCGAAAGGTTTCAAGTAGATCTGAAGATTAGTTGATGAAAAAGCTGAAGCTATAGCTCCAACTAAAGACTTGCTATTGTAAAGAAAACATTCAAGAGGTTCTTGAATTCAATTAGAGGTTCTAGTTGTGACCATGAGTGCGTCATCCATGGAGGCACTTCATATAGTTAAGAAGTTCGGAGATTCTAATGTAGTGAAAAGCTTTCTCGTCTGTAAGCTTTCTACAAATAGTAGAGTCTAGGAAAATGTTTTTCCTAAAATTGTAAAAATTTCCCTTGCTATAGTAGATTTGTTTCATTGGTAAGGTTTTAATTTTCTCTAGTAGTTTTTATTTTGGGACAGTTTCCATTGGAAAGGTTCCCCCCAGTGGTTTTATTTTCCCTCTTCTCTCAAATCGTGTTAGGGGGGGCTTCTTGTACTGGACAATTCGATGGTGGCTAGTTCCCATCTTGCATCCTGATCTTTATTTATACATGTGGCATTTTCTATCCAAAAAAAAGAAGAAGAAGATTAACGCATATATGCCTGCCATCGTTTCATTGAGGAATTTACCTGAACTAATGTGCAATGAATAAGAGTAGTGGCAAGGAATAAGTTTATTTTTGCAATAAATACATTTATTGTAAAATCTGATGCGTAAAAGGGAAGTTCATAAACCCAAAATCTCATAATTCTTGCACATTTTGGTATGAAATCTGCCCACCAAATGTCCTAGCAACTTGTTAAAAATACTTTCTATTATTTATTGTCTTTTCGATCCTGTTCCTGCATCAAAATCCCAAGTAGGCCCTCAGAAGAACGCATCAAACTGGATGAACCACTTTGTTTCCGGTCTTTGAAAGAAGAATCTTCCCATCTAGCTCAATTAGCCCTCTTTCTCAGTGTAAACCATGATCAATGGTACGGCACTTTACAATATATTTGCGGCCATTGTGCCCTTATATTTTGCTATGCTATTAGGTTTTGCCTCGGTTAAGTGGTGGAAAATATTCACACCGGAGCAGTGCACAGGCATCAACCGCGTTGTAGCGTTGTTTGCGGTTCCATTACTTTGTTTCCACATTGTTGCCACCAACAACCCTTATGTCATGAACTTTCGGTTCATCGCTGGAGACTCTATTCAAAAAGTGGTCATTCTTGTAGCTCTCTTTCTATGGCAAGCTTTGAGCAAAAAGGGCAGCATTGAATGGACCATCACCATGTACTCACTCTCCACCCTCCCTAACAATCTCTTCATAGGAATACCTCTCATGACAGCCATGTACGGAGAGATCTCTAGAAGTCTTATGGTCCAGGTTGTGGTTCTTCAGGCTATTGTTTGGTATAATATCTCGCTCTGCTTGTTTGAGATCAGAGCTGCAAAGGTCCTCATTGCTGAGCAGTTTCCTGAGACTGCAGGATCCATCGCCTCCTTCAAGGTTGAGTCCGACCTTATTTCGCTCAGTGGTCAAGACCCAATAGAGGCGGAGACTGAGATCAGTGACGACGGAAAGCTTCACGTGGTTTTGAGACGATCTTCGATTAATAGGTCCGTTGGAATGTATTCCCGTTCCAGCGTGGGTTCCCTTACCCAAAGACCGCAAGCATCAAACCCAGTCAATGGTGTAGAGATTTACTCTGTACAATCTACTCCACAAGAACCCTACCGTTCAATTTCAAGAACTTCAAGCTTTAGCCAAACAGATGGGAATTTTCTGCACCCCATGTTTGGATACATGGAGTCAAGTCCAAAACATGGTTACACAAGGACCCGTGATCGATTTTCACCTTACGCATCACCAGATCATCTGATGCTTTTAGGGTCTACGTCTAGCAGTAATTATCGAAAGATGAAACATAGTTTCAGTGTTGGTGTTGGTGGTGGTGAAGTTCCTAATAACAAGCAGGGGCTTCACATGTTTGTTTGGAGCACTAGTTCTTCACCAGTTTCTGATGTGCATAACAATGGCAGACATGCTTTCAGCACTACTAGTACTGCTCTTAAACATGATTCCACTACGCCAGGAGGTGAACTACCTTTTCTTTGTGATTTTTGTGAAATTAATATTGCTTTCGGACATTGATTATATCAAATGATCAAAGTTCTTTACTTCATGATCACATATCAAAGAGGAGTTTATCATCGATAATCAATTGAAACCTTTGAGGTATATATATGAGCTATCTGCAGGGAAAATCACCAGGGATAGGGAGCTTGATCTAGAGGAAGAGGCTAACTTCAAGGCAAGTAGGTTTCACAGGAAACAACTTCAGATGCCGCCCACAAGTGTCATAACTAGGCTTGTATTCATCATGGTTTGGAGGAAGCTTATAAGAAACCCTAGTACCTACGCAAGTGTTTTGGGCCTTATATGGTCCTTAATAGCATTCAGGTACTCAAGAAAATTTCAAAGTAATGATTATCACACACCGATTATTGCACACTTATTATATACACATTGCCATAAATTAATACTATTAGATAATTTAGATTTATAGTTGTTCTTACAGGTCTATGAAATTCTTTGGTGCATATATTGCGCATTTTTCATTTTTTAAATAACCAATGACAACGAATACTTCATTACAATATATATTTATATATATATATATATTTATATATATATATGCTTCCCTTTTTTTATAGCTAATTCATTCTGTGTCTCTTTCCACTTCCAAATTCTTATATTTGTTCCACAGAATTATAGTTTTCGGTTTTGATTTAGGCAGTAGGCACCATATATTACAGCTCGATCATAAATATAGCTTTGTTTTTTTCAAAAAGAAAAAATATATATATAGCTTTGTTTTAGAGAAATAATTCATTTATTGCAAATCATTGCCGATACAATAAAATTAAATAACTGTGCTGGCTTCTGCGTATAGACTCTCAAGGCTGAGCATATACACTGTTCTCTCCAGCTAAGTTGTCATAGAGCATGTCAAATTTAATCCATTACAAGAAATATATCCGTTTGATGAACGGGTTAGTTCAATTTATATATCATAGGAATTTACAAGTATAGCATGGTTAAATTTTTTTTTTTAAATGTTAAATCATATGACCAAAGTCTAACATCAACACTTTCTCAAAAAAAGAAAAAGTCTAACATCAACGGTTCTCAAAAAAAAAAAAAAAAAAAAAAAAAAAAATCTAACATCAACGACAGATTTTCCGTCAAAACAGAAGACTATAAAAAAAAGTTAAAATAATTTAAAATAAATATTGAAATTTCCTTTAAAATTAAAATTTTTTAGTAATAAAAATATAATTCAAATAATAATTTAAACTTATTGGAATTTTAGTAATAGAGTTTCACCCATAACAAAATTAATTAGTCTATTAGTTTTAGATTGGCCTGTTGTTTAATTTGGATGTAAAATTATATGTAAACTAAAGAAGGATTTTCTATAATGTTATTGAAAATTTACAATAAAAAGATAGTATTTCAAGTTACATGGTAAAAGCAAGTAGGATTTTATCAAAAAAT
Organism: Notholithocarpus densiflorus; assembly: GCA_030021035.2. Classification (NCBI taxonomy): domain Eukaryota; kingdom Viridiplantae; phylum Streptophyta; class Magnoliopsida; order Fagales; family Fagaceae; genus Notholithocarpus; species Notholithocarpus densiflorus. The sequence goes on along the minus strand of JARYZH020000009.1, from coordinate 4,150,320 downwards.
AATAATAATAATGCATAAACTTTTACTAATTGAGTTTTAACAGGAGTACTTTAATAATAAATCTCCTTTGATTTTTTATATTATAAGGAAAAATAATATGAAAAAGAAAAAAGATATAAACAGAAAAAAGAAAAGAAAAGAAAAGAAAAGGTGATAGTGATATACTTGGGGACAAACATAGTTTATAAAATCCAACTTTTATTACAATATATGATTAAATTTCTTAACTCTCTTGCATTTTTAGGTGTCACATTAAATTGCCAACAATCATAGATGGATCCATAACAATGATATCGAGCGCAGGCCTGGGAATGGCTCAATTCAGTTTAGGTACCCTTTTGCAACTAATGCTTCACATTGCCTATTGTTTCCTTTTTTTTTCTTTTTTCTTCCTCTTCTTCTTTTTTCCTTCCTTTTTTTTTTCCTTACTTTATTTTATTTTACAATTAAAAAAAAATGTCCAAACTTTACACCATATTTTTTATTAGGTCTTAGATTTATAATTTTGTCAATTAATAAAGTCTTAAAATTATTATGAAATTATTTCAATTTGAAGTTTTTGTCAATATTTGTTATTCATTTTCATTATTATGGGCAATTATAAAGCAAAGAAAAGCAGGAAATTATTAATTAAACTTTACATTTCACTTAATTAAAACTTATTCATAAATCAATTTCCCAGCTATTGAAAGAGAGGGTAGAAAGAGAAAACCTCATTTGGTGTCCATTTGGTTGAGGTGATCTGGGGAAGGATGGAAAATGGGAGAGAAAAATATATAGGGGAGAAAATAATAGTTTTGGTTGTTTGGTTGGAAGGGGAAAGTGATGAATATGGCGACAAGTGTTTTCTCTCTTAACCCACTAAAAATCAATCTCCCCAATTTGGGGAGAAAATAGAGGAGGAAATGGGGTAGATGGGAAATGACTCATTTACCTCTTTTTGTGTTTGTTTGTTTGGGTTTTTTTTTTTTTTTTGGATGTTTTATTAGTTTGTAAGTTTATGTATTTTTTTTTTAAATTACTTTTTATAAGCTATTAAAAATTTTGATTTATATAACAGGGGTATAAGAGTAAATTTATACAAATTACATTTCCTTACATCTCATTTTTCTTCTCAATTACCAAACAAGGAGTCTTCCTTCCCTCAACTTTTCCACGCTCCCAAATAAACACACATGAGGAGAAACTAATTATTTTCTATCCCCCACTTTTTTATCCCCTAACCAAATACTTAGTTAGAGTAAGAAAGTTATTTCCAGGGTTTTCCTTTTTGTTTTCCTGCTTCATTAATCATTAATGCCCTCAATAAAGAATGTGATTATGGGATTCAAATTTAAATAGTTTCATAAATTTGTAACTTTAATCGACAAAGATAAGATCTAATCTAAGGTATAAAATCTAAACCTTTTTATGTCAATTCCTTTTTTTTTTTTTTTTTTTTTTTTTTTTTTTTTTTTTTTTTTAAGTAATGAACCAATTATATATTAATTGCTTTACCAGGTCTATTCATGGCTTTACAGCCAAAGTTCATTGCTTGTGGAAAACCCATGGCAGCGTTTACAATGGTTGTTAGGTTCTTGATCGGCCCTGGAGTAATTGCGGCAACCTCTTTAGCTGTTGGCCTTCGTGGAGTTCTTTTGCAAATTGTAATTGTTCAGGTACACCAACTAAAATTGAAAGGATTCTCAAAAAAAAAAAAAAAATAAAAAAAAAAACTAAAATTGAAAGCGCACATTCTCTGATATCGATATTAATGAATTAATTCAGTTAATATATGAACAAATAAACTCCGCAAAACCTTGACATTAATTAAACCTTCCATTCCACAATATTTCATTTAATTCTTTTAAAATTATGCTGTAGCATTGTTTATATCCAAAATTATGTTTAGACTTCTTTAGTTCATAACATTACTTCCCAATGGAGGGATGTTTGAGTACTCGCATTAATGCTTATATAATAAAAAAAAATATCGCATTTTAGCCAACCCAAGCCCAAAAATCACCCACTTCAAACCATACAAAATTGTGTAAAAATATATTATTGCTATATTAACCATGTAGATATATGGTACTATAGTTTTTTATTCTTTCTTTACGTATTTTGAGAATAAAGGAAAATAGTAGATAATGATTTTTTTTTTGAGAGAAAGATAATGATTGTTGTGTGTGAAGAAAAAAAAATAAAAAAAATAAAAAAATGATATTTTAAAATTAGATAATCTTAATATGAGATGTTTTAAAAAGTGAGTATGTAAAATAAAAAAAAGTAAGTTCTTATATTAAAATAGACAAAAATATTTGCACGAGCTAATGCGAATACTGATATGCTAGCTCTTTAAGAGAAACTCTTGAAAATACCGGATGTGTTATAGTTACATAAACAATTCTAAGAATAACAAACTTGCTATTTTCAACCTTTACCTCTTGTCACAGGCTGCTCTTCCTTTAGCAATTGTTCCCTTTGTGTATGCTAAGGAGTACGATGTTCATCCAGACATAATTAGCACTGCGTAAGTTTTTTCTGGATTTTTCTTAGTTAAGATTTAGAAGAAAATCTTATATAAGAAAATATGTGGGTATAGAGTAATGAATTAGAATGATAATAATAACCATAAGTTAATGCTGGTGTTACAATTTTTGCAGGGTTATTTTTGGATTGATCCTTGCCGTGCCCGTTACAATTATTTACTATGTACTTCTTGGGCTTTGAGTTCTGATTAAATGTAAATCCAAGTTAGGCTGAGGAGGATGGACACCATCTGATTTGATTTCTCATTGTTGGACTCTACGTATTTAATTACTTTTGCTATCTTACCCAGTTATATGAATCAAAGAGTCTGTTACTACACAAATTTTCACTGACTTTTTCACATAATTCTTTTCCTTTTGTTTTGTGGTGAATACGACTAAGAGGGTAAGTGAAATTTTCTATGACAATTTGTAGAATTCCTAGGTAGAAAGTTGTCATTGGCAAAGTTAAGATTTTTCTTAGTGAGGTGAACTCTAACTAAATATATAAAAGAAATATATATATATATTTATACATCGAATCAATATTGGTTTGTATTCATATTTCAAATCAATTATTCATTATAATTTTCCTGGATTAGTTAATGTTTTCTTGAATGTGTTGTGTGATAAACCTTAACACTTTTTAATAATATAAATTCATTTTTAGGGGGTAACCTAATATGGAAAATGAATTTTGAATAAAAAGTGTTGAGACTTCAATAATACTTCCAAGGGTAAGATTGATAATAACTTGATCTTGGTGAGTTCTAAGTCAAATCCAGAGGAAAATGTGTTGATCGAAGATCTAAAAGAAAAAATAAATTAAAACTATACAAATTAATTGAAGATATATTGTGATTTATTTAAGAAAAACAAATCAAATTGAGGAAAAAGAAAATATCATAAAAAATAAAGGTTTTAGGATTACACAACATGCATGTCAAATAGTAATTTTAACAATTATGTTTTATAATTTAGTCAAATGATTTAACAACAAGATCACACAAGGATTAATGTACCTTATAGCTCAACTATTTTCCAACAAAAACGTTCAAGATTCAAGTCCACACTTTCCCAACTATCAAATAATATAATTGCTATTAATTGGAAGGGTTTGGTTAACGGGTGCCTTTAATACATATGTTTATGGACTATTTTAGAAAAGTTTTGATACCACTTCTATGAAAAATATATTAAAAAAAAAATGTCAAAAAAATTAATTACTTTTTTATTTTTCCATAAAATATTTTTAAAAATATTTCCTAAACCAATACCTTCAGGGCATCTACCATTCAAGTATGAAAACATAGTTTTTTATGATATGACATACAAAATGTACTATGCATATCAAATATTTAAAAAGTATTGTATTGACTATGGTCTTTAATTGTAAGATATATAAATATATATTGTATGAATCATATGTATTGAACGATACATAGATATATGAATTTAAATTGGACTTTTTTCTTAATATTTGTGCATTAAATTAAGTTGAACAAGTTGTTGGAATTGTTTAACAAAAAATTATTTGGTGACTTGATTGAGCCCAATAAAATAACATGTACATGAGGAATTTCTTATTTCCTTCTCTCTCATACAAACTTTTGACCACACTTAACACTTAACTTTCACACTCTCATACAAATTTTTTTTTATATTATGAATAAAGTATTAAATGATAATATGATTATCAAAAAAAAAATTATTAAATGATAATATAATTAAAATTTTGTTATTAATAATATAAGTCCAAGAAACTTGAATGCCATAAAGAAATATAAAATATAAAAAGTGATAATAAACTTTGGAGATGACTAAGAAAATTGATTAGAAGAAAATGTCAATGATGATATGATTTTTTTCAAATGGCATCAATAATTATAACATTAACTTGGACTAAAGATGAAGTTGATTAGGAAAGATGTAAATATAATGAGAAAGACAATATTATTTTATCTTAAATGTTATGTATCATCACTTTTGAGTTTGACAAATTTGACCATGGATCGTATAAATATATTTAAAATTGATTTATTTAGTTAACTTTGTTAAATATTTTGTACAATTATTTTTTTTTTTTTTTGTTGAGAATTGTACAATTTATAATTTAATTAGTCATCAGTTGAATATGTTTAAAACATATAATAAATATACATTTTATATTTACATATCTATAATTTTTTATTATTTATATTAAGTGTTTGTGTATGTTACGATAACAATATGATAGAATATCATATACAATTCAATATTTTCTCAAAAAAATATATATAATAAAATAAAATAATGATTTACGTTTGACAACGATATATGAAAATACTAACCAGTAACTACTATTATTATGTCCTCCATTGTCATTATTGCCCACATTTAAAAGCACTTCATCATTTTGATTGCCAAATGAATGCAACAACTACAAAAAAATTTTAAATTGTAATTTGCCAATTCATCAAAAAATTGTAATTTGCCAAATGTTATATATGCTAAAACTCTTTTCAGTTTAAGGTATTTATAGCAAGAGCTTTAGATTTTAAGGTCTAATTTCTATAATAAAACTAAACGGACCACATTTTTTTCCCCAGCTCAAAATACTGTGAAGCATTTAGTGTTTGGCTTACTTATTCACTCATATTGGTATTTGTTAACTAAATTATAACAAACATTGATTTTAATCTTAAGTATTAGAGAGGTAGAAAAAAATATATTCTCGATCTAGATCTCATATAGTTCATAATGTATTTTTGGATGCTCTAAAATATATTTATTTTCTAAATATAAATAATTTTCCTTACATACCATTTATTTTAGTTAGCAAATACAATACTCCTTTTTTTTATTAGTTTTTTTTGAATTTATATAAATTAAATGTACTTTTGGAAAGTTTATATTTATTTTTTTAAAAATAAGTTAAATACAATTCCGTTCAAAAATTAAAATTTTTCTAAACAAGACTGTCAATATGAAACCACTTGTTTGTGTGTTTGTTTCTGACGGAATAGATTGTCTTCATTGGAAACTGTAATATTAAAAGAAATAATAATAAAAGTCAGGGTCCAAGTTCCCACAACAAGCTTTATTAAATAGAGACAGAATCTCGGGGCAACCGCGGATCACTCAAAATTGCTTAACTCATGTGCTTAAACGAGTACAGTGGCGACGAGTAAGGTTTATCTGCAGTAAATACAGACTCATCTTCATTTTTTCTTTATGAGTCAAAGTCATGCACATATATAATGTAACGCACATTCATATACGTTTAAATCTCCCACTTATTTATTAGTATTTTATAATAAAAACTCTGCAGAGTTTTGAGTTCCCACAACCGCACAGAAGAGGATCTAATTTTTCCTCTCTCACGACAACTTCTGATTTAAAAAGTAATTTCTTTCAGCGATGTTGACGAGGCTGTTCCTCGCTCTGGTTCCTATCCTGCATTGTTGTCAAATCCTTTTCAAACGAGTGGTGGTAGATGCACACCGCGTAGTATATACAATTTTAAGCTAAAATTGTATTTTAAAAATATAATTTTAAGTTTACTATTAAAATTATAATTAGAGTATCTTTGGATACAGTTTATTTTGTTGAAAATTAAAAATACTGTAATAAAATAATTTTTAAATATACAAATAATACTGTGGGATTTATTTTTAATAAAAATTTTGTTAAAAAAAAAAGTTTGTAAGTCTCGTAACATAGGACCCACTAAAAAAACTGAAAAAAAAAAAGACAAACACAAAGAACCCAATCCAAACGGAGTTTTAAAATCATATTTTCGTACACAATTTTACGTGTAATCAGAAATGTATAATAAAATAATAAAAAATATGCTAGTATACAAAATCTATTACACAAAATTTTACACATACTGGGAATGCACTATGGTCATGTATTCAGTGCATTTGGTATAAAAATGTGAGTAATAGGCAGTACCCTAATCAGATTTAGCCTTTTTAGACTCTAGTGTTGTTAACTAAAATAAAACCAATACGTCAAACTGATAAAGAGGTAAAGGAGTTTCTTGTTCTGAATACTTTGAACAAGCAAATTAAAAGAGACCCGATCTCTCTGTCTCTCTATCTCTCTCCACTAGTTATATATGATCACCAGTACGTACGTAGTTAAGCAAGCAATATGATTCGTGGTAAGGACATTTACGATGTGTTTGCGGCCATTGTGCCTCTATACGTTGCTATGCTATTAGCATATGGATCGGTGAGGTGGTGGAAAATCTTCACACCAGACCAGTGCTCTGGTATCAACCGATTTGTGGCTGTGTTTGCAGTTCCATTACTTTCCTTCCATTTCATTTCTTCCAACAATCCTTATGCCATGAACTATCGCTTCATTGCTGCTGATTGTCTCCAAAAAATGGTCATTCTTACAGCTCTCTTTCTATGGCAAACATTTAGCAAAAATGGCTGCCTTGAGTGGATGATTACCCTTTTCTCTCTCTCCACTCTCCCCAACACTCTTGTCATGGGAATCCCACTCTTGAAGGCCATGTATGGAGATTTCTCAGGAGATCTCATGGTCCAGATTGTGGTTTTGCAGAGTATTATTTGGTATACTCTCATGCTCTTCTTGTTTGAGTTCAGAGGTGCAAAGCTACTCATTTCGGAGCAGTTTCCAGAGACTGCTGGCTCCATCACTTCCTTCAAGGTTGAGTCTGACGTTGTTTCACTCAACGGTCGTGACCCATTACTCGCTGATGCTGAGATTGGTGAGGATGGAAAACTTCACGTAGTTGTGAGAAGATCTGGTGCTGCATCAGCTTCATCATCTATGGTTTCCTCATTTAACAAGTCCCATGGCCATGGACTTGGACTAAGTTCCATGACTCCAAGAGCATCCAATCTTACTGGTGTAGAGATCTACTCAGTACAGTCTTCCAGAGAGCCAACACCAAGAGCTTCAAGCTTTAACCAGACAGATTTCTATGCAATGTTTGCTAGTAGCAAAGCACCAAGTCCAAAACACAATTATGAGTCTTCAAAAGGAGCAACACCAAGGACTTCAAATTTTGATGATCATGATATGCAGCTTCTTAATAGTAATAACAAATTTGGGAAGAAAACTAGAGGAGGAGCGAGGAGTATGAGTGGTGAGTTGTTTAATGTTAATGGTACAGTTGCAGGGGGTAATTACCCTCCTCCAAACCCTATATTTTCAGGGTCTAGTACTAGTGGTGTTCAAAGGAAGAAGGAGATGGCTGTGCAGCCTAACAAAGAGCTTCACATGTTTGTTTGGAGCTCAAGTGCTTCTCCAGTTTCCGAAGGCAATCTCAGACATGCAGTCAATCGAGCTGCCTCCACTGACTTTGGGGTCCTTGATCCTTCCAAAGCTGCCACTCAACTTCAGACCGCTGTTTCAAGAGGTAACTGAAATAATGTTTTGATGATTTTATTTTTAAAAAAAAACATGATTTTCTGATTTCAAAGAGAGTACGTGCCTATGGAGTGTATAAAATATAATAACAAGAGTGTAACAATATTTTCCCTTATATATATATATATATATGTGTGTAAATTAAATTTTAGTACATACTATTATCCAATAAATATATTCAGGACTTTCAACTTTCAACCGCATTTGTCTCTTTTTGATTATGTATTTGCATGCAATGCAAACTCACATCAACCGTTTCAGTTTAAGATGAACTACACTACATGCTATCGGTCAAACTTCTTTTACCATTTTCAAATGCTAAAAAACAGTAAAACACTTGTCAGTGCATACATGCAGCTTGTTCTTAAAATGCTAATCCTAGATTAATGGAAATTAATTTTATGAATGAATGAATGTGTTGTGTCTTTTAATTTTCATTACCTTTTTTTTTGGGTCTCTCTATTGTTGAAATCACTGAGATAAAGGCATTCATGATGATTCAGGTGAAAATATCAGTCCAGCAAGCAAAATTAATGGGGACAAATCAGAGCTTGAAATAGAGGAAGGATTGAAGTTCCCAACAAATGGGTCACCTTACACATGCCAGAAAAAAGTAGTGGATATGGAAGAAAGCGATGGAGCGAAGAAGCACCAAATGCCTCCCGCAAGTGTCATGACTAGGCTTGTACTTATCATGGTTTGGAGGAAGCTTATAAGAAACCCTAATACCTACTCAAGTCTTATCGGCCTTACATGGTCTCTCGTTTCATACAGGTGCCCCAATTTAACTGAAATCTTGTTTTCAAAGCACAGTTTCAATTAACATGTACGTGTACACAGAAAATTCTTAGGTAGTCTCAAAGCGTAGAAAAATAATGCTCTCCTTCTCTTATATTCATGGTGCACTCCACCATGAATTTATTAAGTGGATCACATCATAAATGTGAAAGAAGAGAATATCATTTTTTGTGTTTCGGAAGTATTTAAAAATTACTCCGTGCACACTATGTCTGATAATCACTACCCATATACATATTTATTGTCCTTGTCACTTGTCATCATCCTTAATTAAGAAAATTTTCCGGATTTTCTTGTCTATCCATCTCGAGTGTTACTGCACATCTTTTTACTGTATTTTCTTTTATTTTATATTTGTAGGGTAATTAAATATTAAGGAACTGGTATATCACAACAACTTATGGTTGGTTCACGTCTAGGATGTATGGTTCAAGAAAATCTGCTTCATTATCTCATATACTTTGCTGTGTGGAATAATATAAATTACTCTAATTTGTTCTTAGGTATCACATCGAAATGCCAACTATCATCAAAGGATCCATTGCAATATTATCTGATGCAGGATTGGGAATGGCAATGTTCAGTCTAGGTACCTTCCTCAACTAACTAGCTCGTCACAAAGAATTTACTACGTTCTGAATCTTATGAATAATATATTGGAAAAAAAAGAAGACAAAATTTAGTTACAAAATTAGTTGTAGCCTTAGGGAAAAAAAAAAAAAAGACAAAGTTTAGTTACAAAATTGGTTGTAGCCTAAGGCTACAACCTTACTTAATAAAATAAACATTACTACGTATTTTGAAAATCTAACCGTTGAATTACATATTCTTTACATTCTTAATACACATGTCAAATTTTATGTCAATCGGATATTATATACTATATGATCTATAAGTTTATATTTTATACATATAAAAACTAGCAATTTAAACAATTTATTGATGACATAGCTATTGATCTTTACTTTTCTAGAAATTTTGCAAGCATGAAAAATATAAGAAGAAGATATAATCCAATGGTGGAATTCTCAAAATTCACCTCCAATAAAAAGATATTGAATAATGTTGTAGCGTTAGCCTACAACCAATTTTATTGCTAAACTTTGTCCAAAAAAAAAAATACTTAGCAGTAATTTCTTTCAAATGACGAATCTGGGTAATGTTTGATTAATTAGGTTTGTTTATGGCTTTACAACCAAAGATCATTGCTTGTGGAAAATCCGTGGCAGCATTTTCAATGGCTGTTAGGTTCTTAACTGGTCCAGCAGTAATTGCAGCAACCTCAATCGCTATTGGTCTTCGTGGGGTGCTTTTGCATGTTGCAATTGTTCAGGTATACCATCTAACTTTTGAAAGTATTTCCTCATCAAGAAATAAGGGAAGCTAATATATATGATGGAGGTAATTAGGTTGGGAGGACAGTATAGTGAGAGAATGAAAAATATTAGGAGGATGGAAATTTAAAAAAAAAATGAAAAGATTGATATTTTTCTTTATGTTTATTTTATAGAAGAAATAAGAATTTTTTTAAAAAAGGTGAGAATATAGAAAATGTATAAAAATTTCTTTTATTTAATTGGGAAGAAAAAAAGAATTAATAATTTTTTATTAATTATTATTATGTCCTTATTAGTTTTTAATTATAAGAAATATTTTTAAATATATTTCATAGTAACTCAAATTTTATTTCAATTGGAGCAAATTTTTAAATGTGCTCTCCCACCCTATTTTTCTTCCTCCTTTCCCTTTACTTGAAGAATAAATTTCGTGGGCTTGGATGGAAAACCAAAAAAAAAAAAAAAAAAAAAAAAAAAAACCCACCATCCTTATTTTCCATGATCCGAATCTCAATTTCTCCTGCATCTTTCTTCCTCCATTTTTTTTTTTTATCTTCTCAAAAAAAATATCTTTAAAGATAATCAAAGATAAGATTGCTTCACCTAGAATGATCAACCTTGACTTCATATCCGCAGGCTGCTCTTCCCCAGGGAATCGTTCCCTTTGTATTTGCCAAGGAGTACAATGTCCATGCCAACGTACTTAGCACTGCGTAAGTTTTCTGTTTTCTATTAAAAAAAATTCAGTTAATTATTAGAACGAGCAAATGATGATAAAAAGTTGACATAAGTTTTGGTGTTATTTATTTATTTTTGCAGAGTTATTTTTGGAATGCTGGTTGCCTTGCCCATAACTGTTCTTTACTATGTGCTTCTTGGGCTGTAACTTGTGGACAGAAGTAAAGACAAGGGAAAGCAAATATAGTATTGTAAATCCAAATTAGGCTTATTATATGCAAATGTCCGGGGAAGAACAATGCCATTGGTTTCAGTGCGTAACAATATAATTTATAAGATCGTGACCATCCCTAGTTATATGTGACCATTGGAATTGAAAATATAGCATGCATTTGCTTCGATCTTTAAGTTCGTTCGTCTAAGTTATTTGTTTTACTTTGCTATTTACTCGGTTTATACAGTTAGATAGCAGAAGGTAATAGAATAGATCGTAGAAAGGAAGGCAGAAGGTTAAATTTGAATGTATTTCAATTTTTGCTACACCAATATCAATTATCAAAGAAGCTCAGATTTGCCTACGTAGCTAGTTTAATTTCTAATTTTATTCGTTTCAGTTTACTTTATTATTTATCCGACGTTCAGGCAGCAAACTAAAGAATCCTACGGTGAATACCAATTGACAAAACTGGATTTGAACCCCCAACTAGATTATTTGATCAAGTTATAATTTATTTGAAGCATATATATTAGCATATATATCCAGATATCTTAACCATAGTTATAATACCAAAATCTATAAACAATAATAATGAAAGTAGTAAAAGTACATAGATTTGGGAACGAAATGAAAAATCAATAAAAAACCTCTTTAATAAAGAATTCACTTTAAAACCCGATCTCATGGAAAATTCATTAGAAATGGTTATCCAGTTTACTTACAAAACTCTTGTACAACTTTATTGTAGCATTAGCAAATGTCATGCTTAGATTATCTCACACTCACTAATCGGCAAAAAGAGACCTGTGAAGCCACCTATGGAAGCCTACAATGACATTTGCATAATTGCATACAAGTCATTTGACCGTTACAAGTAGCTAGGGGTGTTCAAACCAACTAGAGACCTGACCCACCCACCACACTTGACCGGATCCGACCAACCCGCTGCCCAATCCGACTACTCCAGCGGTTAGCAGCAAGTCCCCACCCTCAAAATCCGACACTGGTAGGTCAGTTGGTGGGTTTGCCCCTCCAAAACCTGAGTCACCCAATCCGACCATGAAAACCAACCAATTCAGCAAAGTTTAACAGTTTTCCTGTGAGAAATCAGTGGAGATCCACCAAATCTGTGAGATCTTCACCGAATCTGGTGAGATCTCTACTAGATCTAGTGGAGATCTCATCGGATCTGGCGAGATTTCACCAAATTCAGTAAGCCCTCCGCTAAATCTGGGTTGATTATTTAGTTGCTTTGCCTTTGCTAGTTTCAACCGAACCGACCGGTGCCTAAAGCATGACCTAACAAGTCCAATCCGACACCCTGACCGGTACGAGTTTGAAAAATTTTCACCTGATTTGGTCGGGTCAGTTGCGGGTTGGGTATAAACACAACCCGAACCGAGCCATGGACACTCCTAGTTACAAGCTAAAGTGAAAGTATTTAATAGTTGCACTTATTTAATAGTTGCACTAATCATCACAGTTAAATAATTATAAGCAAGATGACTAAACCATTAGATCATTTAGGCAATGGCATAAGGCCCCAAATGGAAGTAGGTCCTCTAAAATAGAATATAATAATAATTATAATAAAATAAATAAAAAAGAGTAAAGCCTCTCACTTAGAGGAAAATAAAAAAACATATTTTATTGGCCAATAAAATGTCTTGTCAATCTTATAATGTAATTTTTTAAATTATGGCCCAAACTGTAATGAATATATATTTTTTAAATTATATTCTTTTCGAATGTTGTTCATTCTATTAATAGGGTTTAATATGTTTGCGGTAGTTTAAGAGAGTAAAAATTTTCAATATCTCAAAAATTTTACTCTTCCTTTTTATCTTTATCAAAATTAAAATTAGAATTAATAGTTTTCCAGGCAAAGTCATTACTGAAATTCATTATTCAATACTTGAAGTCCAATAGTGCCAAGAGACACAATGACCATCTTTGACATGATATTTATTATGATACTGATTATTTAAATTTATTTTTAGAATTAAAAATTTTAAAATAAAATTTTATAAATAGATGAAAATAGTCCAATTAATGTATTAAGCTATGCAAAAAAGATAAATTATTTTTGTAACGCATGTATAACTTCTAAAATATTAACTACCAATGCATATTACATTTGCGTATGAAGAAGTTATTTGTATCTCAAAAAACAAGAAAAATATATATTTTTAAATGAAAAAAGAAAAAATAAAGAATTAATAGTTTTCCAAGTCATTATTGAAATTCATTGTTCAATAATTGAAGTCCAATAGTGCCAAGAGAGACAATGACCATCTTAGACATGATATTTATTTTGATACTGATTATTTAGATTTATTTTAAAATTAAAATTTTTCAAATACATTTTATAAATTGATGAAAATACTTCTAATATATTAACTACCAATGCATATTACATTTGCGTATGAAGAAGTTATTTGTATCTCAAAAAAAAAAAAAAAAAAAATTTTAAATGAAAAAAGATAAAAATAAATAAATATTATTCAATTAATATATAAAATAAGAGAAGTCCCCACTAAAAATTTTCAGCTTAGACTCTAAAATGTGTTATGCTAGTCCTTGGTACTAGACCCTATTATTGCAGATTGTAAATTTGAGCGAGATTTTAAATGAGTCTATTTCAAATTGAGTTGAGGTATTTGACAAAAACGACATCATTTAGAATTTATAAGTTTTTTTAAAAAAATTTCTCTTATATTTAACATACTTTACGCATATGAAAAAGCCCCACAGTGGCCATATTTTGCCTGAAAGGCATTTAACATACCTATAATATGGTTAATATTTCATGATTTTGGTATGATCATCATGATATTAGTACAAAGAAATTAATTCAATTGAGAATAAATTGTTAAAAACACACAAAGTATCAAATTGATGACTTTACAAAAAAATTGTTCAACAAAAACCACTATTGGAATATTGGAAGAAACTAATAATTATTCACCCGATATAAATTATAAGAAAATTTCCCGCCTTATACCTCAAAATATATTAAATTATAACTTCAGTATTTGGTTATACAAGAAAAAGGAAATAGCTATTGTTATAGATTCTCTCATGTGCTAGGGTTATATATGGGTAGGAAAAAGATTGGCAGTACAAATCTTTATTTTTATAACTCAACATTCACTATCCTGTCATATTGTATAATATTTCTTTTATGAATAATTTTTTTTTTTTTTGTAATAAACAAAAAATATATTTATCATATTAAAAAGTTTAAAAATTGCAATGAGATCACTACAAACGTCATTGTCGGTAGCATAATAAACTTGGATGCAGCATTATCTATAGAAAAAATTAAGAAAAATAATTAAACGAACATTATGGGTTTTGTATTTATTAAATTTACTTGCACGTGAATGACTGGATATATATATAGATTTAGACGAATATGAATGACTGAATTTCAAATAACTTGTAAACAGAAGTGGAGGTTGAAAGAAAAGAGTAGCTTCAATGCATTGTTCTAAACCTCCTTACCTTTTAAAAGCATTACTTAACGGGATCTTCACCCTATGCAATAAATATATATGTACTACAACGTTAAAGCATGTGACCTACAGCTGTTCCAAAAAGAGCGGTTCTTCAAGTAAAAATTGAATTTAATTTGTCATTAAACTGTTGTTGCACATATGGTGTTTGACAACAAAATTGGCTTTTTTTTTTCAGAAGAAACAAATTGGCTTTTTGTCTATCCTACTCTGATTTGTAGACAAAATTATTTTGTATTACACCACACTACTGTTTTCCTAGAGACACGCAATTATACCAAGCATGTTACTATGTTCCAAAATGTTGATGTTAATATCTAGCTCTAAAAGGGAGGTTACAAATCTAGTAAATGATAAAAGAATAATGATAGTTATACACCTTCCATACATTATACATATATTATTATATGGACTAAAATTGTGTTTCAAAAGCACGATTTCAAAAATGAATATCTATAATGTATGCATTTATAAGAAGTGAGTAATAATATTTTTCACATTGATTACACTAAGTATTCGCTTTATTGCCAAGGATCTTATAACTGAATTGGAGCTCTCTATGCATAAAGTGCTTAGAGATCTAGGAAGAAAGAGTTCAGACGGCAAAATTAAGTTTATTTCTATTCGCTTTATTGCCAAATCATTAATTGCTGTCTATTCTTGTCATCAGTCTCATGTGGGGCTGCCAAAAGAGAGGGTTTTGTTTGTAGAGATTAGATTTGTAGTTCTTTGCCTGTGCACTGCACATGAAGGTCTTCTTAGTTCCTGTCATATCTGTTAGACATTTCTTCAATAAACATTGAAAACACAACAGTTCCTGTAAATCCTAGAGAAGACAACATGCATGCAGTGTCTACAAGAAATGTACCCCATCATGTGACTCTCTCTCTATATGTTGCCCAGCGTCTGTGAATCTAGGATAATTACTACTGCTGTATATTTTGAGTATCAAAACAGAGTGTGGTCCATTTAATTCTTTAGTATTTTATTCACATGCGAATAAGTCAACCAGTTCCATTGACCGTTCCCGTTAATGTCACTCCCATGCATTGAAACTTGAAATCTTTAAGTCAAAGTAATGCATGTTGGACCTTTCAATGACTCCTCCAACCTTTTACAAATAAATAAATAAAAATAGTTAGAAAAATCAGATAAGATGAAACACTTATTTTGATATAAAAATGAGGACAGTTGTAAAACTCTTTTTACATGTATCAATATAGCTATTTTTTGTTTCTGTGTCACGGTGAGTCTCTGACTATATTGATCCCAAAATCGCTCGTTATTTGTGAAAGATTTAAAAATTGCTACTTGCTCCATGGTAAAAACAGTTCTGCTGTCACATAATAATTAATTAATGTTGTTTGTTACAATCAAACTCTTCTCCGTTAAACATTGCACTAATAGCATGGTTAGTAGTATACATTACAGGATATATACCATATAAAATACGTATGCATTTCATTTGGTTCAAAGTTTTTAAAATATGGCATGAAAAACTGCAAAAGAAAATAAATAAACTTACACACAAGTATATTATACAAATTTGCCTGATGTGAGACTCAAAACATAATTAATATCCGATCAATCTAAGATATCACAATCTCCCCTACTTAAATTCTTGTCGTCCTCATTAGAACCTATTTTATGGCAGTGTCTCCAAGCCCATGTGGTATTATTACCAGGTGGGTTCTAATACCATTTGGATTGAAAAATAAGTTTAAAACACAATAATCAAACTGCTAAGCATATAATAATAGCTTGTTTAGGAAAGGAGGAAAAAAACAATGGAAATTTTTATTATTAAAAAAATCTGAAACTAGGGTAATAAAAAAAAAAACACGTCGTTCAAAACAATTAGGACTTGACTTGATAAGAAACTTGTTCATGTTTGTTTGTCTATAAACAAGCTAAGCTTAAACTTTAGTTTTAGTCTTGTTTGACAAATGAGCCAAGCCTAAGCAAAAAACATCCTAATGAACATACTCATAAACATTAGGGCTTGATACAAAATAAGCTAAGTTTAGGGTCATTTATAGGCGTTGTAATAAGCTTAATATGAGCTTGACAAATAAACTCATATCTTACTAAAACTTTAATTAAATAGGAGTTGAAAGTTGAGACTACACATCCAAACCAAATAGACTTGGTAATAAACTTGATATGAGCTTGACAAATAAACTCATATCTTACTAAGACTTTAATTAAACTAGCTTGTAACTTTATACATATGCATGGATATACTTAAAAGATATACATTATGATGCATATGCTTGGATATACTTACTAAGACTTTAATTAAACTAGCTTGTGATATACTTAAAAGATATTCATAATGATGCATAATATAATTCTTACATATATAATTTAAATATTATTGATAGTCATTCTAGAGTTAAAAAATCATGTAAGAATATTATTAGGTAGAAAATGTATATTGTCCATTTTTTTTAATTTTTTAATTTTTTTTTAATGTTCATTAATTCTAGACTCTTTGATTTTTGTATGCAATAACTCACTTGGATGGATATTTATGATGTAATCCCACATTTGACTCCAAAATTAAGAAATAAAACACTCTAAAAATAAATAATTTAAGACACATAGCATAAAATTGAACTTCAATTGTATAATCTAATTGGATTTTCTCTAAGTTCTGCCTATTAATATATATATATATATATATATATATATATAAAATAGTTGATACTACTTATCTAAACCAAATAAGCTTGTTAATAAACTTGATATAAACTTGATAAAAACCAAATAAGCTTATTAATAAACTTGATATAGACTTGATAATATATTTATGTTAGATCTCAAGCTCTAAAGCTTGATATTAAACTCGAGCTCAACTTAATTAATGAGTCAAATCAAACTCAAACTTTTAGACTCTGACGATTTATAGGCCTGGTTTATTAAACCAAGCTCGAACATTTGCCATCAGCTTGTTTACAATTGTATCTAGAACCTCTATTCATTTTTTCTTTTTTTCTTAATCCTTATAAATATCTCTAGAACCTCTATAATATCTCTATTTTTATCTTAAAGGCCTATATACTATTTTTATTTTAAAAATTGTATTATTATTGTATAATAATAATAATAATGTTGTATAACAATGATTCTTTTCCGATCCTTTCCCATCCAACCCTCAAATAATGTTACTTTCCTTCATTCCATTCCTTCAGAAGATTCAAAAAGGAAGATAAATAATTAATTCCATTCCAATCAACCCATTATAAACTCTGGCAACCTTTCTGGAGATCCTTCCTCAATTAAATTCTTCTACACTAATTGCCTTTATATGATTATTATGAAATTCCTGAATGGTATTGGCTACAGTTTATTCGCCAAAAATAAAACAAATAAAAGGAACGAACTGTCAAATACACAAACAAAAATATAATAAAAATCCTGAAAAAATTATATCGAACTAGAATAGACTAAAATTAATGTTAACTGTAGCACCCAAGCAGCCTATAAACAGAGACACATATGAAAGAAAGAGCCCTATTCTAAGAATTCAGAAAGGTTAAGTGGAAAAAAAAAAATCAACAAAAAAACTCAAGTTAATGAACCATCTTCAGATTAATCTTCTAACCAAAGTTAAGTATTTTGTTAGACTGATTCCCTGCCATAATTGCCATCATGTTTGTTGCCATTTTCTTTGCTCAGTCTAGATACTGGTACAGAAGAGGCTTGTCGAGGAGATGTTTTGCTGGTTTTCTGCCTCAGATTAAGGTAAGTGTAAACAGACATACCAGCAATTGCTGTGAATGCTCCACAAATACTAGTATATCCTTGATTTGAACCAAAGACATAGTAGTTCCCAAGAAGAAGAATACAAGTTTTAAACTGACCAAGAACAACATGGGTAATGGCAGATGTAGCCCTGTAAATTAAGAAAGAAATTGAGAACCAAAACAAACAAACAGAGATCAGACAAGATGATTTTCTTAAATTTTAACATGGGCAGAACTAAAAAGTATTACCTGATACATATCATCATAAATGATTTCAGCAAGCATATAATAATAGATCAGCATGTTACAATATTTATCAACAACATGGTAATGCCAGTTATATTGTAATGTCTAATTATCAATATTCTCAAAAAGAAATAGAATGGTGCAGACACAAAATTATTGCTAATTTGAATTTGAATGTCCATTAATGTAATTTTAGTACGATTGAGGATAATGTGAGATTATGTTTATTTTTTAATTACTTTCCTTTTTGATATTTCCTGGAATTTTCCAATAGCTAAGTTCTGATTTCTAGGTTTTCCCGCTTAACGTTGAAATGTTGATTCCTAAGCCCATCTTTTCCTTTCTCTATTCCATTTGCCTTTCAAACTTGTGCTGCATCAACTTGGTATCAGAGCATAACTCTAATCCAGTTTTCCAAATGAAAGAAAGAAAGAAATGGGTAAATTACACTAACCTCACTTGGGAAATATTAGAAACACCCTCATATTCTTAAAAATGACACTTACCCGCTGTGGTTGTTATTTTATTTTGAAAAAAAACTTTCTTATTCTATAACCAATATGATTAGTAATCATTGAGGTTATTTTGGATGGGAATTTGGTTTGAAAAATATTTTGACTTGATTTGTAATAGACATTTTGAAAGATTTGTAATAAACATAAATGGTCATAGTGTTGACAGATTCTATGTATGGTATGTGTGGAAAGCTATATATGGTATAATCTTGGGCGTGAAGGTGAAGGAAATATTCAGAGAAGGAAACTGAGTAATTAGAGATTATTTGATTTCCTATTTCTGTTATTGTATTCCTATTATAAGTTTAGGGTTTCTCTATTTAATCAGAGTTGTACATAGTGGAATAAGAATGTAATAATACAATTATTTTATTCCTCTCTTCTCTAGTTACTAGTTTCTTTTGTTTCTTCATGGTATCAGAGCTTCTCTGGTCCTAAGGGAAGTATTTCTTGAGTTGCTGGGCACACTAGGGCCTCTTGGTTTTTTCTGGCGCAGGGGTAGTTTTCTGGCAGCCAGAGGCAGCGGATTCCAGCAGGGCACAGTCCATGAAAAACAGTGATGTTGTCCATCTGGTTTGTTTTCTGTTTCCTGCCCAGCTATACCACATGTAATTATTCTTAAAATATAAAAAAATATAAAAAAAAGGAAATCGTACTGAATGTGTCTCTTTATTTGAATATTGCTCTATGATTTGATTTGTGCTACTCAGTTTTTTATTGTATTAAGCCCGGTTGAGGAGCTATTTTATTTGGATGGCTGATTCGGAAAAGTCAGAAGTTAGTAAGACTTCCGAAACTCACACTAGAGGGGTAGAGAGTCAGGTGACCTCCCTAAGTGAGAATCCAACTCTCCAGATGGTCCCAATCTGCATTAATGTTTATTCGGAGTAAAGGGAAAATGGGCTATTTGAATGGGAAAATTACAGAGCCCTTGGAGATCGATCCCACATATACCAAATGGGAGGCAGAGAACTCTACAGTCATGTCTTAGTTGGTGCATTCTATGAAACCAGAGATCAGTCAGGGATATTTATTTCTTCGTACTGCAAAGGAGATTTGGGATGCAGCAGCTCAAACCTACTCCAAAATGGGAAATAAAGCACAAGTTTATGATTTGAAGCGTCGTATTCAAGCGACTTCTCAGGGTGATTGGTCTGTCGCAACTTACTACCATAACCTTCGTGGTTTGTGGCAAGAATTAGATCACTATCAAACCTTCAAAGCTAAATGTACACAGGATGCAATAGACTTTCAAAAATTTGTTGAAGATGAACGTATTTATGAATTCTTGGGAGGACTACGAGCTGAATATGATCAAGTTCAAGTCCAAATCTTGGGAAAGGATCCTCTTCCCTCACTCAAAGAGGTGTTCTCATATGTTCAGAATGAAGAAAGTCGTCGGGGTGTTACGTTATATTCATCTACTCCAGAACAATCTGCATTGGCCACTACTTATCAACGTGCTGCCAAAGGATATTCTAAGAATCGGGACAAAGGTCATTGGAATGAGAATGCTCTAGATGACAAGGACAAATTATTTTGTGATCATTGTAATAGGCCACGCCATACGCGGGAGACATGTTGGAGGCAATTATCATAGGAGGGAGGCTCCATGGCCGTCCTACAAGAGGGCGAGAGGGCCGTTCTGGTACCTCCAGCACCTGCTTCAGCTCCTAATCATTAAAGGGCACTTAACACTGAGGAGTTAGCACAGCTGCGTCAGTTTCTGGCTCAATTGGAAACACCTATTGATACATCCTCATCCTTTGCCCATTCAGGTTATTTAGCTACAGCCCTTAATGCATCGTCAACAGAGTATGATGATCCTTGGGTAATTGACTCGGGAACTACAGATCGTATGACTGGTAAATCCTCATCTTTTTCCTCTTATAACCTCTGTTCCAGCAAGGACAAAATTAGAGTAGCCAATGGTTCTTTATCACCTATCTGTGGTAAAGGTTCAATTGTTGTGACTCCATCCATGCCTTTATCTTCTGTGCTTCATGTTCCTAACCTGTTTATTATCTATTGCTCGTATAACCCTTGAGTTAAATTTCCGAGCCATTTTTTACTCATCCTACTGTTGTTTTCAGGACCTAACCACGGGGCGGATGATTGGCAGTGGTAGCCTTAAGGATGGTCTCTACTATCTGGACAAACAGCCCAAAGCACAAGGATGGCTCAAAAAGGCTTATCATACAGTGCAATCAGATGACTCAGCAGCTCAGATTTGGTTATGGCATCAGAGACTAGGACATCCCTCTTTTACATTGTTACAAAAATTGTTTCCTTCTTTATTTCAGCATAATAATGTTTCCATATTTCAATGTGAGACGTGAACTAGCTAAACACCATTGAGTGTCTTTTCCTATTAGTAGTAATAAAAGTTCTGCACCTTTTTCGCTTATTCATACTGATGTTTAGGGGCCCTCTAGGGTTGTTTCTCTAAATGGGTGTCGTTGGTTTATTTCCTTTAGGGCATGTTTGGTAGACTGTAATAGACACTGTAATGTAATAGTTATTCTTATAATTTAGTTATTCTTTAGTTTGATTATGTTTTTATTACAAGGAATAATCATTCCTTATGAATAGCTATTCTTTAAAATGAGGAATAACTATTCCTTTTTAAAAGGTGGTATTAGATATTCCTTAGTAAGTGCAATAATTTCAAAATTTAATATATTTCCAAATAAACAAACTTTCCTTATACATCTAACAATTATAAAAATAAAAAATCATAAAAAATAACACATATCTCTCTTAAATTTAAAAATAACAATTTTTAAGAAGATATAATTGTATGAGTAAGATATTTCCTAAAATAAATGTTAAGTTTCATTCTAATATTATAACTTACAACCAAACTAATGAATATGTTTAGTTATTACATTACAACACACTTTATTACTAGTAATAAAGATTATAATTCTTATCGTAATCCTCATTCAATGTACCAAACGTACCCTTATTGATGATTTTTCACGAACTACATGGGTATATTTGTTAAAAGACAAAAGTGATGTGTTTACTGTCTTTCAACTGTTTCACAAAATGGTTCAAACACAATTCAACACCTCAATAAAAACAATTCGTTCGGACAATGGGGGGGAATATATGTCTAGTACTCTTCAAAAATATTTTCATACACATGGTATTATTCATCAAACCACTTGTGCTTATACCCCTCAACAAAATGAGGTTGCTAGAAAAAAAAATCAACATCTCCTAGAAGTCACACGGGCTCTTCTCCTTACTGCCAGTGTTCCAAAGTCCTACTGGGGAGATGCCTTGCTCACTGCAACTTATCTCATCAATAGAACGCCATCTCGCGTCCTTGACTTCAAGAGACCACTTGAGGTACTTTTTTCATCTGTACCATCTTCTAATTTTATCATCCCTCCTCGGGTCTTTGGGTGTATCTGCTTTGTCCATCTTCATGGTCAATCTAGGAGTAAATTAGACCCTCGTGCCCTCAAATGTGTCTTTATAGGTTACTCTCCTACTCAAAAGAGATATAAATGTTATCACCCTCCTTCTCAAAAACACTTTGTGTCAATGGATGTAACCTTCTTTGAGACACAATTTTAGTTCTCCTCACCTCAAACTCCTCCTCAGGGGGAGTATAATGGTGATGAGGAGTTTTCTGTGTCATTACCTGTTCTTAGTACCTCCACTAGTGTTGACTCGAAAACTGATTTCATTGATGTTGAAGTGCAAGAGGCTAATAATGAGCTGTCATCCACTGATGATAAGCTGGATGAGACACCTGTGAAAGAACTAAGGGTCTATTGAAGGCGCTAGAAAAGTAAGACTACTCCTAAAGCTCCCGAGCAATCATCTGAACCTGAATCAGGTAATTCTGCTCCTGTTCTCTCCATACCCACCATAAATGATATTGATCTTCCTATTGCACAACGCAAAGGAGTTAGATCATGCAATCATCATCCCATATCAAATTTTCTTTCATATCAACATATCTCACTTGTATTTCGTTCTTTCATATCCAAGTTATCTTTTGTGTCTATCCATCAAACCTTCTAGGAAGCATTAGGAGATCCAAAATGGAAAGAAGTGATGCGAGAAGAGATGAGAGCTCTTAAGAAAAATGACACATGGGATTTTGTTGACTTGCCGAATGGAAAAAGGGCAGTTGGATGCAAGTGGGTGTTTACAATTAAGCATAAAGCAGATGGGTCAGTGGAAAGATACAAAGCTAGATTGGTTGCAAAAGGTTTCACACAAACCTATAGGATTGATTATAAGGAGACATTTGCACCAGTAGCAAAGATGAACTCTATACGAGTTCTTATCTCATTGGCAGCAAATCAAGATTGGCCTCTACACCAATTGGATGTAAAGAATGCTTTCCTCCATAGAGATCTTGAAGAAGAAGTATACATGGAACTCCTCCCTAGCCTTAAGCTACCAGCTTCTAATGGTAAAGTGTGCAAACTAAAGAAAGCCTTGTATGGATTGAGACAATCTCCTAGAGCATGATTTGAAAGGTTTTCCCGAGCTATGCAGAAATTTGGCTACAATCAAAGTCAGGCTGATCATACATTATTTATTAAGCATTCACTACAAGGAAATGTCACAGCTCTTATTGTCTATGTGGATGATATGGTGCTAACTGGAAATGATGAGGAAGAGATACAAAGACTAAAGCAATCCTTGGCACAAGAATTTGAAATAAAGGACTTGGGAAATCTGAAGTATTTTCTAGGCATTGAAGTGGCAAGATCAAGGCATGGAATATTTCTTTCTCAACGGAAATACATACTTGATCTTCTCAAAGAAACAAGAATGTTAGGGTGCAGAGCTATTGATAATCCAATAGAGCAGAATGTCAAGTTGGGAGAAGACCTCAACAGCCCCCTAGTAGAAAAAGGAAGATACCAGCGACTAGTTGGCAGACTAATCTACTTATCACACACTAGACCAGATATTGCTCATGCAGTAAGTGTGGTAAGTCAGTTTATGCATTCGCCGCGAGAGACACATATGAAAGCTGTTCATAGAATTCTCCATTACTTGAAATCCTCACCGGGTAAAGGAGTACTATTTGCTCGACATGATCACTTAAAGATAGAATCCTATACAGATGCTGATTGGGCAGGTTCAATCATAGACCGATGCTCCACCTCTGGATATTGTCTATTTGTTGGAGGTAACTTGGTAACTTGGCGGAGTAAGAAACAATCAGTGGTTGCAAGATCTAGTGCAGAGGCTGAGTTTAGAGCAATGGCCCATGGGATATGTGAGATATTATTGAGGGAGCTTGGATATGATAGTAAGGATCCCATCAAGCTGTTTTGTGACAATAAAGCAGCAATTAATATTGCTCATAATCCAGTTCTACATGATCGGACGAAACATATTGAAATTGATAGAAACTTTATCAAGGAGAAACTGCGTAAAGGCATCATTTGTACTCCATATGTAAGAACTGGAGATCAACTCGCAGACATCTTGACAAAGGGGGCAGCAACTAATCACTTCCATAGAATTCTAGACAAGCTGGGCATGAGAGATATCTACACCTCAGCTTGAGGGGGAGTGTTGACAGATTCTATGTATGGTATGTGTGGAAAGCTATATACGGTATAATCTTGGGCGTGAAGGTGAAGGAAATATTCAGAGAAGGAAACTGAGTAATTAGAGATTATTTGATTTCCTATTTCTGTTATTGTATTCCTATTATAAGTTTAGGGTTTCTCTATTTAATCAGAGTTGTACATAGTGGAATAAGAATGTAATGATACAATTATTTTATTCATCTCTTCTCTAGTTACTGGTTTCTTTTGTTTCTTCACATAGGAGGTTATTTGTTATACAAATCAAAACTTTAAGGGGGTGGGAGGTCATTTACCAAAATAAGAGTGGGTTTCTGACAGTGACATTTCCCCAAAACTTGAGGGAAGTTGTAATTTAACACCCAAAAAAAAAGAAACAAACATTGCATCTACTGAAGCCAGGACAACCATGTCGTCCCCTGAAGAACAAAGTCACAAGACTCATTCCAACCCGAATTCCCAAACACAAACCCTTATTGCCACCCCAACCTCTAATCTATTATACCAAAACCCCCACCCCACTCATCACTTGCTACTAAAATTCAATAACTACCAATCTCGAGGACTCAAAGGCTAGCAGCCAACATTAGCAAAGCCCAAAACCCTTTGTTATCATACTTCTCTACTGCAACAGAAACTTATGGATGCCACCCATTTCAACATCACCCAATGCCCAACAAATCAAGCCCAAACTGAAAACCCACTCATCATAAATTCAGAACCCATGCCAACCCCAACTGCCCCTGCCTTTTATCCCTATTTGTCTTTGCCACTACCAATACCACACTAGAAACCACCTTGAAACATTGCCAAGCAGTGTGAGACCCATTCTAGCTGCCATTCCATCATGCATTTAGTTTATCACTTATAGCATCCATCAACACCATCACAAATCGCAAGTCATTCACATTCTCACCACCATCCAGTCTGATATGGTATCATCTAGCTACACCATCATCCCGCCAAGCACCACATCACCCTCTTGTCCAAGTGTGTCTTTTGCCACTATTTTAATACAATTAGCCATTTCATTCCAATCTTATCAACATCTTCGTCTAAATTGCTTGCCTTCTTTGATCATTTTATCTTTAAACACATCTTGATTTTCTCCCTCCAAACTCCACCACCTAATCCTTGGGTTTCTTTGTCTAATATCTCTTCTTATCCATCTTCTAATACAAATAGCTAGTACCACTACCCTATGTTGAGTGGTTATGCTCACCCCTGGTATTACCTTACAATCTTTACAACATCTACTATCCACTTTTCTAGTAAGGATGAAATCTATGAGACTAACATTTGTCCCACTTTTAAAGGTAATTAAGTGTGATTCTCTCTTTTCGAACCAAGTGTTCGTTAATATCAAATCATGTGATGTTGTAAAATTTAGAATAGCATCACCTGGTTCATTCCTTAATCCATATCCCTGGCCTCCGTGAACTCTTTCATAGCCCCCACTATCTTTTCTAACATGACCATTCAGGTCTATTCCAATAAATACCTTTTCATCATTTGGTAACCCTTGAATCAATCAATCCATGTCCTCCCAAAATGGATTCTTCTAATCCTCCTTAAGGGGCGTATCCACTAATTTTCCTGTATACCATAATTTATATCTTGTATGTTCAATTTTCTAGATTTCTCAACTACCCACTTAGTTTCCCAAAGAAATAGTATGTATATTCTTCTCCTAATCATTATATCTACTATTTCCATTAGTTTCCCAGCTAAAAACCTTATTCCCAAGTATCTATACAAATCTTATTTTCTTGGACTTACTTCTTTACCTGCACCTGTCCATCAAAGTGTGGAAACTCTTGCCTTTTTTTCCTACATCTGAGCGCCAATATAGCACATTACTTACAGGGAACGCCCTAGCTAACCTTGCCCACCTTCACTGCATCTAGGGTCCAATGCAGCGCATTGCTAGTAGGGGATGCCCCAATGAGCATATGTAGTGGAAGTAGGGGTGTGCATGGGTTGGGTTGAGGGAATTTTTTGACCAAACCCACCATGGTGGGTCAAAAAAAATTCAACCCAACCCAATCCAACCCAACCCACATGGGTCGGGTTGAACCCATGGGTTTGACAAAAATTTTTTTTTATTATTATTAAATTGAGTAGAAAAAAATATAAATATTAATATATTAAAAAAACCCAAAGATTAGTATCAATGTAATTCCTTAAAGGCAAACAACACTAATGACTAAACAACAATAGTAATTTATTAGAGTTTGTGTGAACTAATTGGCTTTTATATAGGATAGGAAAAACTAGTTATTTTAAAAAATTTATTAATTATATAATATATTATATATATATATATATTAAATTAGTATTAGTAGGAGGAACCGAGTTAGTGCTGCTCTACAGCTAGTTTTTTTTTTTAATTATTAAATATATAATATATATATTTAAATATATATATAAGTGCCCTACAGCTGGTTTTATAAAAAATTTATTAAATATATAATATATTTTAAATATATATTAAATATGGGTGGGTCGGGTCAGGTTTGGCGGGTTTGTAATTTTTTGACCCAAACCCAACCCAACCCGCTATAAAAAAAAAAATTTTGTAACCCAACCCAACCCACCAAGCCTTAAAAAAAGACCCAACCCGGCAGGTCGGGTCGGGTTTGGCGGGTCGGTGGGTTTTCTGCACACCCCTAAGTGGAAGGGTGACTAAATTTTACGTTGGCAGTCAACCTACTGCAACCCTCCTCTTCCTAAGCTTGGGATCAGCTGTGAACTAAATTTATGACACTAAGCACAAACACAGGTGCAGTTAGCAACGCCTGATTGAATAAGATTAAATTCTTGATACCCAAACCGCCACTTTGAAGGGGCTAAAACACACATCTCCAATTATCTAGATGATACTTGTACTCATCATTAAGTCCAACCCCCCACAAGATCCCTTTGTAGCTTCTCAATACAACAAGCACCTCCAAGGGAATGGCAATTAGGGATAAGTTTAGGAGGTTGGATAAGATGCTTTTTCTTAGCATCACTTGGTCTCCCTTGGAGAGGTACATTCTTTTCCAATCCAACCTGCCAGCTGTTGCGCTCAATTTTCCCTAGCATTGAATTCCACAAAACCATCTCTTTGAAGGTTGATCCTAGAGGGAAACAAAGATATGCCATTGGTAGCTTAAAAACCTTACAACCCAAAGTTCCTGCAAATACTTCTACATTCGACACATCACCTACCAGTACCAGCTCAAATTTCCACAAATTTATCTTAAGGCCAAAAATTGCTTGAAACCACACAAACACACCTTTCAAATATCAAATTTGTTCTAAGTCAGCCCAACAAAACATCAGCATATCATCCCCAAAAAGAAGATGAGAAATCTTAATCACATTATCGGCTGAGCATCCAACTATGAATCCTGACTGGTAATGCCCTCCCACTGCCCTCTCCAACAACCTACTCAAGGCCTCCATCACGATGATAAATAACAACAGAGATGACGGATCCTCCTGCCTCAACCCTAGAGCTTTGCAAGGAACGACTTGGGCTACCATTCACCAGAACTGAAAACCGAACTATGGAGATGCATGAGTAAATCCACTACCTCCGACTAAACATGCATCTTCTCAACATATAAATAAGAAAATTCCAGTGCATACAATCGTAGGCTTTCTCCAAGTCCAGCTTACACAACCCTTTTATTCTTTTATCACCTTTGAGCAAAAAAAAGAGTTTTACATTAAATCCTTCAAAGTAGTCGAGCCTCATAATTAATTTTGAGGCATGCCCTAATCAATGGAAGTTTTAACTTAGAACGGTCACCTTCGGTACTTCAAACATAGGTGCTACTTGATTTAAGTGTAGCCAATTAAACGAGTTAGCCTTTACTTTATATTGAAAACTAAACTGTGCAGAGTTTTGTTTAACTGGTCTCACTTGCATCCACACAGTACACCCTTTGCATAATGGTCGGCATAGTGTCAAATTCGGAGTCCTAGTCTAGTTCAAGTCCCAAACCACCATGAAACAAGCCTTAGAAACAAATATGAAAACCCTCCAAGCCCTGTCTGCTCAAATAGTGTCAGTAGAAGCTTTCCTCCAAAGGAGAGATGAGGGCAAAGCCCCCCACATAGGAGGCAATAACTAGGAACAAGGCACAATACCCGTAGACAACATTGCCAAGGTAAAATTCATAAAAATCAAGGGTTGCTCTCCTAGGTAAGATTATCAAAACTATAATGACATTAGGGAGCTTAGAGACTTCAATGAGAGAGTGATAGGAAGCACAAAAGTTCAGGCAGCCACTGTTGATGGTCGCCTAGACCCATGGGCCTTTACTGACAGGTTGCATGAGATGGACCACTTCTTTAAGGGGTAACTCTTATCTGATAACAAGAAAGTCATTCGTGAAGATGTTGGTTAAATGTAAAGGCTAACTTTTCTAGGAGATCATTGAACAAAAATTAACCAACCCGCCATTACTAACTAGATAGAGATTAAGAAGAAGTATCTTCCTCCGTCCTACAGGATCAAACTCCTAGATAAGTTTTTTTCCTCCTTTTTTTTATGAAATTACATATAAACCCAATAGCTCTTGAACTTACGACCTCACCCTCCATCTTACTCTTACAAGGGGAAGAGGTGCCATCTGAAACTAGAAAGCACCGATGCGGCTACAGGGATGCCGCACCGGCATCTGATGCGGGGTGCGGTGGGCGATGCCGCTGCCCACGCGTCGGATTTTTTTTTTTTTTTTTTTCGTTTCCGGATACGCGCCGACTCAGCGCCAACTAGGGCCGATTCACACCATATCAGGTCGAATCGGATCGTATCGGCCAGCCGAAACCGACCGATACTGGCTTTGAATCAAGCCGAAATTCAAGTAAAAATTATATTAAAAAAAAAAAGAGTGCAAAAAATCTTTAAACAAAAAAAAAACCCTTTAACCATCACTGCCTCCCTGTATTCTAATTTCAATGTTTTAGTTTCAAACTTGTGAATTGTATTTAATTTATGAACATCATGTTTTAGTTATTATCTACTATTGCTCTTAAATTTGGTATAGTTTTATATAATGTGAAAAAGTATGCTTAGCAATATAAAGAAAATAAATATAAAAATATTTTTAATAATTTTTTAATCGCCGCACCCCGCTGCACTTGCACCTTACTTTTTCAAAAATTGCCGAGTCCCACACTCGTACCCGCACCCGAATCCGGAAACGCACCCGTGCTTCATAGATCTAAACTAGAGCTCAATTGACCTTTCTATCCATGTTTTGCACTCCTCAATTATAAATTGGAAACAAATGGGGTGTTTTGATTTTACACTATTCTACCCCAAAATCCAACCCTAAAAATCATTAGCCATCTTTCAACCAATTTATTAAAAATAGGCCTAGTACTCTTCTCCGACGCTCAGACTCATTTTGGGAAAGCATCCCATTTTTCTATCACTAACTTGTTCTATACAACCTCAGAGCAACCTTGGCTTCTGTTTCCTAATCTTTTCCCATCATTAAACTCCACGCCTAGCCCTAAAGTACCACTCCAAAGAAATATCCTACAATCTAAATCAAATCTTCCTACAAACAGCTATCATGATTATTTCGAAGCATATAACTCTTTTTTTTTTTTTAGGTAATACGAGAACTATTATTAAAGAGAAAAAAATGAAAAGTACAAGTTGTTCATGATGATGAACAACAAGAAACAGATAAAACAAACATCAAAACAAAAGAGGGGGAAATCAGAAAGATAATCTAAGGGAAAACATAAACTCTGAAAGAGACAAAGAATCAGTAAAACCCCAACAACGAGACCACTCAAAAAGACTGCGCTGGCATAAAACCTTTAACTCATCCAACGTCTTCTCCATGTTCTCAAAGGAGTGACAATTTCGTTCCAACCAAACAATCCACATTTAGCACCCTGGAATCAAATTCCAAATATTCGAGTTATGCTTCCCAAGCCACTAATGCCAACAAGATAACAATCCCGCCACTGATCCTGGCATAACCCAATGAATACCAAAAGCCTGAAGCATGAAGGTCCATAAGGTATGTGTAACAGGACAATGAAGTAGAAGATGGTCTACCGACTCCCCATCACAACAACACATACAACACCGATTTACCAAAGGGCGACCCCTAAGCATGAGATTATCCAACGTGAGAATCCGATTGTGAGCAGCTGTTCACAAGAAGAAAGCCACTCGCTTAGGAATCTTTGGTTTCCAAACACCCTTTCAAGGAAACAAAGAATTCGGAGTACCTTGAATTGCTTGGTAATAAGATCGGGTGTCAAACTTACCATCACCTTTGAGCCAACAAAGAGTATCCCTCCTATCACCCCAAGGAATATGAGGTTGGATAAATTGAAGTAGAGAATAAAATGCAGCTAGTTCCCAATCTTCAAAAGCTCTATAAAACCTTAAATCCTACACTCTAAAAGTACCTCCTTCCAGAATCCACAAAACCTCAGAGATGCAAGCATCTTTGGCAGCTGAACACACATAGAGCTCAGGATAGAGATCTTTTAGGGTGTTATCCCCAATCCACCTATTATGCCAGAAGCAGATACGGGTGCCATCACCCGCTACAAAAGACAGATGCTTGGAGAAACTCTCCCACCCTTCATGAATGCTTCTCCAAAGGCCACATCTATGAGATCCCCTGCACACTTTCGTACACCACCCCCCTTGACCCTCACCATATTTTGTGGAGATAACTCTCCGCCAAAGATAGGTAACTTCATGCCCATAACGCCACAACCATTTCCCTAATAAATCTTGATTAAACGACGCCACACTTCTTATCCTCAAATCACCCAATTCAACAGGTAAACACACCTTTTCCCAAGCCACCAAAGGATATTTGAAACTCCCCTCAGAAGACCCCCAAAGAAAATTCATCTGAATACTAGGTTGCACGGACACACCATTTTTGGCGTCGTGTCGGTGTCGAACACCGGAACGGGTATGACTCGCCGGATTCCGATGTCCGGCGAACTTCTCTTTTTTTTTTTTTTTTTCTTTTTTTTTTTTTTCTTTTTTCGCTTCTCGGACACAGTGCCGACACGGCTCCGACACGCCAGCAGTGAAAAAAAAAAAATCATAGATTTTTAAAACCCACATCTCAAGTTCTCAACCCACCCTCTTCTGACCTCTGCCCGCTGCCATTGCCCTCTGTCCCTCGTCGGAGCTACATCGGGCCGATCGGCGAGCTCCATAGACGTCGACACCGTGCCCTGTCCCTTCCGATCGGTGAGCTCCTCCTCTCTCCTTCTTTTGCTTCTTTTTCGTTTTCTGCTTCTTTTTGGTTTTCTTTTTCGCTCTTTCGTTTTCTTTTTCTCCTCTCTCCTTCTTCTGCTTCTTTTTCGTTTTCTGTCTTCTAGTCTAGCTCATTTTAACTTTTCTAAAACTTTTTTATATTTCCTCTTTGTTGTGTGTCTTCTGCCAACCCCACGTGAAAGTCACTTTCAAACATTCAATTTCAAATTTTAACTATTGGGTACCATATGTCACTGTCATGATGTCTTTGATATGCCATTGGTCCAAAAGAAAATAATTTATATTATTATTTTGACCATTATTTTTAGTATTAGTATTTGAATGTAGCCTATTTAAACTTTTGATTTGTACTCTAAACATTTTATGTGTATTATTTTACTACTTTAAGTGTTAGTTTACTTATTTGTAGTTCTTACATAATTTAAATTCTAGACATAAACGTATTTTATGTCTAAAAATATGCCTAAATATAAAATTTAATTAATTATTTAACCGCCGTGTCCCCGCCGTGTCGTGTCCTTATTTTTCAAAAATTGCCGTATCCTCGTGTCCGTGTCGTGTCCGTGTCCGTGCAACATAGTCTGAATACTTTCCATTCTAGCAACCACAACTTTAGGAATAGTGAAGAGAGATAAAAAGTACGTTGGAAAACTTGAGAGAGTACTCCTTAGTAATGTGAGCCTACCACCGTTAGATAAAGGAGACGCTTCCACTCTGATAGTTTCTTCTCCATCTTCTCCAAAATAGGATTCCAAATCGAACCTGTCTTAAAATAAGTTCCCAACGGCATCCCCAAATATTTCATAGGCAAACTCCCCATTCTACATTGAAGAATACTAGCCAATGCAACTAGAATATTTACCTCCCCAACAGGGACAATCTCACTTTTCCCAACATTAACCTTCAAATCCATGAAAGCCTGAAAACAAGACAACGCCAACCTTATGGACAACAACTGTTCCCTAGAGGCATCACAAAATAAGATAGTGTCGTCTGCAAACAACAAATGGAAAATCCGCACACCAACAGAATTCACTGCTCCCACATGAAAACCCCGAATAAGGTTATTCTCCTCTGTCTTCTTCAAAATTCTGCTTAAAACCTCCATTATCAAGAAAAACAAAAGCGGGGATAATGGGTCTCCTTGTCTCAACCCACGAGAGCTTCCAAAAAAACCTTCAAGGGATCCATTAACCAGGACTGAAAAACGGACAGAAGTAAGACAAGCCTTAATCCACCCCTTCCATTTCAACCCAAAACCCATCCGGTTCAACAAATAAAACAAGGCCTCCTAGTTAACATGGTCATATGCTTTTTCAATATCAAACTTGCAAACCACACCCGGTAATCGGCTCTTCAACCTACTATTAAGACACTCATTTGCAATGAGCACTAAATCCAGAATCTGCCTTCCACCAACAAACGAATTTTGAGTCTCAGAGAGAGATTATCCAAAACCGCCCTCAACCTGTTAGCCAACACCTTGGACAACAACTTGTACACACTGCCCACCAAACTGATAGGGCGAAAGTCCTTAATGTTAACAGCATTACACTTCTTAGGAATTAAAGTAAGAAACGAAGCATTCATAGACCGTTCAAACACAAAGTGCCGCTGAAAATAATCAAAAAAATCCATGACATCCTTTTCCACAACACTCCAACATTTATGAAAGAAAGCCATGGTGAAACCATCAGGACCAGGGGCTTTATCACCCTCCATCTCCCTTAAGACCTGGATGACTTCCTCCTTTGTGAACTCCTTCTCTAAGGACAGCCTCTCCTGCTCTTCAATACATGCAAAATCTAATCCATCCATAGTAGGGCGCCCCAATTCAGTTTCCTCATATAGCCCCTGATAGAAGAGAACTAACAGAGAGCGTACAGCCAACTCATCCTCATAAAGAACACCATCCACCTCGATCCTCTTAATATGATTAGCATTTCTATGAGTTTGCTAATCTATGAAAGAAACGAGTATTCTTATCTCCCTCCTTCACATACAAAGCTCGAGATTTTTGTCTCCAGGAAATTTCCTCAAGAGAAGCCAACTGTTCAATGTCTCCTTTGAGATGACTACGACGGAGCTGTTCCTCATTCGAAAGCCCCAGCAACTCCTCTCGCATCTAAACCCATCAATTTAGTCAGGAAATTTTTCTTTCTAAAAGCCAAGTCATCAAACTCCTCCCTGTTCCACTTTTTTAAATCTGCTTTCAAAGCCTTCAATTTTTGAGCCAAAATAAAACCTGGTAAACCTACAAAACTGTACCCATTCCACCATTGCTGAACTCTATCAACAAAACCCTCAACTTTCAACCATATATTTTCAAATTTAAAGACACTCAAACCACGTCGAACAGCACCAGCTTCCAACAAAAGAGGGCAGTGGTCTGAAATAACACGAGGAAGCACCCTTTGAGATACATTCTCAAAATGTTCCTCCCAATCTAGAGAAACCAAAGCCTTATCCATTCTTGACATAGAGGGAAGACCAGAATCTCTAAACCAAGTGAAGGAAGCCCCCTCTAAAGGTAAATCAACTAAAGAATTACTCTCTATAAATTCCGAGAATGCAAACATAGCCGGGCTAAACGACTCACAGCCAAGCCTTTCACTTGGGTACCTAATGATATTGAAATCACCTACTAAGCACCATGCCATGGGCCATCTGGCACGCACCTGAGACAACTCCTCCCACAAAGAAGCCCATTGTCCATCATCATTGGGTCCATACACACATGTACAAGCCCAAACAAAGTCATCCACCACTCCTCTCAATAAGACACTGACAGAAAACTATCCAGCAATTACATCCAATTTTTCAAAAACCCTCTTATCCCAAATCAGCAAGACCCCTCCCGAAGTCTGCACAGCGTCCAAACCAGCCCAATCAATGAAAGGACTCCCCCATAAACTCCGAACAAAAGCAACATCAGTAGAAGATACTTTCGTTTCTTGAAAACATACAATATCACACTTCCAATCTTTAAGAAGATTCTTACAAACCTCTCTCTTTTGGGGATTGTTAAGCCCCCTTACATTCCAAGAAAGTAGTCGTAGAGTCATTTACAACTACCAACAACCCCCACAGCAGTCGAAGAAACTCTGCTCCTACTCCTAGAAGAGACACCGTCGTAATTAACATTAGAGATAAGCCCCTTAAGCTCCTAGGTTTCATGCTTCCACCTATTAAAACTTTCAAATCCACTATCATTGCTTAATCCAACCATAAGCTGTTTCCAAGAGTTTAGAAAATAACACTTTTCGAACTTCATTAATGCTATAACAATGAATAACAGTTCTCCAAACTATATATGCAATCTTCTAAAGTTCTAGGTTTGAAAGTCCAAAAAACTCTGGCACATCTTGTTATGAACCAAGGTTGTCTGAATGAACCTGGATTAGCATGTGTAAGGTTGCAAATATTGCATGGACTCTACAAGAATATTGATAAGTGAATAAGGATAATGCTTATTGTGATGTTCAGTTATTTACTTTCATAGGAATTGTTAGTGGATCAGGTTGTAAGCTATCTACTTCAATAAGGATTGGTTAGTGGTAATGTTTATCAGATAAAATAGGTTGCCCTTATCATCAGTTGTAATTTTGAATTTTCTCAAGCATTGTATTGAATTTAAGCAGTGAAAGAAAAAAAGAAAACAAGCAGAAAATTAACCCTCAAATTCCTTTCTCCATCTCAAGTTTAGGAGGCTAGTCACCTCGAATCGACCAAGTTATCTTACAATTATCATTTACATCCCAATTCTTATCACATCTAGTTGACTTCCCAATTCTTGCCTTATATCTCCAAATTCTTTATTGATAATAAATTGAAGTAAAGAAGGAAAGGAAAAAATTCACTTTTTAAGTCAACACTTAGTACCTATCAAAAAAAAAAGAGTCGGCACTTTGTTTCATAGAGCCAAATTTGGTTGTGGCTGTTATGATGGTAGTAAAACATGGCCATGGCCAATTCCTCTGGAACTTGAGGGAACAATGGTTGGCACTTGACAGCAACTCAAAGCCTGGATTAACCCCTATGGGAAGAATCCAGCTCATTTACTTTGATTTTGATGCATGTTTATGAAATCCAGGGGAAGTATCAACAGAATTAATAAAAAAAGAACAAATATACCAAGGAAAAAATTGGAGTATATCAACTAACCCATAAGTTCCCCGCTAGATCGAAGGTACAATGAATCTATGAAATCACACATATTCGATGGCCTGCCCTTATCTAACGATGTCCAAAAGAAAAGCTCTTCTATTCCTCTTCCTCCAAATTTGCCACATCAAGCATAATGGAAGCATATTCCATACCCATACCCTATTACTAAAGGAAATGGGTGTAAAACACCAACATTGTAGGACTTCATGCACCATTTTGGACATCACCCATTTAATTCCTAACACTACAAACACAAGACCGACCCAATGACTTTGAATTATTTGAATACAAAAGTATATACTTAGACTCTAGACCTTAACTTGCTCCTGATAGGACTAGAATTCCCAATTTGACTAGTAAACAAATTCCTAAATGGCTTAAACTAAAGTCCACATATAAACCCCTTAACTAAATCAAACTGACATAGACAATAAATAAAACTGAAGGCTCATCTTTGTGGTCCACCACCAGTAAATACGAAATTACAAAACTACCCGTGATGGGCACACAGCCATCAAAATTTTGGGAAGGATGAGCTTACTAAATGGTGTATTTCTATCACTGATTTGCTGTCATCACCAACAAATTGAAGGATGTTATGTCCAATTAAAAAGGCACAGTGGCATCAATCACAAGTTTGTCATTCTAGGCCAATGAATCCTATTACTAGCAAATCTGGAAATTATAATGTATCCTTATCCTAGAGTCTTAAAATTAAAAAATAGAAAAATAAATCAAACAAACCAGAAACATATAATCTTCAACAAAAAAACCCAGAAACATATTAGAGAAAACAAATCAAAAGATAATATCAACTAGACTAGACTTCTAGTAAGCACTCCACAAAATTTAGAAGATCATAGTTTTTAAATAATTTGATCTCTGAGCTTATTTGTCCATGATCTTCCTGTGTCATTCTCCCATGGTTGTAGAAAACACCAGCTCATGTTTTGAAGTGTTACGTGATAGAATTTTTCTTTTTTCCTTTTACCGGCATCAGTCTAGAGTTAGAATTAACCAAATAAAACAAAAGGATGGAAACTCCAGCTCCAAGCCATGAGACCAAACCTGCTATCACATGATATAGTCAAAAGACTGTAAAGAGGTTGCTTACCCAAGTGCTAAAGCACCTGACCACTGTAGCAAGAAGCCTAGAACTGCTGATGTAAGAATAGCCAATGTGTTGTTAAAATTCCAATCAAAGGAGAGGGCACCAGGGGGATCTAACAAAGGAATCAAAGCAACCAGAAACAATAAAGTGATCGGCGTTGTCTTCCACATCAAGCTGTTCAATGATTCAGCATCCTTGGTAAGATGCAATTACGAGGAATTCAACGAAAAAATAAAATGTTTGAGAGAGCTTGAAACTTACGCCAAGGCTGTCCAATTCTCCTGCTGCTGCAAACTGGACCAGAGGATCTTGTTGATTGCACTTGGTATTATCCATGCCAATGCTATACAAGCACCAAAGAGGTCAAATTGGAGATCGGTCACCGTAGCCACAGCAACACCAATAGAAACAATTGTCAACGCAAGCACCTGAAAGATTCCATTGGCAATATTTCAAACACAAAGCAGGATGCTATAGCACGTATTACCAACATATACAGATCAAGCAATAGTTTCTAAAGGTCAGTTAGTCATTCAACAAGCATGAGTGTTACATTCCATATACTCAGACCATTATAAGCACCTAACTAGTATCTTATAAAACCGATGAATTGCTTAAGGCCTAAAAAAGCAAGGAGAATATGTTTTCGAAGAGCTCGAAAGTGGTGATAGCAATCTAGTACAAGTTTGAAAGCCAGTTACGTGGCACAAGATTGCATGCCCAAAACAGAAGGCTCTATTGCAAAATACTCTCCCATGAGAATAGATTTCACACAAATGCCATTTATTCTACTACTCAATCTCATGCACATAAATTCCTAAATGAAATTGACGTAGGATGAATTGGGGAATTTGTCCATGTGTGTTCATGGTGGTTAAGGTTTAGGAGGATTTGTGGAAATAGGATTTGAGTTGTTGACGAAAGGGTTATATGGGATTGTGTTAGGAATTAACAAGTGGTTTAATGAGTTATTTGATGACTATTTGGTATAAGAAAGTATGTGGAGATTTCAGATTCTGATAGGTAAAATAAAGGCTTGTTTTGGAGTTGTAAAGAAGAAGAATTAGAGAAGTTTGTATGGTGTTCAAGGGCTGTATGAATAGTCATTTGGAGAAAGAAAAGAATAAGAAGAAAGAAAGATGAGAAAGGGAGAAAGAAAAGAAAACGTGCCTCTATGCTCAAAACATTCAATAAATTTTACTATTAATCAATTCTCCATCTCCCTTAAATATATTGAGCACAATTTATATAAGACCTTTTCTTTTACTAGTTGTATTAGCACTCCTAGTACTAGGACTCCTACTTTGACTAGCAAACAAAAAACTAATAAAATACTAACTTGGACTCAAAGAAAATAAAACCTAAAATACTTAGGAAGATCCTAGACTCAACCAAATTACCCTCAATTTGCAGGAATTGCAGAAATTACAGATTTTCCCCTGAATACAGAAATTGCCCATAACTAATTAAATAAAACCTGGTTTAACCCTAAAAAATCAGACCATTAAAACCACACAACCTTCACTTCAATTGGAATTAACACGTGGACCCCATATAAAATAATTTTTGAAGGCAAATGTGCAAAGTAATTGCAAATTAATACTCCATGGCTGCATCAGAAGTTGTCAAAGTCCAATTCACTACACAGTTTCAATTTATGCATACATACAATACAATTGTTTAGACACATGGAAAAAGCTCCCTATATCTGATCACTGATAGCCATAAATCATTTCAATATTTCATCAATTCTTGTAGTCAACATTGGACATCGTTGCATCAATATACAGATAATAAACAATATCTGTATAAAAAATAAATATCTAAGAAACACCAATGCTTTTCTTATATTTTTAAGTGGGGGAGGGAGATTCAAACCCCAGATGTCTCCATTAGAAACACTAGGGAACACCATTTGACTTAAAGGTCATTTGCAATAAAATACACTGATGTTTCTGTTATTATATTAAGACAGAAAATTATCGTCCAAATCAATCTACCAAGATTTGAATGTGTTGGCAGCATCTTAGCAATGTTTACATTGTCATAGATTTACATCAAGTCTTTGGACACATTCAGGCCATCTTATTTACCGATACAAGCATGTCAAAGGTATATCATGTCCAAAACAAAATGGACCCTACTGTCACTTGATGCTACTTTGCATAGCACTACAGGTGGAGTCATTAGATTTTTTTAGAGTCAGGTCCTCCACATTTCAGACAAACATTCAAAAGTGATTTTTACTAAAGACAAAACACTCCCATTTTAACAAACATTTTAAGATGGACCCAATGAACAATTGTAACATCTAAAAATGTTTACAGATTCTAAGTACTCTACAATTATATCTTAATGTATTACAAACTCAGAGAACAATACACTATTTCCATGAGGGCATCAATGTTGCCAAAGAGAGAGCAGTCACCTTGGAGAAAGAAACTTTCTTCTTATATAATATAAATTCTGCCAGAACAATTGATGGCGTTACAGCAATCTTGGACATCTGATAAAAACCCACACTGAAATGTAGGTACTAAAGTCAGAGTGTCAGAAATAGAATAATTAATCCTTAGGAAATTATGTATCTCACCTATTGTATGTTAGGCTGACATTAGCAAGGCCAGTAGATAGAGACATAACAGTGCCAAGAGTAATTAAAGTAGATAGACGTGTTGATTTTGAGGAAGGAGATGCCGGCAGGATAGAAAAGGCATTTAGAATGGCCATTAAGAACCAGCTTACAACATAGTGAATAAAAGTAAGAAATATAGGGAACTTGAATTTGACATTATTAAGCACCTGAAAAAACAAGGACAGAAAAGTTACAAGCAGGGAAACAGTGACTACATAAATCAAATATGGCATTAAACAGCTAGATTAGATATGTAAAAGGTAGCTATACGAACCAATTTATTCGTGAAAATAATACCAACAGCAACCACAAAATTGAAGGTAAGAGCAGCAATGGGGCCACATCTACATTGCCGTTGACGCTTTACACCTTCAGACGAGCGAAATTTGTTAAAAAGAGAAGCTCGTAACTCCTCTAGTGCTCTACCTGAGTTGATGAAAAAAACGAGAGAAAGATTAATAAACCACATCAAGGAGACAAAGATTTTACAATTGCAACAACAACAACCAAGCCTTAGTCCCAAAATTTTGGGGCCAGCTATAGATTCTCAACAAACTAGTAAGTATCAACCACATGTATTCTTTTCTACATTCTATTTTATCAAAGTCATACTCCTTGTTACCTTCTTAATTGACATGTCATTTTTTACTACCACTACTAATTTTATTTTTTAAGTCTTCATCTACCTCTTTTTGTTCCTCGACTTGAATTAACTCACTTCTTGTGCATGACCAAAGCATTCCAAGCAACTCTCTGTCATCTTTTCATCAATAAAGGGCCACCACTATCTTAGTGAATTTTCTCATTATGAATTCTATCTTTCCTTGTATTTCCACTTATTCATCTTAACATTCTCATTTCAATTACACTTATTTTATAAACATGTTGCTTCTTAACACAAAGGATAGCTGGTCTTATAGCAGTCTTATTAAAATTTTCATTTAACTTAATATGTATTCTATGATCACACAATACTTCTAACACTTCATCCATCTTGTTCTTATCCTATGATTCACATGTTTTATGAGCATAAAATAATTCCATTCAATACTAAAAAGACCTAGGAAAAAAAAATTTACTACATGAACTCTAGTTCAAATGACATGTCCTCTCCTTGTAAGAATAAGAGGATAAAAATGGTAAAATTGCACTAACCTCCCCTGAGTTTTTTCTGTTATTACACTCAACTCCCCTAAAATGTAAACTATTTACACTGACATCCCTAAATTGACTGAAAAAATGTGTTACCTCCCCTACAGAGAGGAATAAGACAGACACCTCTAAATTTTAAACTATTTAACACTAACATCCCCTAAAGGACTGAAAAAATGCGCTATACAATCCCGAAGAAAAAAAGCTTTAAAATTTTTGAATTTACTATTACAACGAGTGAGGATTACAGATTAAGTTGAGGGTAAATTATGGAATTCAAGATTTTTTTTTAAAGCCTTTTTTCAGTCATCCAAGGAAAGTCAGTGTAAATATTTTGCATTTTAAGGGAGGTGAGTTTCTTATTCCACACTAGAGGGGAGGTGAGTGTCATATCGAAAATACTTAGGGAAGGTTAGTGTAATTTTCCTGGGTAAAAGTAATAACTGCAACAACAAGGGTCTGGTTAACGGGTGTTCTTAGGGCATTCACAATGGACCATTTTCAAAAGAGATTAAATTCTGTAAGGACGTGGTGTAAAACTCATGTTTTACCCCTCCAATCCCAATATGCCACGTCATCTTATCACATATTTAAGAATAACCACAATCACACCCAATCAATTCTAATCCTCATATATAAATCCAACCAAATTGGAAATTTATTGAGATGTTATTTGGTATGGTAAGATGTATTGAATTTTAAGTAAAATCCTGACGTGACAATTACTTATTGAATAGTATAAAACATGATTTCTCCCAAAAAAAAAAAAAAAAAGGTGTAAAACATGAGTTTTACACCCATCCTTACCAAATTCTCTTTTCGAAAAGTTTAAATACTACGTTTATGGAAAATAAAAAATAAACTGCCAAAAAAATTAAGTTTTCCCATAAAAATTTCTAAAAATATTTTATAAACCAAAGTCTTTTTTCCTAACAATAATAATCTTATTAATAATAAGAAGAAAAATGAAAAAACCCAATACTTAAATTTTAAATTTTTAAAAAAAATGACGGTAACAACAATTACAATAATGCCTTGAACCAAGTAGTTAGTACATTTATCTCAAAAAAAAAAAAAGTAGTAAGTACATTGAATTCGTCAAAATAAACTAATGAAAAACTCTAAGAAATGGCAGAGATGCGACCAAAAAAGAAAAGAAAAATAGTAAGGGAAGACAAATCAATGAAAGCGACAGAAACAATATTATAATATTGAATATACTCCAAACGCTTCATTGCAGAACAGATGAAGCCCATGAAGGAAACATAGAAATTCTTCATAGCAGAGGCAATATTCAAGGCTAAATGAATAATGATAATGCACATGCAATGTGGGAAAAAGAAAGGAAACCCAGAAACCCATCTAAAATCTATAACCAAAAAGGAAAAGAAAATGAGAAAGATTTAGTTACCTTTGTGGCCAGCATCACTGTCTTTGCGCTTAAGAACCTTCTTAATATCTTTCCTTACTAAGAAACTGAACATTTTACGGCTACACAGCATTCCTTTTAACCATAGGAGCCCAAATCAAAATTGCTTGCTTCAAATCAAAACCCAAGACAAGAAGAGAGAGAGAGAGACAGAGCGAATATTCAAAAATGGAGTAGAGAGAGAGAGAAATGAAAGTAGATACCCAGCCCAGCAAACAAGTTAAAGCTTTGGTCTTTGGAGGAGTTCAATTTTTGAAATAGAAATAGAAGAAGACCACAAAAGAAAAGAGCAGAGCAGTGTAAAAAGACAAAAGGGGGAAGTAAATAAATTATAAGAAAACAAAAACAGGAGCAAAAATCTCGAAAAGAGAGGGGACACGTGGGTCGAGTAAAGCGTTGATGGCGGAAAACTCAAGCTGTCGCCTCGGACACAGATTTTTGAGGAAATCACGGCATCATCGACCGACAGATTCAGGTACTGCACTGCACTGCACTACTGGTCTACTGCCCAAGTTATATTTTTACTCTCTTTCGGGGCCACTTCAATGTACCCAAGTTATATTAGAACTGAATTTTGTCTGTGATGCATCTAAATAAGTACTCTCATCACGTTTTTCCTTTTCCTTTTCCTTTTTTTTTTTTTCTTCTTTTTTTAATACTAGTAATTTTGACAGTTGAAAGTGGAAATGTGAGGGTGTTTTTGATATAGGTGTGTGCGAAAAAGTGTGTAT
Organism: Notholithocarpus densiflorus; assembly: GCA_030021035.2. Classification (NCBI taxonomy): domain Eukaryota; kingdom Viridiplantae; phylum Streptophyta; class Magnoliopsida; order Fagales; family Fagaceae; genus Notholithocarpus; species Notholithocarpus densiflorus. The sequence goes on along the minus strand of JARYZH020000009.1, from coordinate 4,107,296 downwards.
AATATTGTTTAAAATGTGAAAAGATAAGTTAGAACTAATTAACCAAACACCCCCTTAAGTCTTGGAATTTGGATATTTGGATTTGAAACACAGTTGAATTACAAGATTTTTGAGTTTAACCTCTCGTCACCGTTTCTAAAAAAATGGTGAAAATACCATTTTTTGGTCACCTTTAATTTGGTTTATATCAACTTAGTAATAGAAAGCCTTTATGTTACAGATTATCAAAAAAAAGAAAACGTTTATGTTACAAGTCAGATGACACAATTAACACACTTGAAACTTACTTAATCAATAAATAATATTAATATTTTTAAATATAACATTGAAAAAAAAGGCCATATAAGCATTTGAAAGATTAAAAAGTCCATGTCATTAAAAAAACAAAACAAAAACTTTAAAACACAAAAATTAAAAATCATCAAACCCATCAAATGAGCTTGTAGAAAATTTTAAAAAATTTCTGAGTGCGTGCTTCAACGTACGCTTAGGCATCTGTGTAAAATTATAATGAACTTGTATAATGTGCACACCAAAAATCCCAGTTTTTATGGATCATCCTACAATCCCAATTGCCAACACAAATTAATGTTGAAATTAGGGGTTTGTAGCCAACTTGACGATCCGCTATAACCGGCCTGATCCAACTCAACTCAACCCATTGAATTGGGTTGGTTTTTAGAGATTGGTGGATTAGGTTTGTTTAAAAAAAAAATTTATGATAAGCCAGGTTAGGTGTGGGTCAATAAATTTACAAATCTAGCTAATCCGACTCAACCCACCTATATTTAATATATATTTAAAAATATATATTAAATAATTTTATTATCTATTATTTTGTTTATCAACTGAGTTTTGATAGAACTATATGATATCTTAATAATTATAGAATAATAAAACTCATTTATGTTTATTTTGTTTTTCAACTGAGTTGAGATAGAACTATTTGATATGTTACTAACTAAATGAAATATCATTTGGTTTGATAATTTGTGTATGGTGGTGATATTGCTTAGAATTTTTAGATGATAGGAGTGGCAAATAAAATTATTTGGTTTAATTATATGTGTTGGTTTGATGCACTACTAACATATTTATAATATTATAAATCTATTGTTATTTGTGTTGGTTTGAACCTTAAAACATTAATAAAATTGTTTGTGCTAGTTTAGTGCTATACTCAAGTTTATTAGGTTATAAATCTGGTCTTATTTGTGTTGGTGTTGTTCTAGTGCTCAATATATATTTATATATATATATATATATATATAAACATGCACACCCCTAGTTGCAATGAATGTGATTGATAGACTTTAACGGCATAATAAATGAATTTTAGATTTTTTTTTTTTTTTTTTTTTTTTTTGTGTGATTCGTATTGCATTAATTTGTAAGACTTATGTAGTAAAATTTTTAATATCTCTAACATCACTTTTTTTTTTCTTCTTATTTTTGGTAAAATACAAAAACCATCGGTGGGGTTTGGAATAATACCATGTACTATAAAAACTTTTCAAAAATATCCAATTTGCCCCTAAGGAAAATGACACTCAACACAGTTTGAAATTTCTGTTCGTCCAAGTCCTCTGCTTCCTTCCAACAGTTTGTCTTTGCTACACAGAACTCACATTGACAACATTATGGCAATTATATGCACAATCGAGGGTTTGGATAGCCAATACTATAAAAATAGAAACCAAAGATAAAGAAAGAAACAAAAGGAGCGATAGAATTTTCAAATGTTATTAAGTGAGATTAATACTTAGAGAGTAAATTGGATTTTTTGAAAAGATTTTTTTGTAGTGCCTGACATTAGTTGGATAGCTTTTATATATTACTCTTTTTGTTCATGCTTTAGGTAAATATACGTGTGGACTAAAATGAAACTCATTGGTAAATGCCATAAGCTGGACTTTGATAGCATTATTTTGTTTTGAATAGAAATCTAATAAATCTAATAAGTTTCATTTTATTACATATTGTTAGACATCACATTATCAGGAATCTAGATAACACACACATTACATGCACAATTAAATTTTTTTTTTTTCCAGCACTATACATGTGGTATATTAGTAATTGGAGGGTTTTAAGCATGGTTTTGAAACTTGGACCCTACAAAGAACTAAGAAAGTGAGAGGTTTAGGATTTTCGAGGTTGGACCGATGTTATATCATGATAATATCATAATTATTTTAATAATGGTTTAAAATATATATGAATATATTAAATTAATAAAAATAGAAAAATTGGCTAAAATAGTCCAAATAAATACAGAGATATATCTTTCAAATGTATTTTTCATATCACAAGTTCATAACTTTTATAAGGCAAATAAGAAATTCTAAATCCTAAGCAAACATAAATAAATATTGAGTTTCTCAATCCTTAACAGTACAAAATACAATTGCATAAATAAAATAAATAAACTTCAATTTACACCTTGTTTCTTACAAAAACATAGAACTTCTTTCTTTCTTTTATATATATAAATATATATATATATATATATATGTATATAAAATCAAACCTAGGCGATCTAGTCGAGACGATTCACTGACTTTTTGCATAGGCCAATTTCTGGAGTTAAAAGAACCGTCTTGATATAAGGTTCACGGGTAATCGGGTTAACCATGTGGTCCAGTCTCAATTTTACAACTTTGGTTTTAAGGTCATAATTGTGTAGGTAAGTATTTGTTATTGCACAATATAGGTTATTTAACATGTGGGTCTAGACACAATTTTCAAAGAGAAATTTGAATTTTACCTTAGATTGATGGAAAATGCTTATGAAAAGATAAAAGAAAACATTGCTACATTTTAAAATGAAAGAGGACATTACAATTATCATGTGATTGTGCTTAGTTAATCGTTACGTTCATATGGATTCATCATTTTTTCTCTACCATTTGTATTCTCCCATGTAGCATTTTGCGACATAATAGTGGCACATAAGTTCGGTTGACATACTCTTGACTTTGATATTAGCACTGATTTTTTTTTTTTTATATAGGAATATTAGCACTGATTTGGTTGGTGTTTAAGAAATTTAAGCTGGACTAGGATAACATTTTTTTTAGAGAGTTTCAATTTATAACGTTCGCTCCTGATTATATACTTTATCATCAGACCAAGACATCAATTAATTTTTAATGTAGGCAGAAATTGAAACTCAAATTTCTTATTTAACCATAAAATTTTTTACAAGTAACTGGACCTACAGGATAGCGTTATCTAACCAAATCCATAGTCCTAAGTCCTAACTCCCAGTTAAGAAAAAAAAAAAAAATCCTAACTCCCAAGTGTCCCAATCCTAAAGCCCTGAACCCCCATAATATCACAAGTCATACACCCACAACGAGTTCAGTCGATCTTGCTCCTGGGAAAAACAAAGGCAAACGAAAGATGAGGTCCAAATCCGAAAGCCAAACCCTCTCCAACAGTACCAGCAACGCCGCCGCAGCAGCAATGGATTCAGCCTCGTCGGTTGACCCGATCCACCACCTGCTCCGTCTCGTAGCCTTCAACAGCTTCCTCCTCCGCCCCCCAAAGCTCCGCCTGAAGCTCCCAACCCTAACACTCCCCTCCTCGATGACCGTCTACGCCCTCGTCCTCCTCACCTACTTCCTCGTCGTCTCCGGCTTCGTCTACGACGTCATCGTCGAGCCCCCCGGCATCGGCTCCGTCCAAGACCCGGCCACAGGATCCGTACGACCCGTCGTGTTCCTTCAGGGGCGAGTGAACGGCCAGTACATCATCGAGGGACTCTCGTCCGGGTTCATGTTCATCCTGGGTGGGCTGGGGATCGTGCTCTTGGATCTGGGTCTCGACCGCAACCGCGCCAGGAGCGTCAAGGTCTCCTACGTCTCCGCCGGCATCTCCTCCGTCATCATTGCCTATGTCATGAGTATGCTCTTTATTCGTATCAAGATCCCCGCTTATCTTAGATAAATCATAGATTGATGCATTTTTCAATTGCGACTTTTGTTTTGTTTTATGGGATTCTTCTTTCTTTTTTTTTTCTTTTTTTTTTTTTTAAGAAAATGAATTATGGATCTATGGAGGTTATTATGTTTCTCAGTTATTTTTGTGAGCTGGAGGCTTAAGCGTTTGTATTGTATGCGTGTATGTGAGTTAGGTTAGGGAGCTTAAAATAAAAGCTAAAACTAATAGGATTGGAATAATGTTGTAATGTGCCTCTGTTTAATTTAATTTTATCGTTTTAACATTGTATTTCGGTTTTTAGGAGGAGTTGGGTAAATAGACAAGGGTGGGAGAAATTGTCACAAAGTAGTACATGTTAAAAGCCCATGTTCATTTCTGTTCATGCTTTGTGCAAATATTGAGCTTGTTCATAGCTTATTGTGCTTTCTTTCTATCTAATTACTGCTCTTTTACGCACTGTTTGGCACATGGGACTATGACTAGGATTAGAGCTAGATAATACCAGTACCACATTAAGGGAATGTTAGGCTCAGGACATACAAATCCGAAGGTAAAAAAAAAAACCATGTTTTGGGTATTTCACCCTTGTAGCATTTAATTCCAAAGCAACACATATGGTTTGGTAAAGGTGGATTTATGAATCCCCACGAGGGGGTTTAAATTACATGGGATTGGACTAAATAGTCAGCCTATTTAAGGTCACAGAATAAAAAGCTGCAAAGCCTTTGCTGTCTTCTACCTATTGTCGTTGACATAGATGCAGGAGACTTGGATGAGTTGGAGGTTGCCATTGTTGACGGCGACGATTATGTGGGTGACTAGGAGAGTAGGCATCAAGGCTGTTCTCCACAAGCTCTTTGACATTGGATATTGGTTCACTGTTCTTGCTCTGAATTCAATGAAGCCAACAAGCAATGCCCCAAAGTCTTCAATGCCAGCTATAGTTCCCAAGGCAACGAAATTCTTGTCCCCTTGGGTTCAGAAGTTCCCTTGTACCCCTCATTTCTCTTGATCCCCAATTTTCCATGTCTTCCACCACACCTCCAGTCTCATTCCAATTCTCCAAAGTAGACCTTGCCTTCAAAAACAATGTATATTTCTCAAATTCACAATGCTGATCAAACTCTACGTTACAAGAAAAGTCCTGCTTGGCATTTGCGAGATCAACTTGTAGAAGTGGTCAAGTGTGTCGGTAATGACACATGCATGTTTTGTAGATCTAATGGCAACATGTGTCTGATTGTTGTTGTTGTTAAAACTTTGACGAAGAGGGGATTGTTGTTGTTATTGAGGCAATGGGTTGAGGGCAGGGATTTTTTAATTCTAAATTAAAAAAGTTAAAATGATATTTTATTTTTATTGCACCAAACATGTAGGATTGGGATAATAATTATCCATTCCAGTTCCATTTATTCTCAATCCAATCCAATCCAGTGCAATTTGGTTAGTCCAAAATTGTGTGCCAAACAAGTCCTTAAAGTCTCCTTTACAAATTACAGTCACCACTTTTCTTTCGTGCTTAGTTGCTTTCCCATCCTTCACAATATCTATAGTTGACATCAAGCCTGCTAGAGCTGCTCATAAAATACGTTGCTCTAAGGCAATTTAAATCTTGCTCAATATTTTCAAATTGCTAAAAGTTGCTCATTTATTACTTGTAATAAAAAAAAGTTGTTAATTTATTGTGATTAATGCTTTTTATTGCTCCTTTTTCTACCCGTGGATGCTCCTTTCTTTATTTAACGTGATTGAGAGAAAGAGAGAGAGAGAGAGAGAGAGAGAGGGGGGGGGGGGGCAGCAAAAGGGTGGCCAAAAATGTCTCTGGTAGAAATTATATGGATATGGTTGTTAGAGAGGTAAGGACATGGCCCTAGATAGGGCCAATTGGCTTGAAAGAATCCATGTACCCTTATCCAATTAGTTGGGATTAAAGCTTAGTTCAGTTCAGTTCTAAAGGTCCATCTCTAATTTCTATATCCTCTTATCGATTTAGAAGCCTTGGTGGGGTGCCCTTCTGTCTTTCACTGGAGTTGTGAAGAGGTGAATGGAACTTAGATTCAAGCCTTATCTAAAAGAAAAAGGAAGAAGAAAAAAAAATGGAGGGGGGGGGGGGGGGGAAGATATAGGGAGTGTAGATTGGTGAGCATTCCACCGTGTTACTTACGTTCATGCCCCTGAACCAATGACTTTGTGTACAGGTTATTCTTTGTCATCAATGAAAAAAGCATCACTCAAGCAGAATGGAGGGCAAACATATCGATATCTGTGAATCGGTACTGCTAACTATGACAAATCATATACATATATATAGTGAACTGTCTCTGGAAGGCATTGCTGCCTGGTAAGGATGAAGCTTGAGTTTGAATAGTTTGGAAGAAATGAAGGCAAATAGATTGGATACAACATTTTGATTGACAGCCCTTTTGATTGCTATGCTAGGTAATGCTAAGATCTAAGCCAATCCAGGTCTTGAAAATTTGGTGTATGGGTTTTATATAAACGACACTATAGTGCTCTCTGATGATGACAGTTGCTTTAATGTGGGTAGTTTGTAGTATCTATAGCTTGTTTTCCCTCCTGTGAATTTTAAATTTTTCTTGCCCCCCCTCTTTTAGTTTGATGTCATTGTCATCGCCATTGATTAAACCAATATTCTGGGTCTATTATACCTGCATTCGGTTACAAGCATCCAATGCTCTAGTGTATATCGGTATCATATTTGTTTGATTCTAATTCTTGGAACATGGAAAAGTTATTGGACTTTTTATTTCTCTTTTATTTACTAGGGAAAAAGTTTTGGATATCTATAAAGTAGTGTTTCAAAATGTTGGTGTGCTAGTTTTTACAATTAGTTATATGTGCGATTGCAAAGTAGATTGAGGAAGTCATTAACTGTGTTTGGGTAGAGAATTTGTAGACAGCACTTAGGGATCTTGTAGAATTTAAATTTCTGTTGCCAAGAGTTCTTGTAACTTAATTGGCACTTCCTAGTATTCCCAATAGAATTGTCTAGGGTTTGAATCCCTCCACTGCCCAACTGTCCAATTATAAAGAAGAATTTAAATTTCTGTCGAATAAAGTTCTTTGTTTGGAATGTTTTATGGGATGAAATTTCAAATTCCACAAGGAATTTAAGCCAGGATTTAAGGGTTTAAATTTTCTGTCTATAATTTCCGTCTATGTAAGTGTTATTCTCCAATTCTTGCATTCTGCTCGCTTCCTTTCTGACTCCCTTTCCATATTCCAATGTAAAGCTTTAGAACAATGCATCCCTGAATAACTGAAAATTGCTTTGCCATTTTACGAGCTCCATCTTCTCTTCTACATCCTTACTACTTTGCTATCTAGTTCCCTGCCTCAACACAGCTGTCCAATCAAATTCACCCTCTTCATGCACTCAACAATGAATGATGATTTTCTCATTTCAATCAAGGTCAGTGGCTGTCTCTACACTGTCTCTAACCTCCCAATGGCTTGCTGAAGTGCACTGGCTCTCTCTATGCTATCTCCTTGACCACATTTGGTCCATTGTACAAGATCTGACGATACTCTATATGTGTGTGGTCATAGCCACCTTCGTGAATTTAACTTATGACTAAGACTATGGAGGGGTTTATGCTCGAGTTGCAAATCCTCACTCTCTCTGTTCCTCGAAAGTTGCAAATGCAATAGATAAATAAGGTTTTCTTGCTGCAAGGTACTGGTAATCTTGTGTGGGAAGTAAAGATGATTAGCTCTGTAAAAGTTATTTTATATATATTTGTGCTGAATCTGGTGATTGTATTATTGTACTGTGTCAAAATATGATTTGATGACAGGTGATCACTATGAGTTTAATTGATGGGTTTTACTTGGCAATTTTGACTAACTATATGAAATTTTTGTATAATTAGGCGAATCCAATTTTTTGTTGTTGATGTACATAGTATTTGATGGGATTGTAAACACTATCATCTTAGGTTTTGTATAAAAACGAATTTTTTCGAGTAGCCAATGAGCTTTAGCTAGAGTACTAACCCTAGCTAGAGCTCATTAAATTTTTTTTTTGGGTGAAAATAACATTCTAGTCCTTACATTTTGTGGTTAATGTCAATTTGGTCTCTACATTTTAGTAGCATTTAATTTGGTTTTTGTTATTTTTAACTTGCAATTAATTTCTATTTTTTGTTAATGAGTTGATAGTAAATACTTAAATTTACTAAAATTGAAAATAATATAGACCAAATTGACTGTTACCAAAATATAAAGACTACCATGATTTTAAAAACCGGACTGGACCAGCCGATTCAACCGGGAACCGAACACTAATCCGGTTTGATTATTCAGAAAAACCGATAATAAAGGAAAGATAAAATTGGTGACAGGCGTTCAATCGGAAAAACTGAGAACTAGGATGGTTGAACCAGTTTTGCTAAATCAGTGAAACATATCTATAGAGAAGTGCGCTTTGCAAAAAAAAAAAAAAAAAACTCAAATTTGCATCTATAATTACTGAAGTTAAGCATGGCATCAAAGGTTAACCTCGTGGAGCAATCAAGATTCCAAACCATGTGTGGAAACACAAATCTTCACACACAGAGTGAGATTTTCAGGTCTTCATAGAAAAAGAGACATTGAAAATTATTGTTTGGATTTGGGAGAGGAGAGACCATGAAGCACGAACTCAGTATTGCTTGAGTTTCTTGAAATGAGCTTCTTCTTCATAAAGAGTGAGAGAGATATTAACAAACAAAAGTTAGAAAACAACTGAACCTATTCGTTTAGTAATGTTGTTATAGTAATGTTGTTTAAGTGTTGTGAAAATATGTGTGGGTGAAAAAATGTTGTGAAAATACGTGTTGTGTTGTTTAAACAACACAACCAAACATACGCTATTTTTAAAAACAATGCTTTGCTAGCTGTATACACAACAAAACAATGAGAGCCACACTTTTTTTTTTTTTTTTAGTTTTTAATATAGAATCAATGAGAACCACATGCATTTGATATTATTTTAATACAACTTTACTTTTAGTTTTTGTTTTACTTGGCATACTGTACATTGTACAACTACAAAAACATTATATTATACAACTAATTGATCAAAGTCACGTCAGATTAGTTTTTTTTTAAAAAAAAAAAAAATCCTTTTTGTGATAATTATGATTAGAAAAAAAATAGTAGTTTTAGTTAATTAAGTGAATAAACTTAAAAAGTTACTTAATTTTTATATAACATTAACTAATTTATTATATATATATAAAATTTTTTTTTTTTTAACTTTTATGATTATAATTAAACATATGTGGTTGTCCATTCCAAGGAAAATTAATTAAATTTAAACGTAAAGTGTCACTAAATGTTATGTTTTTATATTTTTATATTTTTATTTTCTAAATATAAGATGTGAAAACTCACATAATTTTTTTAAAATATTTTTACCTACATATTATTAGTAATAAATTTATTATATTTTTATTTATATAATTTAAAAATTATTAATTAAATAATTTATAAGTCACCGATTCGACCACCAATCGGACCTTGGTCTGACCAGAAAACCGGTAATTAGTCACCTTTTCAATTCTTTCACCGTATCGATTTTTCTGGTTCTTTCACCGGTTTTTAAAATGATGAAGACTACCAAAATGGCATTTGCGCCTAATGTTTTTGAAACAGCATAATGAGCTCTATGATATCTCTAGGGGGGAGAGAGAGAGAGAGGGTGGGGGGTTGTTTATGCGTAATTTATTAGTTAAAAAGTAAGGAAAGTTGTGGATTCAAGACTCTCATTTGTTTGGGCATGCCTATTTGGACCACTTGTTGGAGCTAGTGCATCATGAGCATGTTCTAGATCCATGCCAATGTGGTGTTGTGTTCGTCACTAGGTAAAAATTCCAATGCACTTGTTTGGTGGCTTGAGAGAAGTGGTAGATTTTGTTGAACAGAGGGTTTGATTAAATTTTTGTGGTTTTAATTATAATTTTGCCTAAAGCCGCGTTTTTAAACCACGGTTACAGGCAAAGCAAAACGCGGCTTCAGCTTTGCCTAAAGCCACGTTTTTAATCCACGGTTACAGGCAAAGCAAAACGCGGCTTATTTGGACCACTTGTTGGAGCTAGTGCATCATGAGCATGTTCTAGATCCATGCCAATGTGGTGTCGTGTTTGTCACTAGGTAAAAATTCCAATGCACTTGTTTGGTGGCTTGATAGAAGTGGTAGATTTTGTTGAACAGAGGGTTTGATTAAATTTTTGTGGTTTTAATTATAATTTTGCCTAAAGCCGCGTTTTTAAACCATGGTTACAGGCAAAGCAAAACGCGGCTTCAGCTTTGCCTATAACCGCGACTTATAAAAGTGGCTATAGGCTAAATTCATAGCCGCGTTTAGAAAACGCGGCCATAGGCAAGCTAAAGCCGCATTTTCTAAACATGGCCATAGGTCAACTTAAAAAATATATATATATATTTATATATTATTTGGTTGGTCCTATAGCCGCGTTTTTCAAACGCGGCAATAGGGCCTAACCAAAAAATGCAGCTATAAACACATAAACGCGGCTGTAGAGATACCCTATAACTGCTATAGGGAAACATTTTAAGCTGCGTTTACCTAAAATGGGGCTCTATAGGCTAAAAAAAATGCGGCTATAACCCGCGTGATTTGTATTGAATTGAACAATTGTGGTCATTGCCTCTGTCAAAATAGTTGCAACTTTCATGAACAGGGCCTGTAGCCAAGTGGAACCCCACTATACCATAATAACGACTCTATCTCATGCGTTTGACTTTCTGTTCAAAACCAAACCTATAACATTTAGACTAGGGCAACACCCATGTGAAACCCCACTATGACATAATAATGACTTCTGTCTCGAGTGTTTTGTCTTTCTGGTCAAAACAAAAGTTATAACATTTAGAAGTCATGTTTAAATTGGAAACACACTAAGGAATGCCATTGGCTTTTAATAACCATCAAATTCCGTTGTCTCATTCTTTCACATTTACAAAATATTAAAATGATGAAAGATTAATAATTATTGCACATTTAGTATGTGTTTGGATCTGCGTCTACTGCGTACACATCTACTGCGTTTGAGTTTTCCTTTTTTTTTCTTTTTTTTTTGGCACGCAGAGACAAATTTCACTGTTATAGCTATTATTCATGCACTGTTCATGAACAGTAGCAGCAACTTTTGACTATTCTCTCGTGAACAGTGTAGCTGTGCACTGTTCATGGGTCTCACAAATTTCACTTTTCAGCCACTTTTTCATTAAAAATAGGTCTCACGGCACTATTTACATATTTAAAAATTATTTTGCTACACTGTTTTCAGTTTTCAGTTTTCAGTTTCAGCAAAATAAGTTCTATTCAAACAGACCTTTAAAATGTGCATAAAGAACAAATTGAACATGTAACTTAATTGTTAGATTTTTAAAATAGTAAACTAATAAAAAATAGAAAGTCATTGAGAATGAGATAATAACTGCAATGATCTGAAGAACGGACAATTTCATAAAACTTATTATAACAATTGGAATGTTTCTTTCGAGATTTACTTAGATTCTCACTATAGAAGGCGAAAGGCTCTTCTTGGTTGGGATTTGTACCAATTTCCACTCCTCAAGCATTAGAATCAACTTCAATTTTTTTTTTGAAATTTAATTAAAGTGCAAGTAGAGCTTCTGTCACCTTCCTCATTCCAATGGAATTTTCCTCCTTTAAAATGTTTAGTAAGAGGTGCGATAATAATATTGAAGTTTCTAATAAAACGACGACTGAAGAGGCGAGTCCAAGAAAATTTGACATTGTTAATAGATTGTGGTATGGGTTAACTAACTATTGTCTTTGTTTGTTGGAATGACTTGAATTGTCAAAAAATGGCGACTTGACAACAAGCCATTAAATGTTTGCGTGCACATGTCAGAAAGTATGGCTTGATATTCAACCAAGCCTAAGATTGGCAATCCAACAAGAAGCATACGTGAAGAAATAGGATTGAGGTGCAGTAGCTAAGGCTATTGGTAGTGATGGAGCCAGGATTTAGAAGTCAGAGGAGGTTACTTTGCAGTTGGTTGCGTGTATTTGCATTTGGTTATTGACAATTATTTTGTTTAAATTTTTTTAAAGAGTTGGGTTGTTTGTTTTTGGCTAAAATTGGTTGATTGGGCTTAATTGTTTTTAGTTTTATTATTAGTAATTTTTGTTATTGGGCTAATTTTTTTGAGCTTGTTTATTTTGTTTTAGATTTTAGATCTGGCCTTTGAAAGGAGGAAAATACTAGAGTTAGAAACTTTTTTATAAATTATTAATGTGATGAGTTGTTATTAGTAAATAAAAAGTGATGTAAGTGGTTGGTCCAGATGAAAACCAATAAAAATTTACTACCTCATCAGTTTTGTAAAAATGTTGTAGAAAAGTTTATAGTTATAACATTACTCTTAAAAGAATCAATGATACAGTGATACTATTAAGGGGAGAAAAATATAATTTGATAGAACAAAATTACTAAATTTGGTATTTATATATATACTAATTTTTTTTTTTAAATATTTAGGGGGACTATTGCCCCCCATTGTCCAAGTCTTCCTCCGTCCCTGGCTATTGCACCATGCAACTGCAAATTAAAAATTGAAATTAAAAGTTGATATTGAAAGTTTCAAAAATCACTTTTCATTTCAACCCTTAAATAACTTTTTTTTTAAATTTTTATCTTTTTACAATTTTACTTTTACACTGATATTTTGAACTTGTCTCACAACTTAAAGGTTTATTACATGCACCTTGTACCCGTTTGGATTGCACTTAATTTGGCGTTTACGTTTTCAGTCTTTTTTTTTTTTTTTTTTTTTTTTTCCTGCATGTGAACAATAAAATCACAAGAATTTATTGTGCAGGAAAAAAAAACACTGTTTATGTACTGTTTACACACAGTAACAGTACTATTCACATATTTAAAAATATTAAAAATAAGTTCCACGGTACTATTCACACATTTAAAAATTATTTTGTTACAGTGTTTTCAATTTTTAATTTTTAATTTTAAAAAAAATAAGTTTAATCCAAAAGCACCCTTTATCTAAATCCAAAGATATACATGCTTGCATTAAATGTTGTAGATTTGTTGCATGGATTCTTGGCAGAAATTGTTGACTTCTTTAGCAATAGAAGTCTTGTCATTATTTTCATGTGATGACATGATACTGTTTCAACTCCGGCTGAAACTTTTTATATATAAAAATAGCCAATATGCTCAATAAGCATTATTTTAAACATAATTTTGGTTTATTAAGTCACCTTTATTCTTAGTCTTTTCTTCTTTTTTTTCAAGTTTTGAACAGTTGCTACAGTGTCAATTTAGTTGGTTCAATTGGCACTGTAGCTTGCTTTGGTTTCGTCAACCTCTACACTGTTGCTGCTTTCTTTTCCTTTTTCTTTTTTCGTTGCTTTCTTTTCTTTTCTTTTTTTCTGTTTTTTTTTTTTGGGTAATATCGTCCAGTCTACTATTTTATTTTATTACATATATATATATATATATATATATGAGATGGGTTCAAGTTACATCTAGTGTAACTCCACAAGAGTTACATATTTTTTAAACCGTAGATTTATGAGAGATCCAACGGATAAAAACAAAACACCATTATCCATTACAACATTAAATACTTACCTAATTAATAGTCTCCTCGTTATCTCTCTCCTCCTTAAATATTTCTTGTGTCTCTTTTTCTCTCTCCTTATTAAGTCTTTCTTTCCATTTTCTTTACAATTTCTCCAACAAATCATCCCTGAATATCACTTCATCGTAGATTTATGTCTCTTTTTCTCTCTCCTTGATAGTATGTTTAGCAAATTAATGAAAAAAACGAAATAAAATTTTCGAGTAAGTACTATTGTGTCTAAATTCCTTAAAAAAAAAAAAAAATCAATTACATTCAGGGGTGCCAGAAAGAGCAGAAATAAGGAGAAATAAAAAAAATTAGTAGAGAAAAATGGATGAAGACAGTAAACCAAATTTTATTAGATTGTATATAGATTACGATAAGATAGAAACTATCCAAATTTGATCCAATTAGAATTTGTTTGTAATTCAAATTCATCCTAATGTTTACCCTCATCGTATGACACTAGTATGGCTAGAGGCCTATAAGTTCTTACAACCTTAAATACCTTTCTCTTTATTAAACGTCTCCAGATGTAGAAGAGAGAGAAACTCAAGATAGGCCCAATTGTTTAACTCTACTACCGCTGACTTTCCATTTAATTCATAAGAAGTTAAATTATTCATATTTTTACAAATATTGAAATTAGTAGAATGACACTCATACAAACAAAACTTGTGTTTGCAAATTTATTATCATACCAACAGAAAGAAAAAACCAAGCAGTTTCACAAATTTATTGCTAAGAGCATAACAGGATGATATAATTGGAATACATTTAATAAAACATGGAAGCTTTTGACTTCCTTTATTTTAGTTCACGGCAGAAGCTAAAGAAGAAACTACTAAACAATTTTGCAGTGTGGCCATTCAGTTCACCGCATAAGCTTTTGACTAAGAAAGTAGAAACGTATGAGAAATTGCAAAGAAAATGGAAAGAAAAACTTAATAAGGAGAGAGAAAAGAGACATGAGAAATATTTAATGAGGAGAGAGATAATGAGGAGACTATTAATTAGGTAAGTATTTAATGTTGTAATAGATAATGGTGTTTTGTTTTTATCAGTTGGATCTCTCATAAATCTATGGCTTGAAAAATGTGTAACTCTTGTGGAGTTATACTAGGTGTAACTTGAACCCATCTCTCTCTCTCTCTCTCTCTCTCTCTCTATATATATATATATATATATGTATATATAAAGCTGTTAGTTAACACAATAAATGGTCACAATATTTTTACAATTGTTGATATGTTAATTCCTTATAGGTTAAAATAAAATATCATACTAGAATCATCCACAACTAAAACTAGAGGTATTATGAAAAAAGAAGTCCTATATCCACAATATTTTTCACAATACTTTCACAACATTGTTCATTAGGCTTTTTTTTTTTTTTTCCACAAACCACAGTACGCCGGTTTTGGTTGTGTTGTTTTTGTCTTTTCTTTTAAATATTTATATGTGTATGTTGTTAGGATTAGTGCCCTTAAATCCTATTGTATGATGCTATGTATAATATTAAGTATGACATTATGTATGACATTATGTATGACTTAATATTGTATTTAATAAAATTGTTTTATTATTATCTGAAATAATGGTAACATGAATATTTGAACATTATCATATAGTCCATAAGATGCATAGTATGTGATTTAGTCACTGAAGATATAAGTCACAAATTCTTTGTAAACTCAGAATTGTAGTTCGTAGTCGGTGATGAAATTGGGCGTTTCATCTGCGAAGACTATAACATATCAATTACGATGATTTGTCTTGATCATGGAAGTGGAGACTTCTAGTTGATATGTTGATATGTTTTAAGAGTTAAGACATATTGAACTAGACCGCTGTGAGATTTATTATTCTACTAACGACTGTCAATTGAATAATAAATCTCACGACTTATATTTGCATGAACTCTTAATCCTGAGAAAATAATGGACTTGATCATGAGGTGTAGGTTGCTTTGATATATCAGGAGTGAGATCTAAAGTAACAGTCAAAACCTCAGTATGTTGGGCAGCCACATTTAGTGTTGATGGAACATATATTATCAAGATGGAATTCATAGTCTCTTAGCGGAGATACAAAATATTCCCTTGAGATAAGTTTAATGGGTTTGTTATTCAGAGAGTTAGGCCTAACCACTTTAGTAAGACTAAAATATATATTTATGAAATTGGATTTCATAAATATATGGTGAATAACTTAAAAAGATTAATCTGGGTACTCAAGGATTAAGATGTAGTAATTTACAAAGTGGTAGTCTACATTCATGACTTTGTGTTACTACGAATATTTTATGAAGGGGTTGCATGTACAATAAAGTTTTGGGATATAATTTATAGATAAGGCCTAGAGTGTAACTATATTTATATAGTGGTATTAAATATAGTTAATGGTAACTTTGGACTTGTCAAGAGTTGACAGAAAAGCCCAAGGCCCATTGGAGCTAGTGTCTTATTGGTCCCTTTTGGTCCCACTCCAAGCCACATATTAGAGCCCAATTGGAAAAGCCGAAAAGGCTAGCCCAATTAGATAATCAGTTATAAGGAGAGAAACATACAAAATTTTAAAGAGAGAATACTTTACATGAAATGGTGTATGTGAGTGTAGGACACTCTTGAATTTTCTCTTGAACATTTCATATAACTGATTGAGAGACCACACATCTTGGGCGTTAGTGGAATTGGAGTGAAGATTAAAAGTGTTCTCAAGAACTTGAAATCTTTGTTTTGAAATTCACCACACCAAGGTACACTCTCTTGTTCTTGTATTCTGAAATTTACATAGTGCATGTTATCAATTGCGAATGAAGTAGATCTGTTAATTTTTCCGCTGCGCACTCTCATGTTACCATCATATGTATAGTTACACTGACTTAACAAATTCTTACAATATTTTCACAATTATTGACAATTTGCACTGTTCATTGGCCCCCCCCCCCTTTTTTTTTTTTTTTTTTTCACAATATGTTGGTTTTGCTTGTGCTTTTAAATATTATATGTGCATACACAATTACACTAACGCAACAAATTTTTATAATATTTTCATAATTATTGAGGTGTCATTTTTTTAAAGGTCAAAATAAAATAATAAAATAAGAGACTGAGACCAATCACAACTAAAAATAAATGTATTATGAAAATGTTATAACATCTTCTTCTTGTCACAATATTTTCACAATCGCGAGATCTCAGTTCCTTATAGATCAAAATAAAAAAAAAATAAAAAAAATACTATGTCTATAATATTTTCACAATAATTTTGTAACAAATTTTATGTGGTAAGGTTTTTTTGAAGGATAAAAAGTGATATCAATAGTGGGTTCAATTTAAAATCAATAACAACTTGTCATTTATAATTTGTTCTAAAAATGTTATGGATGTAGCATTTCTCTCAAATAAAATAAAAATATATCTATTCGGATCCTAAAAATAAAAGTATTGTGAAAATGTTTTAATATTTTGTTGTATTCTTAGACTTCTTTTTTAGTATATATAGTCAAATTGGGTGAGCCAAAATTCACTGTACGTTTCATGCACAATTTTCTTGTATTGTCTTTTTGTTTTTTTTTTTTAATGCATAATTTTAAAACTAGTAATAATTTTTTACCTAAAATTTGTTGTGAAAATGCTGTGGATGTAAAAATTAAATAATAAAATATCAAACTAGGACCTACCACAGCTGGAAATAAAAAATATTACAAAAATGTTGTGACATTTTGTTATATTCCTAAACTTCTTTTTTGTGTGACATTTTGTTGTGTTCCTAGGTTTCTTTTTTTGTTTAGTCAAATTTAGTAAGCCAAAATTCATTGTTTTAGGCACAATTTTCTTCAGTTGGCTTTTTATTTTATTATTTTTAAATGCACGGTTAAAAGTGGTTAGCCTAATTTAAAACCAGCAGCAATTTACCACCTAAGATTTATCATGAAAATATTATGAACGTAACATTACTCTAAAATAAAATAATAAAATATCAAACTAGGACCCACCATAGCTAGAAATAAAGGTATTGTAAAAATATCGTGACTTTTTGTTGTGTTTTTAGACTTCTTTTTTGGTTTATTCAATTTGTTGAACTAAAATTTATTGTTTAATGCATAATTTTTTTAGGTTGATTTTTTTTTTAACACATTGTTTCAAGTTTTTTTTTTTTTTTTTAAATAAAAAATAAAAACATACACACACACACACACATATTGTTTTACACACACATAACACACACACACAAATTGACGAAGTAACACTTTCCTCCTTTATATTCGTGGTAGTTGCATTCCCCCCTAAACTAAACTTGAATAATTTCATCATTGATATTTTGTAAATGAGCATATATCCCTATTGTTTCTCCCTTAGTTAAACCCTAACAAAATCTTATAATTCCTAAAATATTCCATTGTGCAATGTCTAATATACTCCTACTAAATTTTAATGTCCCAAAAAATTTCTTTGTTTATTTTGAATTTTATGTGGTAGACTGGTAGTCATGCTTGGAAAGTTAGAATTGTGATATATAGTGTTCTATTTGTTACCTAGAGAACACTAATTTATTAGGTTTAAATCTTCTAGACTTATAATTTTATCTAATAGAAACTTTGATGACATATGTCTTTTGTTATTTTGTTCTTTTTTTAATTTATTTTCCTGCTTAAAAGGGTATTCATTAAAAATAAGTAAGCTAAACATCGTAGTTAGACTCATAAAATAAGATAATAAAGAATGAAATATGAATAACAAAATCTTCATTGTATATGATTGCAAGTATTTAATTTAATGAAGATCTTCAAAAAAATTGTAGCATATATTATCATTCATTGCGACAATTTAAATATTGTAAAAAGATGATGACATTCATTATCATTCTTTGTAGCATTTTTTGGTGAGTAGATATTATATTTAGTAAATAAGTTCTAAGAAATTGTCATAGTACATAAATATTCAAATAACTATTTTAAATTTAAGTACATGACTTCATACTTCTGCAACAAAAAAATCTATATATTTTTTGATGTCAACGACCACAAGGTTAAGAGCCTTGCACTCTACCAACTGATCTCACTAAAGGGTCAGCACGTGCCTTGCACGTGCAACCCACACTAGTAGTTATAAATAGATAGCGAGTTGGAGAGAAGAAGCAAAATAAAGGTAGGTAAGAATAAGAGCTTCTTTTGTGTGTGCGCACCAGATAAAGGAAGCTAGAGTGTTTTGTAATTCTTGTCTAGATACAATAGGGTGTTCTCTATTTATTTGAGAGAGAATCAATTGTGTATTTAGGGTTTGGGTTTGTGACAGTGCATTCAGGCTATTGTTCTAATCTCCAAAATTATAGTGAAACTTTATTCTGCCGTCTCCAATAAATGTAGGCATATTGTAGGACCACTTAAATTTTGTGTCATATTTTCTCTTCTCTTTTCTTTAACATTACGTAAACAGATTATTTCACAACATTGTTTTACTTGAATATATCTTGATCCCATCTTGAAACAACAAAACCTAAGAACATAATGTTGTCTGTTAAGAAATGACATTTCTTCAAGTTCACATAAAGCTTTTGCTTACGAAGGGTTTGAAACACCTGATAAAGATACTCCAATGTTCTATTTGAGACTTGTTGCATACTAAAATGTCATTAAAATAAAAAAAATGACAAAATGCCTAATGAAAGGTTTAAAAACATTATTCATCAAATTGATACAACCCATTTTGCAACCTGAGCACAAGGGGAAAATTGTAATTTGAAGCCACTTAAGGGCAAGAATGTCACTTGGATAGTTTGTAGAACATGAATTCCATTTTAAAATACATATGAATTTATAACGATCAAAACTAAAATACATATGAATTTACAAAGATCAAAACAATTTAATGAATGTGACAATCAGTTTATTTGATCAAAGATCAAGCCACATCTCAAGTTTCAATGGTTGATATACATTCTTACAAATTAGGGCCCAAACCATGTGATAATGACTTATTAATTCTGATTGGTCATTAATTAGATTAATTAAAATTAATTACATATTGAAATTTCATTAGTTCAATTTTTAAATTAAGAATATAATTAAAGTTATCACATAAATTCTTTGAGATAATTATGATTTTTGAATTTACCTCTTAGTAAGAGAAGGGGGGGGGGGGGGGAGTCTAAAATGAAAAAAAGGACCTAGGACCCATGTGTTGAAATTCAAATTCAAATTCAAATCAAGGGAAAGAGAGATGAACATTGAGGATAATCAAAACAAACTCCAAGAAAGGATAAGCTCGCCACACTAATGGAATCCACCAATACAAATAAGAGCATAACTCACCACTCTAATGAATTTTCCAATAGAGAGATAAGAGCAAATTTAAAATTCGCCACTCAAATGTAATCCACAAAGGAATAAGAGTTAAAGTAAAAGAAATCACTCTTCTCACAAGCTTGGGGCCAAGTTTGTATAAATCACACTCTATATTATTCATTTCACCTTTTTTTAGAGAGTTTTTAACATATGATATGTCTACTCCTGATAATACCTCTTTATTATCAGACCAAGATACTAGTCGGTTTGGTGTAAACGGGGATTGAACCTCAGATCTCTTATTCAATTATTAGAAACTTTATCAGTTAAGTTAACTGGAGATGGCTTAAATAGTTGCTTAGAACAACACTCAAACTTAGGAGAACGAAAATTACAGTTCATAACATTACAATTTCAAGACTAAAGTTAAAAGAACTAATGAAAACTAGGAACCTGATAAAAGACTTGTATACTCTTGTAGCTGGAACATAATGGCTGTAACTTTCCTTATGGAGCTTCAATTAAATGCTATTTGACCACTACTGAAAAAATGACTCATTAAGCTTTTAACTTTGCTTGGGAAATTCATTTAGGTAAAAGGGTTTTCCTTATTTGCTAGGCTTGCAAATCACATTGGATTGGGCTTGAGGATTTTTTAGAGGACACTCATGTGTCATTTTGGACACCCAACAAATAAACTCTGATTTGTTTGTTGTTTTTTTTTTTTAAATTCGATAGTTATGGGGGAAGAGGAATTTGAATCCTGAATATCATGGACACACCAAAAGGTACTAGCCATTGAACTACAGTCTACAAGGCTCTTAGCAACACAAATTTTTTTTTTTTTTTGGGTAAATAAATGATTATCATAAAAGACTAAGAAACAACTATAGAGCTTTAAGGACAGTCCCTCTCATAGTACAAACTAGTACTTTCATAAAATAAAAGCATAGCAATGTTCATAGGTTGACTATTGAAAACAACAAAATCTTGTTGGATGTATGGGTCTTTCCTAGCTAGAGCATCCGCACACTTGTTGGCTTTCCAGTAGCAGTGGCTCATCTTCACTTGGGGAACTTGACTGATGAGGGTACTGATAGTCCATAATAAGAGGAGTGGTTAAGATTACAATTGAACTCACTAGTGATCTAGTCACGCAGAACTTTTGCATCAATTTCAATTTCCACCGCCACAATATTGAGAGCTAACCATAAAGTCAACCCGTCCCTTAAAGCCCATAATTCTGCATCCACACTAGTGGCAGGCCCAATGTTCCCAATAAAACCTTTGACCCACAACCCATTAGAGTCACAGATTAATCCCCCTCCACTAGCCCTTCCAAGATTTCCCAAAGCCAATCCATCTGTATTGAGTTTGTACCACCCATTGCTAGGCTTGTTCCACCTAACCATAATCAGCTTAGAGCTTTTAAGCATTCCATTCCTGGCAGCACAAAAGAAATATTCATTTGCTGCTTGGGAGACAGATCTGCCTAGACCCGGGTTGGGGTGGTTGCCTTTAAACACGACATTGTTCCTATGGAGCCAAAGGTTCTAAATAGCAAATGGAAAATAAACATTCCAAGGAATTAGCACTACAACAAAATGTATTTTCAGTGACGAAAAAATTCATCACTAAAAGTCCAGTTTTTCGTCGCCAAGGACCTTTAGTGACGAAATCTACTAATTAGTGACGAAATTCATTTCGACGTTGAAACCCCATCACTAAAAGTCCTAGCGATGAAAAATTTCATCACTAAAAGTCCGATTTGTTTTTTTTATAAAAAACTTTTAGCGACGAAAATGTTTCGTCGCTAAATGTTTTTCTCGCTAAAAACACTATTCAGTGACGAAATATTTTCGTCACTAAAAACACTTTAGTTTATTAAATCATATTTAGTGATGAACAATTTCATCACTAAAACTATTTTTGGGTACATATAGTGACGAAAAAGTTTGTCGCTAAAACTATTTAAAAGAAAATCCAAGCACATATAGCGACGAAAATTATCGTCACTAAAACTATTTCTTACAAAATTCTGCTACATTTAGTGATGAAATATTTCGTCACTAAAACAATTTTTTGTTGCTATATTTGTGACGGAAAAATTCGTCGCTAAAACTTATTTTCTGTTTTTATTTTTTCATGGTTTTGATATTAACCTGTAACCTATCATTACATTATTAAAACCTCACATTTGAATAATACATTTATTTCAACAACACATTTATAAAAAAAGATCCATACATTCCACAAGTAAAAAATAAAACAAGTATCCAATTCAAACTCCTTCTATACAATAATTGTTTGCAACACATACAATAACTCAAGATGTTTTATAACAATACAAAAGGTGTAGCATAATATAATTAGAACCAATGGAAGATGTTTTCATATGTCTTCAAGTAATGCTAAAAGTAAATCCCCTAAAAGCCATCAATAAGAAATCTGCACAAATATAAAAACAATACTACATTAAAATCATAAAGTAAAAACATTAACTATGTTATAAGAAACACTTCTAACAATGCATTAAGAGTAGTCACACCAATAAATTAAAATCACAACTCCTAATGTATAAGTTGTAGAAAGCAAATATAGATTTTCAAGTGTAATATAATACAATTAGTTTCAAATAATGCATAAAAAAAAGTAATCACACCATGTAGTGCGGGTCAATTGCTAAAATAAAGTACTAACCAATAAGTGTTTTAACTTGAAGATGAACCACCCCCATAGGTAAGAGCGTCATCATAACCCTTGCTTCTCAAAAAGTTAAGAATATTCTTTTGGATCTCTTTTTGCTTAGCACGCGCCTTTTGGTCCCTAGCTCTTGCTTCTTTGAGCTCAATTATCTCATTTTCTAGCTGATGGATATACTCCACCGATGAACTAGATGAGGCGGTGGTTATTAGAAAAGAGGAAGGTCTCATGCCAAGTCCTTTTACAATACTAGACTTCTTAAAAACCAAGTTTGAGATCTCCTCTTGTGTAAGGGGAATTGCATTAGGATCTTGACAATGATCCTCTTGCACTTTTGTCCAAAATCATAAGCAATAAAAGTCTATTCAATCTAAATAATCCATAAAAAATATTAAATAAAAGCAACCAACAACCTAAAATCTCATCACAAATGTCAGAGCTCTAATCTACCAAAGATAAAACATCCTCAAAATAATTCTCCAGTACAATGTTTAATATCATAAAAATAATAATAAAATTCTCAGTTCCACAAAATAATTCATAACTGTTGTCTTCCACAAAGGTCCAGATTGTTTTTTGATATAGAAACTAGCATATAATATGACTTGAGAAAGGAAGGTTATATATAACTTCACAATAAAATGATAATTTTGTGTTTTAAATGAGGGCATAATTGTCTTTTTACTTTGCTAATTGTTCTCATCTCTTTCATTTAAAATTATACAACGTTCATCTCTAAACTAATATGGAGAAATCTCTTCCAACCAACTACTTTATGATTCATATTTGTACGGGCCCGAACTCCCTTAATGGATTGGATTCGGGATTGGGCTGACAATTAATTTATAATGTAGGCTATGGATTTCTTACTATGGGTAATTCCTAGCCGAGCTTAGATTATATGTTGCTTTTCCTAAGTAGAACTCTCTTCCCTCTCCCCCTAAGTTACTCTCCTTTTACTAGTGTTTTCTCTCTCTCTTTCTCTTGCTCTCTCTCTCTCCGAATGACCAACCCCCTCTCTCTATTCCCTTCTCCTATTTATAGCTTGAGGTTGGTGGAGTACTCATGATTACCTTATGGTCTCACTCGTATGGGTGGGGCCTGATTTGATTATTCCCGACAAGGAATATGCTCCCTTGGAAACAGTGGCAATGGCGTTGGAACTGGTTCCTGCCTCCAAAAAAGATTGCTCGGCAGCAATATTCCTCAAGGCAATACCAAGTTGCCGAGGTCACAGGCTGCCCCTGGTAAGTACAGCCTCCGACCAATCCATACATGATCGGCATGAGCATGTCTAACTTGCGATCAGTGGAAAGGGCGTATTATTGGGCTTGGGCTTAAGAATGTTTTAGGGGTGTGTCCGAGCCAAGGCCCAAGGCCAAGTGGGCCTGAAGTCCTGTGCCGTACAATAATATAAGACTATTTATATATATGATTTAAATAGGTCATATAATTCATTAAAAAAGTCATGTAACTAAAATGACACATAATTTGTCTCTTAAATCATCACATAGTACATTGGAGGAAGATTGCTCCAAATCTTTAGTCAGAATTTACTATTGCCCTTACTAGGTTCGATGCATGTTGCATATCTTTATCATCTTTTGTCTTTTTTTTTTTTGAAACATTAGTCTGTATACTGTTGTCCTCATTGCATGTTACATCTGCTTTAGCTAGAAAAACTAACAAAAGTCTAGAATATAAATAGGAAGCAAAACTCCTCTAGGTTGCGTTTCCTCTTCGGCTTCTCTTTCACGAAATACATTTTACATCTTGACTTTGTTGTCGACTTGTCGTTGTTTTCTCTCTCAATTTTAAGACTGAGCTTCACACTCTTCATCTCTTGAAATTGCTTCTTAGATTTTTTTTTTCTTTGTACACCTTTTTATTGTCCACTAATTTGATTTTTGGAGAGAAAATAGCATTTTTGGAAAAGAGTTTATTTATAAAAACGCATACAGTTAAAAGGAAACCAAATGTCCACTCCACAATGCATGATATTTATTTACAGACCAAAACATATACCTGTTCTACTTACAGATATGAGAGAGTGCAAGCTAGAGACCCAAGGCACAAGTGAATTTGATCCATATGCTTACCTAAGCTAAGAGACATCTTAAGAAGGACTTATACTATTCATATATGCCTATAAGAGTAAAACTTAAGAATAGTTTTTTAGGTGCAGTACATTAAGTCTTTCAATTGAATTCAAACACTTTTGTTTTGAATTTGGTTGTTTTTGGAAAATGCATCACCATCCTGATCTTATTGATCAATATAATCAAGTGTTTAAATTTAATTGGAGAACATAATATACTGCATCTAATTAAAATGTGTACAGCCTGCTATCCCTTATTAATTAATTTGTAGTAGTATATCACAAGACCTACTTCAAACTTCAAAGTACCCCATGCCATGAGCAATGATGATTAAAGGTAGTAGTTTCATGCTGTAAATTGAAAGACAGCTCTGCGTGCATTTGCTGCATGTTCATCTACTGAAGTAGGTCCGAGGTGAGAAGAGGCGACGCGGCGAGAACATCCCCATATACCTTGGCGAAGCGAGACCATCAATGGAACGATACTCAGGTATGCTGAAGCCTTGACGGTCCTC
This sequence comes from Notholithocarpus densiflorus, assembly GCA_030021035.2. Taxonomy (NCBI): domain Eukaryota; kingdom Viridiplantae; phylum Streptophyta; class Magnoliopsida; order Fagales; family Fagaceae; genus Notholithocarpus; species Notholithocarpus densiflorus. The sequence continues at coordinate 4,082,104 of JARYZH020000009.1, read as the reverse complement.
GTGTAGTTTTCTATTATTATTATTATTGTTCCCATTGAAGGTCCCGTACCTGACCAACTTGCCAACCCATGATTTCTTCTTTTGTACTGTGCTCTTGTGCTCGGCATTGTTCATCTTCTCACTTAGGTACTCCCTCACAGCATGCAATCCCTGCTCCATCACCTCCATGGGAGGCGAACTCAACGGGTTCCCTTCCACACTCAGTTTCTGGAGCTTTCTCAGGCATCCCATGGAGTCTGGCAGGCTTTTTATCTTGTTGTAGCTCACATCCAGTTCCACCAGGTTGATGAGGAGACCTATGGAGTATGGTAGGGTTTCCAAGTACTGGAAGTTTTGGCTAACATTGAGGACTTGGAGGTTGGTGAGGTTCTCAAGGTCATCAGGGAGTAACCGGAGGCAGTTAAGCCGGGCGTCTAAGACGCGCAGGGCGGTCAGGTGAGAGGTGGAGCTTGGGAGGAATACGAGCTTGTTTGAGTTAACATGGAGCTTCTTTAGGTTGGTAAGCTCAAAACCAATGGTGTCTGGGAGCTTGCTCAGCTGGTTGAAGTTGGCATTCACTTCTTCTAAGGATCTGCAGGAGGGCCGAGGGTGCATGCATCAAACCACAAATTGTTAACCATGGTGTGTGTGTATATATATATATATTAAAAATTAAGCTGGTTTTTTTTATAAAAAAAATGATAGTCTTCATTCATCTTTTGTTCATTCCAAATGACAAAATAAAAAACCTGACATAGGTTAAGCTAAAAATTTATGATCAGAATCAGAATTTTCTGTTTTCAAAAATAAAACGACCATGTCCATTTTATAGTCAATATTTAGTTTTTAAAGCTTTAAGGATATGTATAATACCATATTATTTAAAATTTAATTCAAAATCAATAATAATCAATATTTTAAATAATTATTACATATACACTAAATCTCAACCAAGTTTTTCTTAAATTTAAAGACAAATAAAGTGGTTCTTGTTAAATTTTTTTTAAAGGTTTAGGGTATATAGGTTACATGTTATCAATTACTGGAATATAATTTTTTTTTTACCAAATATAGAATTAAGTTCATGTTTTCACTTTTTCCAAATTTTTAGAAAATTATTAGGCACTTTTTTCGGAATATAACATGGTATTTTATCATCATCTCGTGTGAATGTTGAATTCTATCATAAATTTAATTAACAAAACTTATTATTATATAATAGAAAGGCATACCACATAGCTGTATTTTAAGAATATTAAATAATTTCTTCAATTTTTTTTTCCTCCTAGCATATATTATTCCTGGTAAACAATAGATATTTGCATTAGACAAACGGAAAAGGATTGTTGAGCGGCTATCTCGCATCAATCTACCAGACATTTAATTTAATTTAATTTTTTTAGTATTTTGTCCGTATATGCTATTTAGTGCTTTCAGACTATCTTCTCCAGAACACAATGGACAGTTTCAGATTACTATATTTAGAGTGAGCCTTTTCCTTTGCATGCGTGTAACTGTTGCTGTATTTTGATTATTTTCTATAAAACAAATGAAAGAGTTTTTTGACTTTTTTTGTAGTGATCATCCTATGTGTAATAGTCAATTTTTTTGATGAACCCTCTTTGTACTAGTCAAATGTACCATTTATCACACCCAAAAAATGCCAATATAAACATATACATGCTTCTTCTTTTTTTGGTATTATTATAAAATAATATTAATCGTTTTATAGTAAGGACATGGTTAATTGTTATGCACGAAAGTATTGTGAAGGCCACTCATATATGCGTGTAAGAATATGATTTCCTTACCAAGTAAAAATAATCTACTTCTGCTTGAGTAAAAGTATAAACAATAAATTCGAATAAAAAATGATGTCCTAAAAAATATATAATCAAAAGATCAGTTAATGTATGACTTTAAAGCATACAATAATCGTTAATTTAAAAAAAAATTATAAAAATTTGAAAAAACTGTAAAAAAAAGGTTGATAAATTTTTCATTTTTTCTTAAATATGACCTAATAAAACCATAATCAAAATGTCAAATCAATCATGATGTAGGGAAGAGAAAAAAAAAGATATATTGCTTATGTGAACAGGGATGTTGGGTAGGTATGTGATGTAAAATGGTGTATTTAGTCAAAGATAAAGAAGCAAAATAAAGGCTAATAATATTGGATGGTTGTGTGTGGTGGTCAGTTCACTCATTGGATTCAAACTAATTCCTTTGTTTTTTTTTTTTTTTTTTGAGGAAAAACTAATTCCTTTGTTGTGTACAATTATCCCGACATAAGTATCAAATCACAATTAATTATTTAGTAACAGCTTTTGATAAATTTGTGGCATCCACTTTCACCCCTTGTTTACTTTTGTCGAAGAGAATGAATGAGTCAATGAACCAAAATATTAGCATAGGTAGGTGTTATTTTCATGGTATATTCTCTATGTGCTCCCAATAAAATTTTATTTCTTGAAAACCTTGGAACTACCTTTCATCAGCAGCTGTTTTTTTATGCAAAACAAGAGATTTATCTACTAAGACTTATCATTCTGTACTTTTTTTAAGAAAGCTATTTATTAAGACCAATCAATTATTTATTAGATAAGTTGCTTGTTCATACTTATAAATTTTTTTTGGAAAGATAAAATTATATTTTACCTAATTATTATAAGTTTATAACTGTTGTTATTTCTCTCACCACTCTATATATTTATAATTAATTATGGACAAATTAATTTTAAAGTTTCTATAACTTTAAATTATATTTTTTATTAACTATTATAATTGACATTTATTCATTTACTATTAATTATGATATTTAAAAATCAATCACCTCTCAACCGTCCTTTTGTTTTTTCTTCACATTTTTTTTGCCGCTTTATATCTTCATCTATATTATAAATTTTGTCCTTTTATTTTTAACAAATCCTTTTGACAAATTAAAACATGAAATCACTAAATTCTACTCTCTATGTAGTAGTATACACATGATGCATGCACATAAATCATAATATGGAAAAACGGGTATACTCAATATTATTGATCTTTTTTTCTTTTTCTTTTTTGGGTGTGTGGTTATGATTAGGTTATTTGATGTTTTATATACTACTATATATGTTTTACTTTAATTTTCTTCTCTAAAAAGCTTAAAATAACTTCCATCAAAACTAATCGGCCGTTACATAAAGATAATTCATAGGAAACAGAATTCAGTGTTCTTAAATTTTTTTTTAAAAATTACTATTTTTAAAATAATACTAGGCAGTGATTTAATGTTAAAAAGCTTGGTGTGCTAGGTAGCTACACGCAAGAAGTGCAGAGGGGAGCACAGACCTGCAGTTCTCAATGGTTTTCGGTAGAAATTCAATAAGGTTGCCGGAGACGTTCAAAACCTTGAGCTTAGAAAGACAGCCAATTGAATTTGGGAGCGATTTAAGCTGATTTGAGTGCACGTCAAAAACTACCATATTTAGCAATCTCGCTATTAAGGACTCCGGTATGCTCTGTCAAATTTACAACCAAACAATAATTTATTACCACATACAAGTATTATGAAAATCCGCATAATAATATTTGATCAATATTCATCTTCTCCAGAAATCAAACACCTGTTTACACTTCACAATATCCCCAGAGAAAAATGATCAATTTCACTTGAATATAAACCCACTTATACACCATTAGATATAAGAAATAAAGTAAAATTATGTCATTTATTTAAAAAAAAAAAAAAAATCTTAATAGTAAAATAGACTTTTTGTCTAAGCTTTCTATGGTAAGTGAGAACCGCTTACCGATAAAGATTTTGATTATTGGAGGAAATTATATATCTGGGTTTGATATATTTTGGTTTAGAGAAAGAGATTGAGCTTGGTAAAGAAAAATCACTAGAATATTATTGATGAAGAATACCTGAATATTGTTATTGGAGAGGTCCAAATTGCAAATAGTCCCAAGGTTAAGGGAAGGACTAATAGGGAGAGCCTCCAAGGACATGCCACTCAAATCCACAATTTCCAATCTCTCTTCCTTTATGGAACCCTTCCTCTCCATCCTCTTCCTCACATCTATCCTCGCATGTTGTTGCTGTTCATACATCATCCTTACAAACACCACAAAGATTTTCTACTCCCTCTCCTAGAAAATATGACACAAAATTTTCTACAATTATAGAGCCTGATAATAAGAAAGTGGTATTTTGGATAAGAAAGAGCTTAAAAACCAGAAAAGGTGTCTCTTATAATTTTTGTTTGGGTGCAAAGAAAGAAGCATGATTATATATACATTGGACGGAAAGGACTGCAAAGGACGTACGGGTGGGTTGAGTTTGAATGAGGTACCTACCACGTGTGAATGACGTTTTGTTTGTTTGTTTGTTTTTTTGGGGGGAAGTACAAGGCCGTGTACTAAGGCCTGAGTCCTTAAGGGTTGCGTGGCCATGTCTCCCACTTGATTAAGTCAACCCCTCCCTTTTCTATTGAAAAAATAGGCCTAAAAACCCCTCCCCCACTCGGCTGCACGCGAATCTCGGGTGGCTTTTATTATTGTTTGCCATTTTCACATTTTTTGTTTTTGTGTTTTAGACTTGGAATTCCTTTTGTTTATCGAGCCTAATCCAACTTGGAATTCTTTTTATTTTTTGACAACAGCAAGAAGATAATGGAATGTGTAATCATGAGTCATGACTACATGCTCTCTAGTCTCTAGTCCGTACTCCCTTCCCTTGTTCTTGAGAAATTACTCACTTCTTCTAGAGGAGTCTTTTTGCAGGAGTGAAAAATTTCTCCCTACTCCTTACTCTTTTCATATAATTTTTTATTTTTAGTTAGACTCTTTCATTTTACAATTAGTAATGTTAAATATTTAACCTTTTTTTTAACAGTTGATCCTTAAAAGAAAGAAAGAAAGAAAAAATCAAAGTCACATTTTTTTTTTTCAACTTCTAAAGGCGATATATAATTATTGGATCATTATTTTTGGTATGAATAAATCACTAATACAATTTTTATTATACAATAATCACAATAGATTACTTTAACATTTGTGAATAAAGTTCAAAACATTGTGAATTTGAATTATTATTCATTTTTTTGGGGTTATAGATTGACCTCGGTTAATTAATTCAATTACCCAAGTTGATTAATTAGGTTAAATTACATACAAATCGTGGAGGCACACACAAATCATCAATTAAATTAAAGTGCAACGAAAATTAAATTGACACAGTGATTTTTTGACAAATGGGGAAAACTTTTCGCAAGGCAAAAATTTCATCGGGTAATCTTCAGGTCACTACTCTTAAGAATCCACTGATCAAGAACAATTGGTTATAAGTATAAGGAATCTTACTACTACTTTGCCCTATCCCAAAATACCAACCTACAGTAAAACCTTTATTCCAATCTCCAATTGGAGTTGATCTTATAGAGAGTTCTTCCTTTGCACAGATCCCAATACGTGTCTGATTTTCTAGCAACTGATGTTTGTTGTTGAATGCAAAGTTTTTCACTTCAAAGTACGTTGAAGATATAGAAGCACTTGGTTACAAAACCCTAAGGAGTACAAGAACGTAGTAGCTTCTCTAAGAATATATGAGTACTCTAATCTAAGTCTATATCTTTGATAGCTTTAAAATAAAACTTTTATACACTCTAGGAGTTTAGTGAACGAAACCCTAACAGTCCAAGTCATCATGGGTCGAAATTCTAAACTGAGAATTTTGGATTTGCACAGCTCAATAGAATGAGAGGTGTCGAACTTGTGTCGAGAATTCTTCATTAATTCTCGATAGAAGCAAGTGTTGAGCTTGTGTCAAGATTCACTATTTCGGCTTTTCTTCACTTGTTTCTTGGTTCAATCTTCATGTCTTTAATGATATCACTTTTTTTTTCTTATCAACACACTTCTTGATATCCTAAGTACAACTTAGATTTACCAAATTACAAGTAAAATGCATTTTGTCAAAGGATATGTCAATAAATAATAAATATGACCCTAACAATTTTAAGTTGAAATTGAGAAGAAAAAAAAGATCATGTAATCATTTTAGGGTAGGGGGGAAGTGGAGCCAAATCAACCTAATATTGGGGTTTGAGTGATGGTTAAATGGCAATGATATCTTTTGTGGTGTCACATGTATGTTTGTGGTTCAAGCTCTACCTCTTATTCATTCACTATTGACCTACAAATAAATCAACCTAATATCTTACTCACTTTAAAAAAAAAAAAAATTATAAATGAAAGAATATTTTAAGATTAATCGTAGAAATCCAACTTAAATTATGGAATATTTTCACTTTGCACCCCAAGCTATAAAAACTAATAATCCATCACTGTTCGCGCCGAATTTCAACACTTGACCCTTTTGAGTCTTGACAACACATGTGTAAAGTGAGTGTGTGTGTGTGTAGACACTTTGGGTAATGTGTGTGCATTAGTAAGTCTTTTTGTTTATCTTTCCATTTTTTAGGAGTCGCCACTAATCATGGATTTTTCTAAGTATAATTGACAATCTATGTCTAGTTTATTTTATCTCCTAATTAGCTAAGAGTTGCCCTAAAGGTTTCTAAGCCAAAAGAAAAGGCAAATGTCTTGAACCAAAGATATGGATTTAAAAGTTTTATTACGTGTGGGAAATGTGTTAAGCACCACATAATGCTTATTCTAAGATAGTACCTTGTGGGGACGCAGGCCCAAATATGTATTGGGCCTTGTCCGAGAAGGCACAATGGTCCGAGAACAGATCAGTAGCCAGAAAGACGAAATACCTCGAACTTCACGGGCAGGCTATGATCGTAATGGCTGGGAGAGGTTATTCGAGAAGGAATGTCCCTTCAGCTAAGCGCAACGAATATCAAGATGTACCTCCTGTCATCCATGGTGACGACCCAAGAAGCTCTATTGATAAAGACACGCACTATGAATGTACTAGAGGGATGAGAGTTAGGAAATATCTAAGGAAAAACTACTGCCACGGCATTGAATGCTCTGCAGCTAATTTTTTAGCCACATTTATGTGGAGAAGACCCCTGAACAGTGTTGCCTTAGCTACCCTAACTCACAGAGGGCCAGAAAAGGTGTCTGATTGGATAAGTACTCAAGTAGTGCCCTGGATGATCAACAACTGGAGGGCCAAGATCATTGAAAGGGAGATATATAATGGGAGAGACCCCTAAGGAAAGAAGGGGGGGAATTAAGAGAGAAATACTGTAGCAATTAGAAAACAAACTTGTAATCAAACTTATAAGAAATATACAAGAACTGATCTCCTCGGACCGTGCCGAGAACGATTCTCTTTAGTTGAAATCAATCTATCTTTTTGTTCTTGTCTTTAGAGTCCGCTTTGTTTGTTATCCAACTCATTTTAGCCTAGTTTTCCAATTTACTCTCTACAAATTCATTGTTTTGGGCTTTTTGGGCCTAAGTCCATCTACCTTTTGGGTTAGGGACTCAAATTTGGCCCATACAATTGGCGCTGTCTGTGGGAATTTCTGGTGTTATAGTGGGTCTAACATTTAAATATGGTAGGTTCAGGTCCATACCAGGCAGAATCTATGGGGTCCCAACGTGTAAACCATTTTGTCAACCTCAAGCGAAGAAGGGACCAAGAGGGGAGTGTGCACACTACCCAGACCGGTAGGAGCCAGTCCCGGGGGAAGAGCCACCTCTCTCATGAGGAGGATACCAGAGCCTTGCAACTGGAGATTGACCATCTGAAAAGAAAGCTGCGCCACGAACGGCGAAAGTGAACTCCCTTCTGTTCTAACTCTTCTTTTGACAATGAAAAGGATGGTAGCTATAGACCCAGATTAAGAACTCCTTTTAGTGAGTCTTTTTCGTATGTCGAAGATCACCACCTTGAGCGTAGAAACAAGAGTTCATTCTCCAAAAGCTTGAGAAATGATGCGATGACCAGGGCGCTTAACCAGATCTCTAGGTCACCCTTCACACGCAGAATAGAGGAGGGGACGCTTCCTCGGTGGTTCACCCAGCCCACATTCACCGTGTATAATGGTTGAACGAACCCTGTGGAGCACGTGAGCCACTTCAACCAGAGGATGGCTATGCACTCCAAAAATATGGCCCTGATGTGCAAGGTGTTCCCCTCCAGTTTGGGGCCTGTGGCGATGAGGTGGTTTGATGGCCCAGCTGCAGGTTCCGTGAATTCCTTTAGAGAGCTCACCCAGGCCTTTGGGTCCCGCTTCATCACATGCAGTAGGGTCCCTCAGCCTTTAGACTCCCTGTTATCCATGTCCATGCGAGAAGGGGAGACCTTGAAAACGTACTCAAACAGATACTGGGAGATGTTCAATGAGATAAACGGTGACTTTGACGATGTGGCCATCAGGACCTTCAAGGTAGGCCTTCCTACTGAGCATGGTTTGAGGAAGTCCTTAACTAGGAAGCCTGCTACTAGTGTATGCAAGCTTATGGAGTGGATTGATAAGTATAAGAGGGTTGAGGAGGACTAATAACAAGGCAAAGGGAAGGGTAAGGCTATCCCTCAAGAGAGGGGGGATTTCAAGTCGGATCGATACAACCATAACAGACCTTGGAGAGATTTTGCTGGGCAGTCTGGGTCTACGGCTCCTCAGGCAGTTAACGTGGTGTTCCGAGAGCCAGTACATCAAGTCTTAGAGAAAATCAAGGATAAACCATACTTCAAATGGCCAAACAAGATGGGAGGAGACTCCACGAAGCGCAACCAAAGCCTTCATTGCCAATACCACTAGGAACGAGGGCATACGACCAAGGACTGCAGGAATCTGTGGAATCATCTAGAGCAACTGGTCAGGGATGGAAGGTTGCAATAGTTTTTGTATCAGCCCAACAGGTAGGGAGACCAAGCAAGATCAAGGGCTCAGGGAAACACCTCTTCCAAGCCCCCTTTGGGTACAATTAACATCATCTTTGTTGCTCCTGGGAGAACTGGCTCGCAGCCCTCCAGGGTGATGTCCGTAGCTCAGCTACTCGCCGAGTACTCTAGTTGAATGCCGAAGAGGGCAAGAATGGAGGCCCGACCAGCGTTGAGCTTTTCAGATGAAGACAAGGTGGGAACCATACAGCCACATGACGATGCTTTAGTGATCACCCTCAAGATAAGAGGGTATGATGTGAAGCGGGTAATGGTGGATCAAGGCAGTGGGGCAGAGATCATGTACCCTGACTTATACAAGGGGCTGAACCTGAGGCCCGAGGATTTGACAGCCTATGATTCACCTCTGGTGAGCTTTGATGGGAAAGTTGTCATTCCAAAGGGTCAAATTAGACTACCGGTGCAGGCATGGTCAGAAGTGGTGGAGGTGAATTTTATTGTGGTGGATGCCTACTCCCCCTATACGGCCATCATGGTAAGACCCTAGTTTCATGCCTTAGGAGTCGTTTCCTCTACTTTGCATTAGAATGTGAAATATCCATCTGGGGACTGGATTGAGGAGCTGTTTGGGAGCCAGTCCGTGGCGAGGCAGTGCTTGATTGCCGCAATAAGGCATTAGCCAAGAATGGAGCCCTCGGCCTCTGCGGATAGGGGCTTATAGCAATCAAAGGGCCTGACACTACCCTCAGATGGGACAGCCGAGGAGACAAAGTGTGAGGATTTAGAAAATGTTGTTGTCGGTGATGACCTAGAGAAGTTCTTTCAGGTCAGAGCTCGGCTGCCCCCTCAGGAGAAGGAAGAGCTGGTAGAGTTCCTTAGGAGGAACATGGATGTGTTTGCGTGGAGTGCTTACAAAGCTCTCGGGGTGGACCCAAGCTTTATATGTCATCATTTGAATGCCAATCCATCGGTTATCCCCAAGAAGCAACCACCTCGACGCTCATTTAAAGATCATTCTGATGCTGTCAGAGACGAAGTGACGAAACTTAAGCAGGTTGGGGCTATTAAGGAGGTGTTTTACCCCGAATGTTGGCCAATACTATGGTGGTGAAGAAGAAAAGAGAGAAGTGGCGAGTATGTGTAGACTTCACTGACTTGAACAAGGCCTGTCCAAAGGACCCTTTCCCCATACCTCGGATTGATCAGTTAGTTAACGTGACAGTTGGTCATCCTTGGATGAGCTTCCTAGATGTCTTCCAAGGGTATCATAAGATACCTTTAGCTTTGGATGACCAGGAGAAGACAGTTTTTGTCACCCATTTTGGGAATTACCACTATAAAGTGAGCTTGGTGTTGATACGGGTTGATAGTGGGGTGCAGAGACCAGTTTACTATGTGAGAAAGTCACTACATGAGGTCGAGGTCCGTTACCTACCATTGGAGAAGGCCATCTTGGCGGTGGTGCATGCTACACGCAAGTTACCCCACTACTTCCAATCGCACACGGTTGTGGTATTAACCCAACTTCCACTACGAGCACTACTTCAGAGTGCTGATTTCACGGGGAGGATAGCCAAATGGGGTACAATGCTAGGGGCTTTTGACATCAAGTATATGCCTCGCACCTCTGTCAAGGGCTAGGTCCTCGTAGATTTGGTGGCCGAGTTCGCTAAATCCCCATTAGGAGACGAAGCAGAGAGCCGAGGCATGGATGGAAAATCAGTTGGCATGGTCTCCCTGCAGGAGCCTTTGTCTTGGAAGGTATATGTTGATGGCATAGCAAATCAAAGGAGATCCGGAGTGGGGCTAGTCCTAGTATCTCCTGAGAAGATCATTATTGAGAAATCCTTAAGGTTGGACTTCTCGGCCACGAACAACGAGACTGAGTATGAGGCCCTACTGGTGGGCATGGCCATGGTTCGAAAAATGGGCAGAAAGGCAGTACAGATATTTTCAAATTCAAGATTGGTCATCGGCCAGGAGAGAGGGGAGTCAGAGGCCAGGGATGTGAGAATGCAAGGCTATTTGAATCAGGTTAGGCACTTGCAATCAGGATTTGAGTCCTTCAGCTTGCTACATATCCCTAGGAGTGGGAACACACATGCTGACTCCCTAGTCACCTTTGCTACCTCTTCGGCACAGGGTCTACCTCGAGTCATCTTTATTGAAAACCTATACCGGCCTACTGAGGGGAAGAGAGAAACGGTCCATGTCCATTAGATCAGGGTGGGGCCTAGCTGGATGGACCCAATAGTGCTGTTCCTAAAAGAAGATACCTTGCCCGAGGATAAGTTAGAAGCTAATAAGGTGCGAAAGAAGGCTCCTCGATTTTGGCTGTCTGAGGACCAAAAATTGTACAAACGCTCTTTCTCCGGGCCGTACTTGCTGTGCATACAACCTGAGGCGTCAGAACTACTTCTGGAGGAGTTGCATGAAGGGATTTGTGGGAGCCACACAGGAGGCAGGTCTTTATCTCACAAAGCCCTTACGCAAGGATACTAGTGGCCGAATATGCAGAAGGAAGCACTGGAGTATGTGAAGAAGTGTGACCAATGCCAAAGATTTGCCCCAAATATCCATTAACCTGGAGGGGTCCTTAATCCTCTGTCCAGCCCTTGGTCCTTTGCTCAATGGGGCTTGGATATTGTTGGACATTTTCCTAAGGCAGTAGGGAACAAAAGGTATTTGCTAGTCGGCATGGATTACTTCACCAAATGGGTTGAAGCTGAACCGTTGGCGAATATCAGAGACGTGGATGCCAAGAGATTTGTTTGGAAGAACATCGTCACTTGGTTTGGGATCCTTCATACGCTCATCTCGGACAATGGACTTCAGTTTGACAGTAAAGCCTTCAGGAGGTACTGCTGCGACTTGGGAATTACGAATAGGTATTCCACCCCGGCTTACCCACAGGGGAACGGGCAGGCTGAGGCTGTTAATAAGGTCATAGTGGATGGACTCAAGAAGAGGTTGGATGACGCGAAGGGAAAATGGGTGGAAGAGCTGCCACACGTTCTTTGGACATACCTAACCACGCCTCGCAAATCAACGGGAGAGACTCATTTTTCAATGACTTATGGAGCCGAGGCTGTTATCCCTCTGGAGACTGGATTCCCCACATTGAGAACAAGCTCTTTCACTTCGAGCAACAATGATCGGCTATTGGAGAAGAGCTTAGACTTAGTTGAAGAGCGAAGAGAGAATGCCATGTTCCAATTGGCTTATTATCAACACAAGCTCAAGCAAGGGTATGATACCAACGTCAAGCTAAGGCCACTGGCACCTAGAGACTTGGTATTGAGAAAGGTTCTAGGAACTGCCAAGAACCCAGCCTGGGGAAAGTTAGGGCCTAATTGGGAAGGGCTATATCGCATCACTTCAGTAGCTGGAATATGTGTGTATTGTCTTGAAGATCTAGATGGAAATGTTGTACCACGCCCCTGGAATGTAAATAACCTGAAAATGTATTATTATTAATGAAAGTTTTCTTTGTCACATTCTCGTCTATTACATTATCTATTGAGTTCCCTATTATTATTATCTTAAGTATTAAACAGAACCTTAGTTATGCCTGGTCCCTCGGACCACCTGCTTTGGGTAAATTAATACTTAATGACACATTTCTAAGTATTAAACAGAACCTTAACTATGCCTGGTCCCTCGGACCACCTACTTTGGGTAAATTAATACTTAATGACACATTTCTAAGTATTAAACAGAACCTTAGCTATGTCTGGTTCCTCGGACCACCTACTTTGGGTAAATAAATACTTAATGACACCTTTCTAAGTATTAAACAGAACCTTAGCTATGCCTGGTTTCTCGGACCACCTACTTTGTGTAAATTAATACTTAATGACATATTTCTAAGTATTAAACAGAACCTTAGCTATGTTTGGTTTCTCGGACCACCTGCTTTGGGTAAATTAATACTTAATGACATCTTTCTAAGTATTAAACAGAACCTTAGCTATGCCTGGTTCCTCGGACCACCTGCTTTGGGTAAATTAATACTTGATGAAATTTTTCCTAAGTATCAAACAAAACCTTGGTCATGCCTAAATCCTAGGACCACATACCTTGGGTAAATTGATATGTTAAGTCATTTTTCTAAGTGTCAAACAGATCCCAGGTTATACCCAACTCCTCGGATTACTAGCTTTAAGCAAGTTAAGGTTCGTGGATTTTTATCTAAGTGTTGAGTAAAATGAAAGTTGCTTGCCTTGTTTATTTCTTACAAGGTATATTGTTCATTTCTATGAGATTCAACCTTCCCTGCAGAAGGTTCAATTTTCAGTACAAATATATGATAATTCTCTTTATTGCTGGTATTTGTTCAATTTGTTTAAATTACCAGTAATGTATTACTGTTAGCTTTTATTAGAAGAATAGCAGTAGTTCACTACTATCTGCAACATTGTTAAAGTTAAAGAAACATAAAGAAAAGGCACATAGAGCAAAAAGAAAAGTCTTTTCATTGAATAAAAAAGGAAGTACATTGTGTTCAATGGTAGAATGCCACTACAAAAAGAAAATATACAAAGAAAACTACAAAAGAAAATCCTAATTACTAAGTCTAGGCCTTTGGAGGAGGAGGAGGGTCTTCCTTCTGGCTCGGTTGGGAGGCAGAAGTGTCTTTGGCCTTAGGATCAATCTCTTTGGTCTTGGCCTCAGTCCCATTTGCCTCATTTGCAGCTTCCTTAGCCTTAGCAGCATCCTCGGCCTCCGAGGGGGGCTTAGTCTCCTTACTCTTGCCTTTGTCTTTGGCCACCTCAGCCCTTTGGCCTTGATCACTAGCTTGGTTGGATCCTTTCGAAGCCTCAAGGAGGGGGAGAGTATCCTGAACAGTCAAAGGCTACCCCGAAGACTCTGGAGCAAGAGTAGAGGGAGGTGGGAGGGCAGCTGGGACTTCACGAATCTCTGGGTGGTAATATATGCTCCCAGGCTACCTCTACTCCGAGTCTACAGGGACTCCTGCAAGGTTGAGGGCCTCATCCCATGTTGCCTTGCAATAATTCCTGCATACCTCGGCCAGCTCCTCAGCTAGCCTAATCTCAGTTTCCTCCACGCCGAGGAGGTAGGACGCTTGCCTTGATGCCTCTACCGCCTCCTTGTCTGCCTGGGCTGCTTCCTTGGCTTTCTACAAGTCTGCCTTTAGCTCTAGGACCAGTTGTCTTTGGGTAGCCAGCTTTATCTCCGTGATATGAAGCTTCTTACGCCGGTCCTTAGTCTGGGCCTCTGTGCTCTTCAGACCTGCCTTGGCACTTAGGCGTGCACTCTTCTCGGCAGCCAACTTGGTGGTAAGCTCCTTGTTCTTTTGCTCGGATGCGTCCAGAGCCTTGTCGGCCTTAGCACGACGGCCTGCCTCGGCCTTGGCCTCATTCCGGGCATCCTTGGCCCATTCCTCGATCACAAAGACCTCATAGGTAACTTGTACAAAAATGACAAAGGAATCCCGTGTAAAAGAAGATAGAGGGTGAAGGGAGCACCTTAACATCTAATAAAAAAAAAGGGGAAAAAGAATTAACTAGGATAATGAACCTACTATAGCAAGGTCCCTTTTCAGGGACATGAACAAGTTTGGCTGCCTCACATGCTTTAAAGCCTCCATGTCTTTAAGCAGGAGCAGGGGCTGCTCTAAGGCTTCAGCAACATAGGCTGAACGCCCCCTCTGGAACTCCCTGATGGACATGTTCCACCGGATGGCAACACCGTCCAACTCTAACCGAGGAGCCCAGGAGCGTTGCTGTTGGCGCAACTCGGCCCTGCTTGGCTCTTCTTTGCTATCCATAGAAAAGGCCCGCTTGTCCTTGGCCACCTTTTGTTGCTTGGCCCCCTTTTGCGGTACCACCTCACCCTCCTCCAACTCTTGCTCCTTCCTTTTCTTTTTCAAATTAGGAATGGGGAGCAAGCCTAGCTCGGTTGTGGGAGGAGGAGGGGGAGGGGGAAGCGCAGGAGGAGGCTTAAATCCTGAGGCACCCTGGAGACCTACTCCCCTATTTTTTAGGAGGTCACGCAGCCCTGTCTTTTTGGTATTCAGCGACATCTCCTCTTCTTTTGTGGAGTCGTTGTTAACAACGCGTGATGATGAACTTAGGAGAATGGGCGGCGGAATGTCTGTCTAATTCCTCCTTGGAGTTTGGGAGATGAATTGGGGGCTCTGCCTGCTCCTTCTTAACCTCCTCGAAGTGAAATCGGTCAATCTCGGCCGCAAGAGATAGACGTGAGGAAGCTGTTTCCTCCCTCGGAGTAGCTACTTCTCGAGGAGAGCGTTGAAGAGGCAATTCAACTGGTGGAAGATCTCTTCGAGCCAAAAAGCTAGGCAAAGAAACGTCTATGTGGGCTAATCTGGGATCACCGGCTCTTATCGCTTGGCCCGCGTCCTGGTATATTCTTGACAAAGGCTTGTAGTCGAGTATTAAGTGGAAGGCTCACAACTTCCTGTCTTCACTTATAAATACCTCCGACCTCAGCAACTTGTTAAGACCCGGAACATTGACCAGGCTGAGTCTCGGAGCAACGTGCCTTTTTTCTGCAAAAACATCCGAGAAGGAAATCATGGTTAGATCGATGAAAATTATCATCAGAGGAATGCGAAGTGTTAAAACTGAAAGGAAGTAAAGCTAAAAGGGCTAAATCCCTTGCCAAGGGACCTAATCCTAGGGTACCCCACCTAGCTCTCCCTCCTAAGTTGGGCAGTGAAGACCGTCGTGCCAATCCCCGAAGACGATCAGGTAATCATCCTTCAAGCCCTTGTTGGACTTAGGAAGACATGATACCATTCTAACAGTGTCGAACCGGGACTTGAGATAAAATCCCGCGCTGGTAAGGGAATGGCACTCGTACATGTGAACAACGTCATGCCATGTGAGCCCTAAATTCATCTGCTCATTCAGAGCATCTACACTCCCTAAAACTCTAAACAGGTTGGGAGCGCACTAGTGGGGACACAGTCTGTAGTTGATTAGGTAATCTCTGGTTACCCTACCCATGGGAAGTATCATTCCTCCCTCTATGAAGGCGATTATAGGAATGACAACTTCACATTCTTTTCTATTTGTAAGAATTTGGTTTAAGGCACAATATTGCACGGCTACTCCCTGCGGGATGTGGTACCTAGCCCTAAAGCCCTCCATAGGGGTGGGAGAATTTACTAGGTGCTTAAACCTACCCATTTGGTTAAGCTAAAGGGAAGTGGGTGAAGTTTTTAAGGAAAGGAAATGAAGAATAGAGGGCTGAGGAGAAAACGACCTAGAAAAAAATAAAAACTTACGGGAAAGAGAACGAGTGACATTGCAGGAAGTTCTTGAAAGTTTGGGAGTTCTTGAGAGTTTGAGAGTTTTTGTAAAGTGAGAAAAAATGAGCCCTCCAGGCGCATTATATAGGAAGCGAAATTGAGTGGGAGTTATCCCGCTCAAAATTCTAGGGGAAATGCCAGCCATATGATCTGCATCTCACCGTAGAATACGGGGAACAGGGCGTTACCTAGAGCATTTAATGAGACATCGCGGGCTACGAAGTGTTAGGAACGGTTATGGGACACGCGAAAAGACACTCTCACGTGTAGAAACCAAAGGAGCATGCTGAATTGATTTTTCAAACATCAAAACCCCACTTTTCTCCTCGGATAGGAAGGGAAAACCGGAGTTTTAAGGGGCTATTGTGGGGACGCAGGCCCAAATATGTATTGGGCCTTGGGCCTTGTCCGAGGAGGCACAATGGTCCGAGAACAGATCAGTAGCCAAAAAGACGAAATACCTCGAACTTCATGGGCAGACTATGATCGTAATAGCTGGGAGGGGTTATCCGAGGAGGAATGTCCCTCGGCTAAGCGCAACGAATATTAAGATGTACCTCCTGTCATCCATGGTGATGACCTAAGAAGCTCTATTGATAAAGACGCGCACTATGAACGTACTAGAGGGATGAGAGCTAGGAAATATCTAAGGAAAAGCTACTGTCACCGCAATGAATGCTCTGCAACTAACTTTCTGACCGCATTTATGTGGAAAAGACTCTTGAACAGTGTTGCCTTGGTTACCCTAACTCACAGAGGGCCAGAGAAGGTGTTCGATAGGATAAGCACTCAAATAGTGCCCTGGATGATCAACAACTGGAGGACCAAGATCATTGAAAGGGAAATATATAATGGGAGAGACCCTTGAGGAAAGAAAGGGGGGAATTAAGAGAGAAATACTATAGCAATCAGAAAACAGACTTGTAATCAAACTTATAAGAAATATACAAGAACTGATCTCCTCGAACCGTGCCGAGGACGGTTCTGTTTAGTTGAAATCAATCTATCTTTCTGTTCTTGTCTTTAGAGTCCGCTTTGTTTGTTATCCAACTCATTTTAGTCCAGTTTTCCAATCCACTCTCTACAAATTTATTATTTTGGGCTTAAGTCCATCTACCTTTTGGGCTAGGGACTCAAATTTGGCCCATACATACCTTATTTTAAATTCATTCCTAATTTCTATCATTTAAAAATAAAAAACCTAAGTGTTTGGCAATTAGATTTTAAGAGAGTCACAAATACATATGCTTTATTCCCATACGTATCAAGAAAAAGGACATTGCATATTTAAATTTAAATGAGCTAACCTTACTCCTTTAAAAAGCAAGTTAATTTAGGAATTTAATCATGCAATTCTCAAGCCAAAAAAGACAACAAAGAAAGGTTTAAATTTGGGGAGGGGGAACTTTTTGGCTTGATTTTTGGTGTCTATAAGCCGAATTGATTTGAACCATGGACGAATTATACTCTCTTGAAATCATTTTTGAAAAATAAAGGAAATTTCATGTTGTTTTAAAGTTTTTTGAAAAAATTCTTACCCTAGAAAGAAAATCTTGTATTCTCATATAACTTCACCCTTTCCCATTGAGCAATCTTGAGAGGAGAATTACACCACAACACTGAGTGAGAGCTTGAGTTATGAAAATCACAAGACCATAAAAAATCTTCAAGAGGCTTTGAAGTGTTCGAGTGATCAGACTTGTGGTTGGCATCGTGACTTGCATTTGGAGACTGCAAAGAGAAACAACTGATGCATTTTATTGCTAGCAGGAGCTAGAGGCTCGAGTGTATATGTACATTGTGTAACCAGAGATTTTGTAAGTCGTTATATATTTATGGTATATTCCGTTTATTAGGTTAGGTCTGGAAGAGTGTTTATCCTAGACGGGCTTCTCTCTGTAATCACATATTGTTTGTGTGTGTTTGTGAGTGAGAGAGAGAGAGAGAGAGAGTGTGTGTGGTGATTTATTTACTACTATATATTGATCATCCATCAATCTTGCAAACCGAATTTGAATTAACTGATCACTTGGTTAAAAGTGAATTTGATTAAAATCAGTAGCAAGCCAACTAGGGATCAAAACGCAACTAACAGTCCTCATTGAAGCTTGGCCCAAGATCTGTCCCCATTATTAGACTCAACCTTGTGGTAGATCAAGCACAAGATGAAGCCGTTTTGGTGGCATGATCGAGCACAAGCTTGCCCAAAGATAAGATGGTGTGAAGGTAAGATTATAAAGTGCTACGGTGGCATTTGGTGTAGGATGATCTGTCCCCATTTCAAGGTTAGTTACGAAAAATTTGACCGCCATTTTACCATAACTGTCAACTGACGCCAGTACTAATGCATTGATTAAATTTAGAAGAATTCAATTTTATTTTCCTTTCCTTTAAGTCAAATTCATGAACAGTGTACAACTATTAAAAAATTCTGATTAGGAAGAATAGGTAGTGATGGTACAATTAATGAGTACGTCTTGCACTATCCTATAATTTATTTATTGTTTAACATCATTTTCCTTTGGCTAAATTCGTAAAGTAATATAATAAAGTTACCATTCAACAAAAGATAACAATAATAAGTTACCAAAATGAGCACGATGAAAAGCATAATGATTATTGTTCTCAAACTTCAAAGACTAATTATTAATGTTTTTATCTAATTATAATAAAAGATAAAGAACCATCACCACCATGTACGGCATTCGTTCTTTTGTTGAGGCGGCGGCTAGATTCTTTTCAGCGAGAAAAGAGTAATAAATAAAATAATGGTCAGTATGATCCATTTCCACCTCAGACACACACAAAGCACATTATAGTCTACATTCCTTTCGGTGAGAAGGCTTCATAAATGGCTACAATTAGATGATTGGATATGCTTTGCCAATTGGCAATATAATTGCCATTCCGAAACTAAGTAAATGTACTTTAATAAGAGAATGGATGGCATATAATAATATTGACTAAAATCCCTCATCATAATCTCATTGCACAATTATTTTTTCTTAAGGCATTTAAGCAATTGTTCACCAATAAGGCAATAACTTCACCAAAGAACTTATAAAAATAAATCACTTGAGGCAGCCCATATGTTCAAAAGAATGGACCTCAAGTGATCAAAATATAAAAACAATTAGAATTTGGTCCTAACAATACATATTAAAAAATTAATTAACCAACTGAAACATGAGTTTGACAGACATATATTAGGGGATAAAATTTGTACTTCACATTTATTTTATTAAAAAAATGAATGGTTCATCCCCTTTTGGAGATGGTATTGGTATAGGGTATATCCATTGCACTGAAGTTTCATCGGGCCAAACCCATATGAATGGGTAAGACCATATTTGTCTCTTAGTATAGACATCTTATCTTGCAACAAATGAAGCATTTTCACGGTAAACAAAACATACCCACATACTAAATGGAAAAAGAAAACATAAAGGAGTTTTTATTTATTTTATGCTTTGGGCATATAAACAGCCTGTAATAAAATAAACTTACTGCTGATTAACTACGACTTTTGAACCACATAGACTAGCTTGTCTAGAAGGAGGAAATAAAGGCCTTTTTCATTCATTCATGCTGATTTTGTTCCTCACATGAGAATAACATGGTAATGGACCTTAGGAAAATGAATTTGTTTAAGTGCTAGAGCTTAGAAACACACACACACACAAACACATAAAACTACTCATTTCTCATTTTGGACTTTTATCAAAATAGGCATAAGACACCATATTTATAGACTAGATAGAGAGAACAGAACAAAAAAAAGGATACATTGAAGAGTGAAATAAGTATTTGTAACATAATTTGATCAGTCATGGTTATTTGCACTTGCGGTGTTTGGCATTCGGAAATCAGTTCAGCTAATGTGAGGGAAATGACATGCTTAATCCAAGTCAAATAGCCATAAATTAATATATGGCTTAACTGAGTTGAATTTTGTTTTTCAAAGAAACCCATGTGGATAAATAGTTAAAGTTTCCTAATGTTGGGTTGTTTTCATTTCCTATGAGAGAATGACATGCTTAATCCAAGTTGAATATTTGTGTATGGTTTTGTATATAAAAAAAGTGATGCAACGTAAGTGTGTAGAAGCAAAATCTGTAACATACAATTAATACAACTCTTCTACGAAACCTAAGTTCTACAAGAATACTAGGCCAGTAGGCAAAAGAATAGAGAAAATCTCTCAAAACAAACTTTTAATAATAGCCACATAATCATAATCCACCTCCCCATAATATAAGAATAGAGTTTCTCCTAATCTTTTTAGGAAAAGAAATAATAAACATACTCCTACTAGATAAAGAAAAAACAATTTAACTAGGAAAAGAAAGACAACTAAAATCATAAAAAGATCTTAACTCAACTTAAAAAAGAAAATAATCCTAATTCCAATAGGAAAGAGAAAACAACATAAAATATTAAAAATATATTCTTTTGCCTTAACAAATTTGCATCAGAAAGACTTACAACTCACCTTCGGGTTAGGATATTGATAAGCAAGAGTGATGAGGGTGGTGTGTATCGCGAGAAGGGAGAAAAGAGAAAATGAGCCGATTAAAATAAAATTATGGTTTCTGAAGAATTGGTACACTGGTATTCATTGGTAATGCAATTTTTTTATTTTTTTATTATTTTTTATTTTTATTTTGGGGCCAAACTAAAACAAATTCTCGGTACAACTTTGACAACTTTCACAAAAACGTACAAAATGGCCATTTTAAATATGAAATTAAACTTTGTCAACCAAAATGAAAAATACCAAACTTAAATGAAAGCAATTCCATACTTAAAAAAGTGAATATATATATATATATATATATATATTTATATAAAATATTGAAAAGTTAAAAGATGCCCTAAGGACATTGGTTTATGAAATTTTTTTAGAAATTTTTTTTTTATTATTTTGATAAACGAGAGTATTCAAACATCTTCGAGTATCTAACTATTCCCTCGGGTGTTTGCAATTCTCTTATCCCACACACGCACTAGGTTATTATGAGGAGGAAATCCCATGAGAATGGCCCTAAGATGTTGGCATGAGATTTCAAATCTAGGATCTCATGGATATAATGAGATTTTAGGAATTGCTAAGCCAATCCCTTGGGGCTAAAAATGAATTAATTGTTGTGACAGTTTTTTTTTTTTTTTTTTATAATTTTTTTTTAATAAATTTTCTAATGAAAGTGGAGTTAAAACTGAGTTTCAGTTAGCTCAACTGGTAAAATCTCTGATGGTTGAATAAGATATCTGGGATTTAATCCCCGCCTACACCAAAAACTGATTGGTATTTTGGTTTGATGATAAAGAGTTATCATCAGTAGCGGACGCCATAGGTTAAAACTCTCTAAAAAAAAAACAATTGCCTTAAGGACACCTATGTAATATAATAAAAAGAAAATGATTTGGATCCTGTGTAGAGCTATTGCATCTTGTAATATCCCCTTTAATATGAGAGAGGAAATGCTTTGCAATTGCCATGCCGAAACTAAAAATATACTTTAAAAACAATGAGTGGCGTAACATATTGACTAAAATCCCTCGTAATAATCTCATTGCACAATTATATTTTCTTAAGGCATTTGTAAGCAATTGTGCAACAATAACTTCACCAAAGAACATATATTCCCGAACCAGTTGAGAATCCAAACCTTTAAGAGTTTCACATTTTTTATATATATAAGAAAAATCACTTAAGGCCGCCCATATGTTTAAAAGAATGGACCTCAAGAGATCAAAATATAAAGGCAATTAAAGTCATTAGGCAAATATCAAATATGTTTCACTTGAGGCCGTCCATATGTATAAAAGAATGGAACTCGAGTGATCAAAATATAAAAGCATCTAGACACAATATAAAATATGTTTCATTCTTTTACTACTTTATCATATTTTAGACTTTCATCAAATAGGTAGAAGGCACAATATCTATATACTAGATAAAGAGAAAACAGAGCAAAAAAAAGATATTTTGAAGAATGAAATAAGTCTTTGTAATTAGTGGTGGAGCTAGAAATTTTTTTCGGAGGGAACCAAGCTATCTATATATATATATATATATATATATATATATATATTTATATATAGATATATAGATAGATAGATAGATAGATAGATAGTGATAGGCCAAAAACGAATTCACCCATTGTGATGAATTAATTGATTAATTAGCCATGTTTATTAATTAATCAAATTAACATGCAAACGCATGGTAGCACAAACAAATCACCAATTAAACTAAATATGCAGCGGAAAATAAATTGTCACGGTGATTTGTTTACGAATGAGGAAAACTTACACGGCAAAAACCCCACGGGGTGATTTTAAGATCACTACTCCCGAGAATCCACTATTATCACAATAAGCGGTTACAAGTAAAGGAATCCCAGTACCTTATACCAACTTACAGTTGAACCCTTATCCCAATATCCAATTGGACTTGTTCTGTGGTGACAATCTCTCATTTTCAATGCACGGCTCCCAGTACGTGACTAACCAATTGCGCGAATCCCAGTACGCGACTTCAATCACCAACTAGAGAAGGTTGTTAGCTGCAAAGTTCTTCAGTTCATCGAGACGATGAAGATCAAGAAGATGCTTGGTCACAAAACCTTACGGTGTACAAACACAGCAACTTTTTCACAAGAAAGATGAACTAGGGCAAATTCTGTCTCCGGTCATAATTTGCTTGAACAAACTTTGCTCAACACTTATGCAACTTGTGTCCCTTTGACAGCCCTTAAAATAATCCTTTTATATGCCTAGGGTTATGAGAAAAGAAAGTCCAAATACATAATCACGGATTGGAGTTAAAACAGAACTGAAATTTTGTTTTTCATAAACCTCGACAGATGCCCTATCTGTCGAGCTGCTATCGAGCCACGGGGCTAGAACAGCTCTTCAAGATCGATAGATGCTAGCTGTCGAGCTTTAATGATAGACACTTTCTCAGCTTGAATTTTAGACATACTTGCATGGATTTAACACTTGATCTTGAAACAAGGTTTCTTGAAGTATTAAACACATTCTAGATCTACCCAATTACAAGTAAAGTGCATTTTGTCAAAGGATTAGCCAATTACATAACATAGTGATATATGTTCCTAACAAGTGAATCACATATGTCCTAACAATCTCCCCTTTTGGCAATCCGTGACAAAACCACAACAAATAAATGAACATATGAGAGAAGTCATAAATCACTCAACTCATATTCACTTGTTGAATACAATAAAATATATCCTAACACAAACTCTTGAAAAACTTTGCAAAAAGAAAGTTTATGGCAAGTAGACTTTGACAACCTGTATTTCTGAAACACTTTAAACAAAACTCATTAAGGCATCTTTGTGTGAAACAGAAATAATAGATTGCATACAAGTATAAGAAACATGTGTATAAAGAAAGAAAAGAAACAACACATGGAGAGATATGTGAAAAACTGTAATAACAACCTCAAATGTGTATATATATATAAACAAGTACAAGGTTTGCTATCACAAAATGATCACAAGATCTAAGGTACATGAACAATGTATCTAAAATAGAGAAAAGAAAAAGATACAAATAATCCTCACTACATCCCTCAGTATGCACTCTCCCCCTAACAAAAATCTCCTATACTAACTCTCCCCCTAACTATGACTACTTTCATTAGCAAAACTACTTCTCCTTTTTGTCACGAGTGACAAAGAGTAAGAGTGTCAAGTAGACATCTCGTCATCGCTGGGTGAGCTAGCATCTCCATCATCCTCATCATCAGAAGCAGTAGCATCATCATCATCATTGTCGGAGCCATCACTCTCATCCACAGAGACCATAGGAGTGGAAGGCATGGTGTAACTGCCCATCTCAGCCTGGAGTCGAGTAATGCGGCCAACACGGGTGTTCACCTAACACAACTCATCACTGAGAGTGTTGAGGCGAGTATCCATGCGCTAAAGCTGCGTCATGATGTCCTCGAGTGTCACACTGCTCGTAGAAGAGGAGGGAGCGGATATGGATGGAGCAAAAAGAGTGGGAGGAGCTGCCGTACCGGACCGCCTCGATTGAAACTGCGCCTCGCTCCGTTTAATGGTAGCGTAGTCAATGGCACACATAATGGAGAAGTGGTCGGACGAGGGAAAAGGAATAGAAAAATGGCATAAAATTCGCGTGATAGCTGAAGGAAAGATGAGCTTATCACGGGTCGCCGTATCCCTATAAACATCTATAATAGAAAGAATAAAATGTGAAGGAAAATCTATAGTGAGATGCTCAAGAAGGGAAAGCAAAAATTGAGCATGAGGCTCTGTGATAGAGTTATAGTGAGAAAAAGGGTGTAAAACAAAAGTCATCACCATATTCATGAATCTAGGACCTTTAGCAAAGGTCGAACATAGTGTAAACTGACGATCGCCCCAATCAGCGGGACGCTCGCAGAAAGCATAAATCATCTCGTCTTTGGACACAGTCCTCAAACGCTCACAACCGGGGTAGTCAAGATGCTCTACCCTCGGGACACGGAGCACATCGGATACCAACTCCGGTGTGACAACTATGCGCTTACCTCGAACGCGAGTATGAAAGAGAGATACTGAAGAATTAAGTACATGCAAGTTAGAGTAAAACTCCTAGATTAGCACGGATGGACAGGTGACCGGGACGTCACACAGTAACTCCCAACCCCGACTGTGAATGACAGTGGGTAGGTCAGTGTCAAAGAAGTCCGACAAAATGACTCGGCATTCCGAATGAACACCTCGTCAAGAAAAGTTCTCCGAGAAGTCCTTTCGGGCATCCTCATCACGGAACCGAACAGAGGAGGGGATAGGATCAGAAGAAGACGATGCCCTAGAATGCAGAGGGTTCTGGGATGGAGCAAACTTACGTTTTGGTGCCATTGACGCACTAATGTAAACTAGAGAGTGAGGGGGAAGAAAGAAACACTCAGAAAAGTCCTAAACAATTCAAATATATAGAAATATATTGAATGTAAGGTACGTATGCATGAAAATGTATGAGCATGTGACGTGCAACAGTAATATCATCATGGGCTCAGCCCAATCCAAACCTACCAGCACGCAAACAGTTTAACATATATAACACACATCTAAATGCATGAAAATATAGTTATAATGCGCATGGAATGCAATGCATGAAGTTTTTAAGACCAAATCTTCAAAACCCATCCCAAAATTTGCACAAAAACCTCTTAGATTTTGAAAAACCCCAAATTTTGCAAAAAATCCCAAAAACTTAGGTTACAAAGTATGTAATGCATGAAAAAGAGGGATTAGAGACTTACCAAGAGAGGAAAAACTTGATGAATCTCGAAGAAACCTTGAGGAAGAGGTTTAAGGTGAGAGAGAGAAGTTCTGGGAGGTGAATAGGCGTGGACAGATCGAGAGAGATCGAGAAAATGAGGATGGGATCGTGCTGAAACCTATTTATAGGTGTTTAGTAATTCTCGATAGATCAAGGTGTCTAGAGGTATCGAGACAGGTGTCGAGATTTAAAAGCTTCGATAGATGCAGCTATCGAGAGGTGTCCAGGTGTCCACAGCAAAGCAAGCTCGATGGATTGAGGAGGTATCGAAGAGCTATCGAGGGGATAAGAGATTTCTTGATCGATCTACCTAGCTATCGAGAGGTATCGAGATTGCGGTAAAAAGCA
The DNA here is from genome assembly GCA_030021035.2 of Notholithocarpus densiflorus. Classification (NCBI taxonomy): domain Eukaryota; kingdom Viridiplantae; phylum Streptophyta; class Magnoliopsida; order Fagales; family Fagaceae; genus Notholithocarpus; species Notholithocarpus densiflorus. The sequence continues at coordinate 4,056,338 of JARYZH020000009.1, read as the reverse complement.
ACTGAAGAGCTCGATAGATAAGCTAGGTGTCGAGAGGTGTCGAGGTTGCTTTAAAACAGTTTTTCAAGAAGGGAAAAACACAGATATGAATGCAATTAAGCATGCAACTCAACCAAGGATCCAAACAACATTTTGAACTCTCAAAAACATCTCTCAACCGAAAATTTTAAGCACATAGATCCCAAAAACACACACAAACACACTAAACAAGTCTAACCAATTTTATGTTTCAAAAACAAGTCAAGACAGTTTAGTGAGCATACATTAACACATGTAAACCTTGTGATGGCCAAATCACATTGTACTTGCACATGTATCAAGAGTAGCAAAGAATATTGCGTGTTGTGTGTGAAAAACATCGCAAGATTGTATAAGTGTATACATGTTATGACGATTTGAGATATGAGGAAATCACTTTAACTCACACACAATCATAACTATTTGATGGGGACTATCATCTTCGAGGTACATCCTATAACTCTCATATCTCATAGAATATACGCTTGCAATCATATTTAAAAGCATTTTGATCTTTTTGCTTTTATTTTTCTTTGCATATTTTTCTTTTAAGCAAATCATGCATGAGCATATAAGAGATAGAAAAGAAATACACAATTATGTTAAGCATTTGACATTCCAATTTTGTTATGCCGAAGCATACAAATGTCATTTCATGATTGGCGGGCAACAGTGGTGAGATGGTTATTTATGCCTTTCTCTTAGGATTTTCTAGTCCTTCCCGTCAAAAAGAGTGATACGAGTGTTAAGTACAAGAGATTACTTAATCTTACTCATCACAAATAAGAGCCACAAAGCTCACTTGCTTAGTTGTGCATAAAGATGCTCATATAAGCTACAAAAGATACAAAGTTTAGAAAATTTTGTTTCAATGGTCATCCAAGGTACACAAGTACCAATGTACACAAAACACACACTGTTTTTGTATTTTTCTGATTTTTAATTTTTTTAAATTTTATATGAAAAACAAAATAAACAAAATTGAAATGAAAACAAACAAAAACATGTTAAATAAAGCAAAGCATAAAACTAGACTGACTCAAGACAGTAAAGCAAAACACTCAAGTAATGCAAACAAAAACAAGAAGAGGGAGAGAGAAAAGTGACATAATCACTTGGAGCCCTTTTTCTTCCACACCTGGGAAGAATCTTTTCTTTTAAGTAAACCCTTGAACCGGTAGTGAGGGGGAAGAATTGAAATCGTTCAAGTTCGAAAGGAACATGAGGGCGTTGAGAAGATCTCCAAAAGGAGCAAAAGAGGATGGAAACTGATTCTAGTTTCTCGATGCTATCATGCCATTGCTCTGTTGAGTGGCTAACCACTTATAGCAATTAGGTCGAGTATGACCGGCTACTCCACAGTGATAACAGAAATGTTGCTTCTTCTGTTTAGACTTTTGAGAGTTAGTTTTCTTAACCCTAGGGTTTTTAATCTCATTCTTAGCAAGTTTAGGGGGTGCTCCTAAGATAGATTTACCCTTATTTATGTTCTCACTAGCTAAATCTGTTTTGTTATTAGTGTTCTCAATTTCAACATTATTAGCAGGGTGAACAAAAACAGTAGTACTTATAGAAGCAATATTAGAAGAAGAGAAACTATACCCTAAACCTGTTCGATTAGAAGCAGATTTCTGAATGTTGAGCATCTCATCAAGTTTTGCACTTGAAGTCCTCTCCAATTGAGCTCTAACTTGAAACAGTTCTGCCTTAAACTTCTTAGTCTTCTTAGCTAAGAAGTTGTTCTCAAAACGCAGTGCTTTAATAGTCTGATTGACTTATCAAACTTTGTGGAAAGCTTTTCACGATCAAGTTCCACATCACTGAGCTTTTTGGTGGCCAGCCTATAAAGTTTCTCATGCTTCTTAGAAAACTTGTACAGTTTCTCATAGGTTGTATGGATATCATCTTGATCGTCCATCTTCTTGAATTTGGACTCCACCAATTCATCTTCTTCATCCACATCTTCAACAATCCATTTAGTAGGATTGACAGTAGCAGTGAAGGCATTCAGGATTCCGTCATCCTCATTGTTGAAATCATCCTCAGGCTCAGTGTCGCTCAAAGTAGCAGCAAGTGCCTTGCTTTTCCCAATGGTCTTGAGATATGTAGGGCACTCTTGTTTCATATGACCGAAACCTTGACACCCAAAGCACTTTGGTCCTGCGGGAACAGTGTACTGACCACCATCCCTAGCATCCTTCTTCCCTTTGTCTTGGCTCTTGAACTGAGAAGAACTAGATTGCCTACGATCCTTGTCAAAGCCCTTCTCATTGGCATTCTTAATGAAATTCTTGAATTGCCTTATAATATAGGACTTAATCTTAGAATCTTCATCCTCAGAAGGCTTATCAATATCACTGCTCTTAGCCTTCAATGCCATGCTCTTACTCTTACTTGATTTCCCGATTCTTGTCAAACCTAACTCATAGGTCTACAGATTTCCAACCAACTCTGTCAAAGGAATTTTGTCAATATCCTTTGATTCCTCAATTACGGTGATCTTGGCATGGAATCTCTCGGGTAGAGATCTGAGCACCTTTCTCACAATCTTGGGTTCAGGAATGGTTTCCCTAAGATTGAAGGCTAAGTTCACTATGTCCTTGAGCTTGGCATAGAACTCATTAAACGACTCATCCTCCTCCATATTGATTTCTTCGAAGCTTGTAGTGAGCCTTTGAAGCTTCAAATCCTTGACAGCCTTAGTTCCTTCATAGGTTGTTTGGAGGATGGTCCATGCTTCCTTTGCAGTTTTAGTGGAGGATATCTTCTTGAACTCCTCATTAGTGACCGCACTGAATAAGACATTCAATGCCTTGCTGTTGAAGTTTGCCGCCTTAATCTTAGCATCATCCCAATCGGCCGGCGCTTCTGTAGGCTTGGTCCAGCCTATCTCCACAGCTTGCCACACTTTCTCATCTAAAGACTGCAAGAAAGCTCTTATGCGTACTTTCCAATATGCATAGTTAGTGCCATCAAATAAAAGAGGTATAATAAGAGACTGTCCTCTATCCATGACAAACAGGGGTCAATGGATCACACAGTAAAGATTAACCCTAATCAGAGTGTGCCTGCTCTGATACCACTTGATAGGCCAAAAACGAATTGACCCCTTGTGATGAATTAATTGATTAATTAGTCAAGTTTATTAATTAATCAAATTAATATGAAAACGCGTGGTAACACAAACAAATCACCAATTAAACTAAGTATGCAGCGAAAAATAAATTGACATGGTGATTTGTTTACGAATGGGGAAAACCTACACGGCAAAAACCCCACCGGGTAATTTTAAGGTCACTACTCTCGAGAATCCACTATTATCACAACAAACAGTTACAGGTAAAGGAATCTCAGTACCTTATACCAACCTACAGTTGAAGCCTTACTCCAATACCCAATTGGACTTGTTCTGTAGTGACAATCTCTCATTTTCAATGCACGGCTCCCAGTACGTGACTAACTAATTGCGCGGATCCCAATAAGCGACTTCAGTTACCAACTAGAGAAGGTTGTTGGCTGCAAAGTTTTTCAGTTCATCCAGACAATGAAGATCAAGAAGATGCTTGGTCACAAAACCCTATAGTGTACAAACACAGCAACTTTTTCACAAGAAAGATGAACTAGGACAAATTCTGTCTCCGGTCACAATTTGCTTGAACAAACTTTGCTCAACACTTGTGCATTGTGTCCCTTTGACGGCCCTTAAAATAATCTTTTTATATGTCTAGGGTTATGAGAAAAGAAAGCCCAAACACATAATCACAGATTGGAGTTAAAATAGAACTGAAATTCTGTTTTTCATAAACCTTGACAAATGCCCTATCTGTCGAGCTGCTGTCGAGCCACGGGGCTGGAACAGCTTTTCAAGCTCGATAGATGCTAGCTGTCGAGCTTTAATGATAGGCACTTTCTCAACTTGAATCTTGGACAGACTTGCATGACTTGAAGTATTAAACACATCCTAGATTTACCCAATTACAAGTAAAGTGTGTTTTGTCAAAGGATTAGCCAATTACATAACATAGTGACATATGTTCCAAACAAGTGAATCACATATGTCCTAACAGATAGATAAATAGATAGACACATACACATACATAAAATATGTTTGTAACATGATTTAACATATGTTATTCACTACAAAAAAACTGGACTATTGCGGCGGGCCAAAACCCCCGCTAAAGGTCCATTTGGCCTATTACGGCGGTTCTTCTCGCCAGCATTGTGCTATCGCAATAGCTCTATTGCGGCGGTAACAAAAAATGCCGCTATAAATGCACCTTTTAATGGCGTTTTTGGTTTTTTGCGGCGGGTAGAAAATCGCTATCATATGAGGTCAGAATTCGTGCTAATTGACTTCTAGCGGCGGGCAAAAGGCGCCGCTATAGGGAACCAATTAAAACAGACTTATTGAACTTTTAGCGGCGAGAAGAAACGCCGCTATATGTGTAAACCTTTTAGCGGCGGGCAAAAACACCGCTATAGGGCATCATTTAAATCATAATATATGCACATTTAGCGGTGCATTTTTAACGCCGCTATAGGTTTTTTTTTTTTTTTTTTCCAGCATGTATTAAAACCACTATTTTTTTTACAGACTTGTTGTTGATGCTCATTTTGGAAGCTTAGTAGCAGGAAGAAGCGTAACAATATGGGCAGAGTAGAGTTAGTGGATTAATAGAAAAAACCATTAAGCCCGAGTGGCAGGAACAATGGATTATAGGCCCATAAAGTAAATAAATGGGCCTTGAGGAAAGCAAATGGGCCTAAAGGAGCCTAGAGAGAGAAGTAGTAAACCCATGGGCATTATGAGATGTAGAAAAGTGAGAATGGGCCACAGCAAGCCCGAGGTAATGAAGCGAGAAAGTAAGGTGTTAGTGGAAAGCCCATGAGCTCCAAGGATGAAGAATAAGATAATTGAGCCAGGGAAGCCCAAAATAGTTAGTAAAAGCCCATGGGAATGCAGAGTTAGAAAATGGGCCAAGGATGCCCAAGAAAAGCAAATGGGTCAAAGATGCTCAAGAAGAAAGAAATGGGACAAAGGAGCCCACGAGCAATGTAATGGGTTAAGAAGACCCAAAGTAGCATGAGTATAAATCCAATTATCACATTGAGTCATTGAGAGAAGAATAGGCAATAGGCCCAAAGAGGCCCAGCAAGCACGGGTCAAATAACACCACGGTAGGAATGGCAGAGTGGTATGGCAACAAAACTACGGAAAAAGCAAAAAATGGGCTAAAAGGGGAAAAACCCACGATCAAGCAAGGCCCAGCCCTTGAAAGGAGCAAGCCAATAAAGAATAAAAGATCAGAAAATAGTTCACGCCATAAGAGGTCAAGGATGAGTGGCAGAATGCACAGATGAGCCTTTAGACCATGGCAAATGCATGAGTAGCAGACAAGCTTTCAACGTACACAAAAAGTGGAGCACGCGCAAGGCCCAGGCACTACCAACCTATACCTAGCCAATACATGAGTGGTGGGTCATGGGCCAGAGGTAAGGAAGGGTATGGTCTGGCAATAGGGAGAAGGGAAAGCCTATTCTAGGGTTCCCGCTCATATTCTTTTGGGGGGATGTCCTGTTGGGATGACATACCACCCAAAATAAGGCAGGATGAGTTGAAACCACTAGGTATATGCCACGAGGGATAGTAAGAGAGAATGCCACGGTGAGCAAGCAAACAAAATAGCCTTTTTTGTCTAGTAATGGGGAGTGGCACAGCGAGTATAAGTAAGTGGTGGTGGCTGGACAACTGACAAACCAGTGGATGGTTGGGAGGAACACCCTAAACCAGACAAAAGTGGTTAAAGGCTAAAATGGTAAAAAACAGTCATGGTAGGCAGTATATAAAAGGTCCTTGCTGTAGACAATAACACAATCATAACAATAGCAATTACTAGAAGAGAATCATAGTATCACCATCACCATAACACTACACAAGTAAGCATTAAGAAAGAAGGAAAATAGGGGAAAGAATCAAAGTAACAAAACGAAGAGAAAGGAGAAAGAGAGAGAGTAGAATGACAGGCATACACCAATAGGCTAATCTCTTCTCTCCCTCTAAAAGCCTACCCTCTGTTGGGGATAAAGAACTTGTTTGGGCACAAGCCATTCAGGCCTGTTCCCTCAAAGTGGGTAATTTCTATAGCAGGATCCTTCTGTGAGATTACTCACGTTGAGGAAGTGGTTCCCTCCTTGACCTTAGCCTCGTAATATAATTGCACGCGGCAAACTGATCTTTCATCCTTTGATTTTATCACTTATTGCTACTGTTTCCTATTCCGTCTTTGCAATTTTTCCTATAATGTGTTCTTTTTCTCTGTTTTAATTAAGGATCTCTTGCTTGTTTTTGCCTAACAGTAACGTATTTCTTTAATCATTGTTTTTTTATTGCATTTATCTACTCTAACTCTTCTGTAGCAACGTCGCCTGCCATGTGCATGCAATTAAAGTTTCGGCAAACAGGGCATAGTTTGTGCGTAAGCTGGACCAAGGTGAGTTGCAATTGGATCGGTCCCAACTTTCCTATCCAGAACATTTGGGCCCAGTGCAACAGGAGGCAGTCCAGCCCAAAATCACAAAAAGCCCACCACATTTAAATTGGCGATTCCACCGGGGAGTTGGGAAACAAATAGGGACGGAAGACAGAAGCCCTTGCAAACAAATGCCCCAAAAATCCAAAACAACACGAAACATGAGTGTCGTGCCTTCGCAGACAGAGTCTAGGCCAACAACGCCCCACTAACAGCAGCCTAACCAGGCGGAGGGAGTCAACAGAATGGGGGCTGAACCCCAACCATAGCCGAGGATCCCTACTGACAATGCCAACGTTTTTATTGAGGTTTTGCAATCGTTGTAGCACTAGCAGCAGCAAATGATGGAAGAAATCCGTCAGCTGAAAACAGACAAGACTAAGGAGAAAGGGAGCCAGCATGACCCGGAGCATGCGGTAGACAAAGAGGAGACACCAGTTGGAGGTGCTCTGCAGAATGCGGAACAACGTTTCATCACTATGGCTGAAGTAGTGGCTCTCTTGGAGCAGGAGAGGGCTAGGGCGCCTAAAGAGAGATTCTATGCACGAAGACCTCCTTACCCATTAAGGATACTCAACAAACCATACCCAGAGAGATATGAACCATAAGTCTTTGCGCAGTACGACAGTAAGAGGGGAAGTGTTGTCGAGTACGTAAGCAAGTTTATTGATACTCTTGGCCCCTATGCAGCAGATGAGGATTTATGTCTTCAAGAATTTTCTAAATCACTAAGTGACCGTGTGTATACCTGGTACATCGGTCTAATGCCAGGATTGATCCTAACTTGGGATGACATGGTGGATGTATTTTGCACTAAATACTTCCATGGAGAGGAAACAGTAACGCTTGCGACCTTGCAAGCAACTAAGTAAAGGAATGGTGAGGATTTAATGGAATAAATCAAAAGATTCAGAGACATAGCACTTGATTGCTATGATTATTGTGAAGAAAAGACATTGGTGGAAATGTGTATGACAAATATGATCTGAGAGTACAGAGTCGTTTTGGAAAACTTGAAAATCTCCCAATTTGCACAGTTGTTGCAGAAGACCAGAAAGACTGCTCAGTTGGTGAGGCCGAGCTCAGACAAAAGAGGTGCCCCCACAGGCTATGACAATATCCACTGGCGAAAGAAAGAGGAAAGCTAATGAAAGGGAATATGATACCTCTCCACCACTATCATGCACTTCAAAGGAGCTAGATGTGCTCCTAGACAAATGGATAGCAGATAGAGTATTTAAGCCTAATCAAGTTTCCAGAGAGCCCACGGAAAAAGAGCTGAGGGACCCACGCTTCTGTCGCCTGCACAACTACGTGCAACATCCTATCGCAGAATGTTGGGCGCTCCGTAGATTGGTACACCGTAGGATTAAGGAAGGGACTCTAGAGCTGTCCCAGCCGGAAGTTCAAAGAAACCCACTCCCAAACCATAAAGGGAAGGGTGTAGCAGCAGTTGTGATTTGTGCAAATCCAGGGGAGGACGAAGAAGAGAGTCCAGCCATGCCTGCCGCAGCAATTACCACCTTACAGAGGAGCTCCAAGTTCAAAAATTTGTTAGACCAATTAGGACTCACAGCGAAAGAGCGAACAATAGCTACAGAAGCCCTGGTAAGCATTGCCTCTGGGCAAGGATAGAATGTCTAATGGCTGAAGCCGCAGGTGATAGAGCTCTCCTGTAGGAGTCAAGTGAGATCACTTTCAGTGACAAGGATATGAAAGTGGGGTACTTAGATAACAGAAAGCCCCTTTATTTGGCAGCATCTATAAATCAGATTCCCATCAAGAGAGCCTTGGTGGATACAGGCACTTTCATAAATCTTAGACCACTAAGCACTCTCCAAGCAGCAGGAATTTCGGAGAAAAAGATTCAGGGATGCCCAATGGAAGTAATAGGATTCGAGGGAAGAAGAGAGTACACCATGGGCCACATTCAGCTATGGCTAAAGGTGGGCCCAATAGCCTCCCTAGCCCGCTTCCATGTGGTAAAAACAGAAGTCTCGTACCACGTGCTTCTAGGAAGGCCATGGTTACATAAGCACCGATTAGTCCCGTCCACCTATCATCAGTGTGTGAAAGGAAGGTTGAATGGCAGAATGATACATATAGTAGCAAACCCATTGCCATTCGAGCAGGCAGAAGCTTATTTAGTAGAAACTATGTTCTACGACCGATGGGCACCATCTGGGGAAAGCTTAGTATCAAAACCACGAGGTACCTTCGTACCTAGGTGGGAAGACATCCAAAGTGATCTGGAACCTGATCTAAGGGAGTTGCTATCGCAGAAGAAGAAAGGAAGGAAGCACCCACTGTGGAGTTAGATGACACACCACAATGTGTCAGGGTTCGAGGCCCTAATGGCAGAATTGTATACAAATTATGAAGGTGCGCGGGGCCTACATGTGATATGTAAGCGGGCCCCAGATAGGAATGGCAACACAAAAGCTTGGTATGCTGCATGGCTTAAAAAGGCTCGGAGGAAGAAAGTAATGAAGAGAAAGACAAGGAAGTTATGGCAGAAAAGGATGTACAAGTCATGGCAAAAGAAGAATTGGAGGAAGTTAACCTGGCATCTGACCCACGGGAACCAAGACCCATCTCAATTAGTTCAAGACTGTCAAAAAAGGAGAAATCAAAATTGATACTGTTGTTGAAAGAGTTCAAAGATGTCTTCACATGGGATTACAGCGAAATGCCAGGATTGGATCCCGGGCTAGTAGTGCACACATTGAATGTGGACCCCGAGGCCAAACTAGTGGCCCAACCTACCAGGATTTTTCATACTGAGATAGAGGAACAGATAGTTAAGGAGGTGTAGAAACTGCTGGCCGCATGTTTCATTAAACCCATCTAGCACCCGCGATGGTTATCCAACATAGTGCCAGTAAAGAAGAAGAATGGGCAGATAAGGTGTTGCGTAGACTTCAGGAATCTCAACAGAGTCTGCCCAAAGGATGAATTCTTGCTGCCAAACATGGACGTGCTAATAGATTCTACGGCAGGGAACGCCATGTTTTCATTCATGGATGGATTCAGCGGGTATAATCAGATCAAAATGGCTCCAAGAGACGTGGAGAAAACTGCCTTCAAAACACCTATAGGCAATTTTTACTATACTGTAATGCATTTTGGGTTAAAAATCACAGGCGCAACTTATCAATGGACGATGACAGCCATATTCCATGACATGATGCACCAAGAATTGGAAGACTACGTAGATGACATAGTTGTGAAGTCAAGGAAACGTGAAGAGCATGTCCAAGCATTGAGAAGGGTATTTGAGAGATGTAGGGCCTTCAAACTAAGGATGAATCCCCTCAAATGTGCATTTAGGGTATCATTTGGGAAATTCCTTGGTTTCTTGGTTCACAACAGAGGGATAGATGTCGATCCGGCCAAAGCTACGGCCATAGCAACCATGAAACCACCAGCCATAGTGAAGGAATTGAAGAGTTTCTTGGGGAAGGTCTCATACATCCGGAGATTTATTCCTGGATTGGCGTCAATTACTTCTGCCTTCGCCAGACTACTCAAGAAGGGGCAAAACTTTGAGTGGGGAGAAACACAGCAAACGGCCTTCAAAAGGCTGCTGCAGATTATGATGAACCTCCTTACTGTGCAAGCCCCAATCCGCAAAAAGCCATTATTGCTCTACTTAGCCATCAACTCGTATGCTATAGGCGCGTTAATCACCCAAAAGGACGGAGGTGGCGTGGAGTAATCAGTTTATTAAATTAGTTGTGCCCTGAAGGACGCAGAGACTTGCTATCCAAAAGCAGAAAGAGCATGTTGGCTATAGTATATGCTTCACAAAGGCAATGCCATTATTTCCTGGCTTATGAGGTATGATTGATGACTAAATCCCATGCAATCAAAGCCTTATTGCGGCAGCCAATCCTTTCTAGAAGGATATCCCAGTGGTTACTTTAGTTGTCATAGTATGACCTGAGAGCGGGAACGCCTAAAGCAGTGAAGAGCCATGTTTATAGCAGATTTGTTGGCACAATTCCCAAGAGAAGAAGAATTCCCGCTGGACGATGAGGTCCTAGCGGAGGTGGCTATGGCAGAAGAAGTCAAAGAGCAGTGAGTGATGAAGTTTAATGGGTCTTCTACCACCCAATCAGGGGGAGTGGGAGTAGTTTTTGTGTCATGAAGAAGACAAGGCTGTGGCGCTTTCATTTAAATTAGAATTTCCTTGTTCGAACAACACGGTAGAATATGAGGCCTATCTAACCGGGCTGGCCACAACCTTTGAAATGGGGATCAAGCATTTAAAAGTGATAGGTGATTCGAACCTAGTGGTTTGCCAGGCCAAAGGAAGCTTCTCTTTGAAGGAACCCAGCTTAGCCCCGTACAGAACGATGGCCAAGAAGATGGAAGAAAAGTTTTCAACGTTTGAGATAGAGTATGCCCCAAGGAACGAGAACCGGTATGCGGATGCGCTGGCCGCGTTAGGCTTGCAAATAATTTTTGAAGGAGATAGCACTAGGATAGAAGTCAACAAGAGAAAGGAGTCTATTATCGAGATGCTGAAGGAAAGGTTCCAAGAAGAACAATGTGAAGAAGATTGGAGGATTCCTATAAAAGAAGCTTTTATGAAGGAAAAAGACACGGCAGAATTGAAGACGCTAAAAGACTACGCCTTGGTAAGAGGAGATGTGTGGGGCAGGAAGAGGCCTGAATAAAGCTGAAGGAAGTACATGATAAGACCTGCGGATTTTGCGGAGAAGTCAATCTTTACCGTAGACACTAAAGGGTAGGCTTTTATTGGCCAAGTATGGGAAGGGACGCAGATCAAGTCCAAACCCAATGCGAGACCTGTCGACTTGCAGTAGACAGAGAGGAAAGTTACGCTGTATTCGTCAGCGAAGATTGGAGGAATCCATTCATACTGTACTTGACAGAGGGTATCCTGCCACAAAAGCACAGCGAAAGATACAAGCTTAAGAGATTGGCGACACGATATTTCTTGCATAACGAAGTCCTTTTCAAGAAGGGATATGATGGGGACCCACTACAATGTTTGGGTCCCGAGGAAGCAAGTGAGATGATGAAGGAAGTGCACGCAGGAGAGTGCGGGGAGCATCAGGGGAAGAAAAAGTTATACAAGTGCCTGCTACAAATGGGCTACTACTGGCCCACCATGAAGAGAAACACAGCAGAACTTGTGAAAAAATGCCACAGTTGCCAAGTACAAGCCAACTTGATTCACACTCATCCACAGAACCTACACAGCATGGTCACCCCATGGCCCTTTCACACTTGGGGGCTTGATTTGGTAGGGCCAGTTAATCCGCCATTGCGCAGATACATATGGATCCTGGTGGCTACGGAGTATTTCACCAAATGGGTAAAGGCAATGCCACTCTGTAAAGCTACAGGAAGAGCGGTGGCAAACTTCATCAAGGAGAACATAATTGTCAGGTTTGGAGTACCCCACAGGATCATCAATGACAATGGCACACCCTTTGTCAATAGTGATGTGAGAAAGATGTTGGAGTTCTACCAAGTCAAGCACCATCGATCATCGCCTTATTACTCTTAAGGGAATGGGCAGGCAGAGGCGACAAACAAGACCCTCATAATGATCATCAGCACAATGAGCCAAGAATATACAAGAAGATGGGCAATGCATCTGCCAGATGCCCTTTGGGCTTACAGATATTCACTAAAGTCAGCCACAGGGTTTTCACCCTTTTCCTTTGTTTACGGGACAAAGGTAATGAGCCTAGCAGAAGTGATGACTCACTCTTTCAGAGTTATGCAAATGCGGGAGAAAGAAGAAGAAAAAGGAGTCTTTGCAGTAGAAAGATGTGAAGACCTAGAACGGCTTGAAAAAAAGAGGGAAGAAGCACAAAAACGCAGCCTAAGATATAGACAAAGGATGACTGAAGCCTATGGTAGGATGACTAAAGAAATAGTGTTCGCAGAAGGACAACTCGTATTGAAAGCAGCGGACCACGTCAGGCGAGGTATGGCAGGACCATATAAGTTTTCACCAAAATGGGAGGGATCCCTTGTGATAAGAGAAGCACATGCAAGTGGGTATCATCGTTGGCCCAGATGGATGGCAAAGATCTGATGGATCCCATCAATGGCAAGTGGCTAAAACGTTATTATGCTTAAGAAAAAAAAAAATTATGTAGTTATCCCTTTTGTTCAATGAGTCTTATGTTTCCTTTTCCTTCAAGTGACTATGTCACCAGACAAGATTGTAACATGCTTTTAAATAGTATGTAATGAAAAAGTATGAAGTATTATAAAAGCATACCATGTCATAGTAATAGCAAAGCAGTAACAAAGTGTAGCATTATAGTTACAAACCCAAACTGTGGCAATCAGACTTGCCAAATAAGTGCTATAGGAAACATAAAGTGTACTAGATAAGGGAATAAGAAAAGAAAAATAAAGGGGAAACTATGCCATCAACGAAGCCTAGAAATAAGAGGCTGATCTCCAAAGCGACTGGATCCACCAATGCTAGAAAGAAGACGCTCACGACGACTCTCCAAGTCCACCACCTCTTTCCTTAGAGCCTTAATGTGTGTATCGATGGCATCAACAGCAGGCTGAACCTTCTTCACGAAGAAGGCACGGGCAATCTCACGAAGATGGTCCAGAATGAACTCCACAGCAAAGCCCACGCTAACAAGCTCTTGTACCGCAACCCTCCACTGTAGGATCCTCTCGGTGGAAACAGTATCAACGAAGTTATGCTCAATGTCGTTCATCATGCTCCCCAGCAGCTTCAAAAAGTGCTCCCTAGCAAAACGGCCAAGGCAGAATCCCTGCATGAAGTCACCACGACTGCTATAGACCATCTCCAAATGAGAAGCACAGTCCTCAGGAACTTTGAAGCCATGGAAGTCAACAAAGGGAGGCCCAGAACCCTAGAAGTCCGCAGGATCGAGGTCATTAACCTCAGGTTGATCAAAATGAGTAAAGAAAGCTATGGCCTCACTTACAGGGTTTGGAACTGTGGTAGAACTGTTGCCCACCTCAAACTGAGAAGGGGCAGTAGGAATCGGACCTAGTAGGGAACATGAAACATGGTGTTAGAAGCCATGAAGTAAGAAGAATGAACTCATAATGAAGAAAATAAAAAAGGGGATGGGAGAAAGAAAACATATCGGGACCAGTGAGAACTGGTGCTGTAGGAGTGGCAGAAATTGGTACTGTAGGGACGACAGAAACTGGTACTGTAGATATGGCAGAAACAGGTACTACAGGTGTGGCATGAGAAGTGGCTATAGGCATCGTTGTGTCTGCTGTAATCTCAAGCTCCTCAAGAATCTTTGTAAATGAACATGCAGAATAAATGGAGATTGCATCAGGAAGTCATGCAGATACATATAAAAAAAGAAGAGGGAAGAAGATGGCAGCGACAAAGGGTGAAAAAGAGAAAAAAAAAACTTAACAAGTATGAAAGATACATATCCATAGCCTCGGCCTCATGGTCACCACCCTCCTTATCAGAATCAGAAATCCTTTTCTTTATGGTAGGCTCGTCATCAGAATTCTCAAAAACCTCCTCAGATCCCTCAGAGGACAAGTCTGCATCAGGCCCACGTGTGGCAGAACTAGGGATGGAAGAAGGGGTAACCACCAAAGAGGAGCCATCTTTCACGGCTTGAGATAAAGCTGCGAAAGGATCACTGGTAGAGATAACAAGAGATGTGGTAGGAGAGATGACCTCAGTCTGGGAAGCAGCTGGAGGAGTGGCTCCCTTTTGGGGAGTAAGAGTCTCGAAAGGAGTAGGAACAGGCTCACTAACCCTCTCAGTATAAGTACCTTCATCTACAAGTATCGGCTTAGTGGAAGGGGTAGAAGTCTTGGCAAGAACTGATATGCGGCAAAGGAGAGAAAAGAAAGGGGGAAAGGAGGGAGACATACCTCAAGCTCGGGCTCATCAAGCAATATAAGACGAGTGGCAGACGCATCCTCCTTGTTTAGACTAAAAAAAAAAAAAAAACAGAAGACAAGAATAAGGAAGTGAGCCAACAAGTATATGGGGTTAGTCACAGAAAAAGCCCTATAAAAAAATAACGAAGAAGGGGTAAAATTAGAGATAACATACTCTCTTCTCAGTAGTGGTAGATGCAGGAGGAGTGGATGTCTTCCTCTTGCTACCTCGGGTCCTACTAGAAGGAGGAGCGTTAGTGGATGGCCATGGAGTAGTAGGCCTAGACTTGCCTGCAGTAGGGCGCCTACTGGAATAGGTACGAGCAGAAGGGGGAGGAGAGCTCTCTAAAACTATGTTACCTATGGGAGGAAGGTTACTCTCAAAAGGCACGATGTCCGAACAGGTCTCAAAGGAGTCATCACTCTTCTTGGCAGACTTAAACTTGGTAGAACTCTTCTTCACGAGCACAGAAATATTTGTCACCTTTACTTTCTTCTCCCAACCGGTGGGATAGTCACCTACATACCAGAACCACTGTCTCTCCTTCTCAACCCACTCAAAAATGGCAGATCGACTCTGCTTCTTGGCATACGCCACCACAGACTTGGTGGGAACGAGCAACCGAGGGTTGGCAGAAATAACTGCATTAAGGCCATCAGGAGGGATGAGAGAGAACCCACGGCTGCCCAACAACTCCTGCTCAAATGAGGTCACCACGGCCTGCCAGTACCCATGCATGGCAGCAGTACAAATACCCTCTCTCTGTGAACCTGGAATAGTAACTGCACTGAAACACCTGCTCCAAAACTCAAAGGCAGTGTGCCGCAGGAATGGCCAAACCGAAGTAGGGGACTCCATGATGGCAGAAAAGTCATTAGGAATATCCTAGTCTAGCCCAAACTGCCTCCTCACCCTATCAGCAAAATAGTGCACAAACCTAACACCCTTATCAACTAAATAAGGCAACCATCTAGCATTAGTGGCTGCTAAATAAGTGATACCCCTCTCCTCAAAGCCAGTCAACGGGGTAGTAGTCCCAGCAATGTCAACAAAAGGACCCATGGCAGAATCAGCACACGTAAATTTCGTACCCAAATTCCTATATGCTTTCTAAGAAAACCCAACTCCTTTATCGAAGAACTCAACGACAGGATGATCAATCGGCTTCAAACTAACCCAACGAAAAATCAATGGAAAATCAAACTCAAACCAGTCATAGAAGTCAGTGATAACTCTTGGACATGACTGGTATTTCTCCTTGGCAAAGCGAACAGGCCTACACTTTGCCAAATGCCTAGTGCAGCGCTAATACAATGCAGAATGGTACTATGAATAGAGGTAGTAACTATGTGGCAGGAACCCGCCTGATCCTCATCACTCCGCAGGATATCCAACTGAGCATATAGATGTCCTAAGAATATGGGTGCCAACGACAGACTCACCCTAGCAGATATCAATGGCTAACTGAAAATACAGAGGTTTCACAACATAGTGAGGGTGAGAACCAAAAATGAACTTACAAAGCCAAAACGTGACGAGTGCCGCATGGCGAGCAATGACGAAGGCCTTAGAGAAAGAATTGACCCAATGTGACAACTTCGTGTTGCCACTCATCCCCTTCCTCAACTCGGCCTCTTCTTCCGGAAAAAGCTCCAAAGCACCAGGGTCAACATCACCAAGAATGGGTAAAAGTAACTGGTTTGCCACGTCTTCCAAGGTCACGGTGATCTCACCGCAGGAAAGAAAGAAAGTATGAGTGGCGGTGCACCACAGGCGGACCAAATGGCAGAGATTAAACAAGTCTTTGTAGTTGGACAAGCAGCGTGACAAGACAATGGCCTTCAACACACCGGCCCGCTGTAGCACCTCCATAAAACCCGTGTCGGACAACTCCTTATACACCCATTCCTTCCAACCCAAAGTAGTACCCGATCCAAACTCGAAGAAAATAGGCATAGGGAGCGAAGTACCTTGGTGGATAACAAGATCTGGAATCGAAGAAGCCAACGAAGCCCAGGATATGTCCGTGTTGCGACAATAAAGGGCAAGCCACACACGGCCCCACGGCGGTGGCGCGTACTCACCGGGAACTTTTGGAAAATGGGCATGGGTATCATACCAAGGGTCTATGAGAGGAGCGCATTCACTATCGGGATCGTGTCGTGCCTCATCCTCATCGGAATGGTCCGATTCGGAATAGGCTGCCTCTTCACCTACATCTCGCGCGACAGGATCATCGAAGACAACCTCTTTTCTCTTACGGCGGGAAGGACCTTGGCTTTCACCGGCGTCATGATGGATTGGTTGATCGAAGTACACGAGTGGTAGTGTTTAAGGGAAAATACACACTGAAGGAAGAGAAAGGGAGAAAGTGTTTGGAATGCGAAGGGAACCTCTCTTAAGTACTAACGTCATTAATACTGACACGAAAGGATGCGACGGGTTGACCATCAGATAAGGGATGAAATTAATGAAGTGGAGGCTGAATTTCAAAATAACTGCTAAACTGGGAAATTCGAAGAGACAACACTGTTCATGGCAAGAAAAGAAAAATTTATGATAAGTTGGGGTCCACTGTTCGAAAAAGCTCACGAAGGAAAAGAAGAAGGAAAGACAGAAAGGATAGGAAAGTTTTTTATTCGCATATGAACCGCAGGAGCATTTCATATGCTTAGGGGGCTAAATGTTAATGCTCGTTTTGGAAGCCTAGTAGCAGGAAGAAGCCCAACAATATGGGCAGAGTAGAGTTAATGGATTAATAGAAAAAACTATTAAGCCCGAGTGGCAGGAACAATGGATTATAGGCCCATAACGTAAATAAATGGGCCTTGAGGAAAGCAAATGGGCCTAAAGGAGCCCAGAGAGAGAAGTACTAAACCCATGGGCTTTATGAGATGTAGAAAAGTGAGGATGGGCCACAACAAGCCCGAGGTAATGAAGCAAGAAAGTAAGGGGTTAGTGGAAAGCCCATGAGCCCCAAGGATGAAGAATAAGATAATTAGGCCAGGGAAGCCCTAAAGAGTTAGTAAAAGCTCATGAGAATGCAAAGTTAGAAAATGGGACAAGAATGCCCAAAGAAAGCAAATGGGCCAAGGATGCTCAAGAAGAAAGTAATGGGACAAAGGAGCCCACGAGCAATGTAATGGGTTAAGAAGACCCAAAGTAGCATGAGTATAAATCCAATGACCACATTGAGTCATTGAAAGAAGAATAGGCAGTAGGCCCAAAGAGGCTCAGTAAGCACGGGTCAAATAACACCACGATAAGAATGGCAGAGTGGTATAGTAAGAATGACAACAAGACTATGGAAGGAGCAAAGAATGGGCTAAAAGGGGAAAAACCCACAATCAAGCAAGGCCCAGCCCTTGAAAGGAGTAAGCCAATAAAGAATAAAAGATCAGAAAACAGTTCACGCCATAAGAGGTCAAGGATGAGCGGCAGAATGCACAGATGAGCCTTCAGACCATGGCAAACGCATGAGCAGCAAACAAGCTTTCAACGTACACAGGAAATGGAGCACGCGCAAGGCCCAGGCACTATGAACCTATACCCAGCCAATACAGGAGTGGTTCCCTCCTTCAAAGTGGGTAATTTCTACAGCAAGATCCTCCTGTGAGATTACTCACGTTGAGGAAGTGGTTCCCTCTTTGGCCTTAGCCCCATAATACAATTGCACACGGTAAACTGATCTTTCATCCTTTGATTTTATCACTTATTGCTACTATTTCCTATTCCGTCTTTGCAATTTTGCCTATAATGTGTTCTTTTTCTCTTTTTTAATTAAGGATCTCTTGCTTGTTTTTGCCTAACAGTAATGTATTTCTTTTATCATTGTTTTTTATTGCATTTATCTGCTCTAACTCTTCTGTAGCAACTTCGCCTGCCATGGGCATGCGATTAAAGTTTCGGCAAACGGGGCATAGTTTGTGCGCAAGCTGGACCAAGGTGAGTTACAATTGAACCGGTCTCAACTCTCCTATCCAGAACACTCGAGCCCAGTGCAGTAGGAGGCAGTCCAGCCCAAAATCACAAAAGGCCCACCACACCTGTTACAAAGAACCTGTAATAGTTTTAGCTCTATTAACACAATACCACAAATGCAACTAATTAACAACACCACAAATGCAACTAATTAACAACACCACAAATGTCTCTCAACTAACGTAATATTAACATAGAAATATATTATCAAATACATATAACATTGTCTATAACCATTATCAAAGTTCTATGGTATTAAATGTGCTCCACATGAAAACAGGCAAGGTCGATATGGCTTTAACATATAAGTGCTTGTGTGTTAAAAACATGCAAAAAATAAAAATAATAGTTACTTATGTCATACATTGATGCTACAATTACTTTTCTTCAAAGGAAGGAAGGTCAAACTAAAAAATAAGCTAGATGCTTAAATTGTAACAGATTCAAACACTAATGTATTAAAAGAACTTATCTATCACAAATCTCAAATATCTTAATTTTGCACCACTCTTTACCTGTTCTAGAAGAACTCAGATCCAAGGCGTAATACAATAACAAAATTCTAGAAATTTGTGCAAAATGCACTAGCATCTAACATGCCAATATGCCAGAATGTATGAAAAGGCCCTCTTATGTTCGTTGGGCAGCTAAAATGGCAGTTGATCTCCAAACAGGAGTACCATAGGTCATGTGCAAGCAAACTGATGCTCCTGATCTAGTGGTTAGTTTTGCTTCTCAACTAAGACTACTACTTGTACTTATTAGAAACTCACCTGCTAATTTCAAACTGTTCTCTTTGCTATATTGTAAGATTCAACTAATTGCATAATGGACCATGTTTTGCTTGTTCATTTAACAAATTAAACATGCAGATTAATACATGCAACGAGATGAGATGTGGAGAAACTTTTGGAGGACCCAACTCACCAAATAAGCCATCATTGTGGATAGAGAACTGGACTTCTTAGTATGATCAAAGTTCTGCATTGTTCCATTTTTTAAGGACAAGGGGTTTGAGTTAATTAAATTCCATTCAATTCTCTAGAGGAGTGAAAAGGAGCATTAATTTAGCGAGTGGAAACATTGTTGGGTTCAAATTTCACTAATAAGAATCAACAAAAAATCATGTTTGATACAAAAATAAAGTATGTGAAGGTTTTAGAAACTGTATAGTTAGTAAGTCTTTACAGAATAATATCTCATAAGAAACTATTGGCTAGCTTCAAAAGTTTAGTACTAGGGAGATAATGAAAGTTAAATGGTTGCTTAGGAGTGATGATATCAATCTGAACCAGACTTAGAGGAGGGTACTGTAGCATCCTTATGGCTGTTCAATAATATGCTTCTTTTAAAAAGTAAAGTTCTTGTAGTTCAATTGTATGAAACTATGAGATTATCACATTAGCTTATATCTAGTACAATGTATGAAACTATGAATAAAGTACCAAATAGATTTAAGAAGAGGCTAGTGAGCTAATTCCCTAGACATGAGAGAGAGAGAGAGAGAGAGAGAGAGAGAGAGAGATTATCAAGTGACTAAACAATTTCAACAAAGAGAACCATATATGAAAACCAATTAGAGAGACTAAAAATCAAGCAAAGCTCCACTTCAACTAGAAAGATTTCTAGAAATAGAAAAACTACGAATGGCTTTTAAATCTACTAACCAATTTCAAACAATTTCAAACAATTTTAATGAGAAGAAACTAACCAGAGAGAGATTTTGAAACTCTAAGACTCATCATCATTGGACTCATCATCATTAGACTCATAAACATCATCGCTAAGCTCTTCATCATCGATAAAGTCTTGTTCAAGCAATTCATCCTCACTAATCAACGGTGTATCATAAATGGTTCCTTCTTCATTAACTAGAGCCTAAGCATGGTTGTCATTTGCATCATCACATGCATCATCAGTAGTTATATTGGAAGGGACATTCTTAAGATAGGTACCCACTTCATCATCATCATCATCATCATGTGAAGCATTAATACCAACATCAAACACCTCATTCGGTTTTGTTTTGACCACCACCGCCCAATCTTTATGTCTCACATCTTCCACGTAAAACACTTGTGAAGCTTGAGATGCTAATACATAAGGCTCGTCAATCAATCGACCACCCGTGTGTATCAATCGTGAAAAATTGACAAGGGAAAATCCAAACTCATCTTTTTTGCATCCTCTCCCATTAATAACGTCAACCCATTGACAACACAAACTCCACTGTTTTGAGATTTCCTAGTTGCCTCAGAGTCTTTGGTGTGAAACTTCACACCATTTATAACATAATGCTTGAACTATTTTGCTTCATTATCTGGATATCGAGCAAGCCATATGACTTTATTAGAGAGTTTCTTTTTCTCAGATGCATCCATTAACATCACCTAATATAGACAATGACGTTTATTATAAGTATGCTATCTAAAGTGTTACAACCAAGTTTTATATATAGACATTGACATCACCTATTATAAACAATAAAGTTTTATATATATGCTTTACTTACATAGTTCCTAAACCAGCTGCAAAATTTCTCCATGTGCTGCTTTTGAATGACATCATCAATTACATGAAAGGGAAATCAGCCTTGATCTCCGCTATGTGTACACTATGTAGACAAACGTGTTAGTATTAAGTTAGAATATTGTACTTGAATGCCATGAAAGGATATGCAATGACATACTACTTACTAGCGAAATGGGGTGATTTCTTCACAATTGAATAACACATAACGATGTGCTTGAATCTATGAATTTGAATCTAGTGTAATGCTCACCACCGCACCCATGGATTCCTCGACATTCCTTACAGGCCGATTAAATGCAGTTTCAATAGATTTAAAATAGCGTGAGCAGAATACTAAGCATTTCTCTGCTATATACCCTTCTGCAATGAAGCCTTCTGGATAAGTTTTATTATGCACGTAAGACTTAAGTCTTGACAAGTACCTATTGGAAAACCCAAAATCAACAACGGGAAATTGGTGTGAAAAAAAATTAATTAGATAGACAAAGTTACTATACGTGTTACCTCTCTATAGGATATATCCAACGATAATGAACTAGGCCAACAACTTTGGCTTCTCTAGCCAAAGGCATGACTAGATGTACCATCACTGTAAAGAAAGAGGGAGGGAATATCCTTTCTAACTCACACAATGTCACTGCAATTCTCTTCTCAAGAGCCCCAAGTTCATCCACATTTAGTACTTTGGAACATATCTCCCTAAAGAAACAAGATAAGCCGATTAAAGGCCTACTCATTTCAGGGGGTAATGATCTGCGTATTGCTATCAGAAAAAATTGCTGCATTAAGATGTGATTATCATGACTCTTCATCCCACTAATCTTGCATTCTTTGAGTTTAACGCAACGTGAGATGTTTGAAGAATATCCATCTGGCACTTTTACATCCTTCAAAACTTGCAGAAAACCGTCCTTTTCACTAGCATTCATATGGTAGCAGGCATGTGGCATACGTGTCTTATCATTCCCAACCTTTTCCAAGTGAAGTTCACTTCTTATACCCATATCCTTTAAGTCTTGACGTGCCTTCAAGTTATCCTTTATCTTGCCATCTAAGTTCAACAATGTGTCGATTATATTATTGACTACATTCTTTTCAATATGCATCACGTCAAGATTGTGACGCAACACATGATCCTCCCAATAAGGCAAGGTGAAAAATATACTTCTCTTCTTCCACACAGTTAAGGCTTCCTCCCCTCTTTTTCTTTTATTGGGCAAATTAACTGTTTTCTTCCCAAACACATGATTGACTACAACATCTGTTTGTAACATGATTTCCCCTCCGGATACCGTAATAGGAGCTGATCTAATATCAACATGCCCATCAAATGATTGTTTTTGCTTATGGAATTTATGATCACTATCCAAGAATCGCCTATGTCCAATGTAACTAAATTTCCTTCCATATTTCAACCAACGAGACTGACTATCATAGTTACAAAGGGGACATGCAAGAGCACCTTTGGTACTCCAACCTGAGATATCACCATATGCAGGAAAATCATTTATGGTCCACAATAATGCAGCATGCATTTGGAATGATTTTTTGGAAGACACATCAAACGTTTTTACTCTAACATCTCATAACTCCTTCAGTTCTTCTACTAGGGGTTGTAAGTACACATCTATATCGTTCCAGAGCGAGGTTGGACCAGGAATCAATAATGATAGCATGAAAGAAGACCTCTTCATGCACATCCATGGAGGAAGATTGTATGGGATCAAAATGACAGGCCATGTACTATGAGTACTACTCATATTTCCATATGGGTTGAATTCATCGACTGCTAATCCAAGCCTCACATTACGAGGCTCAGATGAAAACTCTATGTACTTAAAGTCAAATGATTTCCAAGCTTCAGAATCAGCAGGATGCCTTAGTAACCCGTCATTCACATGACCATTGGCATGCCACTTCATATGATTGGCTGTTTCAGGAGACATAAATAGTCATTGCAATCTTGGCTTTAAGGGGAACCACTGTAGGATCTTTGCAGGTTTCTTCTTCTTTTTTCTTGGAGGAAGCATTAGTACTTTGTTAACCTTTAGACTCATTACTTTCCCATCTTGAACGGTTACAGTTCGGACAAGCTTCAAGATTGGCATTCTCCTTCCAATATAAAATACAATCTTTAGGACAAGCATGAATCTTCTCATAGCTCAAGCCTAAATCCTTAATAATCTTCCTAGCCTCATAACAATCTTTTGGCAACTTAGCATTTGAAGGAAGAAAATAAAGCAAAAATTGCAGCAACATGGTAAATGATTTGTTGGTCCAACCATTAAGACACTTCACGTGGTACAAATGCACAATGGCTGACAATTTGCTAAAATGCTTATAACCTGCATAACAAGGTTGATTAGCATCTTCAAGCAATTTCATAACCGAAGTGCATCTTCATTAGGACCTTCTGCAGGACCTTCTGCGGGTTGTTGCACAATAGGGACTTCTTCCATTGGCCCAGACGTCATATCTTGTATGGGGAACATGTCACGAAGATCGGCATACTCTATCGGGTTTTTCTTAGACATGACTATTAGGAATTTCAGAAGAAGTCTGTGCAGATGATGATTTCGCATTAAAAACCTAAGGGTTATATCCCCTACAAATCCCTTTTGACACTAAGCCTGTACGACATCTATAAGCCACGAATTTGTATGCACACATTGGTTACATGGACATGAAATCGTTCCATCCGGGTGTGCATGATTAGATGCAAAATTCAGAAGCTGTTGGACTCCATCTAAATATGCTCGCGACCTTCTATTCGTAAGTTTCATCCAACTCCTATCCATTGCTATAAAGTGGTTTACAAGAAATACCTATAATGTCATTTCATGAAAGCACAAAGCAAGAGTTAACACACATTTCATTTACACAATTTCACTTTAATTTAAGAAACAAATCATCTTTAATCATTCACTTTCAGCTATGTTCCTAACAAAACAATGAATTTAAACACATAAAGAAGTTATCAATACATTTGGTAATTATAACATCATTACTAGCAATAGCCTAAAATGAATTAATCAAATAAAAACAGTTCAACAAGAATCATCCAATATTACACAAAACAATCAACACTCCCAATATCAAATAAAACCACATTATTACTCCATGCAAGCCACCTGCTTGCCCCAATTCAACAACCCACCACAACCAGAGAGAGAGAGAGAGAAAGAGAGAGAGAGAGAGAGAGTACCTTAATTATTTCACCAACAGGGATTGAGATCATGTATCCTTCCAACAGTACTACTGCAATTTGCTCTTCTATATATGTCACCACTCACCTATAAAAAGTAAAGGAGACTTGACAATGACAAGACACTGTATAGATATCATATGATGAGGTTGTATGTATTATAGATACAATACATACAACCTCATCCTCACCACACACTCATTCACTAAAAAACCATATATGACTCCTAAATCAATTAATACCATCTTATATCACATACTTTCAACCAACGCATAGCACAGTTAATGTTTGCACTATGATTCTTTATATGTTTTTAAGTTATTGAGAAAGAGAGAGGTTGTGAGTCTATGGACCTTAATCTTGACTGAATTAATACAAAGAAAATAGGTTTTCCTTAAAATATGTGCTAATATGTAAGAATTTAAAATTTATAATCTTATCATCTCTTGGACCTTAATCTTGACTCTAGAGTATTTCTTGTAAGTTAAATTTAACAATGTAAATATGTAATTATATTTTAGGATATTTGAAAAGTAGGCAGCAAAGTGGATTAACCAATTGGGTTGTACCTATTCCATTTTAAATGGTCACTTCCATGATAATAGTATAGATGAAAGAAACTATATGTCACCACTCAGTTAATGTTTGCCGTGTTATGTGTGTGTGTGTGTGTGTGTGCATGTAGAGAGAGAGAGAGAGAGAGAGAGAGAAAGAGAGAGATTAGAACGAAACCAAACCTTAGTAACAAGGCATCTTCACCATCATGCCCTTGAACAAAGCAATCGGGTTCAGCCACTAACAAGTTACACAAATTCCACATGTAAAAAGCAAATGCACCAAGTCAGCTAGAATCAACCTGATATTTAAAATTTTAACCAACAATAAATTAGTAATGCATACTTACTGTTGTGCCTTTGTATTCCTAAAACTTTGCTGCAATCAAACAACAACAACAAACAATAAAAAAGCACTCACACTCTTCTTATGGGATTTGAATCGCTTCAGAGCCGGGTCCTCTGCCAAGAGCTGCAAAGTTTAAGCAACTTAGTACCAACACAACACACCAAAAAAAGAAAACCCATTCATTCATAAAGACAATCATACTTAAATTTAAAATTTAGAAATGCATCAAATTTCAATAGTAAAGTTTATAATATGAAAATATTAAACATTCAAGGAAAGATTAAACATTTTGTTAGTTTCAAGAAGGCGGCAAAAACTATAAAAATCATAGTCCCAGAATTTAAATCTAAATACCATCTGAAATTACTAACTACATTTCACTGTCAGCCTAAGTTTTTATTTATTTAAGTGATAAATGTTTTGGCTAACTTTTAGTTTCATGTACATACTTCCTCTCAAATTTTGTATCCACATTACTTCAATTATAATGTGATTCATCTAACCATGTTCTATCTAGTAAATAATTAGAGTAAGACTAAACCCCAAAATCATAGCAACAACTCAATGATTAAAACCATCGTATCAACCCCTCCAAAACTCCAAAAAATAGAACCCCAAAACCCCTTTTTTCCGATCCAATAATAATATAGAAAGCTTCCTCTTTTTTACTATTACACCAAAAAACCTAGCAAAGTCCCATCCTCTTTTTCACTTACTCAGCAACTACAACAACAATATAATTTCATAAAAAGAAAGTCTCTCAAATATAGTACAAACGTGTTTTGCTTCATAAGACACAAAAAGAAACAGAGAGTGAAAAAAACATACATAGAGGTAGAGCTTGGGTCGGGTCTCCTATTTAGGCTCAGCTTCTCAAACTCATTGCTGCAATTCTCTCTCAAAATATCCAACCAATCCCCATTGCATGTAAAAAAAAAAAGAGAGATAAAGAGCAATTCTACATTGATATCAAGACCACTCTGAAAGAAATGCAAAGTAGATCAACATTGATTATATGTGACCACAAACCTAAACAAGTAGTTTCCAGTGGAGGCAATGTGTAAAAATTTTAAGTAGTTTAAATGATAAATCCCAATCCCATGATAGTTAGTGAGGTTGAATCATAGTAATGATTCTTTAAAATAAATACCATTCCCATTCCCATTCCCAATCATTCCAATCCACTACTATTTCCTCACAGATAACTTAATCATTCCTACTTAACCATCTCCAAATCCACTCAACAATACTCATAAATACTAATTGACAACAAAAAATCAATTGGGTCTCAGTAATTTTTTATATTTACCAATAATTATAAATAACACCAATCAAATTCCTCTAAAAAACTCAACATTTCCAACTATTTCCACATATTCAATCACATCATCAAAGCAACAACACATGCTTAGATCCCTACATATTAAAGAAAACCCAATAAACAAAATTGAAAAACTATTTAAACAACATACCCCTTGGATCCTCTTACCAGTTACAGGACACTTGGGTCCACTTGCCCTCTTCTTTGTGGTCTGGTACAGTGATAGAACAATATCAAACAATAGATGAATTTGATTTAGTGTTTGAATCATAGTAACTTGACCAAATCTAGATGAATTTGATAAACCCTAACAGATATCAAACAATAGAGATACAGTGATAGAACAATAAAGAGAGAGAGAGAGAGAGAGAGAGAAAGAAAGAGACTTACGGCTTTCACGCGGCGCCGGGTCCTCTACCAAGAGAATGTGAGTGCGAAAATGGAGATGGAGATGAATGTGTCGGGACTTGAAGGTGGAGTTGATGGTGGTGGCGGCAGAGATGGAGTTGACGGTGGCGAAAATTTGGAAAGAATGAGAGTTCGGAGAGAGTGAGAGTTTGGAGTAAGTGGGAAAAGGGAAAAGGGAATAAATGGGAAAAGGGAAACCTAATAAGAGGGAAGACAAAAAAACAGGGGGAAATTTTGGGG
Source organism: Notholithocarpus densiflorus (assembly GCA_030021035.2). Taxonomy (NCBI): domain Eukaryota; kingdom Viridiplantae; phylum Streptophyta; class Magnoliopsida; order Fagales; family Fagaceae; genus Notholithocarpus; species Notholithocarpus densiflorus. Next base: position 4,029,297 of record JARYZH020000009.1, on the reverse strand, counting down.
GAAATTTAAAGATCTATAGCGGCGGTCCAATATGCCGCTGCAGATCACATATTGCGGCGTTTTTCTCTACCGCCGCTATAGTATCTGCGAAAAATGATATATTTATTGCAGTAGAATTTTGGAGCGCCGCTAATACACACATATTGCGGTGGTTTTATGTCCCGCCGTTGTAGGACGCCGCAAAAGACTATACCTATAGCGGCAGTCCCAAAAAACGTTGCAATAGACCCTATGTATAGCAGTAGTTCCAAAAAACGCCGCAATATGCGACATATAGCAGCGTTTTTTGCACCCACCGCAAAAAAAACCACCGCAATAGTACAGATTTCTTGTAGTGATTTTCTTACATTTAACAAAGCATTTATGTCAAGTACATATATAACATTAATAAAAATTAAAGGATTCTTAACTCCTAACCATGAAATCCACATTTATGGTTTCTTCTAAAAGGAAAAAAAAAAAATTGTCCATATCTTTAATTTTCTAAAAACATTTAAAATAAATAAATAAAGAAGACTTTTATTAAAAATATTTACTTATATATTTCTAGTATGTCACCTAAATATTCTTTGATGCAATGAGCTATTATGGTAAAAGAGTAATTAGAGGAAAAACATAGTGCATTAATAATTTATAAAGAGTTTTCATTTTTTATGAAATACATTAAATACACTTTGAATTAATGAGTTATGTATGGTATAAGAGTAATTTTAAGAAATAAAAATGACGTATTAGTCAAATCTAGGGGGGCCATTATTTAAGCTAGCAAAGGGCCCGCGCGATGCAAGGATAATGCTTTAAATTGCCATGTGAAAGATTATATAACATGTTCAAAATATGTTAAAGAAATAACATGGAGTAATGTAGCAAAAACATGAATAGGTTTTTATTGAATTAAAATAATATGAAATTAAAGGGATAATTTTTTTTTTTAATCTTAAGAGGATAAAGAAATAGTGTATGTCATAGAAATTAGTTGAAGTAATAAATTTATCATGAAAAGTGAAATTTAAAATTGCGCACACATGTTCATTACAATTTTTTCACTTAAAGTAAATAGCAACCAAAGGATTAAAAAACAACGTAAGAATATTGTAATATATATCTATATATATAATAATAGGTGAAACTGAGATAAACTCAAATTAGAATCCCAAATTAGAGTTCTAATTTTGTGCCATGTGTCCTAAATTATTTATTCTTAAAGAGTTTTATTTTTTAATTTTAGAATCAAATGTGGGACCACATCATAAATATTCATCCAAGTGAGTTATTAAATACAAAAACCAAAGAGTTAAGAATAAATGAATCGTAAAAAAAAAAAGTGCTTCACAATAATATTTTTTTTTAAACATGGACAATTTATATTTTATACCTAATAATATTCTTACAAAATTTTTTAAAGAGTTAATTTTTTTTAAAAACATGGACAATTTATATTTTATACCTAATAATATTCTTACAAAATTTTTTAAAGAGTTAACAAAATATAAAAATGACTAACAATAGTATTTAAATTATATATATAGGAATTATATTATGCATCTTATTGTATATTGTAAGGACCAGATTTTGCTCCCTAGCCCAAAAGATGGATGGGCTCAGGCCCAAAAAACCCAAAACAATGAATTTGTAAATAGTGGGTTGGAAAACTGGGTTAAAATGAGTTGGACAACAAATAAAGTGGATTCCAATGATGAGAACAGAAAGATAGATTGATTTAACCCAAAGAAAATCGTCCTTGGCATAGTCCAAGGAGATCCGTTCTTATATATTTCTACTAAATTTGATTACAAATTTGGTTCCTGATTGCTAAAGTGTTTCTCTCTTGATTTCTCTATCCCCTTCTCTCATTGCCCTCTCCTTCCTTTATACTATCTTCCCCTTCTATCTCTACCCTCCACGTGCAGACCAGATGGTTGGTGTTGATACTTGTTCCATCAGCACCTTCCTGAAGTCTTTGTGTAGTAGCTGTAAGGCTGAAAACCACTGTTCAGGTATCATTTCCACATTAATGCGGCCAGAGAGTTAGCTGCAGAGCATTTAATACAGTGGTAGCAACTTTTCCTTGAGATATTTCATGGCTTCCTTTTGTCCTGTTGCTTCTGGATACTTATCCGCATCAGTGGAATCGTCCGGGTCGTTACTCTTGGCGTCAGACCATACCTTCTAACCTCGGCCTTGATCAGCCGAGGAAGTATTCATCCTCGGACTATCTAATTAGTTGGTCGTGATTAGATTTCAACTATTCACTTACCAATATGGACTCTCATAAAGGTGTTTACCCGTCCTCGGACTACTTAATGTCCTCGGATTGGGCCTCTGGCCCAATATATTTTACAGATACGTACTTCTGGGCCTATCACCCCTACAATAGCCTCTCGAGATTCTTCTTTCTGACTCCTCGGGAAGAAAGGAGGATTTCGATGTCACCTTAGCTAGTCCGTGCTCATTGTACATCACCTCTACTTGTGTAGACGCCTTTTTAACTACTCAAGGCACGCTCCTGATGCTTCGGCATACGAGACACGCCTTCATTAAATTTTTGCGGCTCCCTGTCCCCCACGTTCTATGGCGCGATGCAAATCCAATGGCTGAGGATTTCGCTAAAAACAAGGCGGGAGTTTTCCCGCTTGTAGCTATCCTTTTAATATAAATACTGCCCAAATCAATCATTCTTCTCATTTTAGCGTTCACTTTACTTTAGAGCTCATACATTGAACCTGCAACTTACCCAATTCACTCGCGCCCTTTCAAATACCAAGAGCTTGTCCGATGAGAGTTTTTCTTTTTCCTGTAAGTCTTCATACCTCCTTCCATTTTATTTTTCCATATAATTTTCTTTTCTTTGCATCCTTTTCTCCTCAGCTCTTCTTTCCTCTCTTTATCTTCTTAGCACATCCAAGTCTCTCTTAGGAATGGGTAGATTTACTCATCTGGTAGACTCCGAGGAGGGAATAGAGAGTTTCAGAGCTCTGTATAGGATTCCTCCAGGAGTAGGCATTAGGTACTGTAAGGAAGGGGAGTGGCATGAGAAAAGGCAAGAGGGAGGAGTGGTGATCCCAATGATTGCCTTCATAGAAGGAGGGATGAGAATCCCTATGGGTACCGTTACCAGAGACTACCTTAGGGCCCATAGGTTAGCTCCCACCTAGTGTGCGCCCAACATGTTCAGAATCTTAGGTTCTGTAGATGCCCTTAATGAGAGGATGGGCTTAAACCTCACACACCACGATGTCAATTGGGTTTACAACCTCCATCACTTAACGGGACAGGGGTATTACCTAAAATCTAGGTACCCCGAGGTCAGGCTCATTCAATGCCTCCTTGAATCCAACAAGGGCCTCAAAAAAGATTTCTTGATCGTGTCAGGGGAATGGCACGATGGCCTCCCATGCTTGACGAGAGAGGGGCAATCAGGTGGGGTTTCAGACTTAGGATGGTTATTTTAAAGTTACCCCCTTTGTGCTCTTTCTTTTGCTTGTACTTGTACATGAAATTTTCTTTAATTTGCATTGTTCTTTACTGATGATATTTTTTGTCTTTCCCAATGGTTTTGCAGACAAAAACGCTGCCATTCCCAACTTCAGCCTTGTGAACCAGGCGAGTTTGGATAAGATCCTGAAGGCCGAGCTGTTCGTCCACATAAATGGTCAACTCAGGGCAGCCCACCTGATATTGGACTACATTCCAATATCCAAGAGTTTCCAAGCGCTTACGTGCGTCATTAAAGCTAGGGATCCTCGACTGCAACAAATCAATGTTGCTGCCCCCAACTTCCTGATCACTGGCCTAATTCCAGAAGGCACATTAGCCACCACCCCTATCCCAAAGGGCATACTAAGGGTAGCACTACCCTTCCAACGCACTGCCAAAGAGGCAACCTCATCACAACCAACCACCAAGGAGGAAGAAGAGGAGGAAGAAGAAGACAAAGAAGTGGTTGAGGTGACCGACTCTAAAGACGAATTTGCTATCTTCGACCAGCCATTATCTCCAGAGCCTCAGGTCGACGATCCTTGCCACCCTCCTTGGGTTCAAGCAGACAACTCCCTAGAAGACATCTCCATCCTTGAGAAAATGAGGATTCAGTGCAAGCAAAGATCATCTCTCCAAGAGCTTCTAGAGTCCCAACCTGGTGGAAAGGAAGGCCAAACAAAGCTTCCCACCCCACCTCCTCTTCCACCCACCCGAGCTGAACTCGTCGACCATAAAAGGAAGAGGGATCAGAAGGGTAAATAGGTGATGGAGACAGGAAGAACCCATCCCTCCTTGGAGGATGAGCCCCAGAGGGGGGGCCAAACAACCCAGGGGTATGCAGACAAGGCTAGCCCATGAGAGAGAGAGGAGGGGTGAGCACCGGGTTGCAGCCCCAACCTGGGCCCCAGCCTTGAAGCTGGATGGAGCTCCTCTTCCTAGCGATGCCTCCATCTGAGACTTCCAGGGGGGCACAGTTGGGTATGTAGCCAATGCCGTGAAGCAACCCCTGCTACTACCTAAGGATATGGTCGACCTCAGATCCATGAGGAAGCATGAGGTCTTCCTGGGCTTGAAGAGGGATTTGGCGATAGTAAGTTTTTTTTTTTTTTTTTTTTAATCGTGTACCTTTTCCTTTCCAGGCCATTCAAGCCACTTTTAGGGCTAAGGAGATAGTAAACAGTTCCCATCGCATGATGAAGGAAGAGGAGGGGAGGCGAATTGCCGCTGTGGACGCCTTCCATGTGGTTGAGAAGAGCAACCAGGATCTGAAGGCTAAGCTGATCGAGGCAAAGAGGGAAAGAAAAAGTGTCGCAACTGCCTTGGATAACGTTGAGAGGCAAGCCGAAGGCCAGCGGGTGCTTCTTCGCAATGCCGAGGATTAACTGGCCGCCTCCAAAGAACAGATCATTGCCCTGAAGAAAAGATTGGAGGAGGTCGAAAAGGCCAAAGATCAAGTCGAGAAGGCCAGGGAGGAGGTAGAGAAAGCTCGGGAGGTGGTAGAGCAGCAAGGGTATGACATTGGAGTGGCTGAGACCGAGGAAGCCCTTAAGGCTGAGGTCTCAGGGGTATGTAGGACTTACTATTTCCAAGTATGGAATGAAGCTCTCAACCAAGCTGTGGTTGAGGCTTCTTCTGTGCTTAAGAAGGCAGAAAGTGTCGACTACCCTCAAGCCATTCGTGCCTCCTCCTCCTCCGGCAACTCCAAGGCAAACACCCCTCCTGAGGTGGCAGATCCTGAGAAGAGCAGCCCCAGTAAGGTCCCTCCCCCCTCCGGGAGCCCTCCAAAAGTGGTCGAGCAACCTGGGGTGAATGGAAAAGAGGCTGAGGTGACAAAGGGAGTGGCCTCGGATGCCACCAAGCCCCCAGCTGCTCCTCAGGATCCTACTAAAGACAAGGAGGCACCTAGGATGGAGATTGTTCTTGCAACTCTTCCATTACCTACCAAAGGTGACCCCAAAGGCACAGGCCAAGGATCCTCGGAGGCTACAGTCCCACAGTCCTATGCCCCGCCTCAAGGAAAAATTGTAATAAAAAAGAAGTAGAATTTAATACAGTTTTCTTTTTCTTTTTTTCTTTTTTTGTTTTGTTTTGCAACTTTTGTTTTGGTTTTCATAGTTTGTAACCAAGTTGCCTCTTTGTATTCAATTTGCCTTGCTTCAAGGCTTTTATTAATGAAAGTTATGCATATTTTCTTTTTTCCTGTGATTCATATACTGGTGTTGATATAATTTCCATCTTATCTAATACCTAATGACTGTGGTAATGAGGTAAAACTCTTCTCATTAATCTGCATAAGTAGTAGGAAATTTATCCCATCTTATACGGTCAGCAGCAAAATAAGTTAAATCTACTAAGTCCATCATCTCGACAAAGCTTAATTTTAACTTCAAGAATATACACAGTAGCATACATATAAGTTTAAACTTACTCTGTTCCCTGCTCATCAATAAGTTTAAAGGGCCAGAGGGATAATCAATTCTCAAACAAATATAGGTATGCCTGCAAATGCTTTAAGTGATGCTCATGAGCATCTACCTGGGTCTGTTATCACAGTGGAAATCTTTGCTGTTTAGAGTGGCTGATTATACTTGACATTAAAGTAATCAACAAGAAGTATTAATTTACCTTAAGTATGTAGTCCAAAAAGTCTGAAATAACTAAGGCTTTGCCCTGACACTTGTCAACATGATAGGAAGTATTAATTTACCCAAAGCATGTGATCCGAGGAGCCAGGCATAGCTAAGGTTCTGTTTAATACTTAGAAAAATGATTAAAAAATATCAATTTACCCAAGTTATGTGGTCCAAGGAGCCAGGCATGACCAAGGTTTTGTTTGATACTTAAATAGATGTCAAGAAGTATTAATTTACCCAAAGCATATGGTCCGAGGAGCCAGGCATAGCTAAGGTTTTGTTCAATACTTAGATAGATGTCTGGAAATATTAATTTACTCAAAGCATGTGATCCGACGAGCCAGGCATAGCTAAGGTTTTGTTTAATACTTAGAAAAATGATTAAAAGATATCAATTTACCCAAGATATGTGGTCCGAGGAGCCAGGCATGACAAAGGTTCTGTTTGATACTTAGAAAGATGCCATTAAGTATTAATTTACCCAAAGTATATGGTCCGAGGAACCAGGCATAGCTAAGGTTCTGTTTAATACTCAGAAAAGTAACTTAACATATCAATTTACCCAAGGTATGTGGTTTGAGGAGCCAGGCATGACCAAGGTTTTGTTTGATATTTGGAATAACAATAATATGAAGCTCAACAGATAATGTAATAAACGAGAATGTGACAAGGAAGACTTTCATTAATAGTAATACATTTTCAGGTTATTTACATTCTAGGGGTGTAATACAACATTCTCATCTAGGTCTTCAAGATGATATGCACTTATTCAGGCCACCGAGGTGATGCGATATGACTCTTTCCAGTTGGGCCCTAACTTTCCCCATGCTGGGTTCTTTGCAGTACCCAAAACCTTTCTTAACACCAAGTCTCCAGGCGCCAGTGGCCTTAGCTTCACGTTGACATCGTACCTTTGTTTGAACTTGTGTTGATAATAGGCTAATTGGACCATGACATTTTCTCTTAACAGCTCATCATTGTTGCTCGGAGTGAAAGAACTTGTTCTCAGTGTTGGGAATCCAGTCTCTAGAGGAATAACGGCCTTGGCTCCATAAGTCATTGAAAAGGGGGTCTCCCTAGTGGACCTACGAGGTGTAGTCCGATATGTCCAAAGGACGTGTGGCAACTCTTCTACCCATTTTTCCTTTGCGTCGTCCAGCCTCTTTTTAAGCCCACTCATTATGACCTTATTGGCAGCTTCAGCCTGTCCATTCCCCTTGGGATATGCCGGGGTGCAATATCTATTCGTTATGCCCAGGTCACAACAATATCTTCTGAAAGTTTTACTATTAAACTGAAGTTTGTTGTCTGAGATGAGGGTACGAGGGATTCCAAACCGAGTGACAATATTTTTCCAAACGAATCTCTTAGCATCCACGTCCCTGATATTCGCCAATGGTTCAACTTCAACCCACTTGGTGAAGTAGTCTGTGCCGACCAACAAATATCTCTTATTCCCTACTGCCCTGGGGAAAGGACCTACGATGTCCAAGCCCCATTATGCAAATGGCCAAGGGCTGGATAGAGAATTAAGGACACCTCCTGGTTGGTGAATGTTTGGTGCAAATCTTTGGCATTGGTCACACTTTTTCACATACTCTTGTGCTTCCATCTACATATTTGGCCACCAATAGCCTTGAGTGAGGGCCTCGTGAGACAAAGATCTGCCCCCTGTGTGGCTTCCACAAATCCTTTCATGTAATTCTTCTAGGAGTAACTCAATCGCTTCAGGGTGTATGCATAGCAGATATGGGCTAGAAAAAGATCTCTTATACAATTTTTGGTTCTCGGACAGCCAAAATTGAGGAGCCTTTCTTCGCACCTTATCAGCCTCTGACTTCTCCTCGGGTAGGACATCCTCTTTAAGGAACAATATTATGGAGTCCATCCAGCTAGGTCCCACCCTAATCTGATGAATGTGAGCCACCTTTCTCCTTACTTCAGTAGGCTTACACAAGTCTTCCACAAGAATCACCCGAGGTAAACTTTGTGCCGAGAAAGTTGCCAGCGTGGCAAAAAAGTCGGCATGTGTATTTCTATTTCTAGGGATTTGCGATAAATTAAAATACTCAAATTCAGACTGTAAGTGTCTAACCTGGTTCAAATATTCTTGCATTCTGAGATCTCTAGCCTTCAACTCTCCTTGAACTTAGCCCACAATCAGCCTTGAATCAGAGAATATTTCCACTGCTTTTCCACCCATTTTCTGAACCATGGTCATCCCTACCAGTAGTGTTTCATACTCAGCTTCATTGTTTGTGGCCGAGAAGCCCAATCTCAAGGATTTCTCAATTGTAATCCTCTCGGGAGATATTAAAACTAGCTCCACTCCAGATCCTTTATGGTTCGCAGCACCATCAACGTATACCTTCCAGGACAAAGGTTCTTGTAAGGAGATTGCACCAATCAATTTTCCGTCCATGTTTTGCTTCTTTACTCTCTCTTCTAATGGGGTTTCAGCAAACTTGGCCACCAGATCGGCGAGGACTTGACCCTTGATGGAGGTGCGAGGCATGTACTTGATATCAAAAACCCCTAGGATCGTACCCCATTTTGCAACCCTCCCTATGTAATCCGCACTCCAAAGTAGAGATCTAAGTGGGAGCTGGGATAGGACAACAACTGTGTGTGACTGAAAATAGTGGGGGAGCTTACGTGTAGCATGCACCACCGTTAAAATGGCCTCTGCTCACCATTATCAACCCGTACCAGCACTAAGCTTACTGCATGGGAAGCCACTGTGATGTAGGCAAACAAAACCTCATCCACCTCGGGCCTGGACATAATGGGGGGACGAGATATATATTCTTTCAACTGCTGGAAGGCTAAAACACACTTCTCAGTCCATTTAAATCTCTTCCACTTGTTCAATAACTGAAAGAAAGGTCTACACCTGTCTGCTGACCGAGAGATGAATCGGTTTAAAGCAGCAGTCATCCCTGTTAGTTTCTGGACCTCTTTGGGATTTCGAGGTGGTTGTAAATTGTTGATTGCTTTAATTTGGTCAGGGTTGACTTCAATTCTACGGTGTGTAACCATGTACCCCAAGAACTTACCTGATTCGACCCCAAAAGAACACTTAGAAGCATTGAGTCACAGCTTATGCCTCCTCAAGATCTCAAAGATATTCCCAAGATCGTTAATGTGCTCAGATTCCAACTTACTCTTGACTACCATGTCATCTATGTAAATCTCAATGTTCTTTCCAAGCTGTGGCTCAAACATCCTAGTCATCATCCTCTGATAGGTAAACCCCGCATTCTTTAGACCAAAGGGCATCACCTTGTAGTGGTAATTCCCAGTGGGAGTAACAAAAGTTGTTTTCTCCTTGTCATCCAAGGCTAAAGGTATCTAATAGTACCCTTGAAAGGCATCCAAAAAGCTCATCCGAGGATGGCCTACAGTTACGTCTACTAGCTGATCAATCCGAGGCATGGGGAAGGGGTCCTTTGGACAGGCTTTGTTCAAGTCTGTGAAGTCTACACACACCTGCCACTTCTCATTCTTCTTCTTTACTACCACTGTATTAGCCAACCATTCAGGGTAGAATACTTCTTTGATAGCCCCAGCTCGCTTAAACTTGTTCACCTCTTCTTTGATAGCATCAGAATGCTCTTTGGATGAGTGCCGAGGTGGTTGTTTTCTAGGGAGGACAGCTGAGTTGACATTCAAATGGTGGCAAGTGAAGTCAGGATCTACCCCAGGAGCCTTATAGGTATTCCAGGCGAACACATCAATATTCCTCCTAAGAAACGCTAACAGTTCTTCCATCTCTCGAGGAGGCAATTGAGCTCCGACTTGAAAAAACTTCTCTAGATCGCCATCTATAGCAATTTCCTCTAACCTCTCACACTTTGCCTCCCCTGACACCGCATCCGTAGATAGGTCCGGAATCCTTGATTGCTATGAGCCTCCTTCAGTAAAGGCCGAGGACTCAGTCACGGGCTGATGCATGATGGCAGCCATGAGGCACTGCCTAGCCATGGATTGACTCCCCACAAGCTCCTCAATCCGGTCCCCTGATGGATACTTTACCTTCAAATGCAGAGTTGAAGAAATGGCTCATAGGGCAAGAAGCCAGGGTCTGGCCATAATAGCTGTGTATGGAGAGTATGCGTCCACCACAATGAAGTCCATTTCAACCACCTCTGAACCTGCCTGCACGGGCAATCTGACCCCTTGGGATGACAACCTTCCCATCAAAACTCAACAAAGGTGAATCATAGGCTATCAGGTCTTCAAGCTTTAAGTTCAGCCCTCTGTACAAGTCAGGATACATAATCTCTACACCACTGCCCTAGTCTACCATTACTCTCTTCACATCATACCCTCCTATCCTGAGGGTAACCACCAAAGCATCATCATGTGGTTGGATGGTTCTCATTTTGTCCTCGTCCGAAAAACTCAACGTCGGTCGGATTTCCACTCTAGCCCTCTTTGGCTCAGAATTAGAATTCTCGGCTAGTAGCCTAGCTACAGACATCACCCTGGAAGGATAAGAATCGGTCCTCTTAGGTGCAGCGAAAATGACATTAATTGTGCCTAATGGGGGCTTTAAAGAAGCGTTCCCCTGAGTCCCTGACCTTGATTGGTCCCCTTGTCCGTTGGGCCAATACAAAAATTGCTGTAACCTTCCCTCTCTAACTAGTTGCTTCAGATGGTTCCACAGAGTTCTGCAGTCCTCGGTGGTATGCCCCCGCTCTTGGTGGTATTGGCAATGGAGGCTCTGGTTGGGCCTCAAGGGATCTCCTCCTATTTTGTTTGGTCATTTGAAGTATGGCTCGCTCTTGATCTTCTCTAAGACTTGATGCACTGGTTCTCGGAACACAGTGTTAACCACCTGAGGAGCCGTAGATCCAGACTGTCCCGCAAAATCCCTTCGAGGTCTGTTATTGTTGTACCTGTCCGACCTGAAATCCCTCATCTCCTAAGGGATAACCTTACCCTTCCCCTTGCCTTGTTGTTGGTCTTCCTCGACCTACTTGTACTCATCAATGCGATCCATAAGCCGATAAACACTCCTTACCAGCTTCTTGGTTAAGGATTTTCTCAAATCATGCTCTGTGGGCAATCCAACCTTGAAGGTCCTTATAGCCACGTCATCAAAATCCCCATCAATCTCATTAAACATCTCCCAGTACCTGTCCGAGTATGTTTTTAGGGTCTCACCTTCTCACATGAACATGGACAAGAAAGAATCTAAGGGTCGAAGAACCATACTACATGTGATAAAATGAGACCTAAATGCTTGGGTGAGCTCTTTGAAGGAGTCAATAGAACCTGCACCCAGACCATCAAACCACCTCATAGCCACAGGCCTCAAGCTGGATGGAAATACCTTGCACATCAAGGTCTCATTCTTATAGTGTACGGCAATTCTCTGATTGAAGTGACTTACGTGCTCCACAAGATTTGTACGACTGTTGTACATGGCGAACGTGGGCTGAGTGAACCGCCGAGGAAGTCTCCCTTCCTCAATTCTGCATGTGAAAGGTGATCTAGAAATTTGTTTGAGCGCTCTGCTCATCGCATCATTCCCCAGGCCTTTAGAAAACGAGCTTCTGTTTTTGTGCTCATGGTGGTAGTCCTCTTCATACGAGAAAGACTCACTGGGAGGAGTCTTTGATCTTTACTTATAACTACCGTCCTCTTCATCGTTAGAAGAGAAATCAGAAATTGAGGGAGTTCGCCTTCTCTGTTCGTGGCACAACTTCCTCTTTAAATGATCAATCTCCTGCTACATGGCTCTGGTATTTTTCTCCTGAGAGAGGTGGCTACCACCCCTAGAATGGCTCCTACTAGTATGGGTAATATGCACACTCCCCTCCCAGTCCCTTCTTCGCTCGAGGTTGACAAAATGATCTTCACGTTGGGACCCCATAGATTCTGCCTGGTGTGAACCTGAACCTACCATAGTTGGACATCAGACTCACTATAACACCAAAATTTCCCACAGACGGCGCCAATTGCAAGGACCAGATTTTGCTCCCTAACCCAAAAGATGGATGGACTCAGGCCCAAAAAGTCCAAAACAATGAATTTATAGAGAGTGAGTTGGAAAACTGGGTTAAAATGAGTTGGACAACAAATAAAGTGGGTTCAAATGATGAGAACAGAAAGATAGATTGATTTAACCCAAAGAAAATCGTCATCGACACAGTCCGAGGAGATCCTTTCTTATATAATTCTACTAAGTTTGATTACAAATTTGGTTTTTGATTGCTACAGTGTTTCTCTCTTGATTTCTCTATCCCCTTCTCATTGCCCTCTCCTTCCTTTATACTATCTTCCCCTTCTATATCTACCCTCCACGTGCAAACCAGATAGTCGGTGTTGATAATTGTCTCATCAGCACCTTCCTGAAGTCTTCGTGTAGTAGCTGTAAGGCTGAAAACCACTGTTCAGGTATCACTTCCACATTAATGTGGCCAGAGAGTTAGCTGCAGAGCATTTAATGCGGTGATAGCAGTTTTCCCTTGAGATATTTCATGGCTTCCTTTTGTCCTATTCCTTCTGGATACTTATCCGCATCAGTGGAATTGTTCGGGTCGTTGCTCTTAGCGTCAGACCATACCTTCTGACCTCGGCCTTAATCAGTCAAGGAAGTTTCAACTATTCACTTACCAATATAGACTCTCTTAAAGGTGTTTACCTGTTCTCGGACTACTTAATGTCCTCGAATTGGACCCCTGGCCCAATATATTTTACAGATACATACTTCTGGGCCTATCACCCCTACATATATCTTTAAGTGTATCCATGCATATGCATGGGGTTACAAGTTAGTATATATTAATAGGTAAAACTGAGAGAAAATCCAATTAGATTTCAAATCGGAATTCAATTAGAGTCTAATTTTGCGCCACGTGTCCCATTTAATCTAAGTTTTTAAATTTTTGTGCCAAGTGAGTTAATTCAGTGTAAAAATTAGATTTCAATTAGAGTTTAATTTTGTAGTATGTGTCCCATTTAATCGAAGTTTATTAGTTATTATGCCAAATGAGTTAATTTAGTGTAGAAAACGAGGAGTCCAATATAAATAAACCATAAAAAACATAATCATATATCTAAATCTATATATAAAATTAGAGGAAGAGAGAGTTTGAATGATTTTATATTTATGAGCCTTTTTTTTATAACTAAAAACAATTCAAATTTATAAGTAATTTATGTCGTATACCATGACTATGTACAGTCCATTATTAACTAGATAATATATATTTGCTTTTTTTAACCAAAGTTTAGAGAAAATTCAATTAGAATCAAAATTGGATTTTGCTTTTGTTAGCTTTCCATACAAATTAAATTGTTTAGATTTTTGTTGTTATTTTTTCTCTGAACTAATGAGCATATTTTTTATACTGTTTCTATTCAGATATTTTGTATAAGAAGATATTAAACGTAACAAACTATAATTGAGCTGAATGATCCCATACACCTATCCCCATTCAATTTAAGAGATACTATTTGACCAATTTATTATTTTATTTTGTGTTATATTTAGTAAAATTTCACAAACAATAATTATGAATTGATATTGTATATGTAGTCTCCAATAGTAATTTTCAAAATTATATACGTAATAGTAATATAATGAGAAATTTGGCGTAACTAATATCATGAAAATTACAAGGAAAAACTATTTTAGTACCTCCAAATGTCCTGATCGAACTATGTCTTATATTTTTTAATAACTCAAACTAATGTCAATAGTACCACTACAATTCATTATACATGTGCGTAAGCACGGGTTACATACTAGTTTAAATAATGATAAAAACATTTTAATTCATTCCATATGGTGTTTATTATATGTAATTGTGCCACATAGCAGAATCTCATAGTCTCCTACATGAGATTTTTGCTTTCTTATTTTAAAAACATAAACCAAATAAACTATTTATATATATAATTAGTGCACACCTTTAAATAATTAGTTTGTGCATTTAACCCATGGACATATTCAATGAACTAATATTTTGACATAAATGTAATATTTGTTGCGGTAGAAGCCTAAATGAAGAATATGTCACTTGACAGAATTTCATGCACTCTCACATAAGATCTCTGCTTTTATATATATACTAGTAAGTTGCCCGTGTGATGTATCAACAATTTGTGATATTTTATGTAAGACGGTTTTGGAGAATGTTGTATATATATTATAAAAAAAAAGTAAACTAAATTAGAGTAAAGAAACATATCCATTTTAAGATATTAAAAATTAGTTTAGTAACTTCACTACACATTTGTACCCTTCTCAAGGTAAGATTTTTTTTTTAAAAATCATGAAACCAAAAATAAATGCAAAAGAGTAACCGGACCTTGAAATTCAACTAATTTGTGTTGTGTTCACTAATTGCATACCAATAAATGAAAGTATGCCTAGCTCTTTTACCGTCTTCCACCCATCGATAGTGTGATACTAAGACATGATGTGGGTAAGTGCATATGCATGTGCCTTATAGATGATTTAAAACCATGGTAAAATATGGCTTTACATTGTGCACCAAATACTCTCTCTACTTATATACCCAAAACAAAAAACTATCCACCAAAATTACCCAAACCTAAATCATATTTCAGCCCCTAATTTAAAAAGAAAAAAGAAAAAAAAATTACCCCTGTAGGGATTTTTGTGGCTTGATGATGGTGGAAGACTAGTATGATGGAAGAGGTGGCCCCTTAGATTCATCTTTCTCTCTTTACAAATACTTTGTCAATCTCAGGTATTTTATTTTGGTAATAGTGAAGTAGTGCGTTTAACAATCCACACCTTTTTTTTTTTTTTTTTTTTTTTTTACAGCAAATCATATGTAATTTAAATATTCATTTTTACAACTCATGGCTTTTAGTTTACTAAGGAATCTTTTGTTGTGGAATAAGAATGGAAATATTTATGGAGCAATTTAAGAAGTTTATAGAGGGTAATTATTAAAATTGGTGTAATTGATAGTGCAAATTTAAGTTTCTTTATTTATTGGTAACACATAGCAAAATGATTGACACATGCCAATAGTTTTCTACCACGTGGCGTTTAAGAAGTTACATGTACTAATAGGCAATAGTTGCCTACCACGTGGCGTTTGGGATGTGTCATTGTTTTCTGAATCTTGAATGAGACACATGTCACCACTTTGTGATCCACCAGTTTGAGGGATCCAACTTTTATAATATACTAGTAAGTTGCTCATGCGATGCACAGATAATGTTATAATGTTTTATATGAGATGGTTTTGGATAATGTTGTACATATATTATGGCATAATTGTTATAGAACTTTGTTAATAATGAGTTCATCGTAAGAAGAAACAATTATAAATTATATACACATATCCATTATAACTATTCAGTTCAAGTGATGAGGAAAAAAAAAACAACTTTGAAGGAATGTTATAGAATAAAAGTTGATATTGAATGTGTTTTTGTTTTCCTCCTTATATTTAAAATAACATGTACATCCCAAACACCCACAGTTAATCACAGCCTTAACAAAACCAACAAGTCCACAACGTCTAATCTTAATATCAAAATCATAGTTAACATTGTCAGTCAATATAAAATGCAAGTCTTCTTCCTTGATTGGAGGCAACTCATACGGGTTAAGATTAGATGGGAAATAATATTGAAGTTAGGTAGGTGTCGTTGAAAGATTGAAAGTGACACTTTGTTTGTTTCGATGTAAAATATTTTCAAATGTAAAATATTTTACATGTAAAAAATTTTACTGTAAAATATTTTCATTTTCAAGTGTTTGGCAAGATTAGACACTTGAAAATATAAGCATAAACCAGCCACCACCACCAAGTACAAGCACAAACCACCACCAACCACCCAAAATCCAAATTGGCAAGAGAGAAAAAAAATTAAAAAAAAACCACCACCGTCTTGCTGCCACCAAAATCTAGTGACTAAACACCACCACCCACACCACCACAACAACAACCACCAACAGGAAGCAACAATACCAAATGAAAACAAAAAATAAAAATCCAAAAGCAAAGATCAATGAAACCCACCCCTTATTCAGCCACCATTGACATCGAAACCCACCGCCACCATCAAAATGCACGAACCACCACAACTATAGTCATGTCTATCACTAAAACCCAACCACCAAACTCAAAACCAAACCTAAAAACACCAAACCCAGCCCACTGAAAGCCAAAACCGATGTCGCACTCCACCACTGAGAAAGAGAGAGAGACGATAGAGAGACAACAATGCTTAGATCTGACGACGACCTACCCCATTACTGACCTTATCACCGATCTGCACTACCGTTATGCTCGACATCCACATCAGAAACATTGATGCCGAAAGTCAAAGTCCCAAGGGACTGCTAGAGAAGGTGGAGCTGGTGATAGGAGGGAGACAAGGATTGAAGGTGGGTTGGGTTATGGAGAGAAACTGAAAGAGCGTGAGAGTGAGAAAGGCTGATTGGGACTGAGAGAGAGGAAAATGTAAAATATTTTACCGATATTTCTAGTGTAAAACATTTTACACTTATTTGCCTTGGTTGTATTGTTGGACTGAAAATATTTTACTTTTGACCAAATGTTTTACAGTAAAACAAACACTGTAAAATGTGAAAAAATTTTCCTGCAAATATTTTATATTGAAACAAACAGAGCATAAATGACATCATTTTTGGTATGTGTGTATTTTACATAGGATGGCATGAAGGGTTATGGGTAGGTATATATAAAGGAGTAGAACTGCAAGAGGTGAAAATAGTGAATTGAAATGCAAAGAGTTTAATGTGTTTGTGTGAGGGAGGAAAAGTCTTGAAACATTAAATCAAAGGAAACAAAGAATAGTTATTTTTTAATTAAAAAAGTCTAGAAACATTGAACCAAATGAAATAAAAAGTCAATATATAATTTGTTCTTATCCCTAATGTAACACTTGAGAATATTTCGATTTTCTTTGCAAAGAATGCGTCATTTGGCAGAACCTTATATTCTTCTACGTGAGGACTCTGCTTATATATATATATATATATATATGTATGTATGTATGTAGATTGATTTATGTATAAATTTATTTTATTTTATTTTTACCAAAAATAGAAGAGGGGAGAGAATTTTTGGAGAGTCAAGGGGGCCATGCCCTTAGCAGCTTAGCCCCCCCTCCATCCACCCCTGTTTATAACATACCTTGATCAGTCATGGTTAGTTGCACTTGTAGTGTTTGGCTTCTGGAAATCACTTCAGCTAATGTGAGGGAAAGACATGCTTAATCCAAGTCAAATAGCCATATATGGCTTAATTGAGTTGGATTTTTGTTTTTCAAAGAAATCCATGTGGATAAATTAGTTAAAGTTTTATAATGTTGGGTTGTTTTTGTTTCATGTGAGAGAATGACATACTTAATCCAAGTCGAATATCTATATATGGATTTGTATATAGAGAAAAACTTTCATCACGCTTTTGGGTTAGGATTCCAACAAGCAAGAGATGATGAGGATGGTGTTTACTGAGAGAGAGAGAGAGAGAGAGAGAGAGAGAGTGGGTTGAAATAAAATATTGGTTTCTAAAGAATTGGTACACTGGTATTAATCAGTATTGCAATTTTTCGTTTCTTTGCCTAAACCGAAATAGTCTCAGAGTGACAACTTTGACTCCAAAGATAGACCAAAAGGGAATTTTGAATATAAAATCAAAATTTTTGAACCAAAATGAAAATATCAAACTTAAGGGACCAAAATGAAAGCAATTCCATACTTAAAAATGTATAATAAAAAAATTAGTAAGAAGAAAATGTAAAAAAATGTTCTGGTTACATTTATAGGTACACACACATGTATAAGGATGACAATTTTGTCCTGCCCCGCTTGATCCGCCCCTCCCCGCTTTGCCCCACGCGGGTTTTCCTCGCTTCGCAAAAATGGTGTGGCGGGGATAGGGCATGATTTTACCCCGCACTACGGGGCGAGGCGGGGATGGGTTTAGACTTTTTAGACTCATCCCGCCCCACCCCGCCCCACCCCATCCCTGCCCTGCATTGATAAGGGTTAAATTGTAAATTTTTCATACCCTAAAACCCTACTATTTAAACAAACATATCATCGACTTATTTTATTCTATCCAACAAGGCATTCTGCCTCTTTTTTTTTTTTTCCTCTCTATCAAGGTTGGAAATAAGGTACAACTTTTAACATTTTATTTTGTCTTTATTATAAACAAATTTATATACTATTAAATCACCTATTTTGTATTATGAGATTTTTGTTTTTGTTGTGATATTATCTTGTTAAACATTTTAATAATATTATTCATTTTTTGATAAAAATTAGTTTGATCTGATGGGATAAATTTATTTGTAATTTCAAGTATATTTTTTATTAACGAAACAGGTTTTATTAAAAACAATTGTAATATTTGTGGGCAAATTAACAAGAAGTAGAGTTTTACAGGGTGGGGTGGAGTTTTGTGGGGCCCTAAGGGGTGGGGATGGGGTAAGAAAATTTTCTCCGTCATGCGGGGTGAGGATGGGGTAAGACAAAACCATGCGGAGTGAGGGCGAAGACTCCATCCTTCAGACCCGCCCCACTCCATTGCCATCCCTACACATGTATGTACACTAGGTAAATTTGAATTGAAATTGTGACTAAAATTTTGAAATCATGTATGTACAAATGATTTCAGTTCAAACTATCAAGTTTCAACGGACATGTGTGCAAATTGATGTGTGTAATTAACACTCCATTGAGGGGTATTATAGTGGGTAAACTATAAGAGCATTACCATCAAAGATCTTAAAAATCTTAGCATTTAGCATCTAAAAAACCAACTTTATAACATATAACACATCATTTTACAATATACCTTACATCAAAACTTCTATTTTTTTAACACTTCATTTAAATATTATTTCTTTATTATTTTTTATTTATTTTTTTATTCTTCCTCTCTCTCCTCTGTCTCTCTCTTTCTCAACCCAACTATTCTCAACACCACCGGCCACCACACTACCAACAGTTACCACAAAACCCTCCACCCATACCACAACCACCACAAACCTACCACCCATGCCACAACTAACCAAAAAAAAAAAAAAAAAACCTCCATCATCGCTACCACTAGCAAACCCACCAAGCAAAAAACACACACACACAAAACCCACATCCCAATCCACCATTGCCAATCTAACCACCAAGCAAAACACACACACACACACACACACACAAGAAACCCACAAAACTCCACAACCACAACCACAATAGCCAATCAACCACCACCATCAATCGCCCACCCCCACCACCATGGCAACCCTTCATCGCCACCATGAACCTAACCCACAACGAAAATCCATGACAATAACAGCAAACCCATCACGGTAACCCTCTGTCGTCGATCTATTGCTCAACCCACCACGACAACCCTCCAACCCGGATTCAACCTACAACATCAAACCCACAATGACAAACCTCCACAAAAGCAAACCCGTCACGCCAATCTACTGCACCATGACCCAGATCACTACAACCCAGACCCACAACCCACCATCCTCCTGCCACCAGATTCAACTCAAAACCACAGTCATCGGACCCACGACCCATGACCATCAGACCACAACCCACGACGGCCCACAATCGCCGGACCACAACCATTGGCAGCCCATAATCGCCGAACCATGGGAGAAAGAAGAGACAAGAGAGAAGAGAGAAGTGAGAGAGGAAAGAGAAAGATAGAAATGAGAAAAAGAGATATTGGGGCTAAATAAAAAACAATTTTTTTTTTTTTTTACAATCCAGCTCAATGCTAAAATTTTTAGGATTTAGCATTTTTGATGTAGGTGTGTTTTTATAATTTGAGGTGTTATGAGTTTGGGTAGAAATGATTCTACCCTGCGTTTGCGTTTATGGCGTTTCACGCCCTTTTTTTTTATTTTTTTTATTTACGCGTTTCAGCTTTTAAAAACAAGTGCACTGTTCACGGGATCCACAACCCAAAAAAATATTAAAAATAAGTCCTACAATACTATTCACATACTTAAAAATTATTTTATTACAATATTTTCAGTTTTCAATTTTCAGTTTTTAATTTTCAACAAAATATGCTATATTCAAACGGACTTTAGTATTTTTAGCACTTACGCTCGGGTCTGAAAATGAAAACTTTTTTGGCCGGCTGGTTGTATTGTATTTATTTGTATTCTTCCAGGGCTTTTCCAACGGGGCTGATTACTCGATGATGATGATCCTGAAAGCCAAGAACCCCCATTTCCTTCTACAATCCACAAAGTCCCCCAATGATAAAACTCACTCCAACAAACACAAACGCCAATCCATTCCCTCTGTGACTGTGTGTCAGTGTCTCCTCCGCAACTCTGATGCTGGAAAATTGGTCCATGAGTTCGACCCAAAGGTTCCAGTAGAAAAGGCTGTGACACCACCCAGCTCATGGTACACAGACCCTTCGTTTTTCCAAGAAGAACTGGAGCGTGTCTTCTACAGGGGCTGGCAGGCCGTAGGATGCATTGAACACATAAAGGACCCAGGTGACTTTTTCACAGGCAGATTGGGTGATGTAGAGTTTTTGGTTTGTAGAGATGAAAAGGGAAACATTCGTGCCTTTCACAATGTGTGTCGCCATCACGCCTCTCTCCTTGTCTCATCAGGAACTGCCCACAAAGCCTCTTGCTTTGTCTGCCCTTATCATGTCAGTAACACTTGACTTCACTAACCATTATAGTATAGATATGTTGTGTACTAGCACTCCTCTTATGATAGTTAATATCTGTTAGCACATTTCTAAGCCATTTCTCATGTCAAACCTCACCAAATATGGGAGATTAAAAACCTGTGTTGAAAAGGTATTCTGTAGAAAACATAGGGCACAAGTAGCTTGAGCATTTAACTCTCCAACTTTAACCCAAAAAAAACCCATATTTGAATAAAGAAACGATATTTCCACAATATTTTCACAACACATTCACAACAAATAGTAGGTGGCCAGTTATTACTGGTGGGCTAAAAAGTAATTTTAATAGTGGGTTTAAATTAGAACTAGTAACAACTTATTCTTTAAGATTTGTTGTGAAAGTGTTGTAGACAAAACATTTCTCATTTGATTAACAAAATTCAACATATTATGCCTTGTTTTAAGTGGTGAGACACTCTGTTAAGATTCTTCTAGTTGAGACTGTCCTATTTTTTGATTAGTAAGTAACATTTATTGATATAACGCAAAAAGAACATTGATACTTCTTTTCCAGAAAAATTAACACATTGTTTCTCTTTTTAGTTTCACTTTGTGGACAGTCTGTGTTGAAAGAAAAACTGAATTTGAATTTCAAGCACTTGCCCCAAAGAAAAAAAACAGTTAATTTGATTTCAAGTTGCTTTCTTCCAAAATTTGGACCAGCACCATCTTTATCTCTTCTAGATTTGACCATCAGATATCACCTCTTCCTTATATTGCTAGACACATCATACAATGTTATATTAGTAAATTACTAAATTTCGTCATCATTGACTTCCATCAAACATCAATGGTGTTGTCCAACGAACATGTGTGTGCAAAACTTCCATGTTTGAACACTACTCTTAGGTCCTGTATCTAACACTAGGTTTATATCACTCTCTTGAACAATTTCTTTATTATGTAATGAAACGGAAATACTCACCTTAACCAAATTATCATTGTTAGAGTAAATATTATTGATTGGTGCATAATATCTCATGGAACAAATTCTTTTAAGTTTTTCACCCTCCATTTCACCTTGTATCGGATATGCTATATATATGTCATCCTCAAGACCATCTCTTGGTATGTGCAAGAGTTTGCAGTCCCCTCCTAAATCACCATTTAAGCCTACAACTTGTCAATCCGCTTAGATAACCACTTCAAATGGAGTTCAATCTCTTCCAACTTTTTTATCTTCATGCAAGGATGGATTGTCTTTGGCTCTAATAGCAACTAACACAACTAAGAATGCTATGAGACTAGGGTTTACTTAAATTGTCCATCAAAACCTAAGTTTCTTAGAGGGAATAAAGGGAAAACCTTTCCTTGAGTGCTTAATCAAGTGAACCCTAAGTCCTTTAAAAAACTTTTGAGCTAATAGCTAAATTTTAATTGATAAATAAAAGTCAAGATGTCTTTTAAAGTTATCATAACCTCTATTTATAACAGGATTGAACCCAAGAACCCCAGTAACTTAAAACTGTAGCCCCTAATTAAATCTAATTAATCGTGCACCTCAGCTGAAATAAAAGGAAAAGTACAAAAGTACTCTTTAAAAGTCTAGCCATAGTGCCATGTACAGGACAGTCATTACGGTACAATGAACATTACTGCTCTAGTAGTCAAACCTTTATTTTAAAGATCTTACCCTGCATTATTTGGTCTTTCTTGGGTCTATTGAACCCAGAAACTCATACTCCTAAAAGTTTAAATTTCAATCCTTTTGCTATCTTTTTCTATTTCATGTTGCTTTGTCAGGAACTTTCTCATAATGCCCATTGTTGCATCAATCAGCTAGAAAGGTGGTACCAAATTACAACACAGTCTGTAACAGAGTAGATGTAAGCTCTTTTTTAACTCTGTCAACATGCTTTGGGGTTAATGTTTACCTGTTCATCTTGCCACAAGTGCTTCTGATGCTATAAATACATTTCCTCCCCCTTCTTTTTTGGATTTCTGGAGAGGGTTGTGGGGGATTTTATGGGTACCTTTATTAGATTAACACCCCCCAGGTATCATGCCACCAGCCTTGTCCAACAGAACTTCAACTGTTTCCTTGTACCTTTCTAACGAAACTTCTATATGTATGATAGGACAGTGCCTCATCAAAGTTGGTGGGATCACACTCATTTTTTAAATAAAAATTATGATTTTTTTTTTTTTTTGGCAGTTTAGAACATTCAATAGTTTAAGCATCTCTTATATGATGGATAACTGAGTGAAAATTACAAATTCAATACTTACTTTTACTAGGAAATAAGGATTCTGTTCTTTACCTCATATGTGTAATACAATTTACCTGTACAGATATAAGTAAAGATTTAAATCACTAATAAAAAAATCAAATCACTTTACTTCAGTAACTCAAATGAAATTCGAAGATTGCCTACCATTATGCTTCATTGATTTGTTTGAACAATTTAGATCTATACATGCTATGATTATTAGGCTTCAAAAATCAATTTTGCTGCAGCGCCTTCCTATATATATATATAATTTTAAGTAATGTTACACCACTCAAAAAAAAATTTTGGATGCGAAGTTTGATATATCCATCGTTGGATAACATTTTCTTATTATACCCTTCATGCTTGCAAAATTTCTAGATGATTTGAGATCAATAATTATCTCATCTGTAAAATGTTGAAATTTCAAGTTTTTGTATTTAAAAGTTATGCAGAAAAGATGAGTTTGGATCATATAGTAAAATGACATCCGATTGACAAGAAATTTGGTATTGTGTTAAGAACATAAAGAATGTGTAATCCAATGGTGGTACTTTCAAAATATTAATTTGATAAAAAGTTATCAAGTCGTGTAACACTACTTAAAGTTACACCATGTGTTATTTAATCCTAACCTATAACTGAAGGGAATGAGTACGACTTTAAGCTGTCAATCTATCAATATAATTACAAAATAAATTATGTTGTTTATTTTGAGTTGAGTTCAAGTTACACCTGGTGTAATTTCAAGCAATGTTACACCACTTAATAACTTGTTATAAAATTCATATTTTGAAAATCTCACCCTTGAATTACATGTTCTATATGTTTTTAACATTCATGTCAATTGGATGTTATTTACCAATTAATCCATAAACTCATCTTTTATGCATTATTTTAAATTACAAAAATTTGAATTTAAACAGTTGACTGATGACATAACTATTAATCTTTGATTACCTCGAAATTTTGCAAGCATGGAGAATATATGAAAATAATGTAATCCAACGGTGGATTTCTCAAAATTCGCATTCAATTAAAATATATTGAGTAGTGTAACATTACTTAAAGTTATACCAGGTGTAACTTGAACTCAACCCGTTTATTTTATATATTCTTATGATGATTTTAACAGATAGACCTAAACTTTTTCTACAGGCATGGACGTATGGGTTGGATGGACAGCTTCTTAAGGCAACTAGGATAACAGGAATACAGAATTTCAATGTAAAGGTATGCTGTGAAAATTCCTATATTAGCAATCACATTCGAATTCTTGTACAATATCCTCTAAATTCGAGAATAATTTGAATACTTTCTCTGGTCATTGAGGGTAGGACTTTGGACTTGTACCAATAAAAGTAGCTACTTGGGGGCCATTTGTCCTTCTCAACTTAGACAAAGAGATATCTCGGCATGAAGCTGATATTAATACAGTGGCAAGTGAATGGCTTGGTAGCTGTTCAGAGATACTGAGTACCAATGGAGTTGATTCTTCCCTAAGTTATGTCTGTAGACGTGAATACACTATTGAATGTAACTGGAAGGTGTGGTCTTCTAACTATGTTGTTGAAATTATGCTCCTTAATTTTTTTTTTTTTTTTTTTTTTTTTTAAATTGGCCTCGTATAATGCCTACAACTTTTAATGCATGGAGATCCATATGCAGGTGTTTTGTGACAACTACTTAGATGGTGGATATCATGTGCCATATGCGCATAAAGGCCTAGCATCAGGTCTTCAGCTTCAATCCTATTCCACCAAAGTATGATTCACTGCTTATTACCTCTCTGAAATTGTACTTCATTGTTACAAATTATGATAGTATGTCTCTCACAGAGTCATGAAGACCATAATGTTTTCTCTGAATTACCTGCATTTGATTGCTGGTGTTGTACTTCCAAGTAACAAAAAAATTGATTGTTAATTACACCTAAGGACAACCTCTGATTCTAAACAAGAAATAATACATAAACTGAAGCACTTAAGATTATAGAACACTTATTTATTCAGTGACATAGGTTTTGGACATACAGCATTCCAGAAGAAGAATGACTTCTTCTTGAGCCTTCTTCAACTTCACCTGCAAGTTCTAATCTATTCAGAAGCATTTTCTACCTTTCCAATTTTGTTCCTTCTCTGTGTTCCAACAAAACAGAAATTTTCTGTTGTTTTTCTTCAGATTTTAGCAAGACCAAAAATTCTCTTAGAAAACTCTCTCTGATAGCATTATATGCTGGAGAGATTTCAGTTGAATTTCAACATTCGTTTCCCTCAAAAAACTCTCTGACAGTGGTATATGGTAAAGAGATTTCAGGGGATTTTCTGTACTCTTTTCTCGCAGAAAACTCTCTTTGACAGCAATATTTCTAAGGAACTTTTGTTATAGTTTCAGTACTCTTTTTCTCTTAAAAGCTCTCTTTTTTGCAGTGAAGCCCCCTGATGTAGGACAACCTAGGCTTCCCACCTAGATTAGTCCTACCGAAGAACCTTAGGCTTCCCACCTAAGGTGTTTGGAATCACCACCAAACAAATAATATGCAATCTCTGCAAATAATCTCAATAATAATAATAATAGTCTGTCCTACAAAAGAAACCATCTAGAGCTTTATATGCAGGTTCCAGGAATCACAAAGATAAGGATAAACTCTCCTAAACAAATCCTAAACAATTTCAAATACTAATCTGATAATCCTAAACAATCTCAAATACTAATCTAATAATCCTAAACAAATGATAATGATAAACTACTAATCCTAACCAAACTCAAATACCAATCCAAACTAAACAAATAACTACGTTACAATCTGAAATTATCCACTGAAAATTTAAAATGAAATATTGAAATAACTTTTGGTTATGCTCCTGCATTATACTCTCTTGGTTTAAGAAAACTCGACCTCGAGTTTTGTAGTGATGAAGAATTAAGACTTTGGTGCTTAATACTTCCTTCAGATCAGAAATCACCCTAGGAAGCATTGAGAGTAGAATAACCTTCAATTCCATGACACCATAGAACTCCTCTAAAAACACAAAATCAATGTGTTGAATAGGCACAATTTTATCTTGAATCATAGTATCAACCTTTTGGACTTCAACAACCTGTAGATGTTCATCAACCTCATGGATCATGAAGGGCTCAATACCACTTTCATCAGAATCAACCTCCACATCAAGTGCACCCTCTAAATCTTCGCTCACTTGTTGAAATTTCTCTTCTTGTGTAGACTCTATAACAGGTTCTTCTTGCTGCATGATTGTTGAAACATCATCTATTGGCACTTGTAACTTTATTTCAACATTAGTCTTTAGTGGAACCTGAGCATCATTTTTTCTGAGTAGAAGAGTCTAGCAAAACCATTATTTTTCTTAAGTCTTGAGCTATGGCAGTGAGTTCTTGACGGAAGGATGAGGTGTTTTCTTGCTGAATACTATCTCTGTGGTGTAGAAAATTCCCATGAGAGGATTGAGGTTGATAATTCTCTTGATAGCATTGGGGAACATATTTCTCTCTAAGTATTTGTTTCATTTCATTCCAATCAGTTATGGCAAGCTTGCTCCTTTCTTTGCGATGATTCTCGATACTACGCCAAAAGTCTCTAGCTCTACTCCTCAATTTCAACCTGGCAAACCTAACCTTATTAGCATATGATATCTTATTAGCATCTGGCAGACATATTTGATCAAAGAATTGATCCATCTCATCTAGCCAATTGATGAGGGTCCATGGATCTGGACGTCCATCAAATATTGGCGCTTCTAAGACTACCATGATTCATTGGAATGGACTTTCAACAATATGAAATGAACATGGGCTTGGTAATTTGGGCTTTGGCTGGTGCTCTGTACTGAACATTATGTGGGGCTTGATGAGCGTGGCTTGTAAATGAACTCTAGTGGCTGCTGAAACTTTTCTGCCTTTGACCTTTTTTTTTTTTTTTTGAAATACAATAGAGAAAGAACTAGAATATAAAACTAAAATATGCTAGAGTCACACAGTAACACATCAAACTAAAACATTTAACACTGAAACGAAAGAAACTGGAAGCAGAGGAAAACTAAAAAGAGAAGAAGCGGCGGAGGAAGCATCGCTGGAGTCGACGGCGAAGAGGCGTCTTGGGTTCGTCGGCCCTGACTGTCAGCGGCACTTGAAGGTGGAGATCGGAGCTGGTGAGTCAGATCTCGGAACCCGTGAAGCGGCGGCGGTTGTTGGTGGCGACGGGTTGTGCGATGGCGTCATTCTGTTGGTGGGATCGGTGGCTTTGATGGTGGGCTTTCAACTCTCTTCTGTCTCTGTCTCTGATCTGGTGGATTGAAGTTGTGAATCTGAATTTGTTTTTTTTGTTTTTGGTGGTGGTCCTAGAGTCGGGCACGAATGGGGTTCACAGGCTTGGAGGGAGTAGTGGGTTTCTCTGTTGGTTTTGGGATGAAGAATTCGTGTGGGGCTGCGGGGTATATACGGATTGCAGGGGTTGCTTTGGGCTTGTTCAAGATCTCATGGGGCAAAAACTTGAAAGGTAATGTCATCTTTGGCTAGCTTGCTCTTTTGATGGTTTTGCTTTCAAGTGGTTGTCTACGGTTGCTTTCAAGTGGCTGGCTTGCATTGATTTGTTTGGTAGTTGAGTTGTTTTTTGACGGTGAGTGTGGTTGTGGGTTGTCAGTCGTGATTTTGGTTGCTGAAAGGGGAGATCAGGTAGGGCTCTGATACCAAGTTGATGTAGGACAACCTAGGCTTCCCACCTAGATTAGTCCTACCAAAGAACCTTAGGCTTCCCACCTAAGGTGTTTGGAATCACCACCAAACAAATAATATGCAATCTCTGCAAATAATCTCAATAATAATAATAATAGTCTGTCCTACAAAAGAAACCATCTAGAGCTTTATATGCAGGTTCCAGGAATCACAAAGATAAGGATAAACTCTCCTAAACAAATCCTAAACAATTTCAAATACTAATCTGATAATCCTAAACAATCTCAAATACTAATCTAATAATCCTAAACAAATGATAATGATAAACTACTAATCCTAACCAAACCCAAATACCAATCCAAACTAAACAAATAACTACGTTACAATCTGAAATTATCCACTGAAAATTTAAAATGAAATATTGAAATAACTTTTGGTTATGCTCCTGCATTACCCCCCTATTCATAGGGTATGGGAAGTTAACCAGAGCTGAACCTTTTTTCCAGACTATCATTTTGTTAATATCCTAATGTTTATCCTTATTCAACATTATTCAGGCACATATCTGTGACTTTGTGAGGCCCAATCATGGACCCATCTGGTTGCTGAAGAATCCCCAACTGTGGGCTTGAAACCAGGACCACACATGGTACCTATTTGGACCTTTTAAGGCTCTGTTTGAAGCCCAATGCTGCCTCCCTTAAACTATTCCTGCCAATGCACTTTACCTTTATTACTTAAATTTTAATTTAAGCTTTTAGAGCTGGACTTGCTTTCCAGAAATTAAAGTTTGGCTGTCAACGTTGATACTTCTAGATTGGTAGTTTAATTACTCATGTTTATTGATGTTTCTCTTTGTTCCTGATGGGTTGCTGCTTATGAGATAGATGTATGAGAAGGTTAGCATTCAAAGTTGTGAAGGTGGCTCGATGGATAGGAAAGATGATTACGATAGACTGGGATCAAAGGCTCTATATGCTTTTATTTATCCAAACTTCATGATCAATAGGTATTTGCTCAGTTGTTAGAAGTGGCAATGGCTCATCTATTTGTTACTTCCATGAATTGTTTCAGCTAATCTGTATGTCCTAATAAGTTGAGTTCTTTGGTGGTCTTATAGGTATGGACCTTGGATGGACACCAATCTAGTACTCCCACTAGGACCCAGGAAATGTCAAGTGGTATTTGACTACTTTCTTGAAGCTTCTCTTAAGGTAATCTCTTATTTTATCCACTAATTCATTACATCTTGTCCATAATTCAAATAGTACTACATACAATAAGCATTACCTCAAACGACACTTTCTTCCACTGTAAGAACAAGATGGAAAGTGAGGTTATGGGTTCAAAACTCATTAGGTGTATGTTTAACTTACTAATAAAAAAAATCGCGAAGGAATATTTAGATGGATGTCATGTCATAATTTGGTTATCCTCCACCCAAGCTGTGTCTCTCTGTATAGGTATTGGCTTGATTGTACAGTGTTATCAAATGTAAGATTTTCTTTTGTTTTTATTTATTTATTCTACATTCGTGTTTATAAAAAAAAAAAATTTATTTTGGAATATTTATCAAGTGCTATTTTGCAGACAAATCATTAATTTTTTGGGGCATGACATTTTGAATGTGTCTCAGCATGCTGTGTTAAGAGGGCTGCACATCGTTGGGTTCATACTGGTCAAGGTCCCCAACTAAACCACATTTAATAAAAATGGTTTGGGTTGAGGCTGAAGAAGTCTAGTGTCATTGGATTGCTTCTCACTATTATATACTCTTGCCTGCTTATCATATTGATTTGCATGTCTTACTATATAAGATAACATGACAAATAAGCAACTATCTATATATCTTGATCTTGTTGGAAAGCTGAGATAGGCGAAACTGCAATAGATATTTCTTCAATCTCTAATTTCCTAATTGTACTTGTAATTGCTATTGAAATGACAAATCATTATTCTCAAATGCGTGATTCAGAGGAAGCATTTTGGGGATAAGAGTGCTGAGTGTGAGCTCCATGCATAGTTCAGTCTTAACCTACTTGTGAAATGTATGAAATTTTTATGATGAAAATTTGAATGATTGATGGCTTGTGGTTGGGAATACAATGTTTTATTATATTGGTCTTCTGATATGTGAAAACAAGTGCAATGTACTCTAATGAGCTATACTTTTTTTCCCCTCTCATCTCAGGATGACAAAGCTTTCATAGAGAAAAGTTTAGAAGATAGTGAAAAAGTGCAGGTAAAACATTGTCTAGTCCATCAATCTGGAAACTATCTCAAGTATCACTTATTTTAAGGCTAATGCACTTGGTTTAAAAAGTGCAGATAGAAGATATTGTGCTATGTGAAGGTGTTCAGAGGGGCCTTGAATCACCAGCATATTCTACTGGCAGATACGCTCCTACAGTAGAGAAGGCCATGCACCATTTCCATTGTCTGCTTCATTATAACCTAACAAATGATTAACTCATCTAATTAATTCCGAAATTGTATATACCAACTTTATTTTTTTTTCCACGGTCCACCTCCCATTTTGTATAACGCATGTCTCTGTTAATTCAAGTTTACAGTTTTATGTAATAATGAACCTTTTTGTCAGTGCCTTTGAGTTTATATTGTATTCCCAAAAGCATGGAATGACACCCAGAGTCATTCTCAGCAGTAAATTCTTGGTTGTTGAGCAGTCTTGCTTCTATGTAAATCTAGCCAAATGGGACTATTGCCCTTGTCAAGTACCAAATAACCAAATACATGAACAAATGACAAATTCCAAACTTCGAAGTTAGTATCCATATCATCCTTGGGAAAGGCGTAGCAGGTTTAAGAATTATTAAATAGGAAAGGGTAAAGAAAAAATAAAAAGGATTGTCAATAAATTGATAAACCAAAATAGTATTGACAACCCCTAGTTATGTATGATCTGCTCTCTAAGTTAAATTTTATCAAGTTTTATACGTACTCGAGGGCAAAGTTAGGCCCAAAACAACAAAATAGCTTAGAAAACAACCAAAGTACGTCTACTTGAACTGGAATGAATTTTTACTTTTATTTATTTATATATATATATATATATGTAATTTGTATACCTTTTAACAATAGCTATTTGAAACATTGCTCCTTGGAAAATTAAAATGAAAGGCCAAAGAATCATCAAACAAAGCTTATTTTGATTTTAATTTGCATTTTTACCATCTTGATTTTGACTTGAAACTTTAGGGACTATCATTGTATTCTGACTTAATAATAATAATAATAATTATTATTATTATTATTGAGATAATTATAGTAAACCATGGGTAGGCAAAGTAAAAACGGGTCATACCACAGGTTGTTTTACTGTAATTATCCCTTTATTATTAGACAAAATCAGCAACAAAAGAAGTGAGAGTGCTGAAAAGGGGAGGGCACGCTTGAGAGAGAGAGAAGAGTTGAGTCTGTCATGCCACAAACGTCCAAAGTTGATTTTTAATTTTTTTTTTTTTTTAAAAAAAGGTTGAGGTGTAAAATGGTGAGGCCTCAAAAGTTTGTGTCAAATATTAAAAGATTAATCGAAGTTAAATTGTTCAAGTTTTATATAAAATAGTCGTAAACTTATGCAATGTGTGAGAAAATGTAATATAATTATTTTATAAGAATATATTGTAAAAATTGTAGGTTAAATAGCACATGTGTTATGTAAAAGTAATTTCTATTTTTAAAAGTTTTATGTAATAGAACATATAATGTATTTAACATTCAATAACAATACATAGTGATATATATATAAAAATATATATAATGTAAATTAATAAGTAGATTTAAATTACATAAATTATAATATTGTTTTATATAAATGGAGAAGATGTTATTAAAAGGATTTTTTAAAAAATATAAAATAATTAGTTGACTAATTTGAACATATCTAAGAATTAACAAAAAAATATACACCCACATTCCATGAAACACAAACATGTTACATTAAGTTTAAATTATTATATAAGTTTAGAATTGTAGCTTTTCTTTCCCAAAATATAAGTATAATGCCTACATTATTGAATCTTAAATTTTAAGGTGATCTTTGTCTCAAAAAATATATATTAAGCTAATCTTTTAAATATTTATCATTTTTATTGCTTTTTTAGGGCTCATATTTCTAAGTTCAAATGCTTATTTTGTTTGTATTTTTTAGCCAAAAACTAAAGAGTTTGACACAAATAAAATAAAATTTCATACTTTTCAACCCAAAAATTAAGGAAATTTTTTTTTTTTTTTTTTTGTGTTTTTGAGCCAAAAAGGAAAAAATTGAAAAGACAATCTACAAAAAAAATCAATTTAAGACCCAATTAGTCCAACATAGATCAAAAGGAACCAAAATATCAAAATAAGGCAAATGAGACTAAATAGACTGAATGAGAACAAAGTGGACTGAAATGAACCTAAGTTGACCAAAACGGATCAAAATATACTATGATGTTGCTCAAAAGGACTGGATAGACCAACTGGGACTGAATAGACCAAATGAGACCAAAGTAGACCAAACTGGACTGAAGTGAACTTAAATGGACCGAAATAAACCAAAATGGATCAAAATGCTACAAATGTAGCTTAAAAGGAAAGTAACAACAATAAATACTTCGCCCTCCATTTTTATGGTTTGTTTGGATGGAGAGGGGAAGGAGAGAGAGTAGAGGAGAGTTGACTAAAAATAAGCTAATTTTGTACTAAATTTACTCTACTCTACTCCTCCTCCCTCTCCCTCTCTCTCTCCCTCTCCCTCTCCCTCAATCCAGACAGACCATTAGAGATTATATAGATTATAAATTAATTTTTTATTTATAATTGGTTTAAAAAAATAAAAACTAGTATCAATAGAGGTTGACCATTTTTTGGCTTAAGCACTCGCTCAATTTTAAAGATATGAAATTTTTTAGTTGTATTGTGTTCTATAGTGAAGTTTTCTTAATCGCGGTAGTTTTGAACCCTCTTAAAACAAAAATGATATAATTTGATGGAAAAAATAATAATAATAATAATGAGTATTGTTGTAAAAACAAAAATTATAAAATTTGGTAAGCCAATATTCACATGAGAGAATTATGTAGGGAATAAATTTAAGATCACTTTAAAAAAAAAAAAAGATTTATTTGTAATAACATATATTCCGAAGGCAGAGGGAATCAGAGAACTGGAAATCTGATGATCATCTAGAAGATGCCACTATTTTTGTTGGAAAAGAGAGATTCTAGAGAGAGAGAGAGAGAGATGGGAGTGAACAGAAGAAATAATTGGGGGAGTGTGTCCATGACCCAAAGTCGTTTTTATCAAGGGATTAAAATGAGCTCTTTAAGGCATTCTCAAAACTCATTATAGAGTAGAATTAACCCCCCATAAGTATATACACTGTAATAAGTATATACATGAGAGGTATATACTATGTACTGAAATCATTTGACATAATGCTTAAATCATGAAATGAAATGCAAAATCTCCGTAAGTATATACACTGTAATCATTTGACATAATGCAGTAATTACTGCCAACAATTGGAGAATCTAGGAATTTAAGCACGCTCAGTTTGATAAGATGTTTCACTCGAAATTCCTGTAGCATCCCACTAATCCACAAAATATTGCCAAAACAGAGGGTAGAATTAACTCTACTTAACATACTGCACGCTTGCTATGCACCACGTAACCCTAAAACAAGTTATAATGAATGAATTCGAAAAGGAAAAGAAATGGACTCAAAAGAATTCCTTTAAGATAAGTTCCATGCATAAAATCCACTTTTCCCTCAGTATCACAATGTGAGGATATCAAGTACCAAACATTATTTCAACAATAGAACTGCACAAGCATATCTTGTCAACAAAAACAGGTAGCATGCCAAAAAGTAAAACTGCACTAGTACCCTATCATCCTTGATAATAAAAAAAACCCAAGCAATTCAGGTAATAATGCAGATTGCTCCTATTTTCAATTCATTAGTTTGTTTTTCCATCAAACGTAAATCACTGACATCCTAAAAACTGCATATAAAAAAAGGGCAATGAAAAAAACCCCCAAAGAGGGAGTGAATTTGTAAACTTGGTTGACGTCACTGCTCCAACTCCTCAAGTCTTCTATATAAACTAACCTATAAGGCACGAAAGAGAGAATTAAACAAATCAGAAGCCATAGCAGTTAGAATGCACCCTAGAGAAAATATAACATA
Source organism: Notholithocarpus densiflorus (assembly GCA_030021035.2). Lineage (NCBI taxonomy): Eukaryota > Viridiplantae > Streptophyta > Magnoliopsida > Fagales > Fagaceae > Notholithocarpus > Notholithocarpus densiflorus. Next base: position 3,995,379 of record JARYZH020000009.1, on the reverse strand, counting down.
AATAGTGTCATTTCTTACTTTGAGAAGCTCCTCTTCGACAGAACTTTTTCAATCCATTACCGATGGGAGTTTCTGGAACAGGTATTAGTTTCCCAAGAACAGCAAGGGGCCAACTGAATGGGGAGAGAGAGAGAGTGAGAGAATATTCCATTAGTTAGGGGAAGAAAATGGAGATAAGCACTTTAGCCTATAATACTATAATAACACATGCCTATGGTTTTTACATGTTCATAACGGTTGGATGGAGTTTTCCAGGTTTACCAATGACCATCCAGAAAAAAGAGATTTCACTTTGCAGAAAAAGTTCCAAACAAAGTTGAGATGCAAGATGCTCAAAAACATTTACAACGCCTTAAAACCACTTGATATTATTACCAACTGACCTTATGATACCAATAATAACAGAGATCAGCCACTGAGACCAATTCAATTTTACTGTTGAGGTGAACTTCCCAAGAAACTCGATGATAAGAACCTAAACAACAGCAAGAAATGTGAATTCCAAACAAGATCCATAAAGCCAAAAGGCACATAAAAAATGCTGTACAAGTCTCACCTGAAGCACAACTGTTGCTCCCACTATCCCCATGAAAAGATAGTTTTTAGTAATTCCTTTGAACACGTTAAATTCATCTGGCTTTCGAGCATTAAATTCATTGAAAATCTGCAGTTGGAATAATTAATTGAAAACGCTTAATAGCTAACAAATATCACTCATGATATGCCAATTTCCTAGCCAAATGAGATCAGCTTGGCTGGTTAACTTTACGGACACAAATGAATCACACATTGGAAAACTAGCGGACAAACAATAATGAATGGCAGTCGGGATATTTTTATCAGCCAATTAAAATTGATAAATAATTGGATCACGAATGGAGTTAGCAGCACCAGTGTGCCATCCCCACCCTAAAAAGATTTCATAATCCTGACAAGTGCAAGTGTTCCCGTAACACACACAAGCACACCACTTTTTTCTTTTTCATTTTTTAAAACAAAATTATAATCACACACAGCCACAGGACTGGGTAGTCTGTGGCTACAACTGCTGATTTTTAGCATGTGTAATGAGATAAACAGAGATAGAGATATCAACAAAAAGTAAAGGAATTACATGGGCAAACTTATTCCTTAGAAACAGAAGATTTTTATATTATATATATATATATATTTATTTTTAATTTTTAACTCTCACACACACACAGCTGATCACTCCCAGCGAAGAAGCATGAAAGAATTTGATAGGCATGATGATCAAGAGCTTCATTAAGACAGCTTTAAATGAGTTTTCTTGTTATGTGTGTAGAATTGGAATAAAGCCAGACTGAAATCATTTCATTTTAATTCTCCAAGAGGCTAAATCAAGTGGTCTGTGGAAGCCGTGCATGTCAAAGTAGCCTATATATATATAGTAAACCTATTTAACAGATTTCTGAGAATGTAGCTATAGAACCTTCTGTGAAATAATGTTTAAAAGAAATAAATATGCCCCAAAGAATATCCAGGCAAATAGTCAAAGTCAAAGATAGAAGCTTAAATAACTTCATTTCTTTAAATTGAACAAGTCAAAAATTACCTGACAAAGTACAAAGGCATTGAATATCAAAGTATTCTTCACTTTGGTGGCATGGGCGATTGCATCACCCTCTAACTTCAGTATACTTCTACCTTGGAAATTGAGGACAAGCAGAACAGTCACTTGATATAGAGCCTGCAATTTCCAAACCAACATTAAAAATGTCCATTAACATGACAGACAACTGAAAGACAGTTTATGAACTGAAATTCCCTCAACAGTAACATAGTACTGGTCACAAAGAAACAAACAAAACACATGTACCTGTATCAGCAAGTTCCTCCACATGATATTTGTTATAAGAGGTTCTCTGAAAAACGGACAATAATTCATAAAAGCATCAAAGAAACAGATATACAATAATTTGATTATTTTCAATGAAGAGCTCAAAATACAAGTCATGCCAGCCAATAAAAATTTAAAAAGATTTGAATAACCTTTGTAAAGATGACAAAAAAAAAACAGAAAACAGAGTGCACAACCTGGTTGGTCCCTCTAAAAAATTGGTCCATAATGCCAATAAGAATACAATTTACCATTATAAAGTTCCTTTCAACAGGGGATAAACTATAAAGTAAATGACAAAACTTTAAAATCATTTTCCAATCCCATGGAAAGCATTGCATCACACTAAATTGAAATAAAACAATAGGCAACTTATTTTCAAGAAACCAGCATAAAATTACAGCTCCCATGATCCAAAAATTATTACCTTCGACCAACTGGAGGCCTGTCCATCAGGTGATCAGTTGGTGGTTCAGTAGCCAATGCTAGAGCTCCAAGAGTATCCATGATAAGATTAACCCAGAGAAGCTATACAACAAGCAACAAATGTTGATCCATCAGCATGGGGCACATACATCCATGCAGAGAGAGAGAGAGGGAGAGAGAGAGAGAGAGAACCTGCACAGCATTTAGTGGGACATCCCCAGAGGAAACCGCCGCCACAACATTTATAATCAGAGCTGCTACATTTACTGTAAGTTGAAACTGAATGAATTTTTGAATATTTGCATATACAGATCGGCCCCATCTGACAACCTACATTACAACAATAATGAAGCCTTAGTCCCAAAATTTTGGGGTCAAAAATAAAAATGATTAAACATTTTGCATTTTAAAATTAAAATATGACATTGTGGCTAGGATGATCCTAAAGACAAGCTCATGAATTAATGGGTCCCAAGTCTAATTCAATTGTGTCATTTAACAGAGAATAAAAGAATCTTATAAGTTCATAACAGAACCCTCAAAGAGCAGAAAAGTCGAATCAAATGATCATGAACATAAACTAACATGACACATTAAAAGCTGCAACGACCAAGGACAAATCTCTTTTGAGATAATATCCACATTTTTAAATAATTCAACAAAACAAAATATTATATATTCATTCCAGTCCTTGCAACTATGGACCATTATTCCTAATCCTCTCTTGTTCTTTTACCTGTCCTGCCAAGCAACAGAAAACATAATGAAAGCAGTAGTCACATTTTACAACAAACAAAAGTTACAGAGAATTATCTTGAGGGCAGAAGAAAGCATTTTACAAGTTTTCAAGATCAAAGTTATGCATATAATTATGAGGGAAACAAAACAGAGAAGAAATAAGAAGGCACGTATATGACAAAGCTAACCTTCACAACAGAAGCAAAATTGTCATCCAAGATAACGATATCCGAGCTCTCTTTAGCAACCTCTGTCCCTGAAATACCCATTGCAAGACCGATATCTGCCTAAACTCCAGAATAATATAATACCAATCAACACTAAGAAGATAGATTTTTTTTAGACCATTTTATGTCAAATAAATTTCAAAATCTAAAGGCAAAAACAGGGCTATAACAAGTAGCCAGTACAAATTGTACAATGAAAACCATTATTGCATGTGTGAATAGAGACCTGGATCCACAATTAGTTTGTTTCACTCGCAAAGCCAAAGGATCCATTATATTGCTCTTGGGAGAAAAGCACATTTAAACAGGGGATTCTCAAAAATGAGAATCACCTAAGTTGATTGTATCAAATGGTATTTGCCACAGCATCCAGACATCTATAATCAAATAGATTAAATTATAACGTACACCATTATTGTGCCGACTTTGTGAACAACACTTGTTCTTTTTAAAAAAAAATTATAGTTGGGGGTGAGGGATATGAAGCTGGATGTCTCCATTGGAAAAACCAAGAGGTGCCAGTTGAGCTATGAGGTGGCAAATTTGTAAACAATACTACTAGCAGTAGTAACAACAGTAAGACATGGCCAGACAAAGAAGACTCCATAAAACGACACGAAGAAGACAAGAAGAATAATAAGAAATAGACGATGCTGTTAAACCTCATGTAGAGCAGGAGCATCATTAGTGCCATGCCCAGTTACAGCAACATGTCCCCTCTTTCTCAATACTACCAGTAGTAGTAACAACAGTAATACATGGACAGACATAAGACTCCATAAAACAACATGAAGAAGACAAGAAGAATAGGAAGAAATAGGACATGCTGTTAAACCTCATGTAGAGCAGGAGCATCATTAGTGCCATCCCCAGTTACAGCAACAACATGTCCCCTCTTTCTCAATGCTTGCACAAGCAGAAGCTTGTCATTGGGAGAAGATCGCCCCATCACCTATACATTGGACAATACAGTTAATGTTTCTACCATGTTGGCCACAATAAATATATATTTTTTGGATAATTAAAAATATATAAATAAATTAACAATTTAATTAGTGGACATATACACAATAAATAAATAAATCAAAGATAATACAAATGTAGCAGATCATACAGATATCTGATCGACAATTTCTTCTCTGCGCGATTCTGGTAACTCACGAAATACTCTTCCTTCAATGAGAGTTGGCTCAGTAACATCGTCATCTGAACCTAGTATTCCACATTCAGAAGCTATTGCTTTCGCAGTTTGAATATTGTCACCAGTAACCATGCGCACCTATGCATAGGAAAAAAAGATACTCCTTTTAATAATCTATATAAAATTTACAAAATTACTCTCTCCCCACACACACTGCATACCATCATGATCATATTACTATCAATAAAACAATGAAACCAAAAAAGCACAAGAGAGAGAGAGAGAGAGAGAGAGAGGGGTGCTTTATCTCAAACAAACTCTATGATAAGCTATTTTAGAGTAAATCACATGATTAATGACAGAAACAGGTCTTCAACATTACATGCAACTAAAAACTTTAGTACAGAAAAAAAATACCTTAATGCCAGCATTTTGGCATAGCTGCACAGCATCTTTGACACCAGGTCGACAAGGATCCTGCATTGCATTGTCCACATAAGTTAAAGCCCTCGTATAGGAATTGACTTTCAAAAAGTTGATGCTATCATTAACACACTTCAAGTAAAACCTTCTTGAAACATTTTAGATGATGCCCTTGAGAAACAAGCCCTCTTTAATAGAAAAAACTAAGAAACAAGATAGTTATTGGACTTTGTGAAATATCAACTGCTGCAACAAAATACTTATCAAAAAGAAAATGAATGCTACAAAAATAATGCAGACTAATCATACAAAATACTTGGTGAAATGAATGTATATAAGCATTTTTTTAGAGATATTTTAAGAACATTTTCCATGCCAGGAGTGCAAAGCACGGAAAGGAAAGAGGTATTACAGCAAAATGGCATAGAATCTCAACCAATATTCCCCTTCATAGAAGGACAAATGCTTTCCTCATTTCATACAACACCTATTAAGTTAAAGGAAAGTTTTATAAGACTGCTATACGACCAGGTATGCTCTATGGTACTGAATGTGGTGCTACTAAGAAGCAACACATTCATAAAATGAGTGTAATTGAAATGAGATTGTTAATATGGATAAGTGGAATTACACAGAAAGATAGGATCCAAAATGAGAAAATCCGCTTAAAAATAGGCATAGCCCCTATTGATGAAAAGATCAGAGAATCTCACTTGAGATGGTTTGGTTATGTTCAAAGAAGAGCGACTAATGCAACAATTAAAAAATGTGAATTGATGCAAGTTGAGGGAAAGAAAAAAAAAGTAGAGGAGATCTAAAATAACATTAGTATAAGTAATTCAAGAGGACTTGTCTAGTAAAGGAGAGTTTGAATTCAGCTAGAATAGAATGGAGGAATAAAATACATGTGGCCGACCCTAGCTGACCCTAAAAATTTGGGATTAAGACTTGTTTTTGTAGTTGTTGTATATTGTACACACCAGTTAGGACCCGAACCAACAATTTTACCCTCAATCCAATTCTTAAAGGGGAAGGAGAGGTGCCAATTGAGTTAGAGCATATCAACGAGAAGAATGTAAACCATAAATGGAAACATGGAAACATATACCTTTATGCCCACAATAGCCAGCAATACAAGGTCATCCTCAGGTAAGGCCCACTGATCTAGTTGCTCTTCAGTAGATGGAACCTTTTCCACTTCATATAATCGATATGCCATGGCAACACAGCGCAAACTACCAGAAGCCATATCTCCAATAGCTTTCTTAAAAAACATCGCCTGCAAACCGAGAAAAATTTCACCTAAGCAATAAAGTTACAACAGAAACTTGAAAAATACTTGTACTAATTGTGGTGTGATCATAAAATACCTATTAAGTCTACGGTATTGCATGTTGGACTATTAAGAACTAGCATGTTCATAAAATGAGCATAGTTAATGACAATGTTAAGGTAGAGATGTGAAAATGCAAAAGAAAGGAGATGAAATAAAAAATTTAAAAAAATAAAGATAGATCCTATTGATTAAAAGATAAAATAAATTCACATGAGGTGGTTTGGTCATGTGCAAAAGGAGAGAGATTGATGCAACAGTGTGGAGTGATTTATTTCAAGTCAAGAGAACGGAAATGTGTAGTAGAAGACCTACATTAGTAGAAAAAAAAATGATATGTTAACTAAGGAAGTGAGAGTATGATTTTGGATAGTATAGAATGGTGGAGAGAACATGGGGCCGACCCGTATTAGTGTATGACAGATCCATAACAAAAATTTGGGCCAAGGCTTTGTTTTCATCATTGCTCTTGATATACACCTTAAGAGAAGCAAACCTGAAACTGCATCTCTTGAAATTTTTTAAACAAAATAACATTTCTTGCAAGATTTAAAAATGAGTTAGGTTCAAATCACACCACGTTTATTCTTGTTAATATCAGATGAGTTTTTTGATTGATCCACTGTTGAATTACATTGATCCTATCAATAACTATTTCGTTTATAAAATGTTTTAAGTTCAAGTATTTTGTATTCTACATATAAGTTTATTAACAAATACTAACCAGTAACCAAGTAATCAAATGGTAGACTTTAAAAAAAAAAAAAAAAAACTAACAAAAAGTTGTTAGTGTTAGAGCATCTCCAGCAGAATCATCAAATTTTTGTACTGTTTGGAGAATAAACAGTGACTTTTACCTTTATCTACCCGCTTTTTCAAATATACTTTCCAACAGACTCTCTATCTCATTCTCTATCTCATTTAAATATTATTTCTTCATTTATTATTTATTCTTTTTTTAACAACTACACATCTTTCAACATTTTTTTATTCAACACCTAATTATTATAATAGAAAAAAAGATTTGAAGAATGAACAGTAGCCCATCAGACTTGATGGGCTACTGTTCATGAGCCAAAAAAAAATCCATGTATACCGAACCTGTTGGAGCATAAACAGTGCCCAAATTCTCCAAATTTTAGCTAGCCAACCCGGATACAGCATCTGTTGGAGATGCTCTTAAAACACTAAAGAAATAACACTAGGTAAAACTTGAACTTACCAATAAATAATTTTTGTATCCAAATAATATCAAAACTGAAAAGGATAAAAAGGAAACGGAAAGAGAATGACAACAAAAACAATCAATGATATTGTTGTTGAGTACTTCAGCTAAGGTATGCTTTTTGAAGGTTGAATGTTGTATTCATTTAAATAGTTAATTATCTTTCTTTTTAAAGCAAGTTTTTGGAGCTTTTTTATTTTTTATTTTTTAAAAGTACTTGGATTTTAAAGCTAAAAATTGAATTAGTATTGGGTATGTTATCTCTTTTTTATACGTAAGTATTAGATATATTATTAACCTTTGATGCTTGTTATTTATGTTTTAAACCTATTAGTAACAATAAATATACAATCACAAAAAAATATATTAAAAAAACCCCTAAAAAAACATGTTAATCAATTCATTAATTAACATATTTCCACCATATCATATCCTAATTTTTAAAAAATTAACATATCACCATATCTGTATCATATTGGACCTAGATAGAGTATTCATATCAATGCTTCATAAACTATGACACAAACTGTAAATCTTGGAAAGTAATTACGCATCCAACCTTATCTTCATCCATTGCAACTAACTGACCCGCTGCATCAATATACTGCGTGCATGATGCTAAAACTATTTCAGCAGCCCCTTTCCAGTGAATATGAATTTGAGAGTCGGGCTGTAAACAAAGAAAAGAAAATGATAGTCATTAGTAATAACATTTTGGACCAAGATGCTGGTTTCATGGAGAACATCAGATCATAGATAAAGAATTTATATTTTTCCATAATAAATAAGTAAAGCTTTAAAGTCTTCTTTATTGACAGCACTTTGATATCCTAATTGCTCATTAGTATTCTTCTACGTATCAATATCAAAACATGCAATAGGCAAAAAGGAATCATGAATTTTTTTAATTGGAAGTGGATGGATCTATTAGTAGGTTGTATACACACAAGCATATCATGTAAAACATAGAGTAAACAAAATTCGTCAAGCAATGGTAGATTTCCATTCCTGCAGGGAGCATAGTGTGAAGCAATCACTACCTTAGGAAAAAAACAATGAAACAATCATTACTTTCAGAAAAGAGGGGGAGGAGGGGGGGGGGGGTTGAGGGGGAACAATAATGTTAAGCAAAAGGTGACATGCGATGTCAAGGGAACTACCTAGTGAAACTGCACTAAAATTTATTTAAATTGAGAATACATTAAAAATAGTATTGCTGAGAATATTCTACTAAAATAGAATATTCTGTTTTGTCTTTTTAATGCCATTTGTCAGCAGGGAGGTTACGAGGTAGAGTATTAATTCTTTTAAAAAATTTGGGGGTGCTGTGTTATTTCTTGAAAATCATTATAGCGAGTGTTGTTTCGCTATACCTTGGGGCTGTCATTTTAATTGACCATATAAATTAACTATTTAAAATACAACATTGTTAAACAAAAATCAAAATAACTTGACTAAACAAAAAAAATTTAAAATTCTTGCCACTGAATGAAATTCTTAATTCTCTAGGACTGTACTGGTAAACTATCTTTCATTACTTTCTACACAATTCCTTGAACTTTTTTTATTAATGGGAATCTGACATCATTAATAACAAATAAATAAATGGTCATACAAAGTGCAGAACCTCTGATTCTGCAGGGCTGTGAGTGATGGTTGGTAGAGAGCCTTACCCCCGATTTTTGGAATCTGATCTCAGTAACATCAATAACAAAATTTACCTCTTTCAAAAACTAAAAAAAATTAGCAGTTACCATATTTACCAGCTGTATCTGAGATTTTGTTTCTTCAGATATCAATAATACAAATGGTGTGGAAGAGAGAATAACAGTGGTAATAACTAAAGGTTTCAACTTTTTTACTGACATGCACACAGTTCCATAACCAGCCATTAAATTCCCAAGAAGCAAGCTCAAATTAATCTTCTATTTGTTCCTTTGGTTTGTTATGCCTAATTTCAATCTAAATAGGGGTAATTACTGTAAATCCACTTGTGGTTAGGCCCATTTAAATAGTGCCTACCCGTAGTTTAAACTTTGTCATTTTACCCACTTGAGGTTGCCTCTGTTAGGACTCCTTAACCCACCTCAACTTCTCACTGTTAGAAACAGGAAAAAAAAAACATAAAAAAAACATTAAGATAAAGATCTAAAAATTAGGGTTTGATAAAAATTGACATCCCCAATTCCAACCTCAAACTCCAGAAACCCAAAGAAAAAAGTGTAGCAAGGAGAAAGAAGAGAATCATTCAAGGATCCAAGAAATCACTGTGTTATAAATTTCAAGCAGTTATCCTGCCATGTCAAAATTTCAGATACAAATTCTAATGGTCTGTTCTACAATAGACCTTATCTGAATATCAATTTCCCACCTAATGTCTGTCCATTGAAGCCACCGAAAGATTCTTTCTAAGATAAAGAATAAAAATGACATTAACATCCTGCCTCGATAGTAAACATGAAATGAAAATAGCACCTGGGAGTGAAAAAAAAATTAGAAATTACTAAACTTTGGGTCGGAAAATTCTAATGACCAACTGCTTTACCAGAAAACAGTGTACTTCCACCAACCCCCCCCCCCCCCCCCAAACTCCGAGCCAGATAAGAATGTTGACAAAAGATATGGGGAATCCATAGCCCCACCATTTTACTGAGAGGGGCATAGTTGGCACCACAGAAAACAGGAGTTGACCCAATGCCATAGTGGGTAAGGCCACCCATGAGGTTCGAAAAGAAGGCGAGGACCATGGCTCCAAAGCATGGTAGAGTTCCAGATCCATAATGGGTGCTCTCAAAATCTCAATTTTTTTTTTCTTTTTGGTTTGCACTATGAAATTTAAGAGATTCCAGAAAGACCCATTTGCCAAAAACACCAATTTATTTACTTATACTTCCGAAACACAAAAGAAAAAAAAATTACAAAGGAGACGAACTTTACAGATCAATGATGGGTTGCAGAGAGATTGAAAGAAAGTGATGAATAGAAGGAATTCAAGCCCAACCCAGTTGATAAAATGGCCTCCACCAATTTCGCTTGAGGGAATCCAGCAAGTAGGTCACGTTAAATTGGAAACAAACAAGGCTTCGAAAAGCAATACATGAATACAACAAGCACCATTTCTGGTGTTTGAATCTGTACGTACGAATCTGTGGGTATGAACCATGTGTTGGTGAAGGTGAATCTGAGTGTGTACGTTCATGCGGATTTGGCCTTGTTTGTGATTGTGGGTATATTGATTTTCTGGTTAGTGTACAAGTCATAATGTTAATATAAACACATCATATCCATTTCTGGGTTTTGATTTTAGTGTTCTAAGGTCAAAGTTTAAAAACTCACAATTTTTTCCAATACCACTTTTTGATATAAATTTTTCTGGTTTTGCTATTTTATTTTATTTTTTTTGTTTTTAACGGTGAGAAGTTGAGTTACGGAGTCCTAACAGAAGCAACCTCAGGAAGGTAAAGTGATAAAGTTCAATCCACGGGTAGGCACTATTAAAATGGGCCTAACCAGAAGTGAGTTTACTGTAATTACCCCATCTAGATATCTTGATAGAAAAACTCTCTATTCAGTTCATAGTATATTTTTTCCCACTTGCAGATTTAATTTGTGCCTAAATCTACTTATCAAAAAAAAAAATTTGTGCCTAAATCTCTGTATTCCAATCAACAATCGACATAGGCAATCTGCCAAGAGTCTTGTATCAAAATGGCAATGTTTGGTCTCCTTTATGTGGGAAACCAAGCTTCAAATCCCCATTCCCCCACTTGTTGTAAAAATTTAATTATTAAAAAAAAAAAAAAAAAAAGATCCAACATATGCCATCAACAGGCAGCAATACATGTGTTGCATAGTTTGTGTAGTCTTGGGCAAGATTCACAATATTAAGAACTGAAAATAGAAAATATATAAGCAAGTATCATTTATTCCAGTTGCTGCCATGATTGAATAATATTTAAAGAAGAATATGCCTTCACATTACCAATTGTAGTGCAATGCCTCCTCGTTTTTTATCGGAGTTGAACGGGAAGACATGAATGACTGAAGATTCAGATCTGATGGCCTCAAAATTCATCCCCAGCTGTGAAGAAAAAAAACAGTCACTTAGAGTACTACTAAAAAATCAATTTACCAGAGAAGTGGCAAAAGTTATATAATTAGAGAACGAACCTTCACTCCCAAATTAAGAATAGCCTTTTCTGTTGGTGAACCAGAAAGCTCTACATCTCCACCACCCTTCAGGAGAGCAGTGACATCATTATCATACTATGCATAGGTTTTCTGCTTACGTTTTCGCAGAATTATTTACTAAGAAAAAAGCACACCTCAGACACATAAACACTGCCATTAGTGTTTTGTGCAATGCCTTCAATGAGTAAAGAGTATAGCATGGAAGGCAACTCTGACTTGTTCTCAGGAGAATCAATCTTTTTCCCGCCAACGTAAGCCTCAACAACAGTCATCTATTAATTAAAGATAATATCACAATTAGTAAACATAAATTGAAGAAAAAGGACAACTGACTAAACCCCAACCATCCCCCTCCCACACCCTGCACAACCAAAAAAAAAAAAAAAAGAACCTCAAGGCAAGCTTTTTGTCCCAAAACACCCAGCTGCATTCACAATAGTCTCTTACTACCACAGCCACGAAACAATAACTTCCATATCTCTTTCTTTTCATTTTCTTTTTCTTCTTTTTTTTTTTTTTTGGGGGGGGGGGGGGGTGGTATTGTCTTGGAATTAAAAGATTTAACCAAATTTTAAGACTTTTATTAATCTTATAAATCTACGTAATTGTTATGACTTGGGCATGCTCATTTGATATTTCAATCCTAAGTGACCACCAAGTCAAAGCCTACCAACATAAGGAACTTCTCTTCTGAACAGCATAAGATTAAATCAAGCAACTGCTTAAAAATCTACCTGATTCAAAGTTAAGGTTCCAGTCTTATCACTGCATATAGTTGTGGCAGAGCCCATGGTTTCACAGGCAGAAAGCCTTCGTACCTGCAATATGACTTTTGTTATACAAATATATTTACTTTCACACAGCATGTGTACGCGCGTACTAAAAAACTAATGTAAGCACAAGCGTCAAAAACTCCATCATTACATACCAAGGCCTTATCTGCCATCATTTTTCGCATAGAATAGGCAAGACTGTATCATAGTCAAAGAAAACAATTATCAGGTAATGACAAAATATGAGACAAATAGGAAAAAAAACACATTAGAATAACATATAATATTAGATATACATATATCAATTAATTTCTGAGCTAATGAGAAACAAAAAATGAGTAGCCAAGACTGCATAATATTAAGGAAAAACAACCATAGGAAACAAGGGATGAGAGAAATTGATATATATATATATATATTTATAGATAGATAGATAGATTAATACTGGTTGGACTAATAACAAGTTGGAGGTAGCACCATCACCTAGATGAGGGGAAAATATGCTGAGAGATTCCCAACTTCATGTGCCAGAAAAGGGAAAACCAACCCAAAAAAAAAGGCAAAATGCTGGCAGTCCCTATCTATTATATGGATTGATTGAAGGCATTTCAAGATTTAAGGGGAAAGACTACAAAGAAGAGAGAGAGAGAGAGGGGGGGGGGGGGGGGACATAACACAGTTTAACATGGGGAAAGGTTACAAATTTATCGATATTATATATACAACTATTTTTTAACTACGGTAATTACAGAAAAGATATTTGCCCAAAAATACAGAAAGAATTACAAAATTTCAACATATAAAACATATATAAAGCTAGGGAAACTCACGTTAAGGTAACGGCTAAAGGGAGCCCTTCAGGCACTGCAACCACTACAATGGTGACCTACAACATTTCAACATAGGTAAATTTATCAACATGTTTTTTATAGTAATGAATTTCTCCACATATAAATATGCTCATAAACACACAAAACATCAACCAAAAAATATATACATACAGCAACGGTAACAATTTTAATGGCGCCATCTATGGCAGGACTAAGTTTTGTCTTGCCAGCTGTAAACAGAATGTTTCCATTTGCGTCTTTGGTATGGCCAGTAAAATATCTGCATACATTTTACTTGTCAACCACAGTACTTAATTATGAGAGAGAGAGAGAGAGAGAGAGAGAGAGAGAGAGAGATCATTCCCAATATTTTGAGTTACCTGACCAGAAGGACAATCAAGACACAAACAGCTACTGTAAGTCCAACCATACCAATTAAAGTCGCAACTCCATTTAGGCGTACCTATAACATGTAATTTGCAAGTTAACATAACATGCAAAGAATGAAGTTACTCAAAAACATCAAGATAAAATAGCTGACCTGCAACGGAGTCTCCTCACCAGTGTCTTCTGAAATACTAGCCATGAGCATACCCCACTCAGTATTAATCCCAACACTAGTTACCTTTAAAAAAAATGTGCATGCAAGTTGGTGAAAATAAAAGAGTGACAAGCAAATAAGATTTGCAAATAGTACAACCTGATATTTTCCGTAATACAGATCGTAATAAAGAACAGTGATGACATTTTCTTATGAAACGAACACGTAAAATTAGAAAAAGAAGACAAAAAAAGGTGTTAAGACTCATCATTACAAACTGTCTCATTAGTATGCTGTTTGTCATGACTGATATGCTGTAGACATTACTAATATAGAGATACTTCTGTAATAATAGATATAAGGTGTAGTAATAAGCTGATAAACATATCAATTAGACATGTTCTTCACTATTAATGGCATGTGATTAATTAGATATACTATTAGTCAGTTAGGACGTAGTTAGAGCTGTTAGTTGCAGTTGTAGGAGCTTGTAGCAGTTACTTAAGATCAGAAGGGACAGATTGTAACTCATCAATGAAATAACACAGAAGTTCTTCTCTTTCTTGTTCTCTATTCTCTCCAATTCCTTCCTCTAATTCTTAAAAGGCCTGGCTACCTCAAATCAGCCATTCCAAAGCACAATTCACACACTTAATCACCATCAACAGTTCAAGAGAGAAGATCCAGCCTGCTGGGTGTACAAGGAAAATCAGTTCTTTGCATATAATAAAACCCATATGCATCAGCAAGTGTCAATGGCTTCGTTTCACAAGGGGAAGCTCTGGTGTGGTTTCAAAATGCTGAAGACATGGTTGTTTGCTGGTTTGGGACTTCTGCATATGATGACCCCATGGCAGTTTTGACCAAATTAAAGCAAGCTTCCAATGTGCTCAGTTACAAGAGTCAATTCGAGGCATTATCTAACAGAGTTAAAGGGCTTTCAGAGCCTCATAAGCTCAGTTGCTTCTTGAGTGGACTCAAAGATGAGATCAGACTGTCAGTAAGAATGCTAGCTTATAAGACCTTAAATACAGCATTTGCATTGGCAAAGATTCAAGAAGAATATCTGAATAGCAGCCAGAAAAGCCTGAAGTCAGTCCAAGATAATGGGAAGCCATCAATTCTTAAAGTTCCTAGATTCGAAAAAAAAAAAAAAAAGTGGAGAAAAAATTACAGGTTCCAGTGCAGAAGCTCACTAGTGCTCAAATGGAGGAACGAAGGAAGAAGGGTCTTTGTTATAGCTGTGATGAAAAGTGGCATGTTGGCCACCAATGTAGGGGAGTGAAATTCTCTCTCTTAGAAGGCTCAATTGTGGAAACAGATCACAAGCCTGGAGTACAATTGGTAGAAATGACTGCCGATGATGAAATTATGGTGGATCAGGTTCAAGAAGTCCAAGCAAAGGATGCAGAGATCACTTTGTGTGCTCTAGTGGGAAATCCCTCTCCAAGCACCATGAGGGTTAAGAGCAGATTTCAAGATCAAGAAGTTGTGACATTGATTGACTCAGTAGTACACACAATTTGTGGATGCTGTTCTGGTTTAAACAAGTTAGCAGTGGACACTTCTCATATCCTGGAAGTGAAGGTAGCAAATGGAGAAGTTATTAAAACAAAAGGGGTTTGTTGTGGCCTATTTCTTTTGATGCAGGATCAGAAACTGTGTTAATTTGAATGTGATATCCCTGGGGGTTGTGAAATGCAAGGTCAGAAATTTTGTGTTGATTTGAATGTGATCTCCCAGTGGGGTTGTTAAGTAATCTTGGGGGCTCAATGGCTGAGTACCTTGGGAGCTATAGGTTGGGATTTCAAGTTGCTTCCATGGAGTTTTAGTACCTGGGAAAGCAAGTGGTACTTCAAGGGCATGCAGCTTACTGAATCTGTCCTTCAAGGAGACATGTTCTTTACTAAAAGACCAAAGAAAGGGTTAATTTAGCAGATCGCTACAGCAAGTCCTGGTTGTATGGAGCAGGAATCACTACCTGCAATCTTGGCTGATCTCCCTGCAGATTATGCAGAGGTCTTTTCCACACCAGTGGGCATTCCTCCAGTTAGAGGCCATGAACACCAAATCATTCTCAAGGAAGGTACTCCTCCAGTTTCTGCAAGACCCTACAGGTATCCTTATTTTCAAAAGTCTGAAATAGAAAAAATTGAGAAAGAATTACTTGAGGTGGGGTCTATTATAGGGCTTTGAATAATGCTACTGTTGAAGATAAGTTCCCAATTACTGTTGTAGATGAACTCTTTAGATGAGTTGGCTGGGGCTGAAATTTTTTCTAAACTTGATCTCAGATCTGGTCACCACCAGATTCATATGAGGGAGGAAGATATTCCAAAAACTGCATTTAGAACTCATGGAGGTCACTATGAATTTCTAGTTATGCCTTTTGGCTTAACTAATGCTCCTTCTACTTATGAACACTGTTTAAACCCTGTTTAAGAAGATTTCTTTGTTCTTTGATAATATTCTGGTCTTGGTAAGACTTTGGATTTCTAGTTAAGCTTTCTGGCTTAACTAATGCTCCTTCTACTTATGAATACAGTGTTTAAACCCTGTTTACGAAGATTTGTTTGTCTTCTTTGATGATATTCTGGTCTTTAGTAAGACTTTGGATGAGCGTATAGTTGACTTGAAAGCTGTCTTAGAGTTGTCACTGAACAATCACGGCATATCTTCTGTGGCCATGGTGTTAAAGCTGATTCCAAAAAGACAGCTGCAATGCAGCAATGGCCAGTGCCTAGCTCAATAAAACATTGAGGGGTTTCTTTGGCCTGACTGGCTATTATAGAAAATTTATTAGGCACTATGGGGAAATTGCTAAACCACTGACTGATCTACTTAAAAAAGAATCATTTCTGTGGGATAGTAGGCTCAAGTGGCTTTTGAGAAACTGAAACAGGAAGTGGCTAGTCCACCAGTGTTGGCCCTTCCAGATTTTTCCAAGCCATTCCTTATTGAGTGTGATGCTTTGGGCTTTGGGATTGAAGCTGTTTCAATGCAAGACCATAGGCCAATTACTTTTCATATTCAAGCTCTTAAAGGGAAGAGCCCGCATTTTTCCACCTATGAAAATAAATTGTTGGCCTTAGCTACCGCAGTGCAGAAATGGAGGCCTAACTTGTTTTTTAGGCCTTTCCTTGTGAAGACTGATCCAAAAATTTTGAAATTTCTGTTGGAGAAAAGAGTTGGTAATCTGGCCCAGTAGATTTGGATCACTAAACTCATGGGCTATGGCTTTTCAGTGGAATACAAGAAGGGAAGTGACAAATGGGTGGCTGATGCTCTCTCATGAGTGGTGAAAGTAGAATCACAAATCAGCCAACCAAACTTTCAGCAAGATTGTACTCTATTTTTACTCTCTGTCCCAAATCCAACTTGGCTTGATACTCAAAAGGACAGTTACCAGCTGGATGTCAATTTACAGAAGTTGATACATTCCATTGAATCAGGTGACCCCCATCCATATGGTTTTTCCTTGAATGATGGCCTGCTATTATACAAAAAAAGAATTTATCTTCCCCCAAATTCTTCTCTCAAGCCTTTGGTTCTCAAACACATCCATAATAGTCCTGTAGTATAAATCTCTTCATCTGCTAAAGAGTTTTATTAGCAAGGCATGAAAGCAGACATCATGTGATGAACTGTTGGCACCAGTCCTCCATTTTAAGGAATGTAGTATCTGTCAAAGGATCAAGTCTGACACTACTGCCCCTGCAGGTTTATTACAACCATTGTCAATTCCAACAAAACCATGGACTGATGTTAGCCATGATTTTATTGAAGGCTTACAGTAATTCTGGTGGAAGTGGACCACCTGACCAAATATGTGCACTTCATGCCTTTATCCTCACCCTTATACAGCCGCAAAGGTAGCCTCTGGGTATATGCAGCATGTCTTCAAGTTACATGGCTTGCTTGCGACCCTGGTCAGTGATAGGGATGCCACTTTTACTTCCCATTCCTGGTCTGAGCAGTTCAGATTACAGTGCGTGGATTTGGCTTTGTCAACAGCTTAACACCCTCAGTCTGATGGACAAACCGAGGTGGTGAATAGAAGGCTTGAGCAATACTTAAGAGCTTTTGTGGGTGATAGACCTCAAAGATGGGTTGAATGGTTACCACTGGCTGAATATTGGTTAATTACCAACTTTCACACATCTCTTAAGCTCACCCCTTTTGAGGCTTTATATGGGTTCCCTTCCCCCAAGCTGCAGAATTATATCCCTGGTCAACTCAAATTGAAGCAGCAGATTACTCTTAAGCATAATTTACTGCTGGCTCAAGAGAGGATGAAATTTCAAGCCAACACAGGTCTGAAAGGCATTTTCAAGTGGGAGACTGGGTTTATTTAAAGTTGCAACCTTACAAACAGAAATCCTTGGCTGGTCAGGGTAAGTGGAAGCTTGCACCAAGGTTCTTTGGCCCATTTCAGATCCTACAGAAGATTGGGGAAGTGGTTTATAAGTTAAAACTACCACCTGGTACTGGCATACACCCTGTATATTCCATGTTTCCTGTTTGAAAATTAAACTATGACAGCATGTCACACCAGCCACAAATTTTCCCCTTGATTCAGAAGGTCAATTGGCACCTGAGCCTGTTGCTGTTCTCCAATAGGGTGAAGCAGTTAAGATCTAGGTCAATCACTGAGGTGTTGGTTCAATGGAAGGACACCCCTCCAGAGAATGCCAACTGGGAGTCTCCACAAGCTGCAACTTCAATTCCCTCACCTTGTGGGCAAGGTGCTTTAAAGGGGAAAGGAATGTTAAGAGACTCATCATTACAAACTGTCTCATTAGTATGCTGTTGTCATAACCAATATGCTGTAAACATTACTGATATAAAGATACTGCTGTAACACTAGATATAAGGGGTAGTAATAAGCTGATGCTCATATCAATTAGACACATGCTTCAAAACTAATGGCATATGATTAGTTAGATATTCTGTTAAGTCAGTTAGGAAGTAGTTAGAGCTGTTAGTTACAGTTGTAAGAGCTTGTAGCAGTTACTTAAAAGCAGAAATGACAGATTGTAACGCATCAATTAAATAACCCACAAGTTCTTCTCTTTCTTGTTCTCTATTCTCTCTTATTCTTTTCTCTAATTCTTAGGAGGCCTGGCTACCTTGAATCAGCTATTCCAAAGCACAATTCACACACTTAATAATCATCAACAGTAAGAACCACAGCAGGTTCTTATCAAAAGGTCCTCAGTTTTCCAGAAAAGATAATTAATCTGGGGAGAGAATCATTCCTACATATTAAACTATCATTTTATATATACATATATATATACTAGTCTCTGAGCACGCGCTCATGCGCGTGCTCAGAGGCTCTTCTATTTTTTGGATAAAGATTAATAATTTGCATTTATTATAATTTGGGATTTCTACTTTTTCAAAAAAAAAACAAACAAACAAACAAACACAAAAATATGAAAATCACAAAATAGTCAGAATTGTTACAAAATTCTGACAATAAATCAAATAGGTAAAAGATTTTTGGAATTTCGAGAGAAAAAATATTGGGTTGATTAATAAGATGGTTGAATGTCTCTTTTCTTGAAATACATATATGAAATCTCCTCCCTATAAACTTGCCCCGTAAAGATAAAGTCATAAAACCAACCCCAATTCTCTTTAAAAAAAAAAAAAAAAAAAAAAAAACTCTCACTTGACAAATATCAACCACACCAACTGCTTCCCTCACTGAAAGAAAAGTCCATTGCAATTTGCATTCCTAGCTATTGGACACCATAAACCCCAGCAGTTCATATTCCATAATCTCATAAACGAATGTGCACCCCATTCACCTAATACATATATAAGTTTGTTTGCATGCGCTTATGTGATTAATATTCTGACACTTAATAATCATATTAGGTACTTTATTTGGTTGACAGAAAGAGTACTCTTTAAATGAGTTAACAATTCTGGTAGGGTCATCAAGCTGCACGTATATAAGTATTGGGCAACCATTTTTGCATACGATAGCAGATTCGTAGCTTGCTGCAAAAGCCAGTATATTATAAAGTGTGTTTGGACATTTTTATTGGACATTCTAGTTTATACTTTATAAACATCGAATGAATCTACTAGTGTACGTAGAACCTTTTTTTTATTAGAAGTCCTAACTCCTACGTCGTATGTGTGTTTGTCATTGACTAATTAATTTTGTTTAAAATGTTTATTGTGTAACAGAATAATTGTAAAAAAAAAAATATTTTAAAAAAAAAAGAAGAAAAAAAAGTGAGTCATTAAAAATGAGATGCAATAGATCTCCTATGATCTGATATGAAAATGTTTTTAAATAATCATTATGTAGCCATGTTGACCAAACAAGTGAAAGGGATAATGATTAATTTGTATCTAAATGGAAGTCATAGTTGTGCTTTTAACTATGTATAACAAAAGAGTAATCCTATTTTGTAGGGACTTAGTGAGTAGAAGTAGAAATTTAAATCAACGTAAAAGTATGAGTTTATTAGAAGCAGGAAGGCATTTCAACGTAGTAGGAATTTATTATTTTTGTCAATTTACTATTTTAACCCCATTTTTAAGTTTTAGGTAGGGGTATTTTTGACAATAAAAAAAGCAATAACTAACTTTCTTTTTCCAATTTACTATTTTAACCCCATTTTTAAGTTGTTGGTTAATTAATTTAGGGGTATTTTTGACAGGAAAAAAAGCAATAACTAACTTTCTGAATCCTCTTAATATATACAGATATATATATATATATATAAACACACAGTATGTGAGAATGACATATATATAGTTTATGAAGAAAAACACTACACACAATAAGTGAAGAAATGAAAAAAGCTAAAAACAATATCATTTTACCAGCATGGTGCCACTACCATCAGCAACTTTGCAGCCAGACATCAGAAATGGATCTCTGGAATCCTTGTGTACCTGGGGTGGGGGGGACATTAAAAATGAAAAATATGATTATTAATAAAAGTGCAAGATAGGTAGAAATGCTCACAATCTTGCTCTCCCCAGTCATACTTGATTCATCAATTGCGAGAGAGTGACCAGAAATCAATACTCCATCGGTGGGAACCTATGAAGAGATTTAGAATGTCAAGTCAACAAAATATTTAAAGCACGACTGTAGTGTACAACAATAAGAGCAAGAATGAAACATGTACCTGATCACCGATGTTGAGAGGCAAAACATCACCAACTACTATGTCATATATAGAGATTTCAACTCTTCTGCCACCTCGAATAACCTATGCATGTGTCTTCAGGTGCAAATCCAAAAAGAAAAGAACAAGAGAGGGGGGGGGGGGGGGGGGGGGAGGGGGCACCACAAAAAGTCATAGAAACAAACCTCCATATGGATATTTCGCTTCTCTTCATTTAAACTTTGGAACTGAAGAGATTGTTTGTAATCACTTATAGCTGTAGAGGAAAGTATTAGAAAAAAATGGCAAAATAATAATAGTAATAATAAGTGGAACTGTCTTTCCATAGAGGCAATCAACATGACAATTTGTAAGCCCCTCCAAGATGCATTGGATATAGAAATTGCATATGATAAACAGATCAAGAATTAAAGATCCATAGAGAATTAACAGAAAGCATAACTTCAGATAGAATAGAAGAAATGTACAAATGTGGCCGACCCTAAGTAATCTATTGACGATCCATAGCTGAACCCAAAAAATTTGGAACTAAGGCTTTGCTATTGTAGTTGTTGTAGAGAATTGTAGACACAAAACATCACATAGTAAAACAGATTAAAACTAAAAAAGTGAACAATAATAGATAACAAGAATTCAGAATAAAACTTGAGCTTCAGCAATAATAAAAGGAACAGGTGTACAGTTGTGGGAATTTATAGCTTGAAAGAAAAAAAAAATCCCTTAATTGTTAGGAAGACAAGCAGGTAAATTAACAAATGCACATGTTAACAAGTATAATATAATGTTCAATGATATGAAGGAATTACATTTTCACTTGATTGGTTGGTTTTCAAACATTAAACATTTACGAGTTTTTTTGGCCCGTATATATCTAGAAATAAAACAAAATAAAATAAAATAAAATAAAAAGGAAACAAAAAAAGATCAATGAATGGTGTAGTAGTCCTTTTTAACAGCTGTAATTTTATCCTCCATGAACACAATGATAATTACAGTGCTTCCAATTCATCTTGTTTTAAAAAACATTTAAATGTTTCCCAACATCTTGTCAAAAAGAAGCAAGAATATTTAAAAATCATAAGAAAAACTAAAATAAATAAAACCAACTAGAGCTGAATAAAATGAACATTTAATAGAGGTATTAATCCAACATATTAAACTTACCCTCTAATGTAATAGAAACTAAAATTTTTTAATGAAGCATTCCATTCAATACCTGTAACAACAATCACAAGAATAACAGCAAAGGCAATGCTGCCTCCATCATACCATCCTTCCTTAATCCCCTTCAGAAAAAAAAATATAAATAATAATAATAATAAGGCACAGTTTCTTGGATAAATAAAGATAAATGTCACAGTTACTAAATAAGTGGAAACTAGCATACTACTTATCAAAAAATAAAAGAGGAAACTAGCATACTAAAACAAGGCAAAAAGGAAAGTAAACAAACTGAGAGGGAGAAAGTGTACCTCTCTAACAAATAATGATCAAAAGCATAACAGAAATAACAGTCTAGATGCTCTTAAAGCGAAGCTTGACCTATTTGTAAAGTCTTATTACAAAATGCAAAGGGGCACAAATCATGTGTGCACCAGGAAGTTAGGAGCCCCCCAAACCCACACAAAAAATGGAAATCACACCAACCAGCTTAAAGTATAAGGAAATGACAGTCATTCCCAAAGTTTTGCAAAAATGACAATCACCTCTCTAAGATTTGTGATAAATATAAAAATATAATGGAATCCCTATTTTGTCATTGAGTTTATCCTAATTTTGTGGACTAACTTGCCCTTGACTAAGGGATAATGTTCCTATTTGTTCTTGGCTTATCAATGAAGTCTTTATTTTGCCCTAATCTAATCACCCAATTTACCAAAAATTATGAATGCTTAAATTGGGTAACTCAAAGGTAAAATAAGAATTTCATTGTATTTTTATATGTTTTTTTTTTATAAGTAATATAACTTCATTAAAATAAATAAATAGAGGGAACCAAAGCACATGCAACACTGATTTACCAAAGGAATACCTTTTTTTGATAAGGTTATCCCCTGCAGGATCTTATCAAAGGCTGCTTTCCAAACAACAAAAGCTTCTCTTTGGTGTCTTAGCATGCCATATATGCTTCTATGGAAATCATACGTCATTTGATCCATGAACAACTTCATAATATGATTTCACATCAAACTTTTCATTGCCGCAAAGATCATGAACACCACCACATGGAATATTGGAATATAGGATGTCAAGGAAAGACTGAACTGACTAAAACATTCCATCCAACAGCTTGTTCCAAACATGAAGAAACTAATAAATCTTTGTCAACTGTGATGGAGGACAACTAAGGATACAACTCTTTCAGTATGATCACCACACCAAGTATCATACCACTACCAGAATCTTACCCTATATCCATCTCCAACCACATGAACAAATAGGTTGCAAATCCATCCCATCATACTCATACTCTTCCAAAATCCCCAACAGTGAGTAGTTCTAACCTTATCCATGGTCCAATGGCACCATGCATCCCCATATTTCCCTTCTATAGAAATTATTTTCCTCCTCTTTAACACCACAATCATTTCCCCAGGAAAACTTGATTAAAATTCCTCACCCCAACCATAACTGCCCTCCTAGCGTGATCGTTTTTCCTTCAAGTGTCCTATCATTAAGATTTCAAGTGTATGGTCACTCTTGGAGAATTCCATTATGCATTTGAAATTAAATTTTATTTTGGACATTTCCTTCGTTAGGATTTATTTGGGATTTTTGTCTATGTTTAATCTTGTGGGGTTTAGACCATTTAGTTATTTTGGAGATAGATGGATTACCGCATGATTTGATTTCATGACTAAATAAATTTGATTGGAAGATCTTATATTGTGGTTTAAAATATAGAAACTTTTGGAATTTAAAATTTCATAGCATTACATTTAGTGTGGGTTGATACAAGGGGAGAGGGGCAATCACATAGTTAGTGGACTGCAGGTCTCACTTATGTAGTTGAAAACGTTGGATTTGATATTATTGTTCTAGTGGTCGAGTAATATCAGAACTAGTGATATGAATTTCCTTGTAGATTTTATTCTCTGTTAGAATGCAATTCTTTAGGAGCACTTTGTGTACACACCCTGTGTAAATGACGTCTCTCCTCCATATCAATAAAAATATATTATCTATAATAAATAAATAAAATCTCCAAGTTAAAAATAATAATTTACAGATTGCAAAAGAACAAGGGGACCACGGGCAACATTCACCACACATTTTAATGTGAGTTACGACTTGTATTTGCGTAGCATAGATATGTCTCAACAGCTAACTCTTAGGTTTTATCAACACATTTGGTTTCTTAATAAAGAATAGAAGGATGTGGCTCACATAATTCTAAAATGCAACAAGAAGACAAAGATAATTGTCTTGCAGTGGAACAATACACCACAACTCTATTAGAAGAATACCAGGGCAGCCTGCATCCACAAGTTGTGAATGCTGACACCAATATGACCATCATCTAAGTGAACAAGCATTTAAAATGTAAACAAATCAGTACAAGAAGGACAAAACCAAACAGCCAGCCATTCATGCAGTGTGCGAAGCAAAATAGACTTGAGATCCAAGAGAAGAGTTCAAGCCCCATCGAATAAAAGCTCAGGAAGTTTATCAGTCTGAGACTGATCAATTTTTATCCATTATAGCTAGGGAGAGTAATCTAATTAATTATGAAATTGAAAACTCACCTCAGACTTTATACCAAGCGCCAAAGAGGCCGCAGCAGCTACTATCAATATGATTAATGTGAGGTCTTGCCAAGCTTCCCAAAGAAACATCTAAGAGACAGCAAAATAAATAAGTACAATCATCTTGTATTCTCTTCTTCAACAAAGGTAAAGTATATAGCACTAAAAAAAACAAATGAGTGTTAAAAGATCAAATTGATGATGAATTTACCCAAAAACTCCTCCCTTTTTTCTTAGGATATGTATTTGATCCAAATGCATTCTTCCTCTTCAGCAAATCAGCATCATCACCTTTAATACCCTTCTCTAAATTTGTTTTTAACAATTCTGATAGTCCTTTAACCTGATGTAAAGGTAGGGAAGCAAATAATATATAAAACTAAACTTAACTAAGTACTAACAATACAAAAATCAGATAAAATAAAATAAAATAAAAAGATAATTCAGTTGCAAACTTGCCCCTCCACACTGCTGCAGTGCTGAAACATCATGATCCCGTGACATTACAGCAAGCTGTTCTTGTCCAATTGCAAAATGACCACCGGGAGGTGGAGGTGGAGATGCTTCTAATGTTCCTGACACTTGAAGACAACAAATAAATAATCTTGTGTACAAGTAAAATACAACAAGAATGCAACTAAAATATCAGCCAAGAGCCTTGTAGCTCAATTGGCATCTCTTGGTGTTTCCTACGGAGACATCTAGGGTTTAAATCCCCCCAACCCCAATTATCGAATTATAAAAAATAATAATAATAATGCAACTACAAATCCATGTGGAACTGAAAGTAACTGTAGAAAACAGGCAATTTAGATAAAGATAATATAGCACCATGGCATAAGGAGATGCATCAAAAGTTCAAAAAATAAGTCCAACATAAATGATAGTTAAATATAAACTTGAATCCTGCCACATCTTAAGATCTGGCTACAAATAAATGATCTCACACCAGCATAGGCAACAAGAAGGTAGGGCTAAATTGCCCGTCAAGAAGACTAAAAAAATTGAAGCAGTTATATAAAATATTCATAAAATATGGGTAACCCGGTTGATATTATGTCTGGTACAAGAAGAAACCAAAAAACAAGGTTGTTGTCCTGAAGAAAGAAACGGTCTCCAACAATAAACCTATAGAAGGCCCTCAGCGACACAGACTGGTGGGAAAAAACAAAACAAAACAAACAAATTAGCATGAATTTTTTAAAATTTTTTTATAAGGTTTGGCCCAAATGAGAGGGGAAAGGAATTTGAACTAGTAACCACAGCTTCATAGGTCAAGGTCTTCATAATTCTATTTGCGGTAGCCTCACTATTTATTTCCCTTGGAAGACCATTTGGTGTGTTAAGGCCCCAAACAGGGTGTCTTTCTTTCAGTGGACAGCAGTGTGGGATCAGATTCTCACAACTGATAATCTTGTTAAGAGGAATTTTTCCCTAGTCAATCGTTGTTGTATGTGTTGTTATTGTGGGGAATAGGTGGATCATCTCTTGCTTCATTGTGAGGTTGCTCATCCATTGTGGAGTGTAGTGTTTTAGATGTTTGGGATTCAGTGGGTGATACTGGAGAGGGTTGTCTATCTTCTGTTTGGTTGGCAACATTGATTGGGGAAGCATTTCTCGGACGTTTGGAATTTAGTGCTAGCGTGTCTAATGTGGTTAGTGGGGATGGAACAAAACAGCTACAATTTTTGAGGATGTTAAGAGACCTTTTGAGCATTTGAAGTCCTTGCTAATCCGGACCCTGTTTGATTGGTCTTGGATTTGGGGTTTACACACTGCATTTCCAACTTTCTATTAGTTTCTCTTTTGATTTGATTTTAATTGTTTTAGATACTTTGTGTTCACCATCATGAACATAGAATCCTCATTTTTATATCATTAAATTCTTATTACTTATCAAAAAATAAATGCTCTCCAGCTGATTAAGCTAACAAAAATTGTGAGACAATTTAGAAAGAAAGGATTTTTGAAGCCAAATCCAAGAAATTAAAGCAAACTATGTCCACTGGATTCCATTTTTTAGTCTCAATTATTCCATTAGATTGACTGCCTAACACATAAGCCAGACTGTACTTGTCGCTCATCATGACCCTGATGCCACAATTTGTGCTAAATAAAAAAAAATAACTGTTTAAAAATTAAGAGTAAAAAATACCAATTATAAAACCAGCAAGAACAAGACAGAGAAATTTAATAATTCTTCTGAGCAACAAGTTATGGATCAGTGATTAAGAAATAAAAAACAGCTGACAGAACCAAGACGGCATAACTAGTATTAGAAATAAAACTATAAAATCTTTCCTAAAAGCAAACCTCAAACACAAACAAAAAAAGGGAAAACCAAAAGATTAATGCAGATAAGAGAAATTGTGGTAGCAAAAGGTAAGGAATAACTAGAGGGAAGGGACAGACACTATAAAGCCAAAACAAGTAGCATTCAGATTTGATAATATAATAACTGCTATAAATAAAGAACAAGAAAGGACATAAGTAGATGTACCATTCCTTTGTTCCCCAGCCGCCTTGAAAAGATTTGCAGCCTAATACAGCCAATTTCATAAATTCAAAGATACATTACACCTGTAAACACTAAACATCGTACAAGAAAATCAGGTTTGAGGAAATATATTACTCGTATGGCTTCAACATGTACTCTAACTTTCCTCATCAGTTGCTGCTTCTCTTCTTCCCTTTTCAGGTCCAAGGTGTAACGAAATCGACGAGAAGCATTTAGCACAAGTGCCGCTTGCTACAGATGAAAAAAAAAAAAAGTTGAGTAGGTAGCCCAAATGTTAAGGAGCATTTTCTTCGAATCAAGACACAGTAAATTCAGCAACCAACAGAAAATTCACTTAACACCCACTAAATATAAAGAAAGATAAAATACAGAGTCAAACTTGCCATTGCTGCCCAAATACAGTAAGATTACATAAAGAAATTTATGAAAAAGATAAGCTGCTACTTGGAAATGAAAATACTCAGTATGGTGCACTATATAATTACAACCATAATTTTTTATGCTAATTTGAGTATTTCTCAAACATATTTGTTTGCTTCTTTCCATAAATGAAATCTTGTTTGCTACTAATACTGATTAACGTTTCCTAAAGAAGCATGATATAACAAAAAGTTTGTTAAAAACATTACTATAAACACAAACACACTTTTTTTGTTCAAAACTTTCCTAGTGAATCAACAAACACTTATTTGCTAGTACATTAAGTTGAGTAGCCCAAATGTTAAGGAGCATTGTCTTCTAATCAAGACAGTAAATTGAGCAACCAACAGAAAATTCACTTAACACCCACTAAATATAAAGAGAGATAAGATACAGAGTCAAACTTGCCATTACTGCTAGAATACAGTAAGATTACATAAAGGAATTTATGAAAAAGATCAGCTGCTACTTGGAAATGAAAATACTCAGTATGATGCACTATATAATTACAACCTTAATTTTAGATGCTAATTTTATTATTACTCAAACATATTTGTTTGCTTCTTGCCATAAATGAAATCTTATTTGCTGCATATATAAGCATTTGGCCTACATAAGAGAACTTCACTCAGTAGTTGAACATTGCATAGCATACTGTACAACAATCCTCACTGTACTCTTACACGGGCACCAGTTACCGGGTAATCCATCAAGATTACTACTAATACTGATTAATGTTTCCTAAATAAGCATGATATAACAAAAAGTTAATTAAAAACATTACTATAAACACAAACACACTATTTTTGTTCAGAACTTTCCTGGTGAATCAAATAAACATTTATTTTGCTAGTTACATTAATTGGCCTCAAAATTTAGTAACACAAAGCAATTGAAAAAGTGCACAATTCCAATTTCAAATACAAGATTGGCCAAAAATAGAAATAGAGTTGAGAAAAAAAAAAAACGTACCCTCCATTTTCGGAGACGAGCGATGGAGGCATTCTTAGTGCTGGTAATATTGAAAGGATTCGAAGACGACAACTCTTCGTCTTCATCGCCGCGGCTTCCTCCGCCGGACTCAACGTCGTTGCTGTTGGAGTGCCGGCGGTACGGCGAGCCCTTAAAGAAACTCATATCACTGTCGCAGGAGAGATGGCACCGTCAGATTTCTCACTTCACTCTCTTTTCACCACTCATACATCACACTTATCACTTCACTACCACTGATTCACTATCACTATGCGAAATCGAATATTCAAACAAACAGTAAAACACACTCTCTCTCTCTCTCAAATCTGAAATATATATATATATATATATTTTTCCCCAGTTATTCACTCGCTGTTTTTGCACTTTCTCACTCGCCAAACAGGGATTAGGGTTCCAAAAAAAAAGAAAAAAAAAGATCACTTACCACTGGTGCTCCCTTTTTATAGGAAAACGGGGTCGTTTTCCTCCCAAAAAAAATATATATATATTATATTATATTCAAACCGACGTAAGATTGATTTTATTTTTTTTAAAAGAGTTACAACATAATAGGTTGAACTCTCTTTAACAAAAACAAAAATTAAAAATCAATAAAGCTAATATCGGTTTGAAATTGCTTATTTTTTCTTGAAAAGCGCACCAAAGTATTCTTATACTTAAAAAAAAAAAATTGTAATTTGAAAAAGCTGTACAAACTGTAAGTTTATAAACCGTAGCCAAACAAAGACTAAAAAGCAACAATATACAAACACTAAAAGCAAGTAAACGGAGAGAATAGTAGTTCACCAAGCCTTACCTGATCGGTTTTGTTTTTCAAATTTTCTTCCCGGAAAAGAAAAAAACAGTAGCCAAATGCTGTTAATTCCTTCTGCTGCTGTTTCCCTTCTACTTCCACTTGACCTTTTCGTCTAGTATTCTTCTTCCTCTGCAATCTACTGTTGTAAGCAGTAAAAAAGTTAAAAGGTTATTTATATATTTTGTTTTTACAGGTTAAGGTAAAATTTATATATATATAAAGAAAATTGTTAATGAATATCTAAAAGTATTTGTTAATGTACTATTTTTGAAAAATTTTAATAAGAAAAAAAATAATTAATATTTTGACATTTTTTTCTATTTTTCATCATTAAAATTATGTTAAAATTTTTCTTAAAATAATTTATTAACAATTGTCTTAAGGATTCTGTTAATATAATTCATTTTTTAAAATTTCAAACCTATATTAAAAAAAATAAAGTAATGTCTCTCAAAAAAAAAATTGTAACGTATATGTTTCTAGTAATCAAAATTATTATTATATTTATTACTTATTATTAGTTCTAATGTCACTAAAATAATTCTTATAATTAAATTATTAAAAGTTTTGTATCTAAAAAAAACTAATTGATATAAGTCTACTTAACAAATACTCTTAGGATAATTATTAATAAATTGTTTTAAATTTTTTTTAATATTATGATAAATATAAAAAATTATCAGAAAAATCAGTTCCTTTTTTTTCTTATAAAAAGTGTCTTAAAGCATGTTTTAAAAGAATTTCCTTAAGGAATCTATTAACAAAATTCATATTTTTTAAAAAAAACAAATTTATACGCGTCTTTTTCTTCGGAAAACCCTTAATATGTGGCTTAGGCCATCCCATTAATAATATCTAAAGGCCTTTTGAATTAAAAAGAATTAATAGGTAATAAAAAAATTAAAAAGAGAAAATTATTTTACTTTCTAAGGTTAATTTCTTGCCCCTTATGCAAGCAAAGTTACTTTTCTACGAAACTTCCTTCCCTTTTCCTTGTGCTTGTTAAAAGAAAAAAAAGATACAAAACACACTATTCTTTTGTTATAATGTATTGCACGCGACAATGACTAATAGTGATTCGATTTAAATGTGGAAAATGATATTTTCCTAAAATGAGAGTGTGGAGGGGACCGAATGCGAAATTTTCGAATCCTTTGGTCATATTGTTGAGAGTCACGGCCTGATTGGTGGAACCAAAGCCAGTAATGACAGATGTACAACATGCAATATGCATGATACTATCATCACCACATGGCTGGTGTGTTGCAGAAAAGGCGGTGAGGAATGCGTGTTGAGTTGGGTTTTAAAAAAAAAAAAAACCAATAGTCACAAGGAATACGTGGTAGTGTAGCTATCATGAGTTATGACACAGCTGATGCAGATGACATTTGTTAAATTGAAGACTTTAGAGTGTGGAAACTGCAAACGAGTTCAGACTGAAAGGGAGGGTTTTCTTTCTTGGACAGGGAAAAAGATATCAATCATGGTCTACCCGATTTTGCTTGCTTTCAATGAGATTAATGGGATTATTATAAATAAGAAGTTGTTTTAGATAGAACTCTTCGATGAGTTTTCAATATTTTAAAGCTTATTCTTAATATCATTGTACGTATCAGAAATTAACTTAATCAAATTAAAACTGCTAAGTTTCAATTGATTCAAAACTTAACAAGCACGTACCACTGTATCATAATCAATCAACAGCTTATCAAAAAGGACCATATACTCTAGGCGACATGCATACTAGGCCCTAGAGTCCGATCATGCATGCAGTAGTATTGTCACTTAGACCTAACCAATTCACTACTGTTTCCCATAGACCATGAATTTATACCATTCACCTATGTTTCTGGCATTTAATCATGTGACCATATGCACCCAAGTTATCAACTTATTATCATATAGAGTGGTGGAATATAGATAGATTGGTATTGATCATGGTTTTTGAAACCGGACCTTATCGGCCGGTTGAACCAGAAATTGTACACTGAACCGGTCTAGTAAAAACTATGAAAACTGCCCGTTCAATCAGAAACCGAACCTATTTTTGGTATTTTGAGTGTTCAGATTTTTAAAACTATAGTATTGATCACTATTCACCTTTCACAACTGATATTTTATGGAAATTGATTTTCATATAAGAGACTGGACTGGATTGCACTCAAAATCATAAATGTGGCTGAACAGTGAATACCAAATCCCGTTTGGTCAACGAATTTGGGAATAATGAATGAGAGCAATTTCATTTATAGCCGAAAGAATTAAAACTCTGAAACCTATAGAAAAATAAGCAATCGTGTGTGAATGCTTTGCTTTATTCCGGGTATAATTTCATCTTTAAGAAAAAAAAATAGTTTAAATTGAAATTTCCTAAAATTGAAATTTTTAATTGAAAGATTCTGATTATCTAAAAATTTGTAATTATATAACCAAAAAAAAAAGGCATTTAACTTTAAGCAATAAATAATAATTAAACAAATTCCGGTGGAAATTGAATATAGCTAGCCCAGAGAGAGGGAGGGAGCAAGTGGGGGAAGAACTAAGAAGCAATATTTCCTTTCGGTCATGTTTTGGTGAAAGTAAAATCATACTTGGATGATTAATATTCAGACCAAATATCTATTGCAACTCACAAACTTTCTAATTAAATAAAAGTGCATGAAAAGTCCACTGAGATGCATACCTTTTAGCTTTCAGTTGCTCGAATAGATTATCTTGGGTGTTGAAAGAAAAATCACAATAACCCCTTCAGCACCAAAAATCGAGCTTATGAGATGCCTCTTCCTCTATCAATCCAACTCCAATATGTATATTTTCTTCTTTAAAATCTTCATATATGCATCAAAAAGATGTATTTGAGAAGATCCCATATATTGATCCGCACTTTAAATGAGATTAAAAACTATAAATGAGTGGATTCATCGTGCTAATTATTAAATGAGAGAAGATTAGAAGACACACACACATATATAGTACTGCTGATTATTAAGATTTACTTTGAGATGAATGCATTTCTTCAACAAAAAAAAGAGAGAAATCTTCGGTGGAAGATGATTTTTTTTTTTTTTTGGGAAAGTGGAAGATGAAAAGCTTTGCGACAAGAAAGATGTAGACACGCATTTTTGTGAAATAAGAAAAGAGTATACGTGGAGACATGCACGCATTTTTTGTCAATTGTCTCATTGACAATCTGACATAAATTCATGTGAAAAGCATCAATACTAGCAGTAGTGTTCTTATTATATTCTTGGCTTCCTGTTCTCACCAAAAACATTGTTGCAGCTTGCAGAGTCTTCGAAAACTGATCGAGCATCGTTAAACGGTTAAAGCCACGCATATATACACTACAAACATTTAAAAAAAAAAAAAAAAAAAAAAAATCCAGTTAATGTGTGCGGCATACATTAATAAACCTATTTTTGAAAAAAATTTATTAAAAATTGAAAAAGTTGTCAAAACTTTTTCAATTTCCAATAAATTTTTTCTAAAATTGGTTTACTATTATGTGCTTTAGACACACATTAGTAAAATCCAAAAATAAAACAACGAGAATACCCACACGCATCAACTATACCTACATCGGTACAATTTTAAACTTATAGGGGTTTCCGCTTATGGATATGTGAGAGGGCCTTTATAGCTTTGCGTGTTAAAAAAATATTTTTCTTCTTCCTTTCTTTCCATGCCTTGCCTTTATTCTATTCACGCAAGGTATACACCGAAAGAGAAGCTACAGTAGTACGTAAAATGGTAAACAGGTGAAGATTTTCTCAAAAAATGGTTTTGCCCAGATGAGGTTACTTTGATTAATTTAATTCCCTTTAGAGTTGTACCACGATGAATTTTCTTTACTTGCTAGATGGGTTTGCGCTTTCGTTGTAAAAGATTTGTTTATGAATGAGAAAGCGGGGATTTAAACCCTATATATGTTCTCTTCAAAAAAAAGGGCTATGAAACACGAAATTTCCACTTGAAATTTCCACACGAAATACATATACACGTAATTATTTTTTAATTGACTTGTTTTGTTTAACCTAAAAAAAATATTAAACATGAGAATTCTAAAATTTTGGGTTCAACAAAAATAAGAATAATGCTAACGACACAACAAAAAATCATAATAATTTTATAACATTCTTAAATTAGCATGCTAACTCACACATTGGCTCACCACAATCTCAAATTTAATTTTTTTTAATGATATGGCATACCAATTTGGGAATGTTGTGAAATTGTTATGGCTTTTTGTTGTTCTTAGCATTACTCCAAAATTAATATTGGCTCCCAAATATAATCCTTAACCTCTTAAATATATATATATATATATTTATTTATTTATTTATATAAAATGAAGCTCAGACAACAATGATAAAAATTAGCTCAAATAACAATAAAAATAGCCCAAACAACAACAAAACTTCTAACATATCAAAACTCTTAATCATTCAAATTTGTAACTTCTTCAACTCATTCCATAAAAATAATACCCAACTTCAATTTCCTAAAAACAATGTCAGATACCGTGAGTTCTCTTCGGTAGTGCTGGCAGCTTTGCTCTCTTTGGTTTTGTAATTGCAACATTGATAATGAAGCTATCATGTAACGATTTCAAATTTTGAAAACTCGTTAAAGGAAATTGTAAAACTCCATGTATTTGTATGTGTGTGTGTGTTTTTTTTTTAATGTCAATGTATATTTAAGGTTTTTTTTTATCAAATTTTATATAATTTAAGTTTATTAATGACTACGAAAAAATTCCTAATTCTGTTTTTGATGCAGTCAGTTCTTTTGATAAAAAGTTTCTAGTGTATTGAGGGAAAGGAATTACTAGCAGAAGACTGCTCGATTTGAGGATCTAGTTCCAATCCAAAGCACGCTTAGTCTAGTGGCTCGAGGATGAAGACAGGCCTTTTTAGATTCGAGCTAAAGTCAGGACAGTATATGGAAAAGGCCGGTCCCTAAGGTCAACTAATGGATGCGAATATGATTTCCAAAGCAATCCTTCATAAGATGCCTATCAAACCCAAAATAGATTATCAGACAAGGATCGCTTAATTGCT
The DNA here is from genome assembly GCA_030021035.2 of Notholithocarpus densiflorus. Classification (NCBI taxonomy): domain Eukaryota; kingdom Viridiplantae; phylum Streptophyta; class Magnoliopsida; order Fagales; family Fagaceae; genus Notholithocarpus; species Notholithocarpus densiflorus. The sequence goes on along the minus strand of JARYZH020000009.1, from coordinate 3,960,977 downwards.
ACAGTGGGGTTTTAGTGGTGTTTCTTAGTGTCTTTTATGTAGATACAAAATTGAGAGCTGAGAGCACTTGTTTTTCTAAATTACAGAGTCTGCTACCATTCGAGGATTTTTTTTAGTGCCCTAGCCTTTAATGTTAGCTACTCTATTTCTCTGTGTTAAGGTCATTTCCAAGGAGCTCATGCATTGGAAAGTGATGCAAGATTGATTTGGTTAATTGGTTATAAATTGAAAATTCCGCTGCATAATTGATTTGGGGTCTAAACTACTTATCCTCTAAATTTAGCGTCAAAGCGTTGGTACATTTTGATTAGCGATTAATTTTCTGAGTGTGATCCTTGTTCCTTATTGTCATGGTGTTGTTGGGCATATTAGACCAAATTATTTTAGGCTTAGGTCTAAGTTAACTCCCTTTCTAGTTAAATGTTCCCCCTAGAAAGCAAAGCAGTCTTAAGACAACTCTTTTTTTTTTTTCCACCATTATGGTTCTGCGTAATACACTTGTCCCAATTTTTTTAAAATTAACTTAGGATGTGTTTGGATACCGCTTATTTTGCTAAAAACTAAAAACTGAAAACTGAAAATAATTAAAAAAATAATAAAAAAGTTACTGTTCACACGTGGGTTACTGTTCATATGCCTTGATGCACTGTTCATGTCCCATAAACAGTGCACCAGGTGCTGGTCAGGAAAAAAAAAAGGGGCTGAAACGCAAAACGTCCAAATGTGGACGTGATCCAAATGCTCACTTAGTCTAGAGCACTAAATCATGTGCCTCTACCTGGTGAGCTGTTAAGAGATCTTAGTTTTTTAACTCAATTTTAGAGGAATAAAAATGCCTCTCGATCAGCTCATAGGCACTCTAGCTAGGACCAATTTCTCCCCACCTTCACAACCCAAGACTCAAGTTGTATGGGTGAAGAAGGATTCCAAGAATTGAGTATCATTTTGCATGTCCTCTGCTTTGATACTTCCTATCTTGTGTGGGGCATACTCTTTTTGACTAATTTGGATGCATATCATTTTGCATCAATCATCCTAGGAGTCTATGTATGTTATTGTATACTTTCCATGCATTGCGTTTTCATATTTTCGTTTGTTTTTGCACTTTGAGTGTATTTTTGGTTTTGTCAAAAATGAAACTTTATTTGGCCAGAGTCTGTTTTAGTGTGCATTTTATAGTTTACACTTGCATTTGTAATTTTGTATTCCCTAGTTAGTTTGAGCTAAGTTCTGCCGCATGTGAGTGCTTGGTAGGCAATCAATTTTGTAATTGGCATGTATGTGACTCAAGTCAAAGGCACTCACTAGAAACTCTAGAGAGAATGGCTTAAATATACTCTCAGAACTGTATATATTATGCCCCCATGCAAAATAGAAAAAGTTGGTGTTCCTATACTATATAAGCAAAAGGTGAACACTACATGATTATAGGGTATTTATGTGTTGATAAATAAATAATAATAATAAATAAGCCAAAGATTGAAAATAGCTAGGTGATCATCAAACACATTACACTTATTGGCATCTAGTTAGGTTGAGTACGTGTTAAGTACCTCATGGAGAATAGTGTTTGTGTCTAGGCATTGTGGCCATTAGCTATGCGCCTATGCTAGTTGTATAATTGATTTCATATGATGCATATATCGCCGTACCTCACGAACTTACGGTTTTAAACTTGCACATTAATTTATTTTCACACACTACACACAAGTTTATGCAATAGTCTATCTATTGCCCAACTAATGCGTACATGTTCAAACTTGGTTGCATAAGCGTACGTGTGGAAGAAGGGTTGGAATTTGAGTGGTACCTTGACGAAAAATTTAAGAATTATATCCAGCTCATTGACCACTTGAGTAACGAAAGGTAAAGAAGTCTGATAGAATAGTTAGATGTGCATAGTTTCAAACTCATAACGTATACCCATGAAGAATTGATACAGGCGCACTCTTTTGTGATGTGCATTGATATAATTTTGGCCTTACGTAGTGTCTTGATGATAGATTCAAATAATGCCAATTGATCTTTAGAGGAAACGCATGCAACTGTGGAAGGTAGTAATACTTTCGCCAGGTTCTTATCGGGGTTGATACAGGGCAATCATAAGATTATAGTCTCTTGCACCACCAGATCCAGAATACTAGAAGTAAGCATATTTCAAACTCCTTTGAATGTGTTGTATCTAGGCTATCCATGGGTCGGGCTGGGTCGGTTTTTGACCCAGCCCAGACCCAACCTGCTAACGTTGGGTGGAGGGCGGAGGGACCCAAAACCGACCGCCGACGTCAATCGGTCGAGTCGGTTTTGGGTTCGGGTGGTGCTTGGGTCGGTTTGGTCGGTGGTAAAGTTCACCGGAAATTACAAAACTTCACCAAAAACTACAAATTTTTAGTTGAAATTTGCAAATTTTTGCTGAAATTTATTGTGATTTGACCAAATCTGGCTAAATCCTACGAGATCTCACCAGATTTGGCCGGATTTCGTATATAGCTCTTGTTAGGTAAGGTGGCTCGGGTTTTAGAGAAGGAAACCCACCACTCAACCCACCAGTGTCAGTTCCTGAAAACAAAAACCCGCTGCCGACCGACTGGAGCTTCGGTTCGGGCTGGAATTGGGTTGAAGTCGGCGGTTTGGCCGAGTTTTCAGGCTCCGGTCGAGTCTGGACATCTCTAGTTGTATCCCCCAAATTCAAATGTGAACAACAAGAGCAAAGGTGTTGCAAAGCCAAGTGATAATTTGATGGTTGGTGTCATCCCAATCTTTATGGCAAAAAACATAGGCATCAATAATTTCACCTCTTTGAGTTCAAGAGCCTTGTGTTGCCCAGTCACATAAAGCCATAACTTATGACTTTTGAGAAAGCTACACATAGCTTGAGTCTAGTGAGTAGTTGTTGCGATAAAGGACGACTTGAATTAGAAAAGAGATCTCTTGTTATGCCATAAAGAAAGGTCAAGTGCAAAAAAGGATTGTAAAAATGAAATTAGGATGTGAAAATTAGCTAGGAAGCACCTGATTGAAAGAGTCAACCCCTTTGGGCAATTGTCATGGTCAAAGTCAACAGGTCAGTGAGCAAACCAAGTCGATAGGATAACTGGGTCAGCGAGAGTCTTGTTTCTAATGATAGCGACAAACCAGAGAATACAAGCACACTGACAGCGGAAGACGTACTAAGAGCATTCTCATTGAGAATTTTAAATGCTAAAAGATGCTTTTTTTTAGCATTTTTGATCAAAAAACTTGCTCCATCAAAAATTTTAAATGCTAAATTTTTTGGCATTGATGAACAGTGCAGTTTCATATTTGAAACCGCACTGTTCACCAATTGTAAACTTTACTACTATTTTTTTTTTCAATTGGGGCCCACGGTTGAGAAAGAGAAGAGACAAAGGAGAGAGAAGAAAAAATAAAAAAATGATAAAGAAAGAATATTTAAATGGAATGTTAAAAAAATAGAAGTTTTGATGTAAAGGATGTTATAAAGTGGGGTGTTATATGTTATAAAATTGGGTTTTAAGATAGTAAATGCTAAATTTTTTGCATTCTTTGATAAGAATGCTCTAAAGACCCTACTACTCTTGAACACAATACTTAACTTTGATACTATTTAAATTCTTAAAAACTGTGTATTAAACTATGTAAAATAAATAAAAAATACAAGGGACTATTTATTTATGGGTCATGTTAATGGTGCTTTTAGGAAAATTGTTAATAAATTATATTAAAAAAATTTTGACATCATTTTTATGGGAAATATAAAAAGTTGTCAACAAAATTAATTACTTTAGGACAAAACTTATATACAGTACCTTAGGTGCTGTTTTTTAGGTTCATCTCTTAAAATTCTGCCATATGGCTATTTAACTTAAAAAATACACTTTTATTTATGAGAAAAAAAGTCACATGGCAGAATTTTAAGAGATGAACTTAAGGAACAGTATCTAAGTACTGTACCTAAGTCTTGCTCATTACTTTAACATATTCTTATAAAATGTTTTTAAAAATAATTTATCAACCAATGCTCGCATTCATTAACATTTCTCTTTATTTGTATAGACGAGATATGCGCGCCTTACAAGCAATATGGTGTAATACAAGAAAACCTATAACAATAGGCCTAAGCTTGATGGGCTTTTAATTGCTATCAATTTGCTGTAGATGTGTCATGTGTGAGCTCATGTTGGGTTTGTTGGCCTTGGGTGGGTTTGGGCCGTTTGGCCATAGCTGATGGATTGGACTTGTGTGTGGACTATGGAGAGATTAAATCATCATTTAGGTCTATTGTAGAAATTAAAGCAAGATCATACTTTTTTTAACAGTAAGCTTTTATTTATTTATTTTTGTTTTCTAATTTTTTTTTTAAATTAGACTTCCGAACACATCTTTTTTTTCGAAATAATAATGAAACATTTTTACTGTTTTCAATTTTAACGTGGCTTACAAAATTGCTTCCAAGACTATAGCAAATAGGCTTAAGCAGATGTTACCAAATCTAGTTTGTGAGAATCAAAATGTGTTTGTGGCTGAGTGATTCATTACAGACAATGTGCTGGTGGCATCGGAAACCATGTACCATATCAGTCAAAAACGGAAGGGGAAAGAAAGGGAAATGACTTTGAAGCTTGATATGAGCAAAGCATACGACATGATGGAATGGAGGTGTCTGGAATGGATTACGCTTAAGTTGGGCTTTACAGAGTGGTAGATGGCCCTTGTTATGCAATGCATAAGCACTGTAACGTACGCTATTCGCATAAATGGTGTTCCACAAGGTGACATAACACTTTTGAGAGGTCTATGTCAAAGGGACCTTCTATCACCCTATTTGTTTTTGCTTTGTGCGGAAGGTTTGTTGGCCATGCTCCACCAAGCAATACAAAACAAAAGATTAAGGGGCATCTCAGCTTGTAGATGTGGTCCAAAAATCTCCCACCTTTTTTTTTACAGACAGTAGTTTGATTTTTGGCCAAGCTACTGTTGAGGAGAGCTCAGAAATCTTGAGAATACTTAAGGTGTATAAGGAGTCATCGGGTCAACAATTGAACAAGCAAAACATCTCTCTTTATTTCAACCACAACACAACTATTGAGACTCGGGAAGCAATCAAAACCTTGTTTGGTGCACAGGTGATCAAGCAACATGAGACATACCTAGGGCTCCCGTCCCTTATTGGCAAATCTAAGACCAACACTTTTGCTCAACTCAAGACGAAGGTGGCAAAAAAGTAGGCTGGGTGAAAAGAGAACTTGCTCTCGACTGTTGGAAAAGAAGTCCTTATTAAGGTCGTGGCCCAGGCTATGCCGACATACACAATGAATTGTTTTAAACTCCCCAATGCCATCAGTGATGATCTCACCAGTATGGTTAGTCAATTTTTGTGGGGACAGAAAAAGGAGGAGAAGAAAATTGTGTGAATGAGCTCGGAAAAATTGTGTCTTCCCAAGGAGAAAGGGAGAATATGGTTTAGAGATCTGAAAAATTTTAACAAGGCGCTCTTGGTAAAGCAAGGATGGAGACTACAGAACCACCCAAACTCTTTGTTTCTTAGAGTCTTTAAAGTGAAGTACTTCCCAGACTGTGATTTTGCTCAAGCCAACCTAGGTTGATACCCATCTTACACATGGAGGAGTATTATGACAGCTCAAGAAGTAGTGAAAAAAGGTATGAGGTGACATGTGGACAACGAGGATAATATCCACATCTGGTCAGATAAATGGCTCCCTTCCCCATCCTCATATAGAGTGATTTCACTAGTACACATCCTAAATGAAAATGCTAAGGTCAACGAGCTTATCGATAAAGAAAAGAGAGAGTGGAAAACTCAGTTCATTAGACAGGTCTTTTGTCCCCAAGAGGTAGACTTGGTGCTAACTACTAAGCATCCCTTTGAGCCTTAGACTACCTCCAGATAGTAGTATTTGGGCTGGCACCTCGAATGGTAAATTCACGGTTCATAGTGCATATAAACTTCTCATGGAGGAGGTTTGGAGTGTAAGTGGAGGGAAAAGTTCAGATGGTTTGGCAATGAGGCAAGTATGGAAGAGTATATGGAGTATGAAGACTTCTAACAAAATCAGAAATTTTGCCTAGAGGGATTGACAGGACATCCTAGCCACCAAGGTAAACTTGAAGAGGAGACCTATCATGGATGATGACCTCTGTAATGACTGTGGAAACGAGGTTGAAACTAGTTACCATATGTTCTGGTTCTGTGACAAAGTCAAGGAAGTATGGAGCAATAGCAAGTTGGTGTTCCCTTTCAAATAGATAGAAAGTGGAGTTTTATAGATGTGATTTGGCAGATTGTCAAATATAGTCCCAAAAGCTCTAGTTTAGTTGCAAAGACTCTAACCTTCTACTGGGAAATCTGGAAGTTTAGAAACACTGTACGACATGGAGGCACTCGCAGACTGGGGAAGGTAATTGTACGAAACTCACTATCCTTGGTGAAGGAGTATCAAGCTGCAAATGAAGTTGACCGTCCAAACAACCCTATTGAAGTAGTCAAGTGGCACCCTCCAAAGCCACCTAGGTTCAAGATGAATGTGGATGGGGCCATATTCACAGAGTTGGGTGCAACAGGCATGGGTTTGGTTATGAGGGACTTGGAGGGGAAAAGTGATGTCAACTATGAGCAAGAAGACCCTAATACCCCCGATAGCGCTAAAAGCTAAAGTAAAGTCCATGGAGATAGCGGTTCAATTAGCTTGGGAGATAGGGCTCAGAGAGGTGACTTTCAAGACAGACTCCCTAATCCTTTGCAAAGTTCTTACAGGTTCCATAGAGGCTCTTTCCTCTATTGAAACTATTACTGCTAGTATTTTGTCTTTCGTTCAAAATTTTAGATTTTTACTTTTTTACATGACAAACGGCAAGGCAATAAGCTTGCCCATAATATAGCCTAATTTGCGAAACAGATTGGTAACTTTGTTTGTTTGGTTGGAGGAAACTCCTGGTCTCATTGGGTACGCGTTTACTTAGGATGTAATTCATTCTTTTTCTTTTTTTAATAAAAGAGAAGCACATACTTTCTATAAGAGCATCCACATCAGTGGATGCAAACTTATCATCTATTTTGCACAAAAAAAACTATTTTTCCTATTTTACACACTCATTTTTACAAAACACCCATATCAGTCCATTTATTATACACTATATTTTATATAAATAATATTTTTATATTCTTTTTTTAATATTATTTTATCTATCGTTTATTTTTCCTATACTTCCTCTTCTTTCTTCTTCTTTCTTTTTCCTTATCTCTCTATCGTTTCCTCTTTCTTTTCTTCCTCTTCTTTCTCTTACAGTCAAAACCCAGAAGCACCAAAGCAAGAACTCCATCAACACCACAACCATCACAAGCACCACAATGCCTCTCCAATCCAATGATCTCTGTCAACCCAGAAGCACCATCACAAGCACTCCATCAACACCGATCTCCGTCAACCCACAAAACTGATCTCCATCAACACCGATCTCCGTCAACCCATCACTGATCTCCATCAAAACCGATCTCCGTCAACCTATCACCGATCTCCATCAACACCGATCCACATCACCGATCCAAATCGCCTCTCTAATCCACGATCCACGATCACCGATCCAACGATTTTGTTCCAGTGGTTGATTTTTTATTTTTGTAGTTGATTTTTGATTTTATGTTTATGGGAGTGTGTGTATCAGAGGAAGAAAGAACATGATGGGGGAGAGAATGCGTTAGTTTTGCAGATGGAGAAGAGAGAGAAAAAAAGGAGCAAATCAGAAATTATTAAAACATTAAATGCAAAAGCTACAGTAACCGTGCATATTTGCACGGTTATTGTAGCTCTTGTGCATTTATGCACAATTTTACACCCACTGGACCCCTTAGAGCATCCACATCAGTCCATGGATAGTTTTGCAAAATACATAAAACATCCATTTTTACACATTTTGGCAAAAAAAACACCTACATCAGTGGGTGTAAAATTGTGCAAAATATACACCCGACTGTGTAAATGAACAGTAACCGTGTATATATACACGGTTACTGTTTGCGTGTAAACGATTATTTTATTTTATTTTCTCTCTCCTCTATCAAACTACTTCTCTTCCCCAACCATTACAACAACCCAGCGCGCCAGAATAACCACCCAACCACCAAACCCAGCGCCACCACCAAACACCGCAATCTAGCACAGAGTATTAACCAAACTCAACTGAAAATTAACCCAAAATCAATAGAAAATTAACCCAAAATCAACTAAAAATTAACCCAAACACATCCACACAGACAAATCAACACAGAGATACACTTGCTCAAAAGAAAAAAAAAACACAGAGATACACAAACACACCCACACACAAACAAACCCAAACAGACAAACAACAAAGAGAGATCGGTGCTTATCGAAACGATCGGTGCTTGACTGGAACGATCGAAGCTTATGGGTCTCGCTTGATCGGAGCTCATGGGTATGGGTTTTGCCTGATCGGTGCTAGGGAGATACACTAACTGATCGGTGCTTGTGGATCGGAGCTAGGGAGATCTCGGTCAAATCTGATCTGGTCGAATCTGATCGGTGCTTGTGGATCGAAGCTAGGGAGATCGGTGCTTGCCTGATTGGAGCTGTGGATCGGAGCTAGGGAGATCGGTATAGAGATGATTCAGAAAATTGATTCAAAAAGGGAGATTGGTATAGAGATGATCGGAGCTAGGGAGCTAGGGAGATAAGGAGCTGTGGATCGGAGCTGTGGATCGGTATAGACTGAGAGGGAGAGTTGATTCAGAAATGGGTATAGAGATGGGTTATGGGTAGAGAGATGGGTATAGAGAGAGAGCTGTATTAGAAAAAATGGGTTCAGAAAAAATGGGTTGAGAGAAAGAGAGAGAGAGAGAGAGAGCGCGTGCTTATAATAAGGGGTCAGTTGAGGAAATAATAAAAAAATTGAGAAAATTGATTATTTAAATAAAAGAAGTGATAAAATAGATAAACTGATGTGGGTGTTTTGTAAAAGTTGATGTGTAAAATAGAAAAAAAGGTTTTTAGTGTAAAAATGGATGTGTAAAATACACGGACTGATGTGATTGCTCTTATACTTACACTTCTATTAATTTATTCTTTTAATAAAATGATTCTACCTTTATTCTTTTAGAGCATAAATGCACAAGAGCTATGCAGAATTAGCTAGACGGAAAGTTTTTAATTTTCTTTTTTAAAAACTCTAACCTTAATAACGATAGACGGAGAAAAGAGAACCGAGAAACTGAGGATTGGAGTTACTTATAGAAAGTTTTATACATGCCGGGTATGCTCATGCTATCTTATATTAAATTGCTCATTTGTCTTTTCACTTTTACCTTTTCTTATAATAATAATAAAAATAAAAATATAGGATAGCTCATGCTATCTTATATTAATATTGTCACTATCGTTTCAATAACATAAAAATAAAAATAAAGAAAGAGTTACTTTACGGGATAAAAAGTGATTGAGGAATACCTCATCAACATTTCATCCATTTTTCTACAACATTTTTTTTTTTTTTTTTGGGGTCTTCTATAACATTTATATGAGAGAAAGATAGAAGGCTTTTCTTTAATACAATGAAATAAATAAATAAATCCTAAGCATAGGAATATTAAAACATGCTCAAAAACTCGAACTAATTAAACATAAGGCTGAAGTAAATAACTTAATAATTGAAACTAACCTTTTGCAGAGAACAAATGAAGCGCATGCATGCACTGGAAAATATATATTCCTCGTTGAAATTCTTCAGAAGCTTTGGGCAAAATCTGTTTGGATGCGCAAGAGTGTCATTCCATCAGAATGAGAAAGGTTGCAAAATAGTTTCAGACTTAGAAATAAACACTATAAAATATCAAACACCAAGACTCTTTTCTCTCAACCGCAAAGAAACATATAAAAAAGACAGTTCATATATATATAAAAGATGAGGAATATTGTCCTTCTCTCTTTCGGTAATTTGCTTTTTTACTATAGTCGATCCTTTAAGTCTTTATAGAGCGAATGAATCCAAAACACGTATCGGATCAAAGTATCAATATCCAATCTCCTTGCAAAGGAATACGGATCATATATAACAACAGGGTTCACTGACTTTATCTTTTAAATGAAGTTTGAAGCACCAATCACACTCCTTTGTATCTTCTCCTCAAGTAAAGCAAAGAATAGTTGTAGTTGAAATAAACAAATATCTGATCAAATCAAATTAACTTGATTTCCACATCTTATATTCATATAGATCAATAATTCGTTCGTTCATTCATTCTTATCTAAACTATCCCATCCATCCAACTACCAGCACACAGTTGACACGTAAAATCAAGATAGCACACTTGTACTTCTTTTGTTTCTTACTTTTTACAGCAAAATAACATTCCACCTAAAATTGAATTGTGTATAAGAATACAGTAAATATTAGCTTTACATTCAATTTAGTTCTTCTATCTTCTCTGGCACAACTCAAAATAATTAAAGACGTGAAATAATGAAATTCGTGGGCATTTATTTAGCGGCGGATTCTGGGTAACGCGCATGGATATTGTGGTAGCTGATATAAATATTACAAGATCAATGTACTTATGAGAGGATTCAGGATGCATATATATATATTCCTTGTATCTTATTATAAGTACATGCTGTTATAATGGTAAACTTACCACAGATCTCTCTCTCAGCCAAAAAACCAAAACACAAACAAAGAGATCTCAAACGCATGCACAAGTTAATGTCATATCATGATTATCTAATACTACTTGCGTTAAAATAATTTTAAGATGATCGTATTTTTGTGTAGGAATACCGTGTCTTTTAGTGGTTTTAGGGTCAACAAACATTATGTCATTCAGTGGGCACACACGGTAAGGCTAAGAAATGAATACTAGAGATATAAGTGTCGGCATTTTAAAGACTATACCATTAACTTGGTGTCGGTTAGTTGCTTGGAATTTTTTCGTTTAAATTTTATTAGTTTATTTACAGTTTTTTAAAATTTTATATTTTTTAACGTACAAATATAGAAAGTTGGACTTGCGGATGGGAATATGCCAGCAGGTCGGTTTTTTTTGGATAAGCATGCTAGCAGGTCGGTATGAAGTGAAGAGTGATGCTTTTCCTGCCCCGTCACTTTCATGGAATAAGTGAAGCAACTTGCATATTAATTAAGGGTTATAGATACTACATATCATTCTGAAGTCGGCAAACTATTTAAAGAGTTGATGCCCTTTCATGGTGATCGTGACAATTATTTGGAAAAAAAAAAAAAAAAAAAAAAAAAACATAAAGAACCACATAAAATCCTAAGAAAAAAGGTTCACGCGTTTTTTTAACAAAAAAAAAAGGAATAAGATTTTTTTTTTGATCATGAGATTACAAATACAATTTTTTTTTTATAAAAAAAAAATGCAAAACTAAAATTGATGACAAATAGGAGTAAAGTTGAAACATGGATGCCTTGTCTCCTTTCCAAGATGAGGAAGAAGTGCGAGACAATATATAGACTCACACATACTTATGACAAGAAAAACTCACATGAGATAGAGTGGAAGAGATGTCTCATATGGTACTTCGATGGTGGGCTTATTGGTCTAGGGTATTTAGAAGTTTTAGGTTGAATTGACCATACTATTGATTAACGTGATATCAAGCGAATTGTTCAGTCAAAAAAGAAAAAGAAAAAACAACAACAACAACCCGATGACTTTTTATTTCAAGCAAGTCGACAAACATAAAAGCTATGGTATTTGACAAAGAATTGGTGGATCCTTTCGGCTCTATTCTTTTCAAATCTCTCTTTGCTTAATTTTTAAGAATAAAATCTGAATTTGAGAATACTTGAGTCTCCTTTTTAGAGAAAAAAAGAAAAAGAAAACTGAAACAGTCCCAGAATATTGCTTGCTCTCACAAAGGGGTTAGGTCCCATGCCCCTTTTTTTTAGTTACTTCTTACCCACTAGACGTGTTAATGAAAGCAGCAACACAATTAATGAAGCACTATTTCTTTTTTTAGTCAAAAGATCAATTTCTTCCAAATAACTTTTCGACTTAATGCTCCGACATGGAACGTTTAAAGTAAATTCTGGGGTGTCAATACGTCTAAAATAATGCAAAAAAAATAATTTAAGGTTGTAATTCTGTGTAAGAATCTGAGTTTTCCCATAATTATGCTTTGTTTGTTTTGAAGTAAAATATTTTAAGGAAAATGTTTTTTCATTTTCAGGTGTTTGTTTGCGTGTAAAATGTGGTTAATCTTGTAAAATATTTTTTGTTGATAATAAAATCTTTTATAAAAAGCTGTAAAACATTTTACCTTTAAATTTTTGGTTAAATATTTTACAATAACACACAGTGGCTTCCCTCACCTCATCTAGTGGCTAGGTCACCGTTTTATAAAAAGTTATAAAACATTTTACAATAACACACAATGGCTTCCCTCATCCTATCTAGTGGCTAGGTCACCAGTCCAATGGATTAGATAGCTAGTGCTAGGGTCCTATTACTAAAGTTGCCACTGTAATAATTGGTGTTGGTAATCCGATGCCAAAGGTTTGATAATCAAGGCCGACATTTCGGCCATCAGTGTTGGTAGTCCGATGGCTGGAGACACCATTTCGGCCACAGTGCTGACGGTCCGGTCACTCGAGACACTGCTTTGTCAGCAATATCCGGCAATCTAGTCACTAGAGCAACCGTTCCAGTGATCCTATCACTAGACCTTTGAAACCAGCGGTTCTCGTGGCTGAGCCACCAATTTTGGTGGTTTGTTTGAAAAATTTTACTTGTCATATCAAACACCTGGAAATGTTTCACATGTACAACCTTTTACTTGTAAAATATTTTACATTTGAAAATATTTTACTTTACAACAAACAGAGTGTAAAAGCCAAATATTTTCCACATAGCACTTTTCAACATTGTATGCCCTCTAGGAATGCTTCTCATATATGGAAAGCTCTATATTATGGAAAGGAGAATTTGAGTCAAGGTATGAGATGGAAAATAGGAGACGGAACTCGGCTAAAATTTTGGGAGAAGTGCTACATCTATGACATTTTCATAACAAATCATAAATATAAGTTGTTATTGGTTCTAATTTGAACCACCACTGAAATTTATTTTTTGTTCACTGGTAACAACCAGTAACAATCTGTTATTTAAGATATATTGTAAAAATATTATGAAAGGGTTGTGAATATAACATTTTTTCAAATTTTGGACTGATCCATGGCTTCCTAATGGCACTTTGAGGTTTCAAGTGGAAGGCCCTTTGGATTTGGAAGAAGAAGATAGGTGTGTAGCTTCGCTTTATATGTCTGATACATGCCACTTGGATAGATTATCATACCAACTCCCTTGCCTATTCAAGAAGCAATAATTGCTACCCCTATTCCTCAAGTTCAAATCCATCTTGATCTGTTAGAATTGTGTGGTTAAATAATTAAATTTACCATATCCCAATAGTTTAAGTTTTTGGGATAATTCGGTAATTTAACATGGTATTAGAGCAAGAGGCCCTAAGTTTCATCATTGTCTCCTCTACTCTACCTACTATTTAAAATCCCACGTGTTGGGTCTCACATATTAATTGGAGTTCGTGCCCAAACGTGAGGGGAGTGTTAAAATTGTGTGATTAAATAATTAAATTTACTATATCCCAATAGTTTAACATTTTGAAACAATCGATAATTTAACATGATCATAAGAAGTGGCAAGGAGGGTCTCTTATTTGAAAAGAATAAATGGATTTGGATATGGAAAATCCCATGACAAAATAAAATTTAGATTTTTGTTTGGAAATGTTTCTATAATAGGCTCCCCACCAGATCGTATATTGTTCATAACCAGAGCAATTTCGGGCCGAAATGCCCAGAATGCAACCAAATTGAAACAACACTACATGTTATTTAAGATTGCTCTTGGGCCAAATCATTCTGGAACTCCCTTCCAGGTCAAAGAGACTCTAACTTTTTTACTACACCCTTAGAGATTTCACTTCCTACCAATCTGTGCAAGGATAAGGCTAGTAATTATCCATCTACTCCTTGCAATATCATTTTCGATTATGGGTTATGGCACCTTAGGTAAGCGAGAAATGAACACATTTTTAATCCACCTTCTCTCAGCTTAAACCAACTTCTTTATAAAACCTTACATCTATCGACAGAATTCTACCATCTTGTTTATTCCCCCAATCAACCTTCATATAAAATCATCAAAATTGTTAAATGGATGCCACCCATTGACCCGTTTGTTACATTAAGTACTAATGGGATAACAACCAATAATGCAGCTGAAATATAGGTAGTAAGGAAGGGTTTACAGATTGCATGGAATTTAGATTTACGCAATTTAAATCTTGATATAGATTTCTCTCTCTCTCTCTCTCTCTCTCTCTCTATATATATATATATATATATATATAGATTATGAGCTTGTCATTTTTTTTTTTTGAGAGAGTTTCAACCTATGGCGTCTGCTCCTGATGATAGCTCTTTATCATCAGACCAAGACACCAATCAGTTTTTGATATAAGCGGGGATTGAACCCCAGATCTCTTATACAACCATCAGAGACTTTACCAGTTGAACTAACTGGAATCCACGATTATGAGCTTGTCATTAATTGTTGACTTCGTATTTTGGCTCCGGTCTTATCTGTTTTGGTCTATGATTGCAGGCAATTACTGAACTAGGTGTGGACCGTCCGTCTACACGTCACATCTTTCGTGAAGCAAATAGTGTTGCGGATGGACACAAAAGAGAGGAAGGGAGCAATGCAGCATACTAGAAGAATATATTATATGTCCTACTTTTGTAACTAGTAACTATGTGTGTGATCTTTTGCAAATTGGAACTCCTTGTGAGCGTCCTATGATATCCCCTGTAACTATGCACTCTCCATGAGTGCCTTATGGACAAACCTAGTGTTTTGTTGCTAAGCTATAAATAATACCCCCTTTTTCTTACCCAAAAAAAAAAAAAAAAAAAAACAAACAAACAATATATGCACATATTTATGTGTGAATAAATAAATTAAAACTCACAGACCAAGTGAATGCAGTATGAAATTCAAAACTGATCAAGGCTAGTGTTTGACACTATTTTTTTAAGACAGATTTCATCCCTCATAATATTTCTTTTCAGACTCTTAGATGTTTGTCTCTTAGGATACAATGATCAACATTACACAAAAGAAACACTACAGTATTTGTGCACAATGATTAGAATTGTGCATCTCTCTCTCTCTAGAGTCTCTAATGAATGAGTGCAAAGAACCAACTAAAATGAAATGAGGGATACCTATTTATAGGGACACTCACACTAGTTTAGAAAATGTGCAATAACAAATAGACATATTGTTTTGGAATTAATTACAATGTGCATATACAAACATTGAAACAAAAAATTATTAAATATTGAACGAACAAGGCCTAGCCCACACAGACATGTGTCCAATATTTTATGCTTTCCTTTCCCATGTGGGACTCTAGGATTTTCACCAATTTAAATTATATTCATGTGAGCTCTTTAAGAGTCAATTTTTCATTCACTCCTTAATGGTTTTGGGAAAGTGATTACATGATGTTAATCTCCTCACAAAGGAGAACATGTCCCAACTCATAGCCACCTCAAACAACATGTGGGTCCCATTTTAATTTTGGCTCAAAAATTTCCACCCAAACACTTGTAAAAACCAATTTTTTTCTAACAATCTCTCACAAGATTGGAAATGTAAATATGTGAATGATAATGAAATCACAGAGAGAGTAGAATGAAAAATCACTATATCGGGATAGATAGCTTTTACATTTGAATCTTCTTTTGTGAAAGAAAATTGAAGATTTTGGCTAACCAATAAACATGGTGCCTTGAACTATTTAGCCGTTTGTGTATAGGAAGACATTAAAATTCACACAACTCCTTTTCGAACACAGTTAGTTTGGATTGTGTTCATTTTGGCCCTAAACAAAGCTAGGTTTCATGAATGATCTAAAGAATTCATCCCTAAAATTCACATAGAAGTGTCCAACTGCATACTCATATTGATGATTTCTTATTAAGACTATCTTGCTATACCACACTTGGATTTTCAAGATTCAACAATCATTAAAAGTATAATTTATACTAATTTTTGTTGTAGGTGTCACTATTTATCATAGGAGTGGGTAGTAGATGTTATCTACATAATGATAGTGCCTAGTCACACATAATTCGATTGTCCCTTTGATCCTAGATCTTAGAATCTCCAATCAGCTAAGTAGAGCTGCTATCATGGGACTTTATTTTATAGGTTTTAATCTATTCCCCTCGATGAACAGTTTATTTGCTCTTCACTCAAACCTTTTTGTTTAATGGATCCACTATATTGGTGTCGTTTGGATTGGGCTGAAAGCTGCATCTGTGTCTCCGTTCGTTCTTTTTTTTTTTTTTTTTCACTTCACGCGTTTTGCTTTAGGCCAGGGGACAATTATCACTGTAGCAGTACTGTTCATGGGACCCACAACCACTTTACTCAGAAAAAAAATATTAAAAATGGGTCCCACGGTACTATTCACACATTTAAAAATTATTTTATTACAGTGTTTTTAGTTTTCAGTTTTAGCAAAAATAAGCTCAATCCAAACGGACAATTGTAATCAATGAAGTTAATTCCATTTGGAAGCAATTACTTCACAGTATTTTGAGACTTACCGTTATACATACAACTCTGTGCCCACCCACTCGCTAACTAGCAATCACAATGTATACAAATAAGAGGTATAAGTAATATTGACATATCCTCTAGAAAATGTCAAAGCTATGAAAGCCTATCCATGAAATTCGACAGCATAAAGGCTATGCTATTTGTCAAATATTCTGTAGATTCTTTCGGCCCTACTCTTTCTTCAAATTTGTTTTTTTAATCAAATCTTAATGTGACAATATCTGACAAAGAAGTACTATCTGTTTATTGTAGTCAACATGACGGATCATTAAAAGTTGAAAAGTTAGTCGCAAGATTTTTTTATTTTTTATTTTTTCTATGGTTGTAGTCAACATGACGGATCATTAAGTTGAAAAGTTGGTCGCAAGATTTTTTTTTTTTTTTTTTTTTTTTATGGGAATAAAAAAAAATCTACTTTTCAACTTAATGATCCGCCATGTCATGTCATGTATAAAGCAAGTTTTCGGGTGTAAATATAATTTTCAGTCATAGGTAAAGTCCAGTAATATAACTTTAGATTGCATATGTTCAAGTTATGTTTGTAGTAACTTTTTAAGTATAATACACAACTTATTCCCTTTATATTTATAAATTTTGACAAATTCATTATTAGATTAAATTTTCAACTTATACCTTTCATATTTACAAAATTTTAGAATAATTTGAGATCAATAACTATCTTATCTATAAAATATTTAAATTTTTAGTTTTTTTTTTTTAAATTGTGCATAAAATATAGTTTTTAAATTTAATAATAAATAACATTTAATTGATACAAAATTTAAAATGCATATTAAAAACATGAAAAACATGTACATTCAACAATGGGATTTAAAAAATATTAATTCTATATAAATTTACAAGCATATAAACCCTATATATGAAAAGGTATAAAATCCTATTCCCTAAAAATGTATTAGCTTATGAACCCCACATTTTTATCATTTGTTAAAATTCTAATGTATATTTGGTAACATTAGGGAATAGAAATTTATTTTCATTATTTTTATTATTTTAGATGTTTTTTTTAATGCTTTTATAGTCAACCAAGGGTGTTAGAAATATGAAATAATTGTTATAATCCCTTTAGTTAGGTAGTTAGCTAGTTGGTTGAGATTAGGATTATGATGAGTTAGTTAAGATTTGATCACATGTAGCTCATTTAACACATGACTTAATTCATAAAGCATATGTTGAATTAACTAGCCAATTATCTTGAGCCTATCTTGAGCCATGTAGGCCAATGACATTAGAGCTAGTCTCTTATAAATACATGATTGTAATTCAACATTAGATATCAATTGAAGAATAAACCAATTTCTTAGTGCATTAGTGCATTTCTCTCTCTCTCTCTCTCTCTCTCTCTCTCTCTCTCTCTCTATGGAGAGTGACTACCTCGAATTAAGTCAATTTTCCTACAATTCTCATTAATCCCCCTACAATTCATACCCATTCCCATTAGGAATCTCTAAATTCCTAACATTTGGTATCAGAGTCGTCGATCTTAAGACGAGCAATTGTGATCAAAGAAAACTTTTGAAAGAAATACAGCAAATGTTGAACAAAGTCTTAGAGGATGTCGAGGATATTTCAGAGAAAGTCAAGGCCTTGGCTGAATCTAAAAAGGCCATGAAAGAAGAGCTCTCAAGATTGGAAGAGGATCTTGAGAATATGAAGGAAGAGGAGTTACAATCTCTTGATTCAATGGAACTCAAAGAAAAAATCAAGTTCCAAGAATCTACTGCTATTGTTGCAAGTCGGGATGTTGATTTTTGTGTCAAAGTGGACGATGATATACATAAAGACGCTGCCCTTGAAGTTCAGTCCAAAGAACCAACAAAGAAGGTGATGATGATCTTCTAAGAACCAATTCTTAATGCACCAATGAAGGCATCCATTCAAGAGTCTATGATTCAAGAATTGGCAATCCAAGTGTTGGTGATCCAAGAATCCAAGATGCAAGCGCCAACAATTTTAATGGTTTTAGAATCAAATGAGGTCTTGAGAATACAAGAACATTCCAAGGTTCAAAGAACCAATGAGACCTTGAAGATTGAAGAACCATTGAAAGCTCAAAAATTCGAGCAAAGTTTGAAGACCTACAAAGAAGAAACCTTCATGTGCACGAGAACGCTTGTCAAAGAGAAATGCATGAATATGGTGATCAAAATGTCACTAAGGTTTTGGTCAATTGGAAGAGCTCCTTTAATGAATGTGTCATTTCACAACAACACCTTGTGGGCAAGGTGTTTTCAAGGGGAGGGAAATATTAGGAATATGAAATAATTATTGTAATCCCTTTAGTTAGATAGTTAGCTAGTTGGTTGATATTAGGATTAGGATGAGTTAGTTAGGATTTGAGCACATGTAGCTCATTTAACACATGACTGAATTCATAGAGCACATGTTGAATTAACTAGCCAATTATCTTGAATCATGTGGGCCAATGACATTAGAGCTAGTCTCCTATAAATATATGATTGTAATTCAACATTAGATATTAATTGAAGAATAAACCAATTTTTTAGTGCATTAGTGCATTTCTCTCTCTCTCTCTCTCTCTCTCTCTCTCTTTCTTAATATCTCTATTTCTCTATGGAGGGTGACTACCACGAATTAAGTCAATTTCTTTACAATTTCCATCAATCCCCCTACAATTCATACCCATCCCCAATAGGAACCTCTAGGTTCCTAATGGTAGGGTATCAATAAGATATCTTTTAAAATATTTCTTCTTATCAATCAAGTTTTATGGGACCATAAAATTAGTCTCCAAGTCTGTAAAGGAATTTTCAATTTAGAATTATGAAATTGATTAATAAAAATTTCAAAGAGGATTTTCTCTTTCCTTTCTGGTGGATTTCATATTTTTCCTTATAGATTCAGGAAAATCCATATGAATTTAAAGGTTTCATTATGCTATAACAATTTTTAGTTTTTCCCATTAAAAAAGGATTTAGTTCTTTCCACATTTATATTATGCGTTAATTGGTATCAGAGCTTTTTAGAATCCAAATACAGCAAACCACAACGATAAAAGCAACTACTCCATTGATGGTGATCGTGGGGAGCAAGCTCTAAGGGAAAAAATTCAAATTGATAATGTGAGATTAACTTGTGAATTCTATGAAATTTGTTACATGCTCATTGATTTGGGTTTGAATGCCAAACAAGAGTATGAAGACAATGGAAATAATTATGTCAAACAGTATTCTTGGGGTTGTCCTATCAATCAACATGTTCTTAATTTTAATGATATTCCATGCTTTGATAGCATATCATACCAAGAAAACTTCATAAACTGGACTTTAGATCTTGAACATTATTTTGCTTACACAAATATCCCTAAATATTTTAATGTGTAATTTGTATTGAGTAAGTTTGCTAGTGATGCAGGGGGATCGATGGAATGATATAGAGTATCTTAGAATGTGAAGGGGCAAGTTTAGAATTTCTTCACAACCAAGAAAAGGTTTTTAGAACCGGACTGGACCGGGAGGTCGGACCATGAAAACCGGGAATCGGATGAAAACCTATTTTTTAAGCATAAAGAACTGGATTTTTTGTTAATTCCGTGAACCCCTAAAACTGGAGTTGGACCGCACGAACCGGTGAGAACCGTGCGGTCCAACCCCTTAGCAATTAAAAAAAAAAAAAAAACTTAACACAATTTTATTCTACTTAATTAAATTATCCATCTCTTACAAGGAATAAAAAAAAATTATAATTAAAATCCTTCAAAGATATACAACTTTACTTCAAAAATTAATCATAAATTTTAATGTTTTCATAGTTATTATTTTATTTTATTAACTTTCCTATTTAATTATTAAATATATGCTTGAAAATCATTAAATTTCCCTCACATATATAGATATATTGTCAATTTTGCTAGTTTTATAAATTTAATATATATACTTAGGCTTTAATTAATTATTAAATTAATTATGACGTCATCACGGTTCGATCTCGGTTCGACCTTGGTTCGACCTCAAAAACCTTGAACCTCTCCCTTTTACGATTCAATGAATGGTCCGGGTCTAAAAACCTTACCAAGAATGAATAAGATGATGCATGATAAACTTTTTCTTTTGTTATGATTTTGAAGAAATATTTTTTCGTGAGTCAAAATTATAAGGGAATCAATTCATGGAATATGGATAATAACTAGAATTTTGGATTTCATTTATCCAGTGAAGAGCAAGCTAGGTTTAGAGTTCAATAATGTGAAGCCAATTTTTGAAGAAAATATTGAAGACATTGAACAATATGAAATAAGACCACAAGTCAAGATTGAAGACCAAGATAATGTTTTGCAAGAAGTTGTTGAACGTTAAAGCGGAAAATATGAAGTTTTTTTTTTTTGAGAATCAACGAAGTGCCTTTTATTTAAAGAAAAACATCAGAGTTTGCTAGAAACAAAAGAAAGGAACTATGGGGGAGTATCCTCCATCCACGCCCTATAATCTAAAACAATTCAAACAAAAAGAGCTAAAACAAAAGCAACCATATTACCCTCTCTCTTAACATGAGAGTAGTGTACTTTACTTAAACATCTTGCCAAAACCACACCAAACGCTGATTTTTGCTCCCAACTAAATAGTGCATCCTCAAGATTGACCTTAACCATGTCCAAGATAGGAGCTCTCCAATGAACTCGGATCGGGGTGGACTGTGGTTGGGGAGGTTGTTGCACTGCCTGGAATTCCGGTAGGATTTCGTTGGCCACGTTGACGAGTTGCTTTGGAATGCAACAAGGTTGGTTAGTTCTGACTTGATTCCAATGTGTCCCTAATATCCAAAACATGATTGAGAATGACTTTTTATTTTGTTTCGTTCTGATCATCCACGATAGCAACTCTTTGAAATCCATGAAAGCTGCTTCCACAATAGAATCGCTATTAATCAAAGACTTAGTCGTACTGAGGATGTGCTCTAGCCTTGCTTCGTTTGCCCATGTTTCGGCTATGAACATGGTAGAGGGATCTTTTGCCCGTAATATTTCACCAGGCTCTCTTTCTGTCCATGGGTTCCCAAGCCCATGGTAGATCATTACTAAGAGAATCATTGCATCTGGCGGGGCTATGGGACAGCCTCCGCCAATATTTGTGATTGAGAGACATCCTCCTTGGAAACTTGCCACCTCTTATTTGGTAGCTTAGGGAGAATTCTGTTGTCATCCATTGCTCTTTTACCTAGACCCTTATCTTCTTTTCCCCCTCGAAAAGAAGGAGGAGAAACCTGGGCTCGTCGAAGTCGAGACCATTTTCCCTGTGTAGGTCTACGAGCTTGCTTAGTCCACGTTGTTGGTTTTTTAGAACACTTTGGATTAGGGTTTGTCGAGCTTTGGGTGAGAACAGAAGTTGCCTCTACGGCAAAGAAATTTTTTCCTTGGTTGCCAGCCGACTTCCGTGTGCCCCTGTTTTTAACTAGTGGAACGAAATTGGAAACCTCGAAAAATATGAAGTTGATTGAGGAGAATAGCAAAAATTATGAGTTGGAGATTGTTATAAATTTAGTGGAAGATTTAATAAAAGTTAAATATGAGGGTGAGCCACCAAAAGTCTTGTAGCCTAACTGACATCTCCTAGTGTTTTTAATATAAACATTCAAGGTCTGAATCCCGTACCCCCCAACTATTGAATTATAAAAATAAAAAAGGGTGAGCCTATAACCCTTAAGTCTCAAGATCCTATTGACAACACATCAAAGTCTATTGATTTTTAGGGGTAGAAAATATTGATTATGTCTTCAATCCTTTATTAATTGATGTCCAATGAGAAGAAATTTTATATAACATTATTTCAAGGATATAAGTTTCAAAAACCTGATTATTGAATTATTCAAATTATCGTTGTTGTTTTTTTTTTTTTTTTTTTTTTAAGTGGAAATTTCAATTTCTAGACAGGTTAAGTTTCATTCAATTTGATAGGTTTGATGTAAGACAAAATATAAGGGTCTATTTTTATCATTCGTTAATTATTTTATTTTTTAGTTTTATGTATTTTCAATACGATTTTATTTCCATAACTTTAGGTTTTTTTGATACTTTTATAGTTAACTAAGAGTCCTTAATAATTTGTGGGTTCCAGTTAGCTCAACTGGTAAAATTTCTGATGGTTGAATAAGAAATTTAAAGTTCAATCTCTGCCTACACCAAAAACCTATTAGTGTCTTATTCTATCCAAAAAAAGAGTCCTTCATTTTGAATCAAAATCTTTTGTCCCACGGCCTGTGTTCCACTCCATATACCACTAATATAAAAAATGACTCCTGGCTTTTTTTCCCCTTCTAACTTAACGAATCTCTTTTGGGGATTTTGGGGTTTGCTATGGGTAAATCTCCACAAAGAGGATTTTGGGGCTTGTTTTGAATTTCATCTCTTTGATTTGGGGTTTGTGTAGATAACGGATTAATGAAATTTCTCTATGTTAGGGCATTGTTGGTGGTGATGTTTTCAAGTAGTAATGAGTAGGGGGGTTTATCACAAAGGCATAGCAGCTCATGCTATCTTACAGAAGAAGGATTGGCCTAGAACGTAACCTAGTTTGATTTTTGTTCTATTAGGAAAAGGGTTGGAAAGTGATAGGCCAAGAATGTATTGACCCCTTGTGATAAATTAACCAATTAATTAGCCAAGTGAATTAATTAAGTTAATTAATATGCAATACACGTGGTAGCACAAACAAATCACCAACTAAGTTAATATGCAAAGGAAAATAAAGTTGACACGGTGATTTGTTTACGAATGGGAAAAACCTATACGGCAAAAACCGTACCGGGTGATTTTAAGGTCATCACTCTTAAGAATTCACTATTATCACAACAAGCGGTTACAAGTAAAGGAATCCTAGTACCTTATACCAACCTACAGTTGAACCCTTACCCCAATACCCAATTGGACTTGTTCTGTAGTGACAATCTCTCCCTTTTAATGCACGTCTCCCAGTATGTGACTAACCAATCAATGCGCGGATCCCAGTACGCGGGTTACACACTAACTTGAGAAGGATGTTGGCTGCAAAGTTCTTCAGTTCATCCACACGATGAAGATCACGAAGCTCCTTGGTTATAAAACCCTACAGCGTACAGATGTAGCAGCTTCTTGAAGAGAAAGATGAACTGGAGCAAATTGTCTCCGGTCACAATATGCTTGTGTAAAACCTTTGCATCAAGTTTTATTTACTTGCATCAACGGTGACGGCCCTTAAAATAATCCTTATATATGTGTTAGGGTTGTGAGAAAAGAAAGCTCAAACATGTATACACAGATTGGATGAAAATCAGAACTGAAAACCTGATTTTCATAAATCTCGATAGATAGGGTATCTATTGAGTAGCTGTCGAGCATCGGGCTAAACTGCCTTTTAAAACTCGATAGATGCTATTTGTCGAGCTAGCTGTCGAGCTTTAAAATTCAGCACTTCTTTACTTGATTCTTGGTCAGATTTGCATGGCTTTAACACTTAGACTTGAAACCTTGTTCCTTGAAGTATTAAACACATCCTAGATCTACCAAATTACAAGTAAAGTGCGTTTTGTCAAAGGATTAGCTAATTCTATATTGACATATGTTCCTAACATGATTCACATATGTCCTAACAAAAAGTTTCTCTTTATTGTGAAGATTTTTGTTCCTAACCTGCACAAAGCAGGAATGTGTTCATATTCATTCCCTTTTTTTTCCCCTACATAAGTGTTCATATTCATTCTATTGCAAAAAAATTTGAAACTTTGGAATTAAAAATTTTCAACAATTTCTCAAACAACAACTTTATCCAATTAAAAAAATTAAAATTCTAGGCAAAAGGCTTAAGATGTCAAGTTGTATACCAACTTCAACCAGATTTAATTAGGAACTTTTAAATAAATTTCAAATAGTTGCTGTTACATGGATACAATAATAAATGGTCCATAAGATTTGAGTGAACGGAATCCTAAAATTAGTTTATATAAAAATGCAGAAGGAAGGAGAGAAAAAAGGTTTTTCTTTGTTGTTTAAGAGATGGTTGAGACTTGAGATGTTAGCTGCAAGAAGAAGAGGAAAAAAAAAGTTTGATCTAAACAAAAAGTCATGTGACAGAGAGTTACCCAGTTTACCAACGTTATTTGGATGAAATAGGAACGTTATCTCAACTAATATGGAGAAGGAAAAAATTAAAAATAAGCCAGGTGTCATTTTTTTATTAGTGGTATGTGGAGTGGAACACAGCCCATGGGACATAAGATATTGATTCCTTAATTTTATGACTAAGAGTTTTGGAGCTCAACTGGTTGACATTTCATGGTATTTCTAACGAAAACATTTAAGGTTCAAATTTTTTATTAGCAATCAATTAGGATCTTTTTTACCTATCAAAAAGATATCCTAATTGTCTTGTCTCATGGCGTAGCTCCATCACAGATTTTTGCTTCTTGTTGGGTACTTCTCTTGTCTCATGACGTAGCAAGAAGCATGATATTGTTTCTCGTTCCATGTCCTTGCAGACACCACTTCTGAGTTCGTCTGGCTTCGATGGCTCCTAGCTGACTTGAATGCTCCATAGCCCACTGGAACTCCCCTAGATTGTGATAATCACAGTGCTATTCACATTGTTTATAACAATGTCTTCCATAAACGCAACAAGCACATTTAAATCGACTACCACATCACTCGTCATCATCTAAAAAAACGCAATCTATAGTTGTATTCCATTTCCTCCACCGACCAACCTGTTGATTTCTTCACCAAGACTCACCCACCTAGTCGTCTTTGAGATCTTATATCCAAACTCTAGTTGGTTTCTTCCTTGCTACCTCAAGTTCAAGGGGAGTGTTAGTATATATGTTAGTCTTGCCCATTGTATTTGGGCCTAGTGTACTGTACTTATAGTACACTCATATTACCTGTACTTCACACATACTGTGCCTATATAAAACTCTCTATTGTACAATGTTACACACAGAATATGCATCAATATACAAACTATTCTTAGTCTCTCTCTCTTTACATTCTTATCATAGGAAATGCACAATATAATTGAAGTTAAACATTAGAGTACAAAGGGAATATCAAAGGATGT
Organism: Notholithocarpus densiflorus; assembly: GCA_030021035.2. Taxonomy (NCBI): domain Eukaryota; kingdom Viridiplantae; phylum Streptophyta; class Magnoliopsida; order Fagales; family Fagaceae; genus Notholithocarpus; species Notholithocarpus densiflorus. The sequence goes on along the minus strand of JARYZH020000009.1, from coordinate 3,935,207 downwards.
GAAGGAATATGTATGTTGAGTAAAATTAGATGGGCCATAATTCCACGTACCTTTGTAGAACAGATCACCCACTTGTCAAATCTTTTTCTTTGTTTACTTTACAAACTCCCCACAATCTCTACCGTTCTTGGAGCACCTTCTTGTCACCGAAGAGGCTATCAGAGTCTCTTCGTAAATTCCACGCTTCAAGTTTTAGAGCACTGTTGATGGTGTCCCTAGAGAGAGCACTTAGAGAAATTGTACTTATATTTTTTGTTCTCACAATTTCTCTCTTAGTCTTCTCTAATCTGTCTGTTATAGGAGTATTCAAATTCAAGTAAGGATAAATCCAATATCAAATGAGTGGTCCTAAAAACTATTAACTATTTATCTTTAATCACTTCAATATTGATATTAACAACTCATATCAAAATCATTTTTTTTTTTCCTTTTTCCAGAAGTGATTAGTTTAAATCTAAATTTAAATTTAAACTTACTTATTACATAACCCATGCAGACGATCCAAGGGCCATGAATTATGGGTCGGATCTAAGTCAATTATTAACTGTGTAATAATCAAGGATGCTAATGCTTTTGAGAGGAAAAAAAAAAGAAAAAAAGAATGAGGACAGAATGTCCAAACTACATTAATTTCAAAGGTAAAGCCATGAATACTACCTTGAGTGATTATGAGAGTTCAAATTCTGTAGATGGCAGTGATAGTAAAGGAAACTTCACTGCATTTACTGTATTAGTTGATGTTATTGGTGAGAACCCTGGAGAAAATTTTGTGGAAGTTGTTAAGGAAGTGTGCGTTTGGCATTAGCTTAAAAAGCTAGCTGTTTTTACTATTTATGGGTTCCATTGCACTTTTTGGTACTATTCATATGTCTTACTGTACTATTTCAACTACCTTTTAGCTTTATCTACAATACTTTCAACAAAAAAGTTTTCACTTTCAGCTAAATAAGTTGTTTCCAAACAGACACGAAGTCTCTGAGTCTGATGATGGTGAAGGATCAGAGGATGAATTTGGGTGCAATAGAGATCTTCAAATAGCTTATAATGAGATTGTTATGGACTGTGGCAAGTATGAGAAAACTTCTAGAATTGCTCTTAAAAAATTTAGTAAAGTTGAGTGAAAAAATTTCTATAATAGAGTAGTTAAAGGTGGCTACAAAGGAGATTGAGCAGTTGAAGATTGATCTTGTAGGTGCTCTTGATAAAATCACGCTTTTGGAGCAAGAAGTTGCTCAATCTAGAACTAAGTTGGATAGGATTAGCTTTAGGTTACACTGGTGAAGGTCCATCCAACCCATCTTCCTCTCAATCCTCTAGCTTAAAAGGAAAGATCAAATTTGCTCATCCGTCCTTGTTTCAACTCTAATTCTTTATATCATTAGAGCATTTACATTGGGAATGGTATATGCCATATGTTGGTTCAATTTAGCATAAAAGCCCAAAACAATCTCTGCATCCGGACTTGTAAAAAGCTACTATTGCAAAAAAATTTGCAATTGTGCTACAGTGTGATTCTAAATGTAGAATCGCACTGTAGCTCAATTGTAAAACAAAATATAGTATTTTATTCTAAATATCAGATTTCTCTCTCATTCACACGACACGGTCTCTCATCTCTCTTTCTCCATCGCTGAGCTTCACCAAGCCTCTCTCTTCTCTCTCAAATTCACACGGTCTCTCATCTCTCTCTCTCGCCATCGCTGAGCTTCACCAAGCCGATTTACTCATCTCATAAACCCAACACTCTAGATAGCTCTACCCATTTAACTTTTCACTCTATCACTCTCTCTTCAAATCGAGATTCTTAAGGGTTTTTGGGTTTGGGTTAAGATTTTGTTTGCAAAATCTCAAAACGAAGCTCCGTCGGTGATGTGTTTGGATAGGTGGGTCAAGTGATGGGTTTGGAGTTGTGGGTCAGGTGATGGGTTTGGATAGGTGGATCGGTGTATCATGGGTCAGGTGGTGGCGTGGGTTTGGATCGGTTGTGGCCGGTGGGTTTGGATCATGGAGATTAGTGGATTTTGGATTTTGGATTTGGGATCAGCGTGGGTTTGGATCGGTTGTGGCCGGTGGGTTTGGATCGGAACTGGGTTTTGGATTTTAGATTTGGGATCGGCGTGGATCGGCGGAGATCGGAGATTGTGGTGATTTTTTTAAATAAAATGGGAAAAAAATAGAGTTTTGGGATGTTGGGTGTATTGTAAAATAGTATGGTATAATTGATAAAATAGCTTTCTGAGATGGTAAAAGAGGATGAGATGCAATTTTCTGATGTGAATGCTCTTAGTGGACATTCATGCGCACATCTGACATTGCATTTGCATACACTATGCATCCTAAAACTTAGTTGGCTAGGATTAGCTTAGGTTACACTGGTGAAGGTCCATCCAACCCATCTTCCTCTCAATAGGAAAGATCAAATTTACTCCTCCGTCCTTGTTTCAATTCTTTATATCATTAGTGGACATTCATGCACATCCTGCATTGCATTTGCATACACTATGCATCGCATCTCATTTAGTCCTTAGTTCCCTTTTTCCATAGTTTTGTTTGTTTTTTAAGTTTTGATAAAAAAAAAAAATCTGAAATCTTTCTAAAATAGAGTTAGCTTTGTGAAATCCATTTTTAGCCTTGTGCATTTGTACAATGGCGTAGTGTATTTGTGAAGCTAGCTAGCATATGTATGCATAAATAAGTTTGAGTGAGTATTGTGGCCCTTGAGTGAGTGATTAGCAGCAATCGGTCATGCGACCTACTTGTAAATATTGAGAATTTTGATGAAATACTAGACACTCTAATGAGAAATGCATAAATGAGTACTTACAGCTAATTTTTCTGTTCTTCAAAAATTATCCTCCTGCATATAGAAAAGCCGAATCTCATAAGCTTTTTTTCTTTTTTTGAGAAACAAACACACACACGAGAGAAAGAGAAAGAAGTTCTAATACAAAGACACGTAAAAGGAGTAAGTATGAATAATTAAGCATGAACTTAAATATAAGATTCAAATGTGGTGTACTTTAATTTTGTTTAAAAAAAAATGTAGAATTCTTTTAATAATGACAAACAGTAAGGGGGATTCATCATTCATACGATGTAACTCATTAGAGGATAGTGTTTATCAAACCTTAGTGATATTTTGTGTGTACATTATGTGCTGGTTTCTTGTATGGCATTTAACCATCTCACTATTTCTTCTGTAATAACTTTCTTTTAGTGTTTAAATTTACACACTACTTGCAAGTCCTAAGTGTAATCAATGCCTAATTTTTATTATGGTTCAAATAGCACTTGCTCAAACTTTGTTTAAACATGCTTATCTCTTTATGAAAGAACCTAAAAGATGTTTTGTTCTTTTTTTTGGTGGCAAGTCTTTAGAGTGTTTTTCTTGAGAAAAATAGGGTCTTTTTAATTTTCTAAGAGCATTTGCATCAAAAAACTGATTGGTGTCTTGGTCTGATGATAAAGAGTTATTATTAGAAGCGGACACCATAGATTGAAATTCTCTCTCAAAAAGAAAAAAAGAAAAAAGAAAAAAGAAAAAAGAGCATTTGCATCAATCAATACAAAATAGAAAAAATGTATCAATTTTACATATTCAACCTTCAAAATCATCCATATCAATCAATTAAGCTAAAAAAGTGTAAATTTGCAAAATTGTTAAAGTAACTGTGTAAATTTACACTAACATTATTTATTTTGCATATAGTTTTTTATTCCTTGTTTATGCATTTCGAGGTTGAAGGAAAAAAGTGAATACTGATTATTGTGTGAAAAAAAAAAAATTTAAAATCAAGAAAAATTGATATTTTAATAAAATATAATGTAAAAATGTGGAGTGTTTTGAAGGGTAAGGATGCGTTTGGCTCCAAATTAAAAAATCAGCTTATTTTACTAAATAGCTTATTTTTGCTACTATTTATGGGTCCCACTGTACTCTACAATACTTTCAACAAAAAGTTTTTAGTTTCAGCAAAATAAAAGAAAAAAGAAAAAAGAAAAAAGAAAAAAGAAAAAAGAGCATTTGCATCAATCAATACAAAATAGAAAAAATGTATCAATTTTACATATTCAACCTTCAAAATCATCCATATCAATCAATTAAGCTAAAAAAGTGTAAATTTGCAAAATTGTTAAAGTAACTGTGTAAATTTACACTAACATTATTCATTTTGCATATAGTTTTTTATTCCTTGTTTATGCATTTCGAGGTTGAAGGGAGAAAGTGAATAATGATTATTGTGTGAAAAAAAAAATTTTAAAAATCAAGAAAATTTGATATTTTAATAAAATATAATGTAAAAATGTGGAGTGTTTTAAAGGGTAAGTATGCGTTTGGCTCCAAATTAAAAAACTAGTTTATTTTACTAAATAGCTTATTTTACTAAATAGCTTATTTTTGCTACTATTTATGGGTCTCACTGTACTCTACAATACTTTCAACAAAAAATTTTTAGTTTCAGCAAAATAAGCGAAACTAAACTAGAAAGAATGTAAAATAAAAATTCTTACTTAAAATTGACCGTATATTTTTTTTTTATACCGAATTTTGTTCCAAACCTCATTTAAATGGTTTTTACTTGACATTTGGGGTCAGTTTTGCTATTTTTCTCGGTTGTGCGAAATTTCACCCCCCTTACCCTCAAGCTTCCAACCTGAAATTATTTCAAGATTACTGTATTCATTTCAGGTTTTCCTTCATCATTGAGGTAATCTTACGCTGTCCCATCTCATTTCACCATGCATTTCATCTAGTTTCAATCTGGGGCATGAAAATTGGGATTTTATCACAAAGGTTGGATTTGTGTTTAAATTCCATCAAAATTTCTCTATTATATTGGTTGTCAACGATGGGGTTTGTTCCCCTTTGAAGCTTTGAAGGCTATTTGTGTGTAATTTGGACCATTTTCATGGGTGGTTGTTCGCTCATTCCTGGTTGCGTTGACTACGCACGCTAAATGTTCGACAAAATGCCCAAGTGAAATTTTGTCCAATAATCATCTCCTGTATAGCATGATTGTGTTGTAGACCTTGATTATGGCCTATCTACTAGGTATTTTATGGTATAAACCCTTCACACTTGCACTAGAATTTCCATACACATCATTGTGGAAATACCTTTTCTCAAGCATATTGGGATATCTCATGTAGGCGTTGTTCCATTGAGTCATGTCTTGATCTTCATTGCATATTTTCTCTAATTGTTTCCAGGATAATGGCTCCTAGCTCTAGCTCTAGCTCTAGTGCTTCCACTTCTCGCTTTGACAAGAACCAATTCATCATGTTTGAGCCTCAAATGCTTTCCATGAGTGTCATGGTCTATGTGAGATGCACCTTGAGCGTCCCATAGATTTTTCTGATCTAGGTAATACCTGTGTCCCAAGGATTATAAAGTCTTGTGGTACGACACTAGTACAACACCCCAAATGACACAACGAGTGCGACACCAGTATGACACTCCAAATGAAGTGTCCGTGCTTTCTTTCCATTACTCACAATATCATCAAACCTACTCTCATGCTTATTCAATAATTTTTCTCTAATATCCATCTCATCACTAAGGAGGATTCTTTTCAATCTTTTGTCATGGAGTTAGTTTTAAGGTCAACCCGGATATTCATTTAAAGATAATATTCATTGTAGACTCCCTATTTGTTCCAATAAATAGACTCAAGTCCCAATCCTTAATCATGAAGGTGCAAAGCTCTAACCTTGATAAACAAAGTATTGGAGGCTTTTGTAAAGGTTCTAGATCAATTCATGACTCAAAAGTCCCCTAAAGTACTACTGATAAAGTCACTTTTTTTTTCCTTGTTTGCTCATATCTCATAAAATACATCGAATGCTAAAATGGAATTTTTCTCATGTGAAAGTAGACATCTGAAACTTAAATGTGCACAAATTTGGTACTAGTCGGAATTAAAATAAGTGAGATATGACCATTGGTCCCAAAGTCCTAGAGAATCACTAAAAAATCATTATTATATCTAGAGTTGAGGGAGGAATTTTGAAGAGGAAAAATTATTGAATGTGATTTTGCAAAAATATAAGTCACCCATTGTCCCCCCCCCCCAACACACACACACAAAAATTCCTCTAAGTTTAAAACTTGTAAAACTTTTCCAAGAGTTCTCATTGGTTTTCTATAAGCTTCTAAAAGTACCAAAGATTTTTGTAAGCCTTGTTCTTCTAGATTCGCAAAGCTTAATGTGATAAGTGCTCATTGATTAGTTCATTTAGTGAGCTATTTAGATCTTAGAGCTTTCAAGGAAATGGATATTTTACTCTCTAATTTTGATTTGAGATCTATGTGATTAGGAATTACTCTGTAACTTGTGTGTTTTGGTATTAACCGATTCTTTGGATGGTTTGTTTAATGACATTATTTGTTTTCTTTTGATTATATGGTGATGTAGGTAAAAATCACATGAGTCTCCATCTTAGGTTTTTGGGTTTTATAAATTTCTTGGTGTGATCATATAGTTTGTTTTGAGATCTCAATATGTTCTAATATTTTTTATCAAATGTGAGATATGCGATACTTTGTTAGATGTTAGGTTAGATCAAAACAAAAATTTGGGGGTTTTCATATTTAGGACCCCCTGAACTTTTATGTTGTTGCACTAAGACTCCTTTATCGTTTATTTGTTTGCTAATGTAGTACATGAACTTGGATGGTGTACCAAATACACCCCTTATGTTAGTTATTCTGTCAATTTTAACAATGAGATAAGGTGAGACTCATCTGAGCCTTAAATTTTAGAAACAAATCTTTTTTGAAAATTTCCCAAGCATTATATTTAAGTTAAAAGACACTTTCCTTTATGCATGAAAAATTGTCAACCAAGTTAAAATAGATAATAAAACCTAGTAGGGGATTGTCATCTATCAAAAAAAAAAAACCTAGTAGGGGATTGTTGTTGTGGATATATATTTAGGTTCTAATTTATGAATGATCTTACTTTGAAAGTTAAAGAATGAAGAGATAATAAAAAATAGAAAACTATGTTTTAATGACTTGCTTGAGCAAGCTTGAGGGCCACTCAAGCAATGCTATAATGTTCATTCCCTAAATCATTATTTTATTATTTTTGTGTCTTGGGAATTGTGATAAATAAAATTAGGTGTTTGAAAGGTGAGAGAAATAATAAAAAATGGGTGAAGAAATAATATTTAAATTAAATCAGATTTAGAGTAGAGAATTTGATATGGGTGTTTTGAAAATTGGTTAGCTAAGATAGAAAAAAATAGGTTCTTATCCTAAAATAAGGAAAAAAATTTAGAGATACTTAAAGCATTAACATTGGGGGTGCTAAAACACTCAAAATGCCATTTTAGCACCAAACAACAAAAAAGTGGCTCTATCTGGCATGCCACTTGGAAATTTTTTTTTAGCAATGCTACTTTTTTTGTTAATTAATTTATTCTCTATCCTCAGTCTCTCACTCGTGCCTCTCTCTCCTTTCTCCAACTCTCTTTCACTATCTTTCTCATGCCTCTCTCTATCTTTCTTTGACTCTCACTTTTTCTCTGACTCATTCCTTATAGTTCTAGGCAATGGATTTCGTGATGTGGGTTTGATGGTATGGATCTCGGTTTGTGATGTGGGTTTGGTGGATCTCGGTGTTAGGTGGTGATGTGGTGATAACTATGGGTTGTGGTGGTGATTGTGGGCTGTGGGTTTGGTGATGTGGGTGCTAGGTTTACTCTGTGTGTTTTCATTGTCTCATATTTATTCGTTGAACTCGTTTTTTCTTTGTGGGTTACGAGTTGGGGCAGTAATTTTGATTATGCAAAAATTTGAGATTTTTAAGTTGTTGGAGTTGGTTTATAAATTTAAGGTTACAATTGCACATTTTGTTTCTTCGGTTGTTTTGGCGATCACTAAAAGCCCTAAGGTTAATAAGTATGACTTGTTGACGATTTAGATAGTGATGTCTGGTGCGATACCTATAGGGAAAGAGCTTGAGGATGCTATTAGAGCTAAACTTCCTAATGCCAAACTTGGATAGGTAAACTTTTTTTAATTCCTTTAATGCGGTGATGCTAGGATTGATGTGGTGGTGTTGGGTTTGGTGATGTTGGTTGTGGTAGTTTTTTTGGTGTTGTGTTTGCTATTTTACTTTTTTATTTTAATGGCTTTGTATAATAAAATAGTATACAAGATGTAGGCTGAATTATGAAATGGTATATTAGAGCATTCGCACTGGCTCTTGATAACGGTATATGTTGGGGGATTTTAGCATTAAAGCACCAAAAGCACGCGTTATCCAGTCTCTTAATTACAATTGTGCTACAGTGCCATCATAATTTATGATGGTACTGTAGCACAATTGTAAATGATTATATATTATTTTATTCCTAAAACCAACAGTTTCTTTGTCTCTCTTTACATTCTCTCATCCTCTCTCTCTTGCCAGAGCTCATCAACGCCAAGCCTCTCTCTCTCTTCTCTGTTGCTTCAGTTCTCTCTCTTGACCTCTGTTGCTACTCTCTCTTGGCCGAACAAAAATCTCTCTCTAGTGGGTTTGATGAGTGTGTTTTATTATGTGGTGGTGTTGGTTGGGTGGCTGCGGCAGCGGTGGGTTTGATGAGTGTGGTTGTGGATCAGTGTGGATGGTTGTGATTTGTCGCCGTATGTGGATTAGTGTGGATCATGGTGGGTCGTGGTGGGTTTGGGGTTGAGGATCATGGTGGATCAGTGTGGTGGTGGCATGGTGGGTCTGGGGCTGAGTTTCGGTGGTGGCTCTAGTGGGTCATGGTAGGTTGTGGTAGGTATGGGGCTGAGGATCGTGGTGGATCAGTGTGGTGGGCCGTGGGTCGTGGTGGCATGGTGGGTCTGGGGCTGATTTCAGTGGTGGTTCTGGGGTTGATTTCGGTGGTGGTTCTGGGGCTGATTTCAGTGGTGGCTCTGGTGTTTGGTGGGTTTGCTTGGTGTTTCCGGTGGTGGCACTGTGATGTGGTAGATATTGGTTGTGTTGTTGATGGTGGATCGGTGGGTGGTGATTGGAAATTTTTGGGTGGATCGGTGGGTGGTTGTGTTGTTGATGGTTGGATTGAGTTTCTTTGTTGGGTTTGTTTGGAGTTTGGGATGAGTTTCTGTGTTGGGGGGTTTTAGGTCTTCACAGTAGTGATGGAGGTGATGAGTGGTTGAGAGAGAGAGAGAGAGAGAGAGAGAGAGAGGAAGAGAGAGAAATTAGAGAGAGACAGAAATATAATTTATTGTGTAAATATATTATTTTAATGTGTTGTATAGAAAAATAAAAGTTGGGATATTGGGTGTGTAATAAAATTGTATGGTATAATAGATAAAGTAGCTTTTATGATGGTAAAATATAATAATTTGAAGATATCGGATGTGAATGTTCTTAAAGTAGCAAAAATAGTAGTTTGGTATACTAAACTATCATTTGTTTAGCACACTGGATGCTAATAGCACTACCATTGGATGTGCTAAGTGCTAAATTTTTAGCATTTAGCACATCAAACACAAAAGAAGTCACTTCCCTTGGATGTGTCAAATGCCATAAAAAATTGGTTTGAGTTACAATAGCCTTCTACTAATAAAAGGGTACGACAACCATGCTATTTATTTTAATGATTTCTCTCTCCTCTCTTATACTCTCTCTCTTTGGAAAATCCTCCAATTTCTAAATCCTCTCTAGCAAATTCACCTCCACCTCTCTAGCTCAATTGTGATACCACTAGCCAACAACACAATCCCTACCACGCCTAAACCTCGTTTCCCTCCAATTCCACATGCATTGTCTTCTTCAAGCTCAACATAGCCACTAGATTCGCAGCAAGATCGATCAAGGAAGAAGTAAGGCAAAGGAATTCAATGATGGAGAGACAGGCTTTGTTGAGATCTTAATGGCAGTGGGAAGTTTGATACTCGATCTTTCTATCGTAAGATTCGTAATGCAGCTCCCTCCACCTTCTCTTGGAAGGGTATTTGGAAAGTTAAGGTTCCTAAAATGATGGCTTTTTTTATGTGGACAGCAGCTCATGGTCAGATTCTAACTTTGGATAATCTTATGCTTCGTGGTCGTCCTTTGGCGAATCGTTGTTATTTGTGCTGTTGTAATGCGGAATCTGTGGATCACCTGTTACTTTTTTGTCTGATAGCTCATTTTTTGTGGATGTATATGCTTCAGTTGTTTGGGATCGTTTGGGTCATGCTAGGTTCAGTTGAGGAATTATTATTCTGTTGGTTTCATTGGCTTGGGAAGCATAGTTCTGACATTTGGGATTTGGTCCCAGACTGTTTAATGTGGACTATTTGGTCTGAATGGAATCGGTGGGCTTTTGAGGATAAGGGGAAAATTGTGGTTCAGTTATTAGAGTTTTGCCAGAGAACCCTCTTTGATTGGTCTCGATGCTGGGGTTTCTCGGATTGTTCTACCCTTATAGATTTTATTTCTTCTATTAAAATAGATTAGGGGCTGTTTTTGCCTTCTTGTTTCTTTTTTTCCATTGTTCACTACCGTGAACTCTTTGTGTTTCTCTTACTTTTCTTTTATTAATAATTTTCTCTTCTTACTTATCAAAAAAAAAAAAGGAATTCAATGATGGAGAGAAATGATTCGAAATTGAGATTTCTGCAGCCACTATTTATGAGTTGAATTTTTGTGAGTCTCAATTGGTGGCATTGAGATCAGTGGGTTTGTGGGTTGCAATTGGTGTTTTGTGCGATGGTTGAGGTGTGTTGGGTTTTTAGGGCTGCGATCGGTGGGTTGGTGGCATGCGATTTCATAGCAATCAAGTTGGAGGCAGGGAGGTTAGGTTTTTGCATTACACAAATTGTAGCTATAAAATTTTAGGTTTTTGCAAGTTGTGGGTTTTTGTTTATCTTGATTTATAGAAATTAGGTTGATTTTGTGGGTTTTTGCATTTGGGTTTTTTGTATTTGCAGAAATTTGATGGGGGTGGTGGTGGATTGTAACTAGGGGTGTTTGCGGTGTGGTTTTGGGCAATATTTAGCACCGCACTTTGCGGTGCGGTTTAGCCAAAATCAAAACCGCACCGCACCTTATTTTTGTGGTCACATGTGCGGTGTAGTGCAGTTTGTGGTGCGGTTTAGAGTTTAACCAAAATCATAACTGCACCGCACCTCATTGTTGAGGTCACATGTGCGGTGCGGTGTATAAGATATAGTTTGAAACTAGTATATTTTTCAAATTTTGGACTTTTCCTATCCAGTCTAAGACTAATTTTTCTCTTTGTTTTGGGCCAAGTTTTAAACTATTGAACTAGTTTTTCTTTATTTGGATTGGCTTTCCTAATCAACAATTGCTAAGGTTATTAAACTTTTTTTTTTTTGAAAACTAGGGTTATTAAACTATTAATAATATATTTAATATTAAAAAAAAATATATATTAATATATGGAGAGGGTGCAGTGTTGTGTGGTTTTCTTATTATAAAACTGCAAACTACACTGCACCATATGGTGTGATGCATTGTTACTTGCAATGCGGTGCGGTTATGCAATTTTGCGGGCGGGTTTGGTGAACACCCCTAGTTGTGGCTAACTAGCTACATGTAGGGGTGGTGGTGCGCCTTTTTATTTTTAATAATAAAAGGTATGTATTATTTTAATGGGAAATGTTTAAAATAAGAGATGAGAGGTAAGGTATAATGCTAAATACTATACTAAAATAGATAAAGTAATTTTTTATTGTGCTAAAAATAGAATTTTTTTAAAAACATCTTATATGACTACTCTAATACTCTTAAGACTTAAAAATGAAAAGTCTGGGTGATTTGTTAAAGTAGAAGATGAGATATAGGATATAATGTTAAATGCTATTCTAAAATAGATAAATTAACTTTTTGGTGCATTAAAATATGATTTTATATATATATATTTATATATATATATATATATATATATATCTTATATGGATGCTCTAATGCTTTTAAGACTTTTTTTTTCTTGATAACTAATGCTCTTAGAGCACTAGCATTGGGGGAGGGGGGGACCCCAATTGCTATTTTGACAACTAACAAGCCAAAAATAAGCTACATTCGAGTGTAGGAATGGATTTTTTTTTTTTACCAATTGTGAACAATTGGTTATCATATATAGAACCAACGGTAGCTCCGGATGTAAATATATATATATATATAAATATATATTATTTTATTGAAAATATCTCTCTTTTCTCTACCTCTCACTCGTGTCTCCCCTCTCTCATTGCTCTTCTCTCAACTCTCTCCCATCTCAGCTACGTCTCTCTCCTAACAGACCTCACCTCTCTCGCCTATCTCTTCTCCCTTCTTTCTAACTCTTAATCTCTCTCTCTTAGACCTTTCACTGTGGGTTTTGTGGGTTAATTTTGAGGTTTACAGGTTGTGGGTTGCTGGTGTGTCATGAGGTGGTTGCTTGGGTCATGGTGGCGTGGGTTTTAAGGTGGTGGCGTGGTTTGTGGGATGTATGGGTTTGGGTGGTGGGTTTCACGAGTTGTGGGTTTGGCATAGGGGTTGTGGGTTGGCTGGGTTTTGGTTGTGATGTTGGCTGTGTGGGTTGGAATTTTGGCTTTGGGTTGTTGTGGTTTGGTGGTAGTGGCTATGTGGATTTCGACTGTGATGTTGGTTGTGTGGGGCGGAATTTTGGTTGTAGGTTGTTGTGGTTTGGTGGTGGTGGTTGTGTGGGTTTGATAGAGTGAGAGAGGAAAAGAGGGAAGAGAGAGAATTGATTTGTTTATATTATTTGTTTGTATAATTTATCTTATTTTAATAAGTTATATATAAAAATAGAAATTAAAATGTTGGGTGAATTGTAAAATGAGATAGTAAAATAGATAAAATATGTTTTTAAGGTGTAAAATAAAATGGTATGCATTCTTGGATACTAGTGCTCATAAGACTTAAAACTAAGGTCCATTTAGTAAAAAATTTCTAGAATCGTTATTTAAGTGGTATGAAAATAAGTATATATTAAAAAGTGTTAAACACCAAATACTATTGTTTAAATAACAATGCTAGACGCTCCCCAAGAAATATAGGATCACACATGCTCAAAACACTTTATCACGACTTAAACATCAAGCAAGTAATTCACTCCCACTTTACTAGTTACGTCAAATGGATGAACAAGTTGTATCACTCACTTTCCGTGACAGTCTAGATGATTCTCATGTGACTTGTCAGTTTTGCAGACCTAGGGGTATGGTCCTTGACTTGACTAATGATTTCTTGACTATTGGAGGGATGCGTACTGCAATTTAATCCTTTGAACTTGAAACGAAGTTTCGTAGGGCCTTTAGAAAAGGATGTATTGTTTATATTATTTAAAGAGTTAAAAGTACAAAAGTAAGCAGGCAATGACCAATGGGGCACTCTGATCAGATAAAAAGTAAGGCTTTTAACTTCTACAATTGACTGGAAAAGCAGTGGGAACAAATAAAAGGAGACGAGGTTTTCTTTTTTCTTTTTTATTTTTATTTTTATTTTTTTTTAGGTTTCTATTTTCTAACCCATAGCACACGGTTGGGGCCAAATTTACTAAAAGTCCTTGTTAGCTGGATTAGCATTGTCCCTTCTTCCACTTGTCGATGTCGATCTAGGTCCTGATCGTGCTACGTGCCTACGTCTATGATCTTAGCAACTCTACGACTATGAGAGCTGGATTATTTGTCTAAATTCGATAATCACAAAACCCAAAGCAGAATTTTCCTTTCTCTTGTGTTGTTTTTTTTTTTGCTCTCCTCACTTGTCACCTCCAATTAAAGTCATACGAATATGAGTATTCACATTGGGTGATGCAATTTTTTTTTTTTTTGGTAAACTGAAATTCAATAACAAAAACTTAGAGCACTGGCATTTAACCACTTTTCGGTTGTTATTTTACCATCTAAGTATTTTTTAGAACAGTTTATCTAGTTTTTTATTAAAAAAATTTTGTTAAAAATGTGCTAAATTATACTTATACTCTGAAAAATTTTAAAATAGTGAGAAAAAATAAAATTTTAAAAAGTTGTACATAAAAGTTAAAATCTAAAAGTTAAAGTTTAAAACTGATGCCAAACTTACCCTAAGACACCCAAAACCCACTTCATCTAGATTTGTATACTTCATAAAATTTGCAATCTTGTTGCAGGTTGCACACATACAACCTTACTGTTTATAGGTTGTGAAGAAAAAAAAATATATTTTAATCTTATGTAAAGAGTAACTCTTATTTTTATTAGGTATGTATTATTTTATTAGGTTGTATATAAAGAGTAATTCTTAGGTACTTTCGTAGCACGGAAAATGATGCTCTCTCCTCTCACATTCATAGTTCATTCATTAAATTCATGATAGAATCGGCCATATATGTGAGAGGATGGAACACTATTTTTTCGTACTCCGGAAGTACCTAAGAATTTTCCCTTCTCTTTGTGGGGTAGGATTGTAGATAGAAAATATATTGTTTTAATATGATGAAGTGTAGAATAAAAAAAGAGAGATATATGGTGTGTTGTAAAAGTGATAATGTAAAATAAATAAAGTGATTTTTGGTGATAAAAAAAATCCTTTTTTTGTTGTTGTTGTTGCAAAAGTGGATGAAAATGCTCTAATGTGCCCATTTGGTATTATTGCAAGGAATAAAGTTAAAAAAAAAAAATTATTTATAGATAATATAGTATTTTAAATATATGACATCTTTTACCTAGACATTAATTGATTTTTGACGTAGGTTGTAAGAGAAGATTGTTTTTACGATCTTGTCAATTTGATATCATGTTATTTGACTTTTTGCAAAAAATGAGTTAAAGTATAATTGTACTTTAAAATTTAAAAATTTGTACATAAACAAAACAAGCTGAAAACTAAACAAAAAAATTAGTGGCAAATAGACACCTAGAATTATAATTACTTTTAAAAAATCGAAATTTATAAAGCATATATAATAAATTGTAGAGTTTTTTTTTTCCTTAAAAAGACTATAAGAGAGTTTTATAGGGCTTAAAATTCTTTTCTTTTTTCTTTTTTTTTTCTTAATACCAAACTTTTTTTTTTATACTAAAGTTTAGAGCTATTGTATGCTTTAGTGAGATCAAGAAAGAGTGTATTTGGATAGAGGGAGAGGAAAGGGGGTATCTTACCCCTTATTTGGATGTTTTGGATCAAAAAGTGTGTGTTCCAATGAAACTTATCTGAATGTTTTTTAAAAAGGGTCAGGATGCTCCATTGGTTTTGTTGGAACTGAAAATATTTTCAGTAAAAGCATTTACAAGTGTTTGGTGTGACCTACAATGAAAAGGGGAAAAATATCATATCAAAACCTACCCACCACCACAAGATTAGCACAATCCACCTTACTGCCCACCAAATTGGAGCAACTCGGTCCAACCAACCATCAAATTGACACTTGTTGACCTCTCCACCATTAGATCAGCCTAAAAACCAACTAGACCCATGGCCCCAACCACAAGATTGGTGCAACCTCAAGGGATCCATGACCTTGGCCACTAGATCATTGCCCTCAGCCACCAAATTAATGCTTCCTAACTACCATTGGCACCCCTCAACCGCTATTAGAGCCTCCCAATTGCAAATCAAAACTTCGCCAACACAATTCACCAAAACCCAACCGCCATTGAATCCTCCAACCACCACGAACTAGATTGTGGTGACCGTTGTGATTCAAGGCTATGTAGACCACCTTTGTGAGCAAAAGAGGAAAAGGGTGAAGAGTGTACAAGGAGTATTTAAGGGTGGGGGGTTGTGCGAGCTCAACTATTTGTAAAATGTTTTGCCCAAGTTTTTGTGTGGAAAGCATTTTACAAAATTTTGTAAAGGGTTTTACGGTCAACTGAAATGTTTTCAGGTTTAACCAACTTTTTACAACAAATAAACACCGCTATGTTTGTTTTGAAATAAAATATTTCTAGAAAATGTTTTCTCATGTTTAGGGGTTTGTTTATATGTAAAATGTGGTCAAATTTGTAAAATATTTTTCCGCCGGCCGCAAAATCCCTAATAAGAAGTTGTAAAACATTTACCTTTAAAAATTTGATAAAACATTTTACAAAAACACACAGTGGCTTCTCCTCACCCTCTCTGTTGGCTAGATCACCAGTTTGGTGGGTTGACTAGCTAGTGTCAGCAGTCTAGCGGTCGAAGCCGCTACTCCGATGATTGGTGCCAGAGGTTCAATCATCAAAGCCGTCATTTCGATGACCTATGTCTATGGTTTGATGGCCGGAGCTGCTACTCTGGAACTGGTTCCTGTGATCCATTGGCCGAAGTTGTTGTTTTGATGACCGGTGTCGAGCTTTGGTCATCGTAGACATCGTTCAGACGACCGGTGTTAGAGGTCCGATAACCAGAACTGTTGTTCTGACCACCGGTGCTGGTGGTCCATTATCGGAGACATTGCTTTGGCGATGGTCGCCAGAGTCATCGTTTCAACTACAGGTTTTGGCGATCCGATCACCAGACCTCTGGCTCCACTAGTTGAGTCACTGGTTTTAGTGGTTTGCTTGAAAATTTTTACTTGTCATACTAAATACTTAAAAATCTTTTATATATAAAATCTTTTTCCTAAACATTTTGCAATGAAACATGTGTTTTATCAATTTTATATCTTTGGGGGGGGGGGGGGGGGGGATCATGTTCTAGTGTAGTACGATTATTTCCATCATTATTGTGGGAAATATGAACTTTTGTTTTTATTAGAGCATCTAAGATAGTAAAAGTTAAAGTGTTTTTTTAAAGTAAAAGTAAAAGTTAATAGGGGCTAAGAGACCATAATTGAAACCTACCAAGGAAAAGGAACTTTAATACCATATTGAAGCATTCGAACTAAGTTCTTAAGCTAATATGTAGAGAGCCAACAAATATATATATATATATAACGAAGTAAATTCTTAAATGATTTTTTAGATGATTTTTATTTTTTGTGGTGGGGTCAGGGGTGTTAAGAATGGATGTATCAAGTTCCCGTATTCGCCTCTATACTCTTTGGAAGAGTATTGGACTAAAACAATAAAAAGAGTTGAAAAGGCCAATAAATAAACTTCCAACAATTAATTTTTATATAGCTTAGGCCTTATAAATTTGATCAAAATTAAAATGGAAGACAAAATAACAGTTCCACATATTTATGTCAATTGCGTTTAGAAACTTTTTTTTTCTTTCTCTTAGTGATGCTCAAAAATCAAATACAATAAACTTTTTACACAAATAAAATAAAATCTCTTCCGTAAAGAGAATCTGATTCCTAAAAGATCCTCGTATGTAATAAAAGTAATAAAAAAAATTAAAAAAAAAAAAATTGTTGGGTGAATATGATTTTATACATGTTTATGCATTTAGGTTAGAAAAGGAATTCAAAAGTGCAGTAAGATGCTAGATAATGAAACTAGGATACAAATAAGGAGTGTATCGAATTTGATTGTGTTCTCTTACATTAATGCATAAAATAATGTGGAGGATATTACATACATACCTGGGAAAATGATTGAGACCGGAGAAGAAATACCCACGAAGGATCAGCTCTGAACTTATCCGATTGAACGAAGAAATCGAATCTGCCGGCCCCCTGGAATAAAGAAAAGATCTACTTGGAAAATCTAGGTGTGAAAACCATATATGTTGAAAGACTAGGAACAGTAACTTCGTAGTACCGATCTTAGAAAGCTTAGTGAAGTGATTTCTGCATAAAAGGGCTTCAACTGCTACTAACCAGTATGTCGTCATTTGGAAAAAAACAAAGCAGAAACAGCATCATGTCATCAACCACGCTGCTCTTATGACTGCCATTTCTATATTGAGGTATATTATTTTGTTTATAGCTGGTCCAGTGACGAGTTGACCCCGATGAAATTTCCTGGAAAGACAGACCGGTCCATACTATGATATAAGCTCATTTTTAAATTTATTTGGTTAAATAAAACTGTTACTTATTTTATTTTTTATTAAAAAAAAAAAGAAGCTAACTAGATTCTTGTGAATATGGCTGTAAATGAACTAATCCATTCATAAATAACTCAAGTTTAATTTGATAAAAAATTCATTCATGTTTGTTTGTTAATAAACAAACCAAACTTTAATTTTAGTTTTAGACTTGTTTAATAAATGAGTTGAGCCTAAGCAAAAAATAAAAAATCTGTTCATGAACAAACTTGAACATTAGGACTCGATACCAAGGACAGACCCAGGATTTTAAGCTAATGAAGACTAGAATATAAAAAAAAAAAAAACTTCAAATAGGCATCTATACAGTATTAAAAAATTATAAATACTTAATCGTTGTTTCTAAATATATTAACATGCAATTATTTACCAACAAAGACAAATAAAAACAAAATAATGTCTTTTTTTAATACTAAGATGGCTAGGAATTTTTTTTTTTTTGTTTTTGTTTTTGTTGTTGTTGTTGTTGTTGTTGTTGTTGTTGAAGTTAGAGCACATTCACATTGGTGGTGCTAAAAATTTTAGCTTTTAGCATCTCAAAAAGTTACTTTATCTATTTTACCACCTCACTTTACAATACACCCAATATCAAATGTTCTATTTTTTTTTTTAATAACTTCATTTAAAATAATATAAACAATTCAATAAACTAATAAAAAAAGCGAGAAAATTTGAGTTTTTTAATTGAAGGAAGAAATATAATCTTAATAAAATATTGTATTTTATTTTTAAAAACTTGCAATAGTCAACTGGTTTTTATACTAGTTTATTGTAGTTGCAAAAAATTTAGTTTTAACTTTTCCAATTATACATGATTTTCTAGTTCTTTGGTGGTAAAATAGTTTTTTTGCTAAAATAAAATCATCATTGTGAATATTTTTATTGTTTTTATTAAGTTTTTTGGTTGGATAGTTGCTATTTGGGTGAAGTTAGTTAGGCTTATTGTGAAGAAAGGGTGCTTAAATTTTTGGGAGGGGCCTAACTACAAAAATGAAAAATATTATAACTAAAAAAAAAAAAATTTGGACCCAAGGGGGGCCCGGGCCCCTTTAGGCCCCCACCTGGGTTCGTCCCTGCTCGATACAAAACAAGCTAAGTTTGGCTTGTTTATGGGCTTAATAATAAGTTTGATAGATGAATTCATATATTTTTAAAACTTTAATTAAATAGAATTTGGGACTTACTCGTCCAAACCAAATAAGCTAAATAATAAGCTTGATATAGGCTTGATAATGTACTTGTTTTGAATTTCAAACTCAAAAACCTAATATTAAGCTTGAGTTTGAGCTTGAACTTGGCTTAACTAATAAATCAAACTGAGCCAAATTTCCGTATCTATAAGATCCGGAAACATATAGAAAAATAACACACATACGAGACAATCACACAACACAAGAAATTGCATGGTTTGACAATTTTCCACGTCCACTGAGTTGTAGTGATTACATTATTTTTAAGAAACATATACAAGATGCGGCAGTACAATTTTTCTCTCTAAAAAAGCACACAAAACCCTAATCTAAAACAACATATTTATAACCCACATAGCGGGTCCTATCGACCTAGGTCTTTTATTTATGGACTAAGTTTCAAAAAATCTCCCATTAAAACCGTATGTCATAATCCGAACCAAACACAAACTAGGCTCTACATAGCTTAACAAATCTCCCACTTAGAGACTAGTTCAATCACCAACACCAGCCACATACCTCCAAACACAAGCTCTCATCATTGGAACTCATCATCATGTCCTTAAGCTAGATTACCAACTCAAGCTGCCACATCTTCAACTTCTCAATGGTGACACCCTTAGTCAACATATCTACCCGATTCTTAGATTCACATATCTTCTCAAGTATCAGCAAATCATCTTAAAAAAGATAACGGATAAAATTGCATCTCATTTATATATGCTTCAACTTTGAATGAAAAGTCGAATTTTTAGTAAGAAAAGTAGTACGCTGGTTGTCAATATGTACAATATCCTTCTCCTACTTCTTACCCAATTCATCCAAGAAACTTTGTAGTCAAATCATCTCATTCACAGCTTCAGTCGATGCAACATACTTGGCTTTTATGGTTGACAGAGCAACAATCTTCTACTGATTTGAAGCCCAAGATATAGTTGTTCTACCCAGAGTAAATATAAACCCAGTAATACTTTTTTTGTTGTCAACATCATTGGCCAAATCAGCATCTACATAACCCTATAGTTTCAAAACTACACTTGTAAACCAAAGACACATTATCTAATGAACCTCTTAGATACTTGAGAATCCACTTGATTGCTTCCCAATGCTAATTTTCCTGGCCTACTTATGTATCTACTTACAACTCCCAATGCATGTGCAATATCTGGTCTTGTACACACCATAGCATACATAAGACCACCAATAGTTGAGGCATAGGGTACCTTGCTCATATGGTCCATTTCTTGCTCCATCTTCAGTGATTGATCTTTACTTAGTCCAAAATGATTACCCAATGGTGTGCTTATTGGTTTAGCTTCATTCATGTTAAACTTGCTAAGAACCTTCTTCACATACTCTGTCTGTGAAAGCTTCAGTGTACCATTGACCTTGTCTCTAGTGATTCTCAAACCAAGGATTTGTTTTGAAGCTCCCAAATCCTTCATTGCAAACTGTTTTGACAACTGCTTCTTCAAATTATTAATCTCTTCAATGCTAGACCCTGCAACGAGCATATCGTCTACATACAATAGTAAAATGATATAAGAGTTGTTAAAATTTTTAACATGAAAGCAATGATCTGTTTCATATATCTTGAACCTAGTTCTACACATAAAACTATCAAATTTCTTGTACCATTGTCTGTGAGCTTGTTTTAAGTCATACAAGATTTTCTTAGTTTGTAAACTAGAACCTCCTGTCCCTAAACAACGAACCCATATGGCTGACACATGTAGTCTTCCTCCAAATCACAATGAAGGAATTGCGTCTTCACATCTAACTGTTCGAGATGTAGATTCTTTGCAGCCACCATTCCTTGTACCACTCTAATTGTTGTCATCTTCACAACTGGAGAAAATATTAATGAGTAGTTAATACCTTTTATTCTGCTAAAATCCTTTTACAACTAATTTGGCTTTATAGCACTTACTACCATCATTCTCATTCTTTTTTATGTATATCCACTTATTGTGCAAATCATTTCCTACTGGTAGTTCAGTTAGTTCCCAGGTATGATTTCCCAACAAAGAATCCATCGCATCCTTCATGGCTAACAAGCACTTGCTTGAATTTTCATCCTATAGTGCTTCATCATAACACTCTGGCTCATCACCATTAGTCAACATGATATAATTCAAAGATGGTGAATAACGCTATGAAGGTATAATAATCCTAGAATATATACGGACAGTAGCTATAGGTGTACTATGATCTACTTGTGAATTTATATTTTTCACCCCTTTTATGGACAATACTCTCATTCAATTCGTCTAGGTTGACAAACTCAGACTTCTTTTGATCTATCCCTGTAATATATGGCACTGTATTTGACCCGTCCTTATACATAACATGTTCATTAAATATCACATTTTTACTTATGGTGATTTTTCGATTCTATTCATTCCAAAACCAGTAGCCAAAGTTCTCATCACCGTAGCCAATAAATATTTTATTTTTTTATTTTTTTTTTATTTTTTTATTTTTTACACTTTGTATCAAGTTTACTACGTGCATCAGAATCAATATGAACAAAAGAAACACAACAAAAAGCTTTCAAATGAAAAAAATTTACCTATTTATCACTCCAAACATCTTTAGGAATTTTGAACTCTAAAGGAACTAATGGCATTTGGTTTATCAGGTAAGCTGCAATATTAACTGCATCGGCCCAGAAAGTTTTTGGTAATCCAGCATGCAACCTCATACTCCTAGCACGCTCATTGAAAGTTTCGTTCACACGCATGCTCAGCCACACCATTATTTTTTGGCGTTCCAAGAATAGTCTTCTCCATCCTAATTCCATGTGCAGCACAATATTGTTTGAACCCTCCATCTATGTACTCTCCTCCATTATTGTCTAATCTCAAACATTTTACCTTTAAATTTGTGTATGTATCAACAATGGTCTTTCACTTCTTAAAAGTTTCAAATACATCATATTCATTTTTTAGAAAATAAACTCATACCTTTTTAGTTGAGTCATCAATAAAAGTGAAATAATTGCTTGAACCTCCAAGGCATGCAACCGGAGAAGGCTTCCATAAATCAGTGTGTATTAACTCTAATTTTCGTACATTCAGGGTTATGCCAATTTTCAAAAAATTCACATTTTTCTACTTTCCCAAAACGCATTTTTTACACATGTTAAAATCAATAGAATTTAGTTCTGGTAGTATCCCTTTTGACAGGAGCATCTTCATCCATTTCTCACTCATGTGACCAAGTTTGCAGTGCCATAGGCTTGCATTAGTGTTTGCTTCTGCAACTGCAATTGTGTCTCTTGGACTTGAGATCATATACAAAACAAAATACCAATTTTCTTTCCATGAGCCAGTACTATGACTCCATTTATAACATTCCATGTACCACCAACAAAGAGTATTGCATGCCCTTCATCATCAAGTTGGTCCAACAAAAATTAGATTTCTCTTCAGGTTAGGAATATGTCAAACCCTCTGCAGCAGCCATACAAACCCATTGGGCAGTTGAATTTGTATGTCTCACATACCCATAACATCTAAGGCTTCTCCATCAGCCATATACACCTTACCAAAATCACCTCCAACATAATTCTATATGATTTTTTAGTGTGGAAAGGTATGAAACAAAACTCTTGAGTCCAAAAATAAATCATCAAGAGGACTATTTATTGCAAAAATTAGTTGTGAGAGACCGGGAAAATTGGGGTCGCTCAAAAAAGAGATTTGGGTGCTTTTAAGGGCACCTCTCATTTTGGGTAGTGGTGTGGAGTCACCACTTATTTTTTTATAAAAAAGAAAAAAGAAAAAATATATATACAAATTACATGTTCAAAATACTTCATTGTCATTGATTGAATAAAGAAAAGTACAACTTTGGTAAATTAACCTTACAAGGCTTTGGGTCCTAATTACAATCTATGCAAAAGAATACAAAGCTCTGGTCCTAGTTACAATCTACCAAAATTAAAAGACAAAACACTAATCTACCTATCCAAAAATCCTAAGCTCGGGGGCCAGGTTACGGAATGGGAAGGTGTTAGGCACCCATTCCGCCTAGACAGAGTCTGGTCTTCTAGACTCTAATGACCAATATACCCTTTTTGCATGATGTTGAATGATATGTTGAACACACACGACAAACACTTGACAAAAAAAATAATTTAAATAAATTTGGCTTATGAATGATGTCCTGTTTTTTAAAAAATATTCAGATCTGTTTTGAAAATTAAAATAATAAGACTTGGTTTGTAAAAGAATCAGATCTATTTTTGTGAAGGGTTAAAAAAAAAAGAAAGAAAGATTTTATCAATAAAAATCAGATATGTTTTGTGTTAAGTTTAGAAAAAAATTGGTTTGTTAAAAAAAATCAGATTTGTTTTTTGTAAAAAAAAAAAAATGATTTTGCTAAGAAGAATCAGATCTATTTTTTATTAAAAAAAAAAAAGAGATTTTGAAAAGAATCAGATCTGATATGTGTAAAGTGTAAAAAAAAAAAAAAGATTTTATTTGTAAAAAATCAAATCTATTGTTGGACACAAATAAAAAAAAGACTTTTGAAAGAGGATCCACATTCATGAGACAAATTTATTATACATGCATCACATATTAAAAAACCTTTAACCTAACTTTCAATCGCTTCTTTTGAATTTCAAAATCTGCAATTTTATAACAAAGAAAATTTTTCAGAAAAAAAAAAATCAAATTTGTATTTAATGAAAATACAGATCAGTTTTGTATTTAGAAAAAAAATCAGATCTGTATTTAATGAAAATACAGATCAGTTTTGGTTCTTCATAAAAGAGTTTTGATAGTCATTGCAGATTTTGAAGTCAAAAAGAAAGAATTGAAATAAACAATCATATACAGTATCTAAGCATGGCAATTATATATTAAGAACAAGATATCATAAAACATACTAAACATATTTGTAAGGTTGAATTTATTCAATCATGTGTTGGCTTTATTCCGTGCCAAATTTGCTTGTATTTTAGCAATTAGATACCTTGTATTTAAGTGTGAATTATGTAAGGGTTGTGTGTGAGAGAGTGTGAAGAAAACTCAAGTTGTGTGCATTTAAAGGAGTCTCGCGATTGGCAACTCGCCAAAATGCCACACGTATGAAGCATGCAGGAAGCTGAAGGGTCACGACAGCTGGAGCACTACAGGACAAAAAGTACAATTTGACCAGGCAGTTATCTTGCGACTCAAACTCGCGACTCAAACTCGTGACTCATACCACTCGCGAGATTGAGTCGGCAGAATGCCTTGTTATGCAGAAAAATGACTTTTCACATTCCTCACGTAGACTACTATAAATACCCTTATACCCACGAAATGTAGAGAGCTTCCAGAGAGAATTTTGAATGAGAAACCCTAGAGAAAAATCAATATTGACTTATCCACAATTTTAGACATTTGTTTCTCCAAATTCCTCTACTCTCACCCTCTCCATTGACATATCCTTGAGAGGTACATTTGCCAAATCCTTATCTCACAATACCTATATCAGTGAGGAAGTATTTTGGTTCTTGGGAAGTAGTTTGGAGATGACCAATTTACTTGGTTGATGCAATGGGCTTATTGTGGGATCCGGGAAGCTAAAGAAGATACGGTTAGGCTTAACCCTGTTGGAGCAAGAAGTTTGGAGGGCTTAGGTGCATTGGGTAGATTAGGCTTGGAGGGCCTATTGCTATTCGTGTATCCCAACTTTATTCTTTAGTGGATCATTTTACCGCTTGGAGGGTGGCAAAGAGGTTTTTCGCCGAGTTCTTCGGTTTCCTCTTCGATAACATGTGTCGGTGTTATCTTTGTGTTTGCATCTCTCTAACCCTTACTTTTACCTTTTAATTGCTGCTGTGTTGTGATTAATTATGGTGTAGAGTTGTTTATTCGTTTGGGTTACTGCTTGTACCTATTTTCCGCACATCTATTGTTTAGGTATAAGCTTGTGTTGGTTATTTTGATATTGGGGGTCTAAACATTCATTAGTGTTTTATACACTAATTGAACATTCAATTGGTATTAGAGCAGGTGCAGTTGCTATGGTTTCATTACCTAAGTGTGATCCTAGACCCTTTTTGAGATGGATAGATCTCAATCGCTTAATGCTCCTCCATACTTTGATGGGAGCAATTATGCTTTTTGGAAAGTCCGTATGAGGGCATTCCTTTGTTCTATTGATGATAGTGTTTGGGATGCTGTTGAGGCAGGATGGACTAGACTGGAGGCCGCCAAATCCACATGGGATAAGGCAACCCTTGCGGCAGCTAATGCTAATAGCAAGGCTTTAAATGCTATTTTTTGTAGTGTTTCTCCTAACGAATTTCACAGGATCTCTCATGTAACAATTGCGAAGGAGGCGTTGCAAATCTTGGAGACGACCTATGAAGGCACCAAAAAGGTGAAGGACACCAAGTTGCAAATGCTTACCACACGTTTCGAGGAGCTGAAGATGAGTGAAGATGAGTCATTTGACAAATTTTATGGGAAGCTAAATGAAGTAGTGATTGGGAAATTCAACTTGGGAGAGAAGACGGAGGACTCCAAGATTGTGAGGAAGATTCTACGATCATTGCCGGAGAGTTTCATGCAAAGGTTATTGCCATTGAAGAAAGCAAAGACCTAGATGAGATTAAAATTCAAGAACTTATTGGTTCTCTTCAAACTTATGAGTTATCTCTACCATCACAAAGGAAGAGCAAATCTCTTGCTCTAAAGACAATCAATGAGAGAGTGAAAGCTCAAGACTCCTTTGATAAGGATGAGGTTGAAAAGGAAGTGGCGTACCTTGCTAAGAACTTTCGTAAGTTCCTGAAATTCAAGAGGGATGGGAAGTCTTTTGAGAAAGGGAAATTTTCAAATTTCAAGAAGGATAAGAAAGACTTCAAGATGAAAGACTCCAAAGATTCTTCCTCATCTCAAGCGGTCACGTGCTATGAGTGCAATGGGCATGGGCATGTGAAGAGGGAATGCTCCACTTATTTAAAGGCAAGGGGCAAAGTCTTTGCCACCACCCTTAGTGACTCAGACAGCTCCAATTCAGACTCGGAAGAAAGTTGCGACGAAGAAGGAAACTATTCCGCATTTATGACCATTGCACTCGTAGACTCTTTAGAAGAATTGAATGCTTTAGTGGAAGAGCTCGGTGAGCACACTGAAGTGGAGTCAATGGGAGTTGGGGAGGAATTCGAAGATGAAGAATGCGTCTATGAAGGTACCAAGGGATTGCAAAAAACCTATAATTCTCTTCTTGAGAAGACCGGTGAGTATGCAAGAGTGGCTAAGGCAGCCATAAGAAATATAAAGAGAGCCGAGCAAGATTACAAAAGTCTTCTAGTGCGGTACAAGGAGACTAAATGTGAAGTTGAGACGCTGAACGAAGAACTAACCGAAGCCTATTCCAAGATCAAGTTTCTTGAGCTTGAAGTGATTCAAGCTAATGCTAAAGTGGAGCGGGTTGCCTCCAAGAAGCTTGATGAAGTGCTTGCACATCAAAAGTCTTTTTCTGATAAAAGTGGCTTAGGATACACTAGAGAGAGTAGCTTAAGCGCCAATGTGTCCAAGGAGATGAAGTTTGTTAAAGCAAAGGAACCAATGGTAGCAACTCCAACTGTTAAGAAAGTGAAGTTTGAGAAGAAGCCAAATGTGAGTGCTTAAAGGGTTTTGACAAAGCCTCCAAACCCATTAGTTGCTAAACCCAAGGCTAAAGGAAAATCTCTTTCGAAGTCACAAAGAGGACCACAAACTCAACACTTTTGCAACCATTGTGGAATCCGAGGACACACTAGACCAAATTGCCACAAGCTTCAAGCATTGAAGAATGCCAGCTTTCAAAGGCCAAGAGGACAGAGAAATGGCAAGGGGAACCTCAAGCATTCTCATTCTTCTTCTTAAGACTTTTGCAGTGCCTCCTAATATGGTTAGCCTTGTCACAGTTCCAACATTATACTTGTTGGCCAGATCTAAATTACTTCTTGTACCGATTGGAATTTCTTGATTTTTATTTGCCCCGATTTTAATTTTCGTCATCCTCTATCCCTTGTCTCAAGGTTTAAGGCAGAACTAGATCTTGAGGTTTCACCTGCATCTATTCTACGAATCTCCTAGGCTAGAATTAGATCTCGTATGTCATTGTACTAGAATTACATACTTCCATTCTCATGGTCTCCCAACTGTTTGGCAAAGAGGCCAAAATGATCAGTGTACGGTCTCATCATCAAAATTAATTTTTACAAAGGACAATTGATTTGTGATGGTGTTCAATTCATTTAGATGCGGTGCTACTGATGCATTCTCTGCCATTATTAGATTAAATAAATTCTTCATCATATGTACATTGTTGTTTGCTAACGGCTTTTCATACATACCAGATAAGGCCACCATCAAACCTACTGTGGTTATGTGCAACCAATCTAGATAAGGTTAATTGAATAAACCCTAACACCTGTCTTTCAAGAAGTTTCCAATCATGATCATCCATGCCTTATGGCTACTCACCCAAAAGCAACTCGTGTAACTTCTTCCTATATAGGTAATCCGCAATCTTCTTCCTCCAAAATCAAAAGTCTGTGTTGTCAAAATTTTATATTCTAGACGCCTTTCTTGTTTCCTTTTCCATTGCTTTTGCTTAAACCCTAACCTTAAGCTCTGATACCAGTTATTGGAAATATATACAAAATCCCAGATCTGTGAGATGTGAAAATAGATAGAAAAATAACACACATATGCATAAGGCCATCACACGACATAAGAAAGTACATGGTTAAGAAATTTGCCTACATCCATAGAGTTGCAGTAATTTCACTATTTTCAAAATATATGTGATACATTTGTACAATTTTCCTCTCTAAAACAACACATAAAGCCCTAATATGAAACAACAATATTTATATCCCACATAGCGGATCCTATCAGCCTAAGCCTCCACTCCATGGATAAAACCTTAGAAAATCTAACATTAAAATCGTAACACTTTAATTTTAGGTTGGATCATAATTCGGATCAAACACAAACTAGGCAACTAAAGTATTCAACTAGTTAGGGACAGAACTAGGTGGGGGCCCAAAGGGGCCCGCCCCCTCAGTCTTAAGAAAAAAAAATAGGTATATTTTTTTTACAATTTTATATTTGGGCCCCCTCCCTACAATTTTACATTAATTACAATTTTCATTGTAAGAGCATTTGCATCGGTTGTAAAATAGAATAAGGTCTCAAATTTGCCCAATCAACTCCAAAATACTCTCACATTAGTATATGTATCATTGTGCAAAAATACATAGACTGATGTGGGTATATTTGGAGTTGATTGGGAAAATTTACCTAGTTACTGTAGCTATGCAAAAGAATATTTAATAATTATTTAGATTGAGGGTAGTGATTTTTTGGTTGAGGAAGAGAGAGATGATTTGGGATAATAATAGGAAATAGTATTTTTATAAAATATAGTATAAAATAGATAATTTGATGTGAGGTATTTTGAAAAGTGAGTATGTAAAATATTTTACAAAAACAAATTGGTGTAAAACATTTTACAAATTTTATCAAAGAGTTTTACCGTCAATGAAAAAGAGTTTCATGTTTGACCACATTTTACAATAAAACAAACACTTGAAAATATGAAAAAAAAAAATTCTAGGAAATATTTTACAAGCAAACAAACAGAGCATTAGTGTGATTGGGAAGAAACTTAAGGACTACTTTGTAAATAACTTTTCAACCTCCACAACATGCCACCTCAAGATAAGCATCATGCTAAATCCTACTTCCCTCATGCCACCACTAGCCTTGCTTCATACAATCTCCATCTTTCTCTTCCCACCTTATTCTTCCCTTGTTGCCACCTCTTACTTCCCTTGTAAACATGTTTCACTCATGGTTAAAAAAACTAGAACGGTCAAAGAACTGAAAAAAGGGTATGGTTTTTACCGGTTGAACCGATGGTTTTTATAGTTGAACCACTGATTTTTACCGGACTAGTTGAGGGTTCGATTCCTGATTGAACCGTTCGGTCCGATCCTGTTTTTAAAAACCATGGTTTCACCCATTAGTTTGTGAGAATTGCTGCCCCATTTCGACCAAAAACTTAGGGCGTAGGCATGCAAAATCTGAGATAACAAGAACATGAAACCATCTTAAATCACTCTACTAGTTATCTCAAATTGAGTATTTTTGGTACAAAGCAATACCTATGCAAGTAGGGATAAACCCATTATCAAGATGAGTAGTCCCTAAAAATACTCAATTACTCATTTTAAATCATTCCATTGGTAATCTTGACAACTCATATTAAAATAAAATAAAAATAAAAAATTCATTTATATGATAGCCCATGTAGACGATTCATGGGCCATGAGTTATGGTTGGGTCAAATTTGGCCGAATTACCATCATATACCAAGTTAGACTTAAGAATGAATTCTTAGTTCTTACTATGTTGGTATGTGCGTAAAACTATAGAAGGGACTGCCTTTATATAGGTATACATACTCGCGAGTATTGTACAACTAATTATAGGAGTGTAGTACAAAATGAAGTACAATGAACTTAGGATCCATCGGGTTAACATACACCAACAATCATAATTCAGAAAACCCATGAAAGAGTAAAGACAACCAAATGGCTATGGCACCCGAGTTCTGTATCCAAACACACTGAAAATGGAGTACCATATTATGAGCCAATGTAAATGATAGAGAGGAAATCCGAAATCATAAACATTTCAACTAGAGTATGCAACCAGGAACCCCATTTTTAGCAATTTGAAGTTGTTATTTATTTATTCATTTATTTTTCTAGGAGTTGCAATCTTAAGTTGTTTTTCTTCTATCAGAAATCTACAAGTAAGGCAATGAGGTAACACTGCAACGGTGCAACCAAGAAGGATGACTTTAGTTAGAGATGACAGGAGGTCATTGAATAATATTTTTTTCGACAAATGGAAAGAAAATTCCAATACAGTGAAGTTTCGCGGTAGTGAGGTGATAGACTTCCACGTCCTTTTATTATTATTTTAAAAATTATTTAGGTTTGTTAGATAAGGATGAAAAGGAAACTAATGGAAAATTGACGATAGAAAATAGTGGGATGAGTACCATTTTCTTAGTTTGGTAAAGAAGAAACTCTTATCCGAAAGAGAGTTAAGATTTTTCTACCTTGGCTCAAGTTTTTTCTCCCTCTCTCTAAAAGAAGAGAAAACAAGGGAGAAAGTTCCCTAACGAAAAGAAGACAAATTTACGATTTTCTCCCATGTTTTTCTAATCTATTTACAATAACAGATCAAAAAAAAAAAAAAAAAACTATTTATAACAAGGTGCAATTTGTACTAATTTACTCAAGTTATTTTTTTCTTATTTAAAATAGATGGATATATAATATATTTAATATACGTTCACTAGTTTTATAGTCATAATAATAATCTTTATTAACTTATCTAATTACATTTTTTTCCTTATTAGTAAGGACATAATGATAATGGTAAGTGCAAAACTTAGGTATGTATTTTTATTTTTTAAAACAAAAGATATATATATTGTAAGGACTTAAGAATTAAACAACCTAAGCCCCCTTAGAATAGTGAGGTTGGAATAGTTCAACTAGGCCCAAATCAATATATATTTGTAAGAGAGCGGATTAAACAAAAAGGAGGGGTTAGCTTGAAGACAAAAACAGGGAAAAAAGACTAAGGATCACAAATTGAGTAAATGGCTTATTACAAGTTCGCCCGAGGAG
Organism: Notholithocarpus densiflorus; assembly: GCA_030021035.2. Classification (NCBI taxonomy): domain Eukaryota; kingdom Viridiplantae; phylum Streptophyta; class Magnoliopsida; order Fagales; family Fagaceae; genus Notholithocarpus; species Notholithocarpus densiflorus. The sequence continues at coordinate 3,904,401 of JARYZH020000009.1, read as the reverse complement.
GCCAATGATACTCAGAATAATACACTGTTCATGCTTTTCTCTCAATGTTTTGTTTGTATTGCCTCTCCCTCTTTTATCTGGAAGTTCCCTTCCCTTATATACTTCTTAGCACTTCAAATCTTGACCCCTCATCTCCACCTACCCAAATTCTCATCCTGACACCTACCCCCTTAAGCTTTTGATGAAGGTGGTAGAAGGAATTGCTTAACTGTGAAATCCACTGTTCAGGTCACTTCCTCATCAATGTAGCTGATAAAACTGTTGCTAACCATTTAATGCGGAGGCAGTAAACTACTTCTCACTAGAAACTTCCCCTGCCCCCCATGATTCTCTTTCCACACCTTGTCCTTCCCCATCGGAGCTCCCAAAAGTCTTTTGTCTCTTTTCTTCCTCTCCTCGGGTGGATTTCCTCTTCGAGCTTATGATGCCTCAATAATCATATTAACAGCTCAACGATCCCTTCCTCGCCCCCCCCCCCCCCCCCCTACAAAAAGATGTCAATAAATTAAAAGTTAGATCATTAAAACGTAAGTGATATAAAATTTAAATAGCATGATAGTAGTTTTAGAGCAAACTTAAAAGATTAATAGATTATTGAGTGAAAGGTGAATAGTACAAAACTACAAATACAAATATGTTGACGAAAACGGAGACATGATAAGTAAATTTGACCCTAACAAAAAAATTTTAAAAATTAAAATAAACGGAGGAATTTTGAAGAAAACATTTGAATTATCACTTTTGGATTTAAGGTGATTAAAAAAATTGGATTTTAACAGAGTATGTTCCAATGGCGTTGGTTCTTAGGGGTGGTGGATTTTAACTGCTGTAAACAAGCTGAACTTTGTCTAGTAGTACATGTTCAAGCTTGGCTAATCAGGAAAAGTCAAAAGCTCAAACTTGGCTCAAGCTCGTGACAAGCCTAAAAATAATATTTGAACTTGAGCTCATGGGAAAGCCAAAAAGCTCGAGCTTGGCTTGGCTTGATTAATTAGTCAAGCTAAGCTCAAGGTTAATATCAAGCTCAAACTTGAGCTCAAGTTAACCTTTTGAACTTGAGATCTAAGAAAATTAAATTATCAAATGCTTTAATCTCTAAAATTAAGAAGAAGAAAAAATAGTATACTCATTTTATCATGCATCTAGTCCTACTTATGGTTAGCCATTATTCAAATTAAAATTTTATATAATTAAATTCACTTAATTATCATTCCTTATCTACAGCTTCAGCGATTGTTCAAAATACAATTTTTACATTCATGTTAGATGGTAAAGAACTAGAAAAATACTTGTTTGTAACTATTATGAATGAGAAAATACTAACATGTTTCATAACTTTATATTAGATGATTGATGAGAAAAGATCATATATGGCCCACTTAACTAATTAATTTATTTTTAAATGTAACTAAAGTCTAAAATGGTTCTTGGTCAGTTTAGAAGGAATGGAAAAATTAAGATAATGGGTAGTGGTCTCATATTGGCCATGTTATTATTAAGATATGTATAATGAGTGTATTTAGCTAACACATATAAAATTATAAATGAATCTATGCTTGGATTGTTTTGTATCAAGTCTTATAGTTCATGAGCTTGTTCGTGAACAATTTTTTTGCTTAGGCTCAGCTTGTTTATTAAACAAACCTAAAACTAAGGCTCAAGCTTTGCTTATTTATAAACAAATAAACATGAACGAGCTTTTTATCGATACAAGCCTAAGTTGTTCATGATCGGCTTAGTTCATTTACAACCCTATGGATTTATAAGGATGGTTGGAGTAATTATCAATATAAATACTAATGTAGATGATGGGAACTTAAAAAATTGCTATAGAAGTATAGATTAAATGAATGGTTGGGTTCTTGATGGTTCTTGGAGGTATTAGCTGCAAGAAAGGCTGTTCAATTTATTGTGGAGTTGGGCATATCTCAATCTGTATTTGAAGGAGATTCAGAGGTGGTGTGCAAGGCTTTGAAGTCAGCAGATAGGGATCATTCCTCAATTGGCCAGTTTGTTAAAGACATTTTTTCTATTGTAGGTTCGCTTAAAACTTTTTCGTTCTCTCATACTAGGCGGCAAGGCAAATCTGTAGCCCATGCTTTGGCCAAGAGAGCAAGAATTTCTTTTCCTTTGCTAGTTTGGATGGAGCATGTTCCACCTGACATTTATCTGATTGCTATTTTTGATTCTTCAGCATCTTAATAATATTGCTCAGTTTTGACTCTCAAAAAAAAATAATTATGTTGGACTCCTCGTCTTTTGCTCTAAATAACTCATTTGGCACAAAAATTTTAAAGATTTAGATTTATATAGGACACGTGTTTGGTCCCTATCATTTACAATATATTTTTATTTGGTCTTTAACCTTTCAATTGTGTCAATTTGGTCCCTAACCTTTCAGCTTCATGTCAATTTAGTCCATACTATTATCTCTTAGATGGAAATTGCTAACATGGCAAACAGTCAAAATAAAAAAATAGTTTATTGTCACATCAACGGAAATTAATTTTTTATTTTGGTCATTTGTCACATCAGTAATTTGCATCCATTAGATAACGACAAAGACTAAATTGACATGGTACTAAAAGGTTAGGGACCAAATTGACACAATTGAAATGTTATGAATTAAATTGAAATATGGTATAAATAATAGGGACTAAATACGTAGTTTACCCAATATTTTATAAACTTGTCTCCAAATCCACAAAAGCCGAAATCATTCTTTCCTATTATCATGCAATAGTGTGGTATTATTTATCATGAAAATTTGGCATAAATATACCATTAAAAAGAGCAAGGATTTTGTGATTTAACATTATATTGAGAAAGGAAATTAAGAATTATTATTTAGTTATCCCAAAAGCATAAAGTTATATGCAATCTTTTATTTTTTTTTAAAATAAGATATTGGTGGAAATTAAATAAGCACATACATTTTCTTCAAATTCCTTTCATGTTTCTTAAATCAATTTGTTTTTTGCATCAATTTGGTTAATAGAAGTATGTCTCCTTTTATGTCATTGTGAATTAGAAGAAGAAATTACCATCAAATTAATGGCTAATGCTATTGCCAACTTTGTGAACGTAAATCTATGAAGAACTAGAATATTCAAAAAACGTTTGTGTGTCGACAACCACAATGAAGGGTATCTACGACTACCCAGAGGAGCGGATGAAGCCAGAGACATGGAGGTTGCTTCACCATCTCCATACTCGCTCTACACTCCCATGGTTATGTATTGGCGACTACAATGAGATTTTGCACTCAAAAGAAAAGAATGGTGGAATACTCAAGGCTTTACCTCCCATGGTAGAATTCCACAATGCTCTATTCAGTTGCGGCTTGATGGACCTTGGTTACAGAGGGTATCGATATACATGGCGGAATGGCCGAAGAGGAGACGTGTTTGTGGAAGAGAGGTTGGATAGGGCGTGTGCATCCCTTGAGTGGTCAGAGGTGTATTTAGCAGCAAAAGTAAGCCATGTGACAGCCTCATATTCCGATCACGAGCTGATTGTACTGGACACAACTCCTTCTGTGTCTCCAAATAATCGGCGGCGGCATAAAATTCAAAGGTTCAAAGAGAAGTGGGTGTCTCATCCCGAGTGTGAAGAAAAAATACGTGAGTCATGGACCCATGCACACTGGCGGCTCTAGGATTATTTTTTAGGGGGGTCAATAAGAAACATAAATTATGCAAAATTTAAAACAAAAGAAAATTTGAATGTATCGACATCACAAAAAACAAAACCAAAAAAAAAAAAAAAAAAAAAATGAAGTACATAAAGTTTTACAATTGCTTTCTATGATGTTTCATATATTGAAATTGTTAAATGATTTTTTTATTATAAATCTTACGAGCTACATCTTTTTCAATGTATACAGCCAAGCAATCATTCATCCATTGATCTCCCATTGATCCATTGGACTTATTAATTTTTTTTTCCCAGATTTTAAATCAAATCAGTTTGTTATTGAGTTTTTTTTTTTTTTTTTGTGTTTAAAAATGCTAAAATATTGTTAAGAGGATCATATTCAAACTTATTTTAGCTAGGCTTAAATAAAAAAAAATCCACGATCAAGGTGTTCAAAATTTTATTTTAGGGAGGTCAAAAATATATATAGTTTTTTTTTAATTTTTTTTTAATTTTTTTAAATTTTTTTTTTGTGTGTGGGGCCAGCAGGGGGTTCATTTGAACCCCCAGGGCTCCAAGTGGAGCCGCCCATGCACACACATTGGGTATATTTCAATGGCTTTGGTACTTGGGGTGGTGGATTTATAAGGATGCTTGGAGTAATTATATGTATTAATACTAAGATACATGATAGGAACTTAAAAAATGGCATAGAAGTATAGACTATAGATTAGATGAATTGTTGGGTTTTTAATGGCTCATTTATGGTAGAATCCTCATCTTTTGCTCTAAGTAACTTACTTGACACAAAAATTGATACGTTTCACATTATTAGACATTTGATGATGAAAACCTAATAATTGGATAAAAGAATAGATTAGATGAATGATTGGGTTTTTTGGTTTATTTATGTTGGACTTCTCGTCTTTCGCACTAAATAACTCACTTAGCAAAAAATTTAATATTTTAAATGTGAATATGATTCGCTACGTTAGTCTTTTTTTTTTTTTTTTTTTTTTTTTTGGAGAGACTTTCAACCTATGGTATCCACTCCTGATGATAGCTATTTATCATCAAACCAAGACACCAATCGGTTTTTAATGTAGGCCAGGATTGAACCCCAGATCTCTTATTCAACCATCAGAAATTTTGCTAGTTGAGCTAATTGGAACCCACACCACATTAGTCTTATTGAATAATAATATTTTGGTTGAAAAAAAAAAACAATAATAGCTTGTTTGGTTACACATTTTTAAAATTATTTTCATCACCAAAAAATAAAAACTAACAAAGTACATGTAAATAAATTTTTTTTATAAAACACGTGTAGTAATATTTTGATCATAATTTATGCTTCCACCTAAATAGAAGTATAGATGAGATGAATCTTTGGGTTTTCAATGGCTCATTTATGGACCGTTTGGATTGAAGAGGAGGGAGGGGGAGTAGGGTAGAATTAGCCTAAAATTAGTCTATTTTCAACTAACTCTACTCTACTCCCCTCCACTCCTCTTCCCTCCCCCCTCAATCCAAACGGACCCTTATGGTAGAGTCTTCATCTTTTGCTCTAAGTAACTCACTTGACACAAAAATTGATATGTTTCACAAAATTAGACATTTGATGATGAAAACCTAATAATTGGATAAAAGTATAGATTAGATGAATAATTGGGTTTTTTGGTTTATTTATGCTAGACTTCTTGTCTTTTGTACTAAATAACTCATTTAGCGCAAAATTTAAAATTTTAGATGTGAATATGATTTGCCTCGTTAGTCTTATTGAAAAATAATATTTTGGTTGAAAAAAAAAAAAAAGCTTGTTTGGTTACACATTTTTAAAATTATTCTCATCACCCTAAAAATAAAAACTAACAGAGTACACGTAAATAAAAAAAATTTATAAAACACGCGTAATAATATTTTGATCATAATTTATGCTTCCGCCTAAATAGAGCTGAACCTCTTGCAAATACTAGCTGAGGACTAGACATGAGCCATTGATGACAAATGAAAGAAGACCAGAACCACAGGAACCAATTCTCTCTCTCTCTCTCTCTCTCTCTCTCTCTCTCTCTCTCTCTCTCTCTCTCTCTCTCTCTATATATATGTAGTATTAAAAGCAACTATTAATTTTTTTTTTTTGCACTTTCAAAAAAGAACAAATTAGAATATCTTTTGAATTTTTTGCCTTGTTATGGAATTTCCCAACTTTAGTTACTTAGAAATTTTAGGAACCCAAAACAATGAAATATTTATTCAAAAATTGATCTTCGAGAGAAATTTAGATTAATAAGTATAAAATGAAAAAGAAAATAAGATGAATAGATGTATTGGTTCAGTGAGTTTTGAAAAAGTTTTGCTGGTTTGAATATATAGGTTTAGCTGATGGCATGAAGTGGCTGTTTTAGGATGTTGGGTTTTGAGGAACTTTCAATGTGTTTATGGTTTGAATATAAGTTCATGGAAAGGATTGCCTATGCATGTGCCCTGTATCTGCATGATTACACACTATTATAATGTTCACAAATTTCATAATAAAAATACTAGGATAAGGCATGTTTAGTTCTATAAAAAATGTTTGTTGCAATGAAAAACTTTGTGGTAATAAAGTTAAAGTTGTTGCAATTTAGACTCGTTATCCATCTTGTTATTCAGTTATGTTATTCTGGATTGTATTGGAGTAAAAGAAAAATGAAAACAGTTGATTAAATTTTGTATTTCACTTACATAATCAATTATGATTTTATGAAAATTACTTTCTTGCTCTAAGTGAATTTTTCTCTCTAAACATGACTTTCTCTCTCTGCACTCTCTATTTAACTACTATCAGTCTACCAAATTGATTTATGAACAAGGTTTAGGTAAAGCACAAAGTTTAATCAATGGTTTCCCACTTTCTCTATGCTCTTTTACTATCTAATTATTGAAAGAAAAAAAAAAAACAGTGATGACAAGAGGCCTTAAATTAAAGCACTTTTATAAATTAGGGCTATAATTAACAAAATTAAAACATTTTTCTCCCTCAATATTTTAATTGAATTTAATGCTATAAGGATTTATTATAAATCCTATGATATTTAAACCCTTTATTAAGAGTAATGCCAGATATACAAACTTTTTTACAAAAAAAAAAAAAAAAAAATTCCAAACCACTGATGTGGTGAGTGATTATCGGTAAATGGAAAAGTGATATTAGTGATGGGTCTAAATGAAAACTAGTAAGAAGTTGGTCACAACAACAATTTGTAAAAATGTTGTAAAATAGTTTATGTCTGTAGTATTACTCCTCTATTAATATCTTACTTTATTATACTTTCTCCTTTAAATGGTAAAATAAATAATTTTATATGCAAACATGATCATAATAAATTCTTATTAATACAAACATAATTATAATAAATGTGTATTAATGACTATCATTAAAAAAAATTTATAATAATTACTCTCATAATTATTTCTTTCATATTGAAAAAAAATATCATATTTTAATGATTTTTTGCGTCAAATGAAATTGTTTTCTTTAATATTATGTTTCATTTGAGTGAAAAGTGAGGAAAGAAAATGAGAATTTTCCTTCTTTTAGTTGAGGAGAGAAAATAGAGGAGAAGGGAAATGGGGTGAATGATTTTTCTTGGGCCCACAAACTTCTATCCCCACAAATTGGATAGAAAAGTATGCAAAAAATGTTGATAATAAATGCTTTTACTATTTTACCCTTTGAAACCCATTTAACCAAATATGTTGTTTATTTTTTTAATAAATGTAATATGAGCAATATGGTAAATCCAACTAAACTTTTTTTTTTATCCTCTCATTATTCTTTCTAGCCAAACAAAAGAAATTCATATTTATTTTTTACCCTTCCACTTTCCCTTCCTTTTTAACAAACACATATGATGGAAAACTAAAATATTTTGTATACTCTCACTTTTCTGTCCTCCTACTTCCTTATCTCATTTTCCTAATCAAACAAATTTGTGTATGATTGCTAAAAATAGTCATTAAAAATTACTGGAAAATGGCTGAAAAGAAAACTTAACTAACCATCGTTATAGTTTGGTCAAACGAATATTTTCAAAAATTGAAATATTTCATTAAGGTTACTAATGGTATGCGTAAGGACCAAAAAATCTCGCAGCCCCGGCCCACTTAGAACAGTGGGGTTTGTACAGTTCAACTATGGCCCAAATCAATAGATTTGTAAGAGAGGGAATCAAACAACAAGAGAGGGCCTTGCCGAAGGATGGAAATCAGGAAGAAAGGCGTAATATTATAGAATATGTGAGCAAATGTCTAAGTACGAGACTGCCCGAGGAAGCCAATGATACACAAAAAAATACACTACTCGCTCTCCTCTCTCTATGTTCTTCTTGTTACTCTTTTTTTTCTGGTATTTGTGTCTGATCGCCCCTTTCTATGAGAACCATTTTTCTCTTATATACTCCCTCCACTTCACATTCTAACCCCCTACCTTTACCTAACAAATTTCTCTTAGCGACACCTGTCCTTTTAAACATTTGAGGAAGGTGGTAGAAGGAGTTGTTTAGCTGTGAATTACACTGTTTAGGTCACTTCCTCATCAATGCAGCTGATAAAACTGTTGCCCACCATTTAATGCGGAGGCAACATGCTACTTCTTGCTGGAAACTTCCCCTACTCCTCATGATTCTCTTTCTTCAACCAATCCTTCCCACCTGAAGCTCCTAAGAACCTTTTGCCTCTTCTCCTCTTATCCTCGGGTAACCTGCCTCTTCGGACATGTAATACCCCAATATCCACTCTACAGTTCTACAACCCTTTCCTTGGTCCTCGAGCCCCCACAGTATGATTTATGTGTAGATTTGTTACAAAACTCATAGAGAAAAGTGTCATTTTTGTTAAGGTTTGGAGCGAAATTTCATTCCTAAAACTTTAAGAAAGTTTTTTGTAATTTACTCCAAATAAAAAAAAAGAAAAAAAAAGAAAAGAAATATGATATTGCCTGAAGGTCATTCACATTTCCCTTCTTTACTAATTTTAAAAAAAAAAAGAAGAAGAAGAAGAAGAAGACATTTGTCTTTGCTCAAAGAAATCAAGAGTTTTTATTTATTTGTTAGTTTTTTCATTTTACATTCGTTTGTGTCCAATCACTACCCCTATAAGGACTTGAAAGGTGATTATTTCCCTTTATTATTTATTTATTTTTCCTTTTAAAAAAATCGCTATAAACTGTTTAGTGAGTTATAAATGAATGTAACTGTGGGTGGATGGAGCTCAGCCCAGACCGAATTCGGGCCAATACCCATAAATATGTGGCCCAACCCACATGTGAGAGGCCCGAACAAGTTTGTTACATAGACAACCATGCTAAGGTCCAAACAAATCACTCTTATCCCCCGAGGAGGAACGTAGTGCTGAGGATAAATAATGCCTTGAGAGAGTCCGCTATCCGAGCATGGATCTAGATGCATGGTTCAAGTTACAAAGGAATTATCGCAAGGACGGAGCTAAGGGGGCCCATTTCCTTGATATGAAATTAGACCTAATAGAACAATGCCCTACACTCAAGTGGTGGGGCCCATGCACAAGTTGAATATTCTCATCATTACCAACCAACTAATGGGAGAGTATAAAAGGAGAAAGATTCAAAGGAAAAGGGGTTGGACCATTTTTTTGGGTTGAGAAACACGAGTGAATGGGAGGACAACACATTTATTTTGGGAAAGAATAAACCAATCGGGAACACTTGATAGATACCTCGGCCACCTGAGAATCTCCTTGGACGGTCCGATAAATAATCCCAAACCATCCTAGGGTAACTTTTATTCATCAAGTCATCTACTTAATCCTTCTTGGGATCACCCATTGTGTGCTATATTTCCAATTACCCACAAATTAATTAATTGTGACCCAAGCCCAAAGGTTGCCATCCCATTTGCTAGACCCTCACAGTACTCTTAAGAATTAAAATATTTAAAAAGTAATGCTATAGTTACAAACTATTTTACAACATTTTTACAAATTATTGATGTGACAAATTCTTACTTGTCACAGGCGATGTATCTGTGAAATGTGGTCAACTATGATATCACATGTGAGCCACCCTTTTCGATCCTCAAAAAAAAAAAATTCTTACTTGTTTTTATTTGTATCCACCACTAACACCACTTTTTTACTTACCAATAACCACTCACCACATTAACAATTTGAAAAAAAAAAATTTGTAAAATATTTTGTGTTTTTAGCATTTTCCTAAGTATTGTAAGTGGGCTTTTGTAAAGCTTAGTTTCAAGGATATTGACATCAATCTTCATGCAAAGATGGACATCGGGTCCCCTGCGGTGACTCTTTGATAATTTTGTTTTGGGTACGAACTAATAAAGCCAGTATTAAAAATTTACAATTGATCTCTTTCTACAAATTAAGAGCATTTTATGCCCAAAACAAGAAGAAAACGCTCTGTAGGATATCTCTGAGAAAGGGGCTTGACCTATGTATTGATAGACTAAACATGACTCAGGTGAGTTTCTCCTCTAGAAGCTAGCTAAAAGCATAGCACCTCAAAGTAGTAAAGACTGAAGTAAACAAATAAAAGTTTGCGCAAAAACAATCTTTAGAATTGCTTTCTTTTTGCTAACAGAATATGTCTACTGTATCAGTTTTAGAAATATAGCTGGTGATTTTAATTTTCTGAAGGCATGGAAAAATTGGTGGAAGCATGAATGACTAGTGATTTTACAACTGACCAGTATAAGCCTATCCCACAGAGGCTGTAGCATCAGTCATCAGTGCAGAACAACAAAGACAACAAATTGATGCAATTTTTTTGGGGTTTCAAGAGCAGAACATTCTAGAAAACAGGTAACCATGGCAACCCTGCACAGTATCAAGCAAAGGAATTGTTTGGCATGCTTCCTCAGCATTACGGTCCATCCACTTTTCCAAGATAGCTTCAGCAAGAAGAACAATTTGATGCTGCAATACAGCTGCACCCATAGGTCCTACCAAATTCAACCTTGTTGCAGCAGAGATAACATCCCTCATTGTAATAAACAAGTAAGCTCTCTGAGAGGTTCTACTATCCAACCCAAGAAGTCCACATATAAGCCCAAATATAGGAGCATGGTGGAAAGAAACAACCCCAGAACCCAGAGAGGTATCTCTCATGGATTTAAGAGAGGGGATTTCTGAAAAGACAGCAGCAGCCACTCTTATAAGTGCTGATCCTTGTGCAATTGATGCCTTTCGACCCACTTCATTTGTGAGCATTGCATCTAATGTTCTGTCAAGTTTATGCCAGGTTTCCAAATTAGGTGACAAGGTTGCAGAATAAACAAAAGGAAGGAGTAAGCTTCCAGAATTCTCTAACACATGGATCACAAAAGTTCGAAGATCCTCAGGACCTGATACTATACGAGTTTGGATTGCTGCCTCAAGACCAAAAGAATGAGCAAACCCACCTGTAGGAAGGATGGAATCAAGCAATTGCCACTGACTCCACTGTAAATGAGAGTCCATGGAAGTAGATTTCTCACTTTCTTTATTCAATTCCATCCCAGCCTCCATTGGAAGAGAGCAAGTACTCTAGATAGACAAGCAAATATCATAAATAGCTGTCTCTAAAAGTAAGAAAGTATATAAATGGTCTTAAACATTCTTTTTCACACATTCATTTAATAAAATGGTGCAGACAAACTCAATCTGTCAAGCCTAAGCAGTTTAAATGCAAGTAACAAACATTAATACTACTTTTGTCCTAACTACTCTCTTTTTTTCTGCTCAACCAAATGGAAGGGAGAGGGGGAGTTGGCTGTTATGATGATATTTAAAGATGACATTTTCAAATTATTTTAGTAAGCTATACCAAAGGGTTCCTAAAAAAAATACATGAAAAATTATAAACTAATCAAAGTAAATTTATTTGCAGGCCAGCTATTCTACAAGACATTTGGCTATCATCCTTACATTTGTCTATCATGCTTTTAAGCTTGCAATCCCCCTAGACATCCAGCATAAGTCTAGTGAAAGATTTCCAGTACCTCACACTTGCACATTCATTTTTTTTTTATGCAGTAAGAATGGAACTGAAAAAGGCCAACATTCTTTTCAAGGAAATTTAGAGGATCAAAATTAGTGAGAAGAAACTCAACCTCTATAATTCACATAGACCTTTAAATTCTGCAAAGAAAATCAACAAGCAACGACCATCAAGGATTGCATTCAGTGATAGAATGGGGCCACTTGTAATCACCAGGTCAAGTGCCAATAAAGTCAAATAAGGTACAGTAGGAGGCGTTATCAGATATGATTAGGAAGTCATTAATGTTGCAGCTCACCAAGCCTGCTCATTCGGTACAGCTTATTTTCAAGTCGTTAGAAAATGGGCTGCTGTATCTAGAAAATAGTGATGTTTAAAAGAGTTGTACATTGAATAAGCGTGGTTTCAAAAAAGGATGCCAAACAGGCATAAGAGAAACAATAACAGCTGAAAGTATCAGCGGATCATGGAGAAGATGCTTGGCAAGTGCATCTGCCAAGATATCTTCATAACAAGCAAACAAATAGAGTGATCAAATGATGAAGCAATGCAAATTTAATTTTCACTCAGCAGCATGAAGCTCAACTAAGAAGAAGAGAAATCAACAAGCCAGAGCACAAAACAATTGGAGAAATGGTCATTCTTTTGGCTTCCCTTAAACTAGCCTCCTGACCTAATCTTGCAACTGTATGATTCCTTGTCTTATTTTTAATTTCAAGGTGAACATCTTTCCAAATTCGCCTAGGCATTGAGTTTCGAGCAAAAACATATAATACTAGTAAATTTTCACAAAAGTTTATAATCAGGAGGAGAAAAAAAAAATACAATCAGATCACAAGAAAGGGCTAAAGGGTCACAAAAAAAAAAAAAATAAAGTTCTTGCATTTTGCAATTTAGTTTTCACAGGATTCACCAATATTTATTTTGCAATCAGGTAGTGAGAGTGAGATCGACTATATATATAACCAAAGCGACAATCATAAATAGATATATAGTCAAACTAAACCTTCAAAAAAATGAAATTGAAAGTAAGAGAGAGAGAGTACCTGCGTGTGAGTTGTGAGGCAGTGGTTTCGGTCAATGAGTTGATTCCTCGCAATCGCAGCAGACAGTGGATTCGCTCATCTCGGCGGGTATTTGAGAGCTTCTGCACTAGCAGATTCAAAATATTCGAACTTTCGAAAATAGGACATAGGAAAGAAGGTTGTCCGACGATTATCAAAAGGCCGGAATCATCCCCTGAAGGCTCCGATAGCAGCAAGCAATAGCAGAACCCCAGTGCAAGTTCTGACGGGCCCCAAGAAAGTGAACTGAGAGACGTTGGGGTGTCAGGGATGGCTGGGACGGATGAGTATGGTGATTGGATGGTTGTGAAAAGAAAGCACAAGCCCAATGGTAACAGAGGTAGCACACGCAAGTCTCCCACTGAGGCTACAGGTAGGAGCGTGGATGTTGCCTACTGGAACATGCCAAGAGCTCCTCGAGACACACAAGCTGACATGATGGGAAGAGAAAGTCACATGCTGAGGAGGGACTAAGGGTGGTATGGCTTGTCCAACCCCAACAAACCCAATCCCAGAAAATCTATTCTAATACAAAAGGCAAAATAGGTGACCTGGGCTTGACTAAGAGTAGGCCCAAGAAGTTGACCCAGGGTAGGAATTCACTCAACCAAGGTGAAATGGTTAGCATAAACGGTTGGGTATTGACACATGCCCCACTAACTCAAGGTATAACCCATCTGAAGGCAAGTTACCTCCTTTAAGCCAAAAAATTCCAATTCGGAGTTGGTGTTGAAGGAAATGGAGACTACAATGGAAAAATGGGCGATTTTTCTCAAAGGGAAAGTCATTCCAATAGGCGACAAAACAATAGAAGGAATTCAGAAAGACCCAACAGACATCATGGGCTGGTATGAGGAGGAAGCAATGGAGGTGTGGAAAAACATCTTTCCACTTACAGAGGTGAGTGCTCAACTGGGGTTTGTGCCGATGGAGGACGAAGCTTAGATCACTACGCCAAATCCGTATTGGTACTTCCTCATGGACAAGCCGAAATTTCAGCCCCTAGTAAGCATTTCGTCTACGCAGCAAGGGAAGCGATCCTGGATGCACCTCTGCGAAAAATCTCTGAGTACTTTGGAAAAGATTCATCTAGAACTAGTGATTACACAAAGGAAAATACTCCTGGATCAGCCAATAGAGATGGTGGTAATGGGGAACTTATCCGTGCTCAAACTCCTCCAATTCTCGAGGCCGACCATTGCATGTACACTGAACATTCTAAGCAACCAAGCTCAACTTGGGATTCTGAAGCATGTCGTGAACCTCTTTCCAAATGTGATCAAGGAGAGGAACGAGCTGAGGCAAGCATGGAAATTGAGGGAGATAGGGGAGGAGCCATCCCCGACGTGCTTTGATTCTCGCACTTCCCCCAATCCAATCATGAATATATATAATCTGAAATTGTAGAAGGGCAATGAAGCCCACATTCAGAAAGACTGTGATGGACCTGGTAAAGTGGCACCAACCAGTGATTTTCGTGATTACGGAGACCAGAATTTATGGTCCTAGGGCTGATGAGATCATAAGAAAACTGCTTTCTGATGGAGCTTATTCCACGGAGACCATCGGCTATGCTGGTGGGATTTGGCTCCTGTGGCGATCAGATATTGTATTAATGGACATTCTACTGGCGATGGAGTAGGAAATTCACGCCATTGTCCAGGTTAGTTCCCATGCTCAACCTTGGCTTTTAAGTTCTATTTATGGTAGTCCACGGTTTAGAGAAAGGTGTTTACTGTAGGGCAATTTAAAAGTTTTGTCGAAAAGGCATAACCTCCCTTGGGCAATCATGGGGGACTTTAATGATGTTGTTTGTGGTGATGAGAAAATGGGAGGTAATGGGGTTTGCAGAAGGAGGGTTGAGGAATATATAAGTTGTATGAATTTCTGTAATTTAATTGACTTGGGGTTCACAGGTCCTAAGTTTACATGGACCAATAAGAGAGACCTTCCTGGTTTAATTCAAGGTAGATTGGATAGGGTCTGGGCGAACCCGGAATGAAAGTCTTGCTTCCCTAAGGCCCTTGTCAAGCACCTTGCGCGTATTAACTCAGATCATTGCCCACTGCTCTTAGCCTTAAATAACCCTCCTATTAGAACCGGTGAAAGGCCTTTTTGGTTCCAACCGATATGGCGCAGCCACGCAAGTTTCCCTCCTATTTTCTGTGATGCATGGGAAGGAAATCAACAAAATATCAGAAGTGCAATCAGTACCTTTACCTTTAAAGCTAGGAATTGGAATAGAGAGGAGTTTGGAAACATTTTTTGGAAGAAAAGAAATCTTGTGGCAAGATTAGAAGGGGTGGAGAAAGCCTTGGCTCAAAACCCAAGTCAGAGATTGATCAACATGCACTCTTGGCTTTCTGAGGAGCTTGAAAAAATTATGTCTTTGGAAGAAGAACTATGGGGGATTAAAGCGAGAAATGACTGGTTAATCCAAGGGGAGAGAAATACCACCTTTTTCCACCTATCCACCCTCATCCGTAGGAGCCATAATAGGATTAATCGAATAATAAGAACTGATGGTGAATGGGAAGAAGATATTGAGAGGGTGAAAGATATCTTTATTAATGGATTCGAGAGGTTGTACAAAACTGACCAGGAGGCGTGCCACAAAACCCCAGACCGAATCCCTGTTTGGGGGCATTGTTTGTTTGAGTCGGAAGCTCGTAACTTGGTTGTACCCCTTTCCGATGCAGAAATTCTATTTGCTTTAAAGTCCATGAAAGCATTTAAAGCTCCAGGGCCAGATGGACTTCATGTCGAATTCTTCCAAAGGTTTTGGTTGATTGTGGGAGAGTCCGTGAAATTTGAAATAAAAAAAATATTTACAGCAAAGAAAATCCATGAGCACCTTTAACAGAACCTTGATTGCCCTCATCCCAAAACAACTTGGTTCGAAAACCATAAACCATTTTAAGCCGATCAACCTGTGTAACACAATTTATAAAATTGTGACTAAGATCCTTGTACATTGGCTGAAACACCTTATGCCCACACTAGTTTTCCCCTCCCAAACAACCTTTATCTCAGGAAGAAGAGGTACCGACAACGTGATCATTGCTCAAGAATTAGTTTACACAATTGAGCGGAAAAAAGGGAAGGAAGTATTCATGATAATCAAAGTCAACCTTGAGAAGGCTTATGATCGATTAGAATGGAGCTTTGTGAGGAGTATGATATATATATATATTAAGTTATATAATTTCTTATTAAAAAAAAAGTTATATAATTAAATTCAAATATAGCAATGTGTTTAAATTTAATTGGAAATTAAATCTATTATATTGCACTTGAAATACTTTACCTAAGTTTTACCATAATAGTAAATTTATAAGACAATTTTGTTTCAGCCTTTCATCCTTCCTCTGAAGTCCTAACCAAACAAAGGAGGGTCATATTTATTTTTTTATCATTTCACTTTTCTATCATCCTACCAAATTCAAAACACACACACAAAACAATTATGATTATGATTATGATTATGATTATTTTAACTTTCTCATATTCTTATAGTGTAACCTTACCTAAGGAGTAAGGTTTAGTGTTTGGTTCGATGAAAAATATTTTTCGATTGTAAAATTTTTCAAGTGAAAATATTTAATTTCCAGATATGAAATTATTTTTAAGTGTTTGGTTGTATTCTTGAAAATATTCTAAAAATATATTTTCTAATATTTGGTTGTGGTCCTGAAAATGCTACGGAAAACATATTTTCTACTATTTTCTCATCTCCCAAGCACGTATATAATTTTTTTTTTAAAGAAAAGTTTAGATAAAAAATAGTAATTAGGGACCGGTGGTTGACAGCCACTAGCCACCGATGGCAATGGTTATTGGCCACTAGAGATGGGGGACTTTAGTGGGGGTGATGGTTGGGAGGGGGGGGGGGGAGTGAAGGTTCGGTTGATAAATTTTTGGTGAAACAAAAAAATGGTTTACAGAAAATGAAAACATAAGCCAATTTTCATCATAAGTACCTTTATTTTACTATCAATTGGAAAACAATTTCCGGTTTAACAACATTTTTCGTTGCCCTAAATACCTATAAATGTGAAAAATACTTTTCCTGAAATCAATTTCTGTCAACCAAACACAACCTAAGCTTAGAAAGAAACCAACGGCCTTACCTCTTGATGAAAAGTTATGAGTACCCAAGGGAATAATAAACAAGGGTCTGTTTGAGATTCGCTTATTTTGCTGAAACTGAAAACTTTTTGCTGAAAGTATTGTAGATAAAGGTAAAAATTAGCTGAAATAGTACAATGAGACCCATGAATAGTATCAAAAAGTGCAGTGGAACCCATGAATAGTAACCAAGGGAATAATAAACAAAACAACATAAAATAAGAATCACTCGTGACTCGTATGACACCGACTTCCCCAAAAAAATAAAGTTATCTTTTTTCACACACTAAACATTGGGGTAGCCCATATACATCCAACTTGACACCGACTTAGCATTCTCTGAAAACCCCTAAGATGCTGACTAAAAGAGCTTCAAAATGTAAATTGAGCAGTGAAGATCAAAATAAAATTTGAAGAAAGAAAACTCAGTACTAAAGCAAATCTGATACTTCAAACCAATGCATACTTTTAGGGATGTTACTGCATAGTCCCGGACTATGCTCCCGTTCTCTCATAGAGGGGTGGGTCTTACCTATTATGGAGTCCACCCATCTGTGAGAGGTAGGGAGCATAATCCCAAACTATGCAATAATTTTTGTTAGGACATATGTGATTTAATGTTAGGAGCATATGTCAAATTAGAATTGGCTAATCCTTTGACAAAACGCACTTTACTTGTAATTGGGTAGATCTAAGATATGTTTGATACTTCAAGGAATAAGGTTTCAAGATTAAGTGTTAAAGCCATGCAAGTCTGTCCAAAAAACTAGTGAAGAAGTGCTGGATTTTAAAGCTCGACAGCTAGTACTTATCGAGGTTTAAAAAGCTGCTGAAGCACGATGCTCGACAGCTAGCTCGACAGCTAGCTCGATAGATAAGCTATCTATCGAGGTTTATGAAATTCAGTTTTTTAGAGTTGATTTCAATCCAGTCCGTGAATACATGTTTGAACTTTCTTTTCTCACAACCCTAAACATATATAAGGATTGTTTTAAGGGTCATAAAATGTTGCGTAAGTGTGAAACAAAGTTGTGTTCATGCAAATTGTGACCGGAGACAGAATTTTCCCTAGTTCATCTTTTTTTTTAAGAAGCTGCTGTGTTTGTACACCATAGGGTTTTGTAACCAAGGAGTTTCGTGATCTTCATCGTGTTGATGAACTGAATAACTTTGCAGCCAACATCTTTCTTAAGTTGGTGAGTAAGCTGTGTACTGGGATCCGCGCATCGAATTGGTTAGTCACGTACTAGGAGCCGTGCAATAAAAGGAGAGATTGTCACTACAGAATAAGTCTAATTGGGTATTGGGGTAAGGGTTCAACTGTAGATTGGTATAAGGTATTGTGATTCCTTTACTTGTAACCGCTTGTTGTGATAATAGTGAATTCTCGGGAGTGGTGACCTTAAAATCATCCGGTGGGGGTTTTTGCCGCGTAAGTTTTCCCCATTCTTAAACAAATCACCGTGTCAATTTAATTTCCGTTGCATTTAGTTATTTGGTGATTTGTTTGTGCTACCACGCTATTGCATGCTAATTGAATTAATTAATTAATTTGGCTAATTAATTTGTAAATTCATCATAAGGGGTCAATACATTTTTGGCCTATCAAGTGGTATCAAAGCGAGCACACTCTGATTAGGGTTAATCTTTGCTGTGTGATTCATTGACCCCTGTTTGTTATGGATAGAAGACAGTCTCTTATTATACCTCATTTATTTGATGGCACTAACTATGCTTACTAGAAAGTACGCATGAGAGTTTTCTTGCAGTCTTTAGATGAGACAGTGTGGCAAGCTGTGGAGATAGGCTGGACCAAGCCTAAGGAAGCGCCGGGGGATTGGGATGATGCTAAGATCAAGGCGGCTAACTTCAACAGCAGGGCATTGAATGCTTTATTTAGTGCAGTCATGAATGAGGAGTTCAAGAAGATATCCTCTATTGAAACTGCAAAGGAAGTATGGACTATCCTCTAGACAACCTATGAAGGAACCAAGGCTGTCAAGGATTCAAAGCTTCAGAGGCTACCACGAGCTTTGAAGATATTAAGATGGAGGATGATGAGTCATTTGATGAGTTCTATGCCAAGCTCAAGGACACAGTGAACTCAGCCTTCAATCTTGGGGAAACTATTCCCGAACTCAAGATTGTTAAAAAGGTGCTCAGATCTCTACCCGAGAGATTTCATGCCAAGATTGCCGCAATTGAGGAATCAAAGGATATTGACAAAATTTCTTTGACAGAGCTGGTTGGCAATCTGCAAACCTATGAGTTGGGTTTGTCTAGGATCGGGAAATCGAGCAAGAGCAAGTGCATGGCATTGAATGCCAAGAACAGTGACATTGATGAGTCTTCAGATGATGAAGATTCTAAGATGAAATCCTATATCACTCGGCAATTCGAAAAGTTTATGAAGAATGACAACGCTAAAGGAATTGACAAAGACCGCAAGCAGTCTAGCTCGTCTCAGTTCAAGAACTAGGACAAAGGAAAGAAGGATGCTAAGGATGGCGGTCAGTACACTGTTCCCTCAGGACCAAAATGCTTTGGATGTCAAGGCTTTGGACACATGAAACAAGAGTGCCCTACATATCTCAATACTATTGGGAAAAGTAAGGCACTTGCTGCTACCTTGAGTGACACCGAGCTTGAAGATGATTCCGACAATGAGGATGATGGAATCCTAAATGCCTTCACTACCACTGTAAATCCTACTGAAGGGATTGTTGAAGATGTGGATGAAGAAGAGGAATTAGTGGAGTCTAAGTTTGAAAAGATGGATGAGTAAGATGACATCTACATAGCCTATGCAAAGTTATATAAGGTCTCGGAAAAGCATGAGAAATTGTATAGGTTGGTCACCAATAAACTCAGTGATGTGGAGATTGAACGAGAAATCTCCACAAAATTTGATGAAGCCAATCAGACTATTGGAGCATTGAGATTTGAGAATAATTTCTTGGCTGAGAAGACCAAGAAGTTTAAGGCAGAACTGTTCCAAGTCAGAGCCTAGTTGGAAAGGACTTCAAGTGCAAAGCTTGATGAGATGCTCAGTCTTTAGAACTTTGCTTCCGATCGAACCGGTTTAGGGTATGATTTTCTTCTTCTAATATTGCTTCTGTTAGTACTACTATTTTTGTTCCTCCTAGTAATAATGATGAATCTGAAAACAATGATGTGCAAAATGTGTTAGCTAGTGAGAACATAGACAATGGTAAATCTATCTTAGGAGCACCCCCTAAGCAGGATAAGAAAGAGATAAAAAACCCTAGGGCTAAGAAGGGAAACACTCAAAAGCCTAAATAGAAGAAGAAGCATCTCTGTCATCACTGTGGAGCAGCTGGACATACTCGACCTAATTGCTATAAGTGGTTAGCCACTTAACAGAGCAACAATATGATCTCATTGAGAAACCAGAATCCGTTTCCATCCTCCTTTGTTCCTCTTGGAGATCTTCTCAAAACCCTCATGTTCCTTTCGAACTTGAACGGTTTCAATTCTTCCCCCTCACCGCCGGATCATGGGTTTTCAAAACGAAAAGGTTCTTCCAAGGTGTGGAAGGAAAAATGCTCCAAGTGATTCAGTCGTTTTTTCTTTCTCTCCCCTTCTTGTTTTTGTTTTTGCATTACTTGTGTGTTTTGCTTTCGTGTTTTGAGTCAGTATAGTTTTATGCATTGTTTTGTTTAACATGTTTTTGTTTTTTTATTTTTTAGTTTTGCTTTATTTTGTTTTTCGTAAAAATAAAAAAATTGAAAAATTAGAAAAATACAAAAACAGTGTGTGTTTGTGTACATTGGTACTTGTGTACCTTGGATGGCCATTGAAACAAAGTTTTCTAAACTTTGTATCTTTTTTAGCTTAGATGAGCATCTCTTTTGTTTAACATGTTTTTGTTATTAGGATTAATGCCCTTAAATCCTATTGTATGATGCTATGTATGACATTATGTATGACTTAATGTTGTGATTAATAAAGTTGTTTTATTATTATCTAAAATAATGGTAACATGAATATTCAAACATTATCATATAGCCCATGAGATGCATAGTATGTGATTTATGTGATTTAGTCACAGAAGATATAAGTCACAAGTTTTTTGTAAACTCAAAATATTAGTTCGTAGTCGGTGATGAATTTGGGCATTTCATTTGCGAAGACTATAACATATCAATTAAGATGATTTGTCTTGATCATGGAAGTGAAGACTTCTAGTTGATGTGTTGATATGTTTTAAGAGTTAGACATATTGAACTGGACCGCTGTGAGATTTATTATTCTCCTAATGACTGTAAAATGAATAATAAATCTCACGACTTCTATTTACCTTAACTCTTAATCCTGAGAGAATAATGAACTTGATCATGAAGTGTAGGTTGCTTTGATATATCAGGAATGAGATCTAAAGTAACGATCAAAACCTCAATATGTTGGGCAGCCACATTTAGTGTTGATGGAACATATATTTTCAAGATGGAATTCATAGTCTCTTAACAGAGATATAAAATATTCTCTTGAGATAAGTTTAATGAGTTCAGTTATTTAGGGAGTTAGGCCTAACCACTTTGGTAAGAAATTACTAAAGTATATATTTATGAAATTAGTTTTCATAAATATATGATGAATAACTTAAAAGGATTAAACCGGGTACTCAATGATTAAGATGTAGTGATCTACAAAGTGGCAGTTTTCATTCATGACTTTGTATTACTACGAATATTTTATGAAGGGGTTGTATGTACAATAAAGTTTTGGGATATAATTTATTAATAAGGCCTAGAGTGCAATTATATTTATATAGTGGTATTAAATATAATTAATGGTAACTTTGGACTTGTCAAGAGTTGACAGAAAAGCCCAAGGCCCATTGGAGCTAATGTCTTATTTGTTCCCTTTTGGTCCCACTCCAAGCCACATATTAAAGCCCAATTGGAAAGGCCCAAAAGGCTAGCTCAATTAGATAATTGGTTATATTGAGAGAAACATACATAATTTTTGTAATAACATGAAATGGGATGTATGTGAGTGTTAGACACTCTTTCATTCTCTCTTGAACATACACATATAACTGATTGAGAGACCACACTTCTTGGGCACAAGTGGAATTGGAGTGAAGATTAAAAGTGTTCTCAAGAGCTTCTGATATTTTGTTTTGAAATTCACCACACCAAGGTACACTCTCTTGTTCTTATATTCTGAAACTTACATAGCACATGTTATCAATTACGAATGAAGTAAATCCGTTAATTTTCTGCTGCATATGTATTTATCCAACATTTGTTTGTTTATTTTTTAGTTTTGCTTTATTTTGTTTTTCATAAAAATAAAAAAATTGAAAAATCAGAAAAATACAAAAACAGTGTGTTTGTGTACATTGGTATTTGTGTACATTGGTATTTGTGTACATTGGTACTTGTGTACCTTGGATGGCTATTGAAACAAAGTTTTCTAAACTTTGTATCTTTTGTAACTTAGATGAGCATCTTTATGCACAACTAAGCAAGTGAGCTTTGTGGCTAGTGTTTGTGATGGGTAAGATTAAGTAATCTCTTGTACTTAACACTCGTATCACTTTTTTTTTTTTTTTACGGGAAGAACTAGAAAATCCTAAGAGAAAGGCATAAATAACCATCTCACTGCTGTTGTTTGCCAATCATGAAATGAAATTTGCATGCTTCGGCATAGCAAAAGTGGAATGTCAAATGCTTAACATCATTGGGTATTTCTTTTCTATCTCTTATATGCCCATACATGGTTTGCTTAAAAGCAAAAAGAATCAAAATGCTTTATATATGATTGCAAGCGTGTATTCTAGGAGATGTGGGAGTTATAGGATGTACCTCGAATGTGATAGTCCCTATCAAACAGTTATGATTGTGTGTGAGTTAAAGTGATTTTCTCATATCTCAAATCGTCATAATATGTAGACACTTATGCAATCTTGCAATGTTTTTCATACATAACACGCAATATTCTTTGCTACTTTTGATACATGTGCAGGTACAATGTGGTTTGGCTATCACAAGAAATACATGTGTTAATATATGCTCACTAAACTGTCTTAACTTGTTTTTGAAATATAAAATTGGTTAGACTTGTTTAGTGTGTGTGTGTGTGTTTTGGATCTATGTACTTGACATTTTTCTTGTTGAGAGATGATTTTGAGAGCTTAAAATGTTGTTTGGATCTTTGGTTGTATAGCATGCTTGATTGCATTCATATCTGTGTTTTTCTTTTCTTGAAAAACTATTTTTAAGCAATCTCGACAGCTGCTGGACACCTCTCGACAGCTGCTGGACACCTCTCGACAGCTAGGCTATCTATCGAGCCCTTTCAGCTGCTTTTTATCGCATTCTCGATAGCTTCTCGATAGTTGCTTGATCCATCAAGAAACTTTCTGGATGCTCGATAGATTCTCGATAACTTCTCGATCTATCAAGATCCTTTAGCTGTGGACACCTCTCGACAGATCCTGAACAGCTCTTCAACAGCTGATTCACGCATTTTAAACCTCGATACCTCTCGACACCTCTCGATCTGTCGAGAATTATGGATTTCTATATAAAGGGTCAGCGCGAATTCTTTCTCATTTCTCTCGATCTCTCTCGACTCCTTTTGTCTCCTCAGCTTCCCTAACACATCTCAATCACTTTAAACCTCTTCCCCATTCAATCTTCGATCTCAAGATCTTTTTCTTCATCTGGTATGATGCTCTCTTACTCATTAATCATGCATTTCATATCTTTTGACCTAACTTTTGGGGTTTTTGAAAATTTTTGAGATTTTTCAAAATTATTGAGGTTTTTGCTAAAGTTTTGGGATGTGTTTTGTTTAAATGATCCTAAGTGTTCATGTATTGCATCACATTTGCATTGTAACTATGATTCATGCATTTTTAGATGTGTGTTTACTTTGTTGCAATAATGTGTGCTAGTAGGTTTGGATTGGGCTGAGCCCATGATGATTTTATATTGCACGTCAAATGTTCATGCATTTTCATGCATACGTACCTTCAATTCTTTATATTATTTTATATTGATATTGTTGGTGCTTTTCTGCTTGTCTCTCTCTCTCCCTCTCTCTCTTTCTTGCGTTAGTATATTCTATGGCACCCAAACGCAAATCCACTCCGTCCCAGAACCCTCTTTCTGGGGCATCCACTTCTTCTTTTGACCCTACTCCTTCTCACGTACGGTTCTGTGATGATAAAGCCCGAAAGGAATTTTCTGAGAACTTTTCTTGACGAGGCATTCATTCGGAATGCCAAGTCATTCTATCGAATTTTTCCAATACTGACCTTCCCACTGTCATCTACAGTCGGGGTTGGGGGTCATTGTGTGACATTCCGGTTACTTGTCCCTCCGTGATCATACAGGAGTTTTACTTCAATATGCATGGATTCGATACTTCTGTACCTCATTTTTTCTCTTGCGTTCGAGGGACGTGCATTGTAGTTACTCCGGATATTGTATCTGAGGTACTACACGTTCCTAGAGTAGCGCATCCTGACTACCTTGGCTGCGATCGTCTGAGGATTGTGTCTAAAGACGAACTCTCGTCTCTATTTTGTGAGACACCCTCATCTTGGGGTGACCGTCAAAACACCCCTTGCTCGGGCTTTGCAAAAGGTCTGAGATTCCTTAACATGGTAATGACATTCATTCTTCATCCGTTGTCTCACTATAACTCTATTACAAAGCGTTGTGCTCGTTTTTTGTTATCCCTTTTAGAGGATATTTCTATTGACTTCCGTTTTCATTTTATTCTATCCCTTATAGATGTTTATAGGGATACGACGACTCGTGATAAGGTCATTTTTCCTTCCACTATCACGAGGCTTCTTCGCCATTTTTCTGTCTACTTTCCCGAGTTTCCTCATTTCATGGTTATGAGTTCCATAGACGCTGCTATCGTTAGACGGAGCGAGGCACAGCTTAGACTGAGGCGGCCCCAGACAGAGACGGCAACTCCTTCAGCTTCTACCGCTCCATCCGCCTTCGCTCCTTCGTCTTCTGCAGGTGGAGTGACTCTCGAGGCCATCATGGCATAACTTGTGCGCATGGATGCTCGCCTTGACACACTTAGTGATGAGTTGTGTCAAGTGAACACCTGTGTTGGTCGTATCGCACGACGACAGGCTGTCATAGGTGGTTTCATTACTTATACCTCTCCATCTCCACCGGCTTCAGAGGATGAGAGTGTTGATGGCTCCGGCAATGATGATGCTGATGAGGACGAGGATGCTAGCTCGCCCAGTGATGATGAGATGTCTACTTAATGTACTTACTCTTTGTCACTACAAAAAGGGAGAGTAGTTTTGATATGAGAGTAGTCATATATATAGGGGGAGAGTTAGCATAGGAGTTTTTTTTTTTTTTTTTTTTGTGACAGGAGGAGTGTCTATGAGGGATGTAGTGAGGTTTTTATGTATCTTCTTTCTTTCTTTTACATTTACCTCATGTATATTGGTCTTTGACCATTTGACATACATTGTACTTATATTTGGTTTATATCTATTGATGTATGTTATTCACCTATCTTTACATGTGTTGTTTCTTTTCTCTCTTTATACACATGATTCTTATATAGTGTATGCAATCTATTATTTCTGTTTCACACTAAGATGCCGTGATGAGTATTGTTTAAAGTGTTTCAGAAATACAGGTTGTCAAAGTCTTCTTGCCATAAACTCTCTTCTTGTAAAGTTTTTCAAGAGTTTGTGTTAGGATAGATTTTATTGTATTCAACAAGTGAGTATGAGTTGAGTGATTTATGACTTCTCTCATATGTTCATTTGTTTGTTGTGGTTTTGTCACGGATTGCCAAAGGGGGAGATTATTAGAACATATGTGATTTAATGTTAGGAACATATGTCAAATTAGAATTGGCTAATCCTTTGACAAAATGCACTTTACTTGTAATTGGGTAGATCTAGGATGTGTTTGATACTTTAAGGAACAATGTTTCAAGATTAAGTGTTAAAACCATGCAAGTCTGTCCAAGAAACAAGTGAAGAAGTGCTGGATTTTAAAGCTCGACAGCTAGTATTTATTGAGGTTTAAAAAGTTGCTGAAGCACGATGCTCGACAACTAGCTCGATAGATAAGCTATCTATCGAGGTTTATGAAATTTAATTTTTCAAAACTGATTTCAATTCAATCCGTGAATACATGTTTGAGCTTTCTTTTCTCACAATTCTAAACATATATAAGGATTGTTTTAAGGGCTGTAAAATGTTGCGCAAGTGTGAAGCAAAGTTGTGTTCATGCAAATTGTGACCGGAGACAGAATTTGCCCTCGTTCATCTTTCTCTTGAAGAAGCTACTGTGTTTGTACATTGTAAGGTTTTGTAACCAAAGAGCTTCGTGATCTTCATCATGTTGATGAACTGAAGAACTTTGTAGCTAACATCTTTCTTAAGTTGGTGAGTAAGCCGCGTATTGGGATTCGCGCATCGAATTAGTTAGTCACGTATTGGGAGCCGTGCAATAAAAGGAGAGATTGTCACTACAGAACAAGTCCAATTAGGTATTGGGGTAAGGATTCAACTGTAAGTTGGTATAAGGTACTGAGATTCCTTTACTTGTAACCGCTTGTTGTGATAATAATGAATTCTAGAGAGTGGTGACCTTAAAATCACCCGGTGAAGTTGTTGCCGCGTAGGTTTTCCTCATTTGTAAACAAATTACCGTGTCAATTTAATTTTCGTTGCATTTAATTATTTGGTGATTTGTTTGTACTACCACGCTATTGCATGCTAATTGAATTAATTAATTAACTTGGCTAATTAATTTGTTAATTCATCACAATGGGTTAATATATTATTGGCCTATAAATTTCCTTTGTCAAAGAAAAAGTACATAGTTTTTAATTCAGTTCACATTGCACCTTCGAAAATTTTTTAAGAATTTGTTTTAGGGTGGTCACTAAAAAAAATTAAATTATACAAAATCTAATAAAGAAATAATTTGGATGTATGTCACAAAAAAAAGCGCAAATACATGAAGTATTACCATTTCTTTCTATTAACAAAAAGAATGTTGAGGTAGTATTACTCTTATTTTTGTTGTGAAATGCATTTTTGTTGTTGATGTAACATTACTCTTATTTATGTTGGACAAATTTTTATTGTTGTTATTTAATTATTAATTTTTTTATTGGTTTTTTAAAGAGGTTAAGGAATATATTTAGGGGCAGAATTATTTATGAAGTAATGCTATGTTCATAACATTTTCATAATAAATTTTATGCGACTAGCTATTATATATTGACGGGTAAAAAAATGATGTTAGTATTAGACTCAAATTAGAATTAATAACAACTTACCATAATATTATTCCTCAAGTTAGAAGCTGCAATTTGTAGTCAAATTATTGTGAAAATATTGTGGATGTGGCATTACTTTTATTTTTATTGAACCAAAATTCTTGTGATTCTCCAGTCAAAGTGATATTATTATTAGGATCGTCAAAACAGGTTACTTTAGTATATAATTTTTTTAATTTCAAGTATATACTCACTCTGTCCCAGTTTGTTTGTCCTCTATTCCATTTTGAGATGTCCCAAAATATTGTCATGTTTCTAAAAATAAAAGTTATTAATTTACTAATGTTCCTATTATATCCCTACTTTATTTTCAAAACTATTTGAAAAAAAAACTAACAAATATTAAAAAAATCAATCTAATTGGAGCACCTTTTTAATTGCCTCATTAAAAATAACTCTTTAAAAAAAAAAAGCTAATAAAAGTTATTAATTTACTAATGTTCCTATTATATCCTTACTTTATTTTCAAAACTATTTGAAAAGAAAACTAACAAATATTTAAAAAATCAATCTAATTGGGGCACCTTTTTAGTTGCCTCATTAAGAATAACTCTTTAAAGAAAAAAAAAAGCTAATAAATTTATTTAAGGGTAGTTTTGTAAACATATACATTTTTATAAAGTAGACAAGACAATAAATAATATTCCCTTAAAAAGTTTGACTTTTCAAACAGGATAAACAAATTGGGACGGAGGGAGTATAAATTTTTTGGCGTGATCTTGTAACCACCTGTACTATATGTGGAGCCGCCATATGTGTCTATGACAGCTGTTGTGTGTTCCATTTCTTACATCTTGCATGTGCTACATGGAAAAATGCTTCACCCTAATTATGGAGTCACGGCGTCTTCTTGTGTCACTCCATTACATTTGGTGCCAGAGGTGGTACTATGTCTAGCTCTAGCCTGCAATATTCCTGATATCACATGGTATCGGTCGGATTGTGATCATGTGCAATACCTAAGATATCGCATCTGATGCAATAGCAATGAACGGTTGAGACTGAAAGTTACAAAAAATAATTTTTTAATCTCAACCATTGAATAAGAAAATATTTATAAAAAAAATATTAAAAAGAAGTAAAAAGTTAAAGTTAAAAAATTAAAAATGTAAAAAAATTTGTGAAGGAGAACAAAACAAAGTAGGGTTTCTTTCACATTGACTAAAGTAGGATTTCTTTCATCATTGACTAAAGTTGACCTTCATTATTTCTTTTGCATGTTAAGGAGAACAAAACAACATAAAATGATGAGAGTCACAAGATAGAGTATTGGTGAGTTGAAAGACTTTGGAAAAGGAAATTGTAAGTGATGTCCGGTGAAACAATTTAGGAGGCATTTTGGTTTCTAAATATTTAGAATTTTGTATTGAGTTTTTAGTATATTTTAGTGATTTAAACACGGTCAATTTTTAACCCAAAAAAAAACATGATCAATTATATATGATGACATATTAAGAATAAAGAGAATATTTTACTCAAAAAAAAAAAAAAAAAAAGAATAAAGAGAATATGAATCCAATGGTGAAAATTTTAAAACATTAATCTAATAAAAATTTATTGAGTGAATCGTAAAGAGGTACACTAAAGTGTAACTTGATCCTAAATCATTGTAAATATTATTTAATCTAGTATAAAAGTATTTACTAATATTTAAAATTAAAATAAATAGAATTTTAGAAGTTTAGTTTTTTTGGTTTATCTAACCCATTATAGTAAGATTATTAACGGGGCAAATGGGATGAGTTTTTATTTTTCAATTATAAATAGTATGAGTTTAGGGTGAAATTCTTAAAATTCAAAGGATTTGGTATGTAAAAACTTAAAGGATTAGGTTTTGTAGGTGGGGTTGCTTGGGAAAATAGGAATCATTTCTGTTTTTATTTTTACTGTACTTACATTCAATGTACCTTGTTTTGGTCTCACTTAATCGAAAGTCTTTAGATTCTAGAGTTTCTTGTCAAATTTCTAACTTGTTATTAACTCTACTTCTAGCTTCGTACACTAAAACTATATCATTTGTAAAAGGCATATACTAAGGGACTTCCTTTTAGATTGATTTAGTGAGCTCGTCCATCATTAGTGCAAAGAGATATTGACATAATGTTGATACTTGATGAAAAATCATAGTGATAGGAAACTCACATGTGATTCCTATTGTTCTCACACTAATTACAGCTCTATCATACATATCCTTAGTCAACTTGATATTACTTTAGAGAAATTTCTTTCTTTTCCAAAACACACCACATAACTTCTCTAGAGGCCTTATTGTATGCTTTCTCTAGCTCAATGAAACCATATGAAGATCTTTACAAGTGTTTCTATATTTTTCTATCAGACATTTAATTAGGAAAATATAGCTTCCATGGTAGATCGTCCGGGCATAAAACTAGATTGAGTTTTTGATATTGTTATCTTTATTTCTTAACCTATGTTCAATCACTCTTTTCCAAAGTTTCATAGTGTGGCTCATAAGATTAATTCCACAGTAATTTGTATAGTTTTAAATATTCTAACCGTTAAATTAAAAAATAAAATAGATTTTAGACTATCATTCGATTCTAGATATGTGATAGTGCACCAACCAACTTTATTTTTCAAGAAGATAACTGGCACCCACTATATCTGATTTTCCATTTCAATGGTGCTCCATTAGTCTAATTATTTCCACACCTATAATTCTGACTCCCCCACCCCGAAGAAGAAAGTATGGAAAAAAGAAAAAAACAAAGAAGGTGGCAAAATGTTATGGTCTTAAATGGATCGGTGATAATAACAAATACACTATACCATGTGCCCTTGGCCCCTTGTATGCGTCTCATAGTGCTTGACCGGACCACTAAAAATGTCAAAAGAATTAGGCCCATAGAATAGAAATAAATAATAATAATTTAGGGGCCCCAATGAAAAAAAAAAAAAAAAAAAAAAAACCCCTTTACAGCCTTTTCAGTTTTCACTTTCACTTTTTCCTCCTCAAAAAAATCAAAAAATCTATCACTTTTTCCTTTATCAGTCGCCAACGTAAGTCTTTGGGTTGAACGAAATTGAGAAAGTTTAGGTTGGTGAGTAATACTATTTACACAATACAAAATTACAATAACTTCGAAATATTCCTAAATTAACATATTATATCATTTAAATTGAAGATTGTGGTGGTGCTCATATGTGAATTGACATATTAATACATGAAATGTTGTGACTTTTGTTATTTTTTCCACTTTTCACATTAAACTGGGGTGTGGTGCATTATATATACCATTCGATAATTGAGGTGGGAGAATTTGAATAATAATTCCTGAATGCCTTATTTGTGCTAGTTGAAGTGGAGGAATTTGAATAAAAATTCCCGAATACCTGATTTGTGCATTCTAGAATCATTATTCAAATTAAATATTACAAATTTAAAATTATATAATATATCACATTATCTAGGAATAATTATTCTTTTTAAATAAAGAATAACTATTACTTACCAAAAAAGGACTATAATAACTATTCATTTATCAGGCTATTGGGAAAATTACCAATTTCTCAGTTTGTTTTGACCTGAATTTTTTATTTATAAAATGAATCATTTAAAAAAAAAAAAAATTCTGTAAAAAACTATCTCATTTTTCTGTATTGATAGTGGCCTTAAAAATGAGATAGAGTTTTCAACAATTTCCATATTGCCTCAACTCTTAACTTTTTTTTATTTAAAGTAGCATGAGATAGAGTAGTTTTTTGGAAAAATAGTTATATTTTTAATAGGATTTTTATTGACAAAGATAGTTATCCTTTTACTTAATTTTTTTACTATAAACAAATATTGAAAAATGCAAAAAATTATCTTTACAAAAGATTTTGAATGTAAACATACTGATTTAGTGCAACAAGAAAATTCTTTCAAGAGCTTCATTTATTCTCTCTTGTTAATAGTGAACCCTACAATTTTCTTGCCTTCCTTCGTGACAGATATGAGTTCTCTTAGTGTTTTTTTTCCTGTTTCTACCACAACCAACACCGCACTAATTTTGAAGTGACCCCAGTTCTTGATTGACAAGTTTTATTAGTTACTTAAAATTGTTTTAATTCTCCTGTTTTTTTCCTAGCACCGCACTAGTGAAGAGATGGCACTAGCATGCTAGATAGCATGTTCTTATTGTTTACAATTTTAGTTCGATATTTATAAAATGAGTAACTGTATTTAATGTTAGTTTTTCTTTTTAAGCCTCCATTTGGGAAGCGCGTTTTGCGCGTTTCCAGCGAAAGCATTTTTCTGTGGGTCATGTACACTGTTCATGGAATCCACAAATACCTTCATTCAGCAACTTTTTTTAAAAAAAAACTGGATCCCACGGCATTATTCACACATTTAAAAATTATTTTGCTACAGTGTTTTCAGTTTTCAGTAATAAGAGGTATCCAAACAGACCCTAACTGTTTATATTCATTGTACTAGTGGGTAGAAAGTACAAATTAATTCATAAAATAATCAAATAAATAACGAAAATCAAATTCAAGAGGAAAAAAGAGGCAGAGAAAAGAAAAGGAGAAGGCTTTAGACTAATAAGTTATGGAAAAGTCCAAAACTACAAAATTTTTCACAACTTCTTGCTACAATTATGACATGGTAAAGTGTGATTGGTGAAGAAAAAAGAGAAAATTTAGTACTACAACTTATCTTACAACTTCTTTGCCACAATTATGAGTGGTGGGGAAAAAAAGGCGGGTCCATAAGTAAGTGATAGACAACTACTCACAATCTGCCACATTAAAGTAGTGGTAAAAAGTTGTGAAATAGTGTGTGGTCCTAGAACTACTTGAAAAAAAAAAAAAAAGGTCTATGTGAAAGTAATGGTTAACTATTTACAATCTGTCATTTATAATTGTAGCAAAAAAGTTGTGAAATAATTTATGGTCCTAAAACTACTCATAAGTAATCTGGATAGATAGTTTAGAGAATTTATCGGTTTTTCCATTTATAAATAATAGAATGCTAATATAATATTTTTAAAATGGTACTTTAGAAGACTAAAATATGATGCCATTCCATCTCTCCATGATTCCATTTCTTTGTTAGGACCAAAGTGATGAATTGGAATAGGTACCTAATTCCAATTTACTATTACATTACTTATTTCTATTACACTGTAATGATGATTACAGTGTACCAAACATGTTCTTACTAACATTCTAAATAGAGTAATATTATAAGTACAAACTATTTTATAACATTTTTACAAACTGTTGATGTGACAAATTTTTACTGGTTCTCATATGGTGGGCCCACCACTAACATTATATTTTTACTTACCAATAATCACTCATCACATCAACAATTTGTAAAAAAAGGTTTTAGCATTTTCCTTTTAAATAACATAATACATGATTAGGTCCAAGATAAGTGAACTTAATGCATGACAAACATAATAACTCTTATTTGAGTGTGCCAAGGCAATGGGGTAGTTAGGATTTGACTTTAGGGGGGACAATTTATAACTAACATACTTGTCTTCATAAAGTTGTGGTCATATATAGACACACACATTATGCACTCGTATAATACTCAAGACCAATCTTTTTTTTGAGAAAGTACTCAAGACCAATCTAAATAATAAAATGGCCTTAATATAAATACCAATTGAGTGTTTCTTATATAGAAAAAGTAGTATTTTAATGTTATAAAACCTATAAAATATGACATCCGTTATATTTTATTTATTTATTAAGGTTTTTATATAAATAAATTGCGTTGTAATTATTTTTTTCATTATCAAATAATTTCATTTATTATTACTATTTGATTATTTTTAGTAATTAGATAAACTTTAAGTACAACTTATGTTAATTTTAAAAACTTATAAAATTATTTAAGTTTTCACAATTTTAAGCCGTAACTATTTGTACATCTAAAACTTTAGAGTTCAACAAAATCAAGATCAAATTATGAAATATAATTTTATAATTATTTTAAAATTTTATTGCTTATAAATTCATTTTATGAATGATAATAAATTATTTTATAAAGAGTTTGAGCTCTTAACCCTTTTAAAGGTAACTTTTTTTTTTGTATTTATTTTATCTTCAAATTATAAACTTTTGCTTCGTTATTTTTTTTAACCCTCCTTTTTCTTTGGTAACTTTTTGACATTAAGAAACACCGGTAATATCGGAAATTTTTTTCTTCATACGTTTCAATTAAGTTTGACATTTAAAAAAGGTTTAAAGAAAACATATATTAAAAAATGAAATAGAGAAAAGAAAACAAACAAATTTGTCCAAGTAGGTGTTTTTCTCATCGACACCTTTGACAATGGCCAATACATATGACCTTCTGTGAAATTGGACAGTCGTTTGATGGAAATGTTTGTTGCTTTTTCGGTGCTATCTATCTTCTTGACAAAAATAAGAAAAGAATGGCATCGTGGGGTGGGCTGGTGGGGGAAAAGGAGTACAAATATTTGAATTTCGCATTGTAGAAATATGACAAAGACTTTGATGTGATTAAGTACTTGCTTGGAAATTTTGTTGGCTATGGCCCTAGTTTATTTATGTGATTTTGGTCTAATTGCTCCACATAGCGAGCATGCATGTTGAGCCACTAAAATTATGCTGGCTAGATAATTTAAACAATGTAGTTTATTTGTTTACGCAATTGAATTGAACTCCATTTGATTGATAAAGTCCTTTGAGTACAAAAGCTTTCAAAGATTCAACCTCACGTTACATGAGCACAATTATAGAAGATATATATAATTTTTATATATATTCTCTTTTAATTTGGCTGAAAGATTTGTTTCTCTCTACGCTTCTCTTTTGCCTGGTACGAAATCACAGTCTCTTGCCTTTTGTTATCATCTAATTATATTAAGGAATCAAGGTATTGTAGAAAGCTCCGTTTTGTTTGAATCAATATCTTAACCCCCCAATGATGGAGGAAATAAAGCAAATCAAAGCAACCACTTCAAATTAAGGACCGTAAAATATCATTACACAAATTGAAAGAAAATAAAATTTTACCCTTCAAACTGTTTTCATATGCCTAGTACATATTACTTGCACAACAACTTGTCACGAATCCAATTACCATGAATGCATACTCAACATCTAGCCATGCGTAACACCAAGTAAAGTAAACCCTAGCTTAAAGGGACATTTGGAGAAGAGATTTGTTCAAGTAAAGTAAACTAAAAATCTCTTTATTCTTTCTAAAATCCCTACCGACTAGGAAAGAGATTTGTTAATTGATTTTGCAATCTAAGATTCTAAATCCTCTCTCCAAAAGTGGTTGACTTATGTTTTCCATGCTATGGATGGAAGACATGCTAATGAAACAATGAGTTGTTCAACGTGTAGGGACCCACGAAAAATGATCTTAGAACTTACTATTCATAAAGCAATTCACTTTGAGGAGATCGAATCGATCAAATCTAGTCAATCTCAACCCTGGGAGATTATCTCTTTGCTTATAAGCAAGGCATTCAACCCTGGAAAAATTTCCTTTAATTATGCGAATTTGTGGGTCTCTCTTGTCTGAATCATAATATTGTTGTGCATACCAAACATCTCAGAATCAGTGTAGTGGTTAGTACAATGATTGGTTTTTTTTATAAAAAAAAAAAAAAAAAAAAAACCTGAACTGATGCATTTACATTTTCTTCCTTGAACATGACTCTTAGAGTTTCATGACTTGGACATGGTGTTGTGCTAAAGTGATTTTGTTGTTGAGTTTGGGTTCGTTTGCAAGAAAAGTTGACCTGATCAACATGCTGAAATGGAAATTGTAAGACCATATATGTTTCATGTCTTTATTTAGGTTTTTTATTCATGAGAGTTTAAATTGACGTTAATTAATTATATGCATGCAATTTCTTGTAGTTCATGAATACTTAATTCTATGATG
This sequence comes from Notholithocarpus densiflorus, assembly GCA_030021035.2. Classification (NCBI taxonomy): domain Eukaryota; kingdom Viridiplantae; phylum Streptophyta; class Magnoliopsida; order Fagales; family Fagaceae; genus Notholithocarpus; species Notholithocarpus densiflorus. Next base: position 3,869,351 of record JARYZH020000009.1, on the reverse strand, counting down.
TTTCATATGTGTCTTTGTATGCTTCGTAATAGCCAATAGTCTTTATAATTATAAGTGCTACGTATATGTGGGTTTAGAGCATCTCATCCAGAATTTTTTTTGCCCTAGAATTAGGGTTCTTGTAATTAGTTCTAGAATTTCTATGTGTATAAAAGTTTTGAATCTTGTTTCTTTCTGGTCGGAACAGCTGGAATTTTCTGTCCCAGTGCTTTGTAACGTCCCAAATGTTGACCTGTACCGAACTGTCATTCCAGAGTCCAGACGAAATAGACATTCCAGACTGAAACTGTGGCCATTATAGCAGTGGATCCATGGGAATATGAAAATGACGAAGAAGAAGTGAGAAAAATGATTCACATGCAGATGAGGTGAAGAAAAAGAAAACGATGAAGAAGATCAGAAGAAGTTGAAACACAAGAAGTTCAAAGCACTGGCAGCATTGTGGAAAAAGAAGAAGAAAAAGAAGACGACATAAGGCCCTGTTTGGTTAAGAGAAAAAGTGGTGTTTTTAGTATTCATTTCTAGTTTTTTGTGGGATTCACCACCAAAAAATTGGTTTGATTGTGTTTTTGTACTCAATATTCATTTTCAATTTTTTTTTTAAAAAGTGAATTTGAATATAGAAAATGAATACAACTTTTCAGTATTTTCATTTTTTCTGAATATGAATACATTGACATATTCGTAAATATTGTGAAAATAAAAGGTTAACTTTTTTTTAGTGATGTGATGTCTGTGAGTGAGAAAAGTTACTTTTTTATAAGAGATGTGCTACGTCCACAACATTTTTATAACATTTTCACAATAAATCATAGGTAGTTAGTTGTTATCGGTTCAAATTTGAAACTAACACTAAGATTACTTTTTTGCCCTAACAATAACATGTCACTTAGGATTTGTTATAAAAATGTTGTGAAAATATTGTGAACATATCATTTCTCTTTTTATAAAATAAAAAATAATTACCAAAATTATGTATTAAAAAAAACTTACCAAACACTACTAATTGTGAAAATAAGTGATTTTTTCTATATTTAAATTTAGAATTTGAATATGGAATAAAAGAAATGAAAAGTGAAAACACCACTTTTTTGAAACCAAACAAGGCCTAAATGATCCACGTGCACATGAGTCATGGTGAGTAGGAAAGAGAGTAAAGTAGAAGATTTGATTATGAGACATGACTTATGAGAGAGGAAAATAAAAAAAAGTTGTAGAATATTTTATGGTCTCAGAACAAATCATAAATAAAGGGATAATAGGTAGGTGAGATCAGAAATCAGTGGGGCGTGGGAATCAAAGGTGATCAGTTGACAGGAAGTTTCTTGGAAGTTTCCTTGTTTGCAAATACCACGTTACACGTACCATTTTGTGTTTGTTTATTTATAATAAAAGTGAAAAACCATAATTGAGTTTGGTGCAAAGGAAGTTTCCTAGTTGCTCAATTATTCTCGTAGATTTAAAAAAAAAAAAATTGATCAATAAATTTACTAATTTATTAGTTTATTTTTTTATTTATTTATTTTACTGAGGATATAGAAAAACTCATTAATTTGTGTGTGTGATGGTAATTCTGAAAGTACTGCATGACCCCCTCAAAATTTTAAAAAATTCTTCTATATTATAGATGTACAAGTATTAAAAACTTTAAATATTTAGTTACAAAAATAGAAGTTAGTTCACCAAAATGCTTGAATTAGTCCAATGATACTCTTAAAAGCTAATATAATTTATCAATTAGTCTAGTAGTTATAAAAACAATGTAATTTTTATTTTCTCAAATTCATTTTTTGTACATGTCTAATATCAAACTAGATAGTCTTTGCATACTCATTGAAGTTTAAAAGATGATAAAATCCCCTAAAATTATCTTGTGAATATACATATGTAAAAGTTGTTAATTTTATATACTATATATTTATAAATTATGACATACTCTAGTATTAAAATATTAATATTTATATATGTGTATGTGCGTTTACGTGTAGATGTAATGGTTTATGTTGACTCATGATATTAGTACCGAAATATGGCCTTTCCAAACAAAAAAAATCCTAGCATCGCACCTACATATAATATTGAAATATTCTATTCCAATAATTAATTCAAAACTTTCATGTATGTTCACGTTACTGATTTACTCCATTCGTCCCAATTTATTTGTCCTGTTTGAAAAGTCAAATTTTTTAAGGAAACATTATTTATTGTCTTGTCTGCCTTATAAAAATGTATAAGTTTACAAAACTATCCTTAAAAATATATATTAGTTTTTTTTTTTAAAAGAGTTATTTTTAATGAGGCAACTAAAAAGGTGCCCCAATTAGATTGATTTTTTAAATCTTTGTTAGTTTTCTTTTCAAATAAAATAAAGTAGGGGTATAATAGAAACATTAATAAATTAATGACTTTTATTTTTAGAAATAAGACAATATTTTGGAACATCCCAAAATAGAATAGAAGACAAATAAACTGGGACATAGGAGTATTTCTTTGTCAAGTGTGCATACGTAGCTTTAATTATAAGTATGTCCACGTTGGTTTTGCACGCGTACCTAGATAATTCAGCAAACCCTTTTAGTTTTCTATTTGGATTTTTAGAGTTTTTTTTAGTGTGCATGTTTATTTTTCCCGTTGCTATGATCCTTGATGGGATATTTGTATGCTTGTAATTTGTAACTATATTTGTTTAAGTTTAGTACCAACTAGTCGCTAACTTGTGCTATGCACAGAAAAATTTTATATCAAAAAATTTCAAACTTAGAATTCAATCAACATACCTCGAGTCCGTTTGGATTGAACTTATTGTTGCTGAAACTGAAAACTGAAAACACTATAGCAAAATAATTTTTAAATGTGTAAATAGTGTTGTGAGACCCGTAAACAGTGCATGAACAGTATATGAACAGTGCGTGAACAGTGCATGAACAGTGTTATTTGTTCCCTGCACAGTAAAATCATGTGATTTTACTGTTCACGCGCAGGGAAAAAAAAAAAAAAAAACTAAAAACGCAAAACGTGGACACCACTTTCAGCTCAATGCAAACCGCACCCTCATATTCAAACTAGTCCTTTTAATTTGATCATAATATGCAAAAGAGGTTTGTTGAAAAGTTGGTTTACTGTATGGTTTCGAGACACCTCAGTCCTCACTATCAGCCATTGAACAAAAGTTTCAGAGAATTCAAGTCCTACCTAAGAAAATAGGATTTTTATGAATCCTTATATCTACATAAAATCATAATCCAATTTATCCAAACCTACTGTGTCTGAAATTTCAACTAAAAATTTTCTCAAATTTGAATCACATACACAAACCAAAATTCAATTTACACACAATTCAAAAGAAACCAATACTGAAAAATCCATTCCAGTCTTTATTTGCCTTCACTTCTTCTTCTATAAGTGGGTTTGTAGATCTCATTGATTGTGCCATTCTTTTCATTTTTCATCATCATTCAACCTTAATCAAAACCAATAATCCAAATATCTAAATCAAAGAAAATCAACCCAATAACCCAAATATATAAAATCAAAGACAAAATGCTATAATCACATGAACATATATCATACCAAGACCTCAAAATGATTTATATACAAAGATATAGCATATTATGAATATATCATATGATAACTTTTATACAATTAGAATTTGTCATAATCAATTGTGAAGTTGAACTATTACAACTCTGTCTAGGATAAAGCAAAATCAAATTGTAACTTATGCATGTTATTTGAAAAGCAAAAACAATTACTTGTACATGGTGAATCATATGACAAACTTTGTTGGTGGCAGAAGAAAATGGCTAATATGCATTTTCTGGTTTAAGTCTTAGACCAGTTCATTACTTCAATTCCATGTAAATATTTAAGTTTTAATCTAGTCTTAGGCTACCAATTCTAAAGCTAATAATCAACAAAGCTCCTAATTTTATCTTTGCTTTTAACCCCAGATTCCTCTATGAGTTGGACCAACACCTTGACCAAATTTTGAAGTCTGCATCTTTGGCTAAAATTAATCTCCCATTTGATCGGGGGAGCACAAGAAAATACCAATACAAACTGTGAGTGCCTCCAAGTGTAGAAAAGGATTATTGAGATACTGGCTCTTAGTAGGACCTGGTGATTTCCAACTCTCCCCATCTGGCTGCCGTCAGCCAGCTCTTTACACTGTTGTCATTCAAAATGAATCTTCATTTGCTTCAATGGTCATTAAAGTAATAACTTCATCAGTCCCAATAAAACCCCCTCAATTTGCTACCATGAAAAGTGAGAATTACCTTCTAAATGTGCTTTCAAACTTAAATCCCATTTACACTAATTTTTCCGGTTCAAAAATACTTGCCATGCTTGGGTTTAAGTAACATCCACCATGCTTGCTTTGTCAATTGTCAATAGCATTTTTGGTTTGTCACATGGGTGGTGTTTCAATGTGTTAGTGATTCCTTTGACAACTAAAACCAAGAGACACAAACCATGAAGTTGACTTAAACTAATGTAAGAGTATAACCATCAAATTATCAAAAAAGAAAAATGCAAAAGTGAGTGAGACATTTTGTCAAACACATGGTGTACATGTTCTAAATGGTAATGAAAAGACATTTTAACAACATGAATCCACCCAAAAAATACAGAAAAATGCAAAAGTAAGTTAGACATTTTGTCAAACACATAGTGTACATATTCTAAATGGGAATGAGAGGACAATTTAACAACATGAATCCACCCAAAAAAACACAGAACTGTCAGAGGAAGTTTCAACTTTCAATTCTATGTAAATATTCTCATGAGAATAATCTAATCTCACATCAATGTTATAAAAAATCAAGCCACATACACATTGTTCTAATCATGTAGAATTTGATGGTCTCCTCCATGTGCTTTTTTTGAAGAAGTGTTAGAAACGCACGGCAATATCACAGAGAACCAAGAAAAATTCTCCTCATACGTTGCGTCAGAGATGTGAAAAAATTCTCTTTATTTTTATACCCAAAAAGCAAAATAAAGATGGTTAAACCCGAACCTAACATTTGCAAATCAAATGGCAGAGAACCGAAGTCTGATGAGTCTGATTTATGGATTCAACAACACATCAAACCATAACAAAACCAATTACAACAAAACTTAAATCTCACCATAAAACCATAACAAAACCAACCAAAAAAAAAAACCGAAAACTAAACATGCATAACAGAATGAACAAAACATATTCATTACAGAGCAAACAAAAAATCAAAATTAAATTGCTAAAAACCATAACAGAATAAAAGGGCCTAAACCAAAATTGGAATAGAAAATTAGTAGTTCCGTAAGCAATCTTTTTTGTAATTTTCGTAATCTATAAAATAGCTTGACTTGACTATGAAAAGAGAGAAACAAAATCATATGAAACCAACATGTTCTCCAAAACCAAATAGGATTACAAAAACGTACCAAGCTTTAGAGGTCAAGACATGAGCCAGTAGAGGCGAACAGAGAGAGCGAGACTGAGAGAAGAGGTGAAGGGTTTGAGCCAAAGAGAAAGGGATGAGGTGAAGCGTGAAGAGAGAAGAGTAAACCTGTGTTTAGGGTGTTCAGTTTTGGCTGAATTTGTGTTTGTGTCTATCGGGTTTTGTTTATTTTTAAAGATAAGTATTGGTTTTTTATTAAAGATACGTATCGGGTTTTTGGAGAGAAAAATAGTATTTTTAATTTTATTTTTTTAAATATTGTGCTAACGTGGAAAATTGTGGGAGTTTTAGAAGTTTCGGTTTTATATATATATATATATTTATATATTTATATTTATATTAGCATAATCCTCCTTTGAACATGGCTCATGCATGAACACTACTACAAGTGGTTGCCTGAAACTTCCCTTTTTGTGACCTAAACTTTAAACCTAGATTATTATTTATTGAAATAAAAATTCTAATGTTTAAAAGCTTAAAAGTTTCACTAAAGGAAAAAGTATCTCATATCACTTGAATAAAACTAATACTATATTAGAAATACCACATAAGTGCTCAATGTAAATTCATTTTTTATATAAATTTTATAAATCTTTCACATACTTAATAACATATGACTTATTCAATCCAATTTTATATGAAAGAAATCCATGTATAAATAAAATTTATGATTTAAAACATAGAAAAAATATTGTATTAAGAATTTTTCTAAAATTTTAGTTTAGTTATCTCTTAAAAAATAAAAAATAAAAATTTTGCTCACTTTTACAAGCAAAAACATAAATAACTATATACAAGTGTATGTGTGTGTATATTCATTTTGTGATGTGGGTTCATACAATATCACTTTAGTCATAACAATGGACCCCTTAAAGGAAGATTTCTATCTCTGTCCCTAAGGGCACGTTTGGTAGACTGTAATAGACATTGTAATGTAATAGATATTCCTATGACATAACTATTCAGTTGTTTGGTTATGTTTTTATTACAATAAATAATTATTCTTTATGAATAGCTATTCTTCAAAATGAGGAATAACTATTCCTTATCAAAAATACTGAATATCTATTCCTTCACCTTATGTAATAACTTTTTTAAAAAATTTCCTAAAAAACCATTAGTTGCCACATCTTCAAAAGGAAAGAAAATAAATTTTCCTTGTTGTTAATTATTAGCTCTATTTTGAGCACCCTAAAATAAGTGTATTTTAGGACATTTGATTTAAAAATGATTTAATTATACCTTCTTTTTATACTCTACTAAATTGTGGATGCATATTCAGGATTCTATTCCTAAATGGTCACCAAACTAATGAATAGTAATACTTATTACATTCCAACTTTAATGTATTCCTTGTAATATTTATTCTTATTCCCATGTAATAATCATTACAGTGTACCAAACGTGCCCTAAGTGTATTTTAAGCCGGCTATATGTAAGATGAGCTCACACTAGACTTCTTCTATTCCCTCATGAGATTTTGAATGCTCACAGCTATTAGTGAGGACTAAGCCCGTTCAAGTACACGAGCAACCTTGATTGATCTTCTTGGCTTCTGTGTTGAATGCAAATTAAACAAACCTTGACCTGGTGAATTACAATGAACTAAGATCATTCTTGTCAAATATGCAATACTTTCACCTTGCATTTTGGAAAACGATCATAAACTTGAGGTGTCTATCATAGGCTAAGAATCACAATAAGTCCAATTTAAGGATTACATGTGTCTAGATGTTTGTCGAGTCTGTCGACTGTTCTATGTCGAGTTATTCAAGTTGGTTTCGTTGGTTTGTGTTGAAGATCATCATACTTCAAGATATATTATGTGATTTAGTCTAAATCATTTAGAGACCAAAAACCATACATTAGGATTTTTTCTTTTTTTCCCAACATCTTTTATGATGCCCCGAAATTTTTTTAATTTTAAAACTCTAGAATTAATAGTGTATATTGTATACTAAACTAAATCTCTAATGACTCTTAATATAAATAATCTCTCAAACAGTCGATGAAACGAAATTAAATGTCCAGTAACTGAAACATTAATCTCCAAGCTATTGGACAAAAAAAGGCTTCAATAGCAGGCTACCTGGCTGCTCACGCTCTAGAAAGTCTCTTAGGAACTACGCTTGAAGAAGCCCATCTAAGAAGGGAAATAAAGATATAATGGGCTAAAACCAGTAAGTAGTAAATCACACAATATCACAGGAAAGGTCATAATCAAGTTTAAGAATGGAATACTCAAAGCAAAGTGAACAATTTCAAGAGGTGCAAATAAATAGACTGGCTTTTCCACATATTTGAGGATACCATCCAGTCAATAGTCTCATTGGATAAGAGTAAAGGAAGATACAGTAATACAAATCCAAGAAACAACATAAATGGAATGTTAACAAAGATGATGCCTTATTTAATATAAAAAGGAAAAAGAAAAGAGAAGATGATGCTCTGCGTGATGGATTCGAGTTCTATTTTTCCAAGTTGTTTGTTTGTTTAGACCCCTTAAACCAGATTTTTAACCTAATATATTAGTCAAGTGATTACTTAGATTAATTATTTAGGTTAATTATTTAGGTTTAGGTTAAACAATAATAAATCATATCATGCATAGCAGCGGAAAAGTAAATAACACCATGATATGATGACCTAAGAAAACCAAGGAAACAGACTTTTTCAAGGTAAAAACTTGGGGAGGATTTGACTTAGCTATCCTTAAGGTAAAACAAATCCACTATAAGAGAATTAAAGTTTTTACAATCAGATTTAATCCTAAATCTATTGCTACCTCAAGTAGTAACTTAATGACACGACCACATGTAAGCTCCGAATCCACAGACTCCTTCTCTTCTTGGATTTGTAGCACACAAGCACCCACACTTGTGACTTTGAGATCCCACTCAAAGGTTTCAGATCAACTTCAGTTGTTGATCTTTGTAGCAGCAACTAGGTTCTACCACCGCTTGATTGTAGATCTTGCTTCGATAGACGCTTGTGTAGTTAGAAGGTACAAAATCTCTCAAATCTCACAAAGAGTAACACACAAGTCTTCTAAAAGTTTGCAAAACATAGCTAGGGTTTCCCTTTTTTATGTGGACAAGTTAGATTGAAACCATAAACGTTTTTGTGGGCTTGGACCTGGTTTAAAAATTTTGAAAAATCTGATTTCTACTATTCTTGATCGATCGGGCCTAATTCTCGATCGATCGAGCTTAGCAGATTCTGACTCTTCTTTTCTGCAGTTAGCTCGAACTTGAAGCTTGAAACTTACACCTTTGAGCAATGCCTAACACATAGACTAGACATGTTTTGTTCTCAGTTTGCCAACACACACAAAATATAATTCTAAACATTTAATCTTAAATCTTTAGAACCTAACACAAGTCTAACAGTTTAAGTTAAATTGCACTTTGTGCCACTTACTTTTGATTTGATTTTTCAACTCCAAAGTGATGGTGTTACTTCATGGACGGATTGATATTTTGGTTGAACTAATATATCTTTTGGATAGAGCATATCACTTCTAGAAAGGATATGTCTATTACTGATACGTCTAAGTGTCTATAAATAATGATAGGCTAAGAATGTATTGACCCATTTGGTAACTTAATCAATTAATTTAGCCAAGTGAAATTAATTAGATTCAATTACATACAATAAGCGTGGTCGCACAAAAAAATCACCAACTAAGTTAAATCAAGTGGAAAATAAATTTGACACAGATGATTTGTTTATGAATGGGAAAAACCACCGAGACAAAACTCCATCGGGTGAATTAAAAGTCACCACTCCCGAGAATCCACTATTATCAAAACAAGTGATTACAAGTAAAAGGAATCCCAGTACCTAATACCAACCTACAGTTGAACCCTTACCCCAATACCCAATTGGACTTGTAATGTAGTGACAATCTCTCCTTTCAATGCACGGCTCCCAGTACATGACTAACCAATTGATGCACGGATCCAAGTACGTGACTAACACACCAACTTGAGGAAGATATTGGCTGCAAAGTTTTTCAATTTATCAAACGATGAAGATCAAGAAGCTCCTTGGTTACAAAACCCTTGGTGCAAAGACGCAGCAGCTTCTACAAGGAATATGATGAACTTGGGCAAATTCTATCTCCGGTCACAATTTGCATGCACAATCAATTTGCATTAAGTTGCATCACTTTGCATCACCTTTGACGGCCCTTAAAATAATCCTTATATATGTCTAGGATTGTGAGAAAAGAAACTCTACACAAATACACATGGATATGCGTGAAATCATATTTGAAAATCTGAATTTCGTAATTCTTAACAGATACAGCTTCTGTCGAGCTGTTGTCGAGCATCAGCATTAAACCTCGATGGATATGGATCTGTCGAGCTATCTGTTGAACTTTAATAAACAACACTTCTTCACTTGTTTCTTGGACCGATTTGCATGGCTTCAATACTAACCTTGAACTCTTGTTCCTTGAAGTAATAAACATATCCTAGATCTACCCAATTACAAGTAAAGTGCGTTTTGTCAAAGGATTAGCCAATTTACATAACATATGTCTCTAACAATATCTACATATGTCCTAACAATCTCCCCATTTGGCAATCCGTGACAAAACCACAACAAACAAATGAAGTATGAGAGAAGTCTTAAATCACTAAACTCATAATCACTTGTTAAATACAATAAAATCTAATCCTAACACAAACTCTTGAAAAATTTTGCAAGAAGAGAGTTCATGGCATGATAGATTTTGACAACCTGTTTTTTTGAAACACTTTAAACAAAACTCATCAAGGCATCTTAGTGTGAAACAAAAATAAAGATTGCATACATAAAGAAACATGTGTATAAAGAGATAAAAGAAACAACATATGGAGAGATAGGTGAATAACAACATACATCATCATATATATAAATGAGAAATAAATACTGGTATATAAGAGGATAATGTAACTAAAAGATAAGGAAAATAAAAGTACATAAAATCCTCACTACATCCCTCAAAAATATAGACACACCCCCTGACAAAAATGTCCTATGCTAATTCTCCCCCTAAATACATGACTACTCTCATCATCCCAAAACTACTCCCCCTTTTTGTCACGAATGACAAAGGGTAAGTCACTGAAAGGTTGTCTCATCATCACTGGAAGAGATGGCATCCTCATCCTCATCATCATCATTACCATCAGCAGCATCCTCATCCTCAAAAGCCTCTGGAGAAGGAGATGGAGAAGCAACAAAGCCACCAAGGCGAGCCTGTCGTCGTGCAATACGACCAACATGGGTGTTCACCTGATACAACTTAGTAGTGAGAGTATCAAGGCGAGCATCCATGCGTTGAAGCTACGCCATGACTACCTCAAGAGTCACAACACCCGCCGAAGAAGAAGGAGCGGAGGTGGAAGGAATGGTAGGGGCTGGAGGATCCGTTGTGTCGATCTGCAGCCGCTTTGGTCGAAGCTAGGCCTCGTTCTGCCAAACAGACGTTGCGCTAATGGCACCCATGACAGTATAGAGAGCAGAATCAGGAATAGGGATAGAAAAATGGCGAAGGATCCGTGTGATAGCCGAAGGAAAAATAAGCTTATCATAGGTCGCCGTATCCCTATAGACATCTATGATAGAGATAATGAAATAATAGGGAAAGTATATGGAAAGATCCTCTAAGAGGGACAACAAAATCAAGCACGAGGCTCAGTGATGGAGTTATAGTGAGACAATGGAGTAAGAACAAATGTCATCACCATATTAAGGAATCTCGGACCTTTTGCAAAGCCCGAAAATGGGGTGTTTTGATGCACACCCCATATGAAGGGTGTCTCACAAAAGTGAGACAGAAGCTTGTCTTTCGACACAGTTCTCAAATGCTAACAGGCAGGGTAGTCAGGATGTGCTACCCGCAGGACATGTAGTATCTTGGATACAAGATCTGGAGTGACTACGATACGTGTACCTTAGAGTACCGTAGTAAACTGAGGTACAGAGGTATCAATACCGTGCATATTGGAGTAAAACTCCTGTATGAACACGATGAGACACCTCAAGGGTATCTCACAAAGAGATTCTTATCCTCGACTATGAATGACATCAGGTAGAGCAGTGTTGGCAAAATCCGACAGAATCACATGGCGCTCCGGATGAAGGCCATGTTTAGAAAAGTTCTTAGAGAAGTCCGGATAGGCCTTCTCATCACGGAACCGAACGTGAAGATGGGGAAGATCAATAGAAGAAGATGACCTGTAACGAATAGGGTTCCGAGTTGGAGTAGATTTGCGCTTGGGTGCCATGCGCAGTCTATCCGAGAGAGAGAGAGAGAGAGAGAGAGAGAGAGAGAGAGAGAGACAGAACACACCATCACAACCCAGAAGAAAAATATAGAAAAGAAAGGGTACGTATGCATGAACATGTGACGTGCTAAAAATAATTGCATCATGGGTTCAACCCAATCCAAATCTAGCAACACACAATTTTCAACAATCAAACACACATCTAAATGCATGAAACATTATGAAAATGATAATGGAATACAATGCATGATCATATAGCATTAAATAAAAAACACCCAACCCAAAACTTTCACAAAAATCTCAAAAAATTTCAAAAATCCCAAAAGTTTCAGAGAAAACCCAAAAACCTAGGTCCAATGCGTGGAATGCATGAGAAAAGAGGGATTTAGGACACTTACCAGAGAAGAAATGCATGATCTAGGCTGAAAGGCAATTGGGTAAGGTGATTGGAGTGAGGGAAAGGTGTTTGGAGGAAGAGAGAAAGTTTTTCTGTTGAGAGAGAAGTGAAAAAGTGAATCTGATTTCGCGCTGAAGATATATATAGAAATTGTAGCTCGATGGATCGAGGAGCTGTCGAGATCTGTCGAGCACTAAATCTTGACAGATATTAATTTGTCGAGGTGCTGTCGAGAATCTGTTGATGACAAAAGTTCCTTGATGGATTGAGATTCTGTCGAGAATTTATCGGCCAGACAGAAAGTTTCTCGATGGATCGAGAAGCTATTGAGAAGCTATCGAGACAAAGTCCAAAAAGCTCGATGGATTGAATATGCGATAAGATCTGTCGAGAAAAAAAATCCAATGGGCTCGGTAGATAGGAATCTATCGAGAAGCTATGGAGCTTGATAAAAAAGAGTTTTTCAAAGAGAGGAAAAACACAAAGAGATGAATGCAAACAAGCAAGCTACTCAAACATAGATCCAATCAACATGTTAAGCTCTCAAAAATATCACTCAACAAAAACAATGCAAAGCATTCATAGATCCAAAACACACACACACACACACACACACACACAACAAATCTAACCAATTTTATATTTCAAAAACAAGTTAAGACAGTTTAGTGAGCATACAATAACACATGTATCCCTTGTGATGTCCAAATCACATTATACCTGCACATGTATCAAAAGTAGAAAAGAATTTGAGTGTTGTGTGTGAAAACATAGCAAGAGTACATAAGTGTCTCATATTATAACAATTTAAGATATGAGAAAATCAATTTAACTCACACACAATCATAACTGCTTGATGGGGACTATTACCTTCGAGGTACATCCTATAACTCTCACATCTCTTAGAAACACGCTTGCAACCATATTTAAAAGTATTTTGATTCTTTTTGCTTTTATATTCTTTACTAATTTTTTTTTTCTTTTTGAGCATATCATGTATAGGCATATAAGAGAGAGAGAAGAAATACCCAATTATGTTAAGCCACAAACATCACAATTTTGCTATGCCGAAGCATACAGATGTTATACATGATTGGCGGGATTTAGTGAAGAGATAGTTATTTATATCTTTCTCTTAGGATTTTTTAGTCATTACCGTCAAAAAGAGCGATATGAGTGTTAAGTACAAGACATTACTTTATCTTACTCATCACAAACACGAGCTACAAAGCTCACTTGCTTAATTGTGCATTGAGATGCTCATCTAAGTTACAAAAGATACAAAGTTTAGAAAACTTTGTTTCAATGGCAATCCAAGATACACAAGAACCAATGTACACAAAACACACACTGTTTTTATATTTTTTTGATTTTTCAATTTTTTTTTTAAATTTTTATGAAAAACACAATAAAGCAAAAACTGAAAACAAACAAACAAAAACATGTTAAACAAAGTAAAGTATAAAACTAGATGCAAATGCATGAACAAGGAGGAGAAGGAGAAGAGATCACTTCATGGAGATTACACCAATATTTTGGTGTAGGAATTCAAACCGTTTGCTATCAAAAGGCTTAGTAAACAAATCAACCTTCTAATCATCAGTGTGAATGAACTCAAGAGTGAGTGTGCCATCTTCGACAAGCTCCCAAATGAAGTGGTGTCGAATCTCTATATGTTTTGTTCGAGAATGTTGAACAGGATTCTTAGCGATGTTAATGGCACTAGTATTGTCACAATAGATGGTAATATGTTCTTGACAAATACCATAATTAAAGAGAAGTTTTTGCATCCACAGAAGTTGGGTGCAACAGCTACCGGCAGCGACGTATTCAACTTCAACAGTGGATAATGAGATGGAATTTTGCTTCTTACTCATCCAGGAGACAAGATTATTACCCACATAAAAACAACCCCCTGAAGTACTTTTTCTATTATCAGCATTACCGGCCCAGTCTGCATTAGAATAACCAGCTAAGACATCATTGGTCTGATATACTTTATGATTCTTTTCAAAGAAATCATATGAGACTCTTTAGGATTAGTCTGATATCTACCACACACTCTTACATTGTAACTAATGTTAGGTCTACTAGTAGTAAGGTAAATAAGACTACCTATCATGCTTCTATATAGAGAAGAATCAACACTTTTTCCTAACAAATTAATAGTGAGTTTAACATTTGGGCTCATGGGGGTTCTAACAGAACTAGCAGATTCCAATCCAAACTTTTTCACAATATTTTTAGTATATTTAGATTGAGATATGAATATACCTGACTCTTGCTGACAAATCTGCAATCCAAGAAAGTGATTCAGCTCTCCAATTATGCTCATCTCGAACTCGGCTTGCATAAGCTTGGAAAAATTATAAGCAAGTTCATCCTTTGTAGACCTGAAAATGATATCATCAACATAGACTTGAGCAACTATCAACTCACCATTTTCCCTTTTGATAAAGAGAGTTTGATCAGCTTGCTCTCTTGTGAAACCATGTGAGACCAAATATTGTGTAAACCAGTCATACCAAGCTCTAGGTGCTTGCTTTAGTCCATAGAGTGCCTTCTTAAGATATAACACATGATCCAGAAAGTGTGGATCAATGAATTCTTTAGGCTGAGCCACATAGACATCTTCTTTAAGGAACCCGTTCAAGAATGCAGTCTTCACATCCATTTGGTAAAGCTTGAACTTCAAGACGAGCTACAGGAGCAAATGTCTCATCAAAATCTATTCCTTCCACTTGAGAGTATCCTTGAGCCACAAGACGAGCCTTGTTGTGGATCACATTTCCCTCCTCATCAGTTTTATTGCGGAATATCCACTTTGTGCCAATGATGTGCTCTCCTTCCGGTCTAGGTACCAGGGTCTAGACATCATTCCTTTGAAACTGAAGTAGTTCATCATGCATGGCCTTAACCCAGCTTTCATCCTGGAGAGCATCCTCAACCTTGGTGGGTTCAACCTGTGACAAATAGCAAGAATAATTCACAAAGTTAGCAATACATTTATCAACTGTACGCTTTCTTAGTGTAAGTTCATTCATATTTCCCACAATAACTTTAGGAGGGTGATTCAACTTGATCCTTGAGGAAGGTCCTTTCTCTTCATGGAATTCAGAATAAAGTGAGGTAGGAATGTCTATTGAGACTTCTACAACACTTGGAGTACTTGGAGAAACGGGCTTTTGATCAACTATTTCTTGAACAACCTTAGGCTCTGAAGGAAGAATTTCCTTAGGTATTTCCTCACTAATTTTCTCAGAACCAAAATTTGAAGCTTCATCAATAACATCATTGACTGTTTCCATTACCTTCTTGGTTCTTTTGTTGTACACTCGATAAGCTTTGCTAGTGGAGGAGTATCCCAAAAATATTCCTTCATCGCTTTGGGAGTCAAATTTTCCCACATTCTCTCTATCCTTAAGGATGAAGCAAGTACTTCTAAAGATTCTGAAATACTTCACATTTGACTTTCTTCCCTTCCACAATTCATAGGGAGTCTTCTTTGTACTGGGTTTGAAATACACTCTGTTAACCGTATGACATGCTGTATTGACTGCTTCTCCCCATAAATTTCTAGCCACATCCTTGTTATGCAACATGGCTCTAGCCATCACCTGAATGACTTTATTTTTTCTTTCTACTACACCATTTTGCTAAGGAGTAATAGGAGCAGAGAATTCTTGAGATATACCTGCTCTAGTGCAAAAGGATTCCATGTATGAGTTCTTGAATTCTTTACCATGATCACTTTGAATTCGATCAATCTTCAAGTTCTTCTCATTTTTCAATCTTGTACACAAGGCTTCAACGTGCTCAGGAGCATCTGACTTGGATCTTAGAAGAATAACCCAAGTATACTTGGTGAAATCATCTACCACAACCATGATGTATCTCTTTCCTCTAAGAGACTTGATTCTAGTTGGACCCATGAGATCCAGATGTAGTAGCTCTAAAGGTCTAGATATAGCTAATGTCTGAGTGTCTGGATGTTTTGCTTTTGTCTGTTTCCCAAGCTGACACGGTCCACACACAACATTGCTAATTCTGCTAAGCTTTGGTATGCTCAAGACTGATTCATGCTTAGATACAATTGACAGATGTTTGTAGCTAGCATGTCCCATCCTTTAGTGTCGTAGGTCTTCATTTGGCAAACGAATGCTATTGCACACAATATCAGCATCAAGTACCAATCCATAGTAGTTATCCAAAGTGCGGACACCGCTTATTAGTTTCTTCCCAGACTCATTCAACACAAGACATTTCCCTTTTGAGAACAGCACCATAAAGTCTTGATCACATATCTGACTTATGCTCAAGAAGTTCACTCTCAGGTCTTTTACATATAACACATTTGAAATGCCTGGCAGTCCAGGTAGAGAGATGATTTCCTTCCTTTTAATCTGTGATTTGCTCCCATCACCAAAAGTGACATTTCCACCTTTCTTAGACTCGAAAACCTTAAAGAGAGAGCGGTCTCCAGTTATGTGCCTTGAGCATCCACTGTCAAGGTACCACAAACATGTGTCCATTACCTTAAATGCCAATTTCATCATAAAGCACACCTCATGCTTGCATGACAAATCAGTAGGAATGGTTTTCTCTCTCATCTGCCATTTAAGAAGGAAGCCTTTAAGTTTCACCCTTCTCAGACGAACTCTTCTGCACATTTGCATTCTGAGACAGTCTAGTTTCTTCTTTGTTATACTAAGACCTTTTTCAATAATCCTCAAGATAGATTTCAAATAACTTTTAGACTTGCATTTTCTGAAACACTCAATCAAATAGAGATTAGAAAAGTAAGATGTATTTGAAATAAAAGATCTTTTCATGCCGTTTGTAGCCATGACAATAGGGGTCAATGGATCACACAATAAATATTATCCCTAATCAGAGTGTGCTCGCTCTAATACCACTTGATAGGCTAAGAATGTATTGACTCATTTGGTAACTTAATCAATTAATTTAGCTAAGTGAAATTAATTAGATTTAATTACATGCAATAAGCATGGTAGCACAAACAAATCACCAACTAAGTTAAATGCAGCGGAAAATAAATTTGACACAGGTGATTTGTTTACGAATGGGAAAAACCACCGAGGTAAAACCTCACCGGGTGAATTTAAGGTCACCACTCCCTAGAATCCACTATTATCAAAACAAGCGGTTATAAGTAAAAAGAATCCCAGTACCTAATACCAACCTACAGTTGAACCCTTACCCCAATACTCAATTGAACTTGTAATGTAGTGACAATTTCTCCTTTCAATGCATGGCTCCCAGTACGTGACTAACCAATTGATGCACGGATCCAAGTACGTGACTAACACACCAACTTGAGGAAGATGTTGGCTACAAAGTTCTTCAGTTCATCCAACGATGAAGATCAAGAAGCTCTTTGGTTACAAAACTCTTGGCGCAAAGACGCAGCAGCTTCTACAAGGAATATGATGAACTAGGGCAAATTCTATCTCCGGTCACAATTTGCATGCACAATCAATTTTGCATTGATTTGCATCGCTTTGCATCACCTTTGACGGCTCTTAAAATAATCCTTATATATGTTTAAGGTTGTGAGAAAAGAAACCCTACACAAATACACATGAATATGCGTGAAATCAGATCTGAAAATCTGAATTTCGTAATTCTCGACAGATACAGCTTCTGTTGAGCTACTATCGAGCATCAGCATTAAATCTCGATAGATATGGATCTGTCGAACTATCTGTCAAGCTTTAATGAACAACACTTCTTCACTTGTTTCTTAGACAAATTTGCATGGTTTTAATACTAACCTTGAACTCTTGTTCCTTGAAGTAATAAACACATTCTAGATCTACCCAATTACAAGTAAAATGCGTTTTGTCAAAGGATTAGCCAATTTACATAACATATGTCTCTAACAATATCTACATATGTCCTAACAAATAAGAAGGCTCTCATTTGGTTTGGGACACTTGATTTTCTCTGCAGACATACTACATTGCATCTATGATCACCGTTTGGTACCAATTGTGGTATCAAAGCAAGGTTGACAGTTTTTAACATATTTTATTTGACAAGAATGTCTCAACCACAATCTCATGTGGCTGATGAGAAGACCATGATTTTATGGGTTTGACATTGCAATTAAGAGAGATCTTCGAATGAGATGAACACCATGCTACATGTTTCGGACTTATGAAGAAGAAACTACAACCTAAAACGATAAGCTTATTGCATAGGGATCATGGTGGTAACACACAGCATCTAAGGTGTTCACACTAGCTAGCATGAAGGATCGAAAGCAATATTGATGTGAACAGACGGTGACATGGACAACATGAGAGATCGAAGTTTGAGAATGCTAATGACTTGATCGAAGATGAACCAAACAACAAGACCAAACTCCAATGACCTTTTGCAATTGGATACTGATCACTGCCAGTGGAACTGAGTCATAACTTGGGTTGACAACGCGAAGCTGCTATATGATGATGGCCCTTTACTAAACCTGTCATTGTGAAAGCCCCAACTTAGCTCTCATCATTTTCAATAAGGGTCTCCAATAATGACCACTATGTTAGGTTTCCCAGTGTGGGCCCAAGTGGTCATTTATATATAGGGGTCAAAAACCACTTTGAACTCCATTTGCAAAGAGCTATAAGTGGTCTAGATTGAATCTAGAATTAGGGTAAGAGAATGGAAAGATATTAGGCACCCAAATCTACCTAACTCCAACTACAAAACTCACCTTCACTCATGTTTTTAGACCATATTTAAGGAATACTTAATAAGAAAACCCTAACCGGTGACCAGGGACGTAGCTAGCTTTGGACTAGGGAGGGCAATGGCCCCCCATAAATTTAAAAAAAAAAAATTTATTATTATTATTATTATTATTATTATTATTATTATTATGTGTGTGTACTAATTTTAGCAATTTTGTTATATAAAATTACATTTTTTTTCCCTTAAACAATATCATTGATTTTTTTAAGAGTAATGCTATACTCACAAAATTTTTATACAACATTTTTACAAATTGTTTTGGTAGCAAATTCTTATTGGTTTGCACATGGACCCATCACTCACATTATTTTTTTACTTACTAATAACCACTTATTACATCAATAATTTATAAAAAAGTTTGTAGCGCTAGTATTTTCCTCATTTTAGTGACTGTAAAAAAAATTATAGATCTAAAATCTAAAACAAAATATACAAGCCCCAAAAAAATAGCTCAACAACAAAAATTACTAATAGTAAAACTTAAAAAAAAAAAAAAAAATTAAGCTCAATTAACCAATTTTATTTAAAATAAACAATCCTATCATTTAAAAAATCCTAAACAAAAATAATTTTGTTCTTATCGACACAAAAAATAAAATAAAATAAAAATCTCAGCAGCTAAGTAGTAGCAGAGTCAAAAGTTGAAACCGTTGCACATAGCCAACAGTAAAACCGCCCCCTTAACTCAAAGCTTTGACTCCGTCCCTGCCAGTGACCTTTTTGAAATAGATCTTGATCACTACTAGTGAAACTGAGTCACAACTTGGTAGATTATGTAGGGCTGCTGCTTGATGATGGTTCTTTATTCAAAGTGTTATTGTGAGTGCCCACTGCCCAAGTGATAATAAGATTTCAGCAATGCCTATCATTTTGGAGTTTTGGCGACATTTTTGAATTTTGAATTTTAAAATGTATTCAATATATCAATTATCAAGTTTTGTTAGTCTAAATATGTTATTCAATATGGTTATTATTTGTACTTATTCAATATGAAAAAACAGGATACTGCCCTTTTTTTTGTATTCATCAATTATTTGATAATTACATAATTTGTCAGATAATAACAATGATAATTTGTAAAATTTTCTTTTATTTCGTAGTCAAAGGTAATAAAGCAATTTAAAGTAACTAGGAGTGATTTTGTGTGCGTTTGGATTGCACGTTTCCAAGCAATCCAGCGTTTGCGTTTTTGGCTGGGTCCTACGGCACTGTTCACGACCCAGCCAAAAAACGCAAAAACGCGCATACCAATGAATTTTTGGGTCCCGACTCCCATGGCACTATTCATATCTTTAAAAATTATTTTGTTACACTGTTTTCAACAATAAGTTTTCAGTTTTTAGCAAATAAGCGATATCCAAACACACCCTTTATGGGGTTGAAGTGTGTACGGTCTTAAGGACCAACTTGAGTACAAGTTTTTTTTTTTGGACATTGTTCAAGAGTTGCAATGTAGTTATTAAACATTTTGCAAATTTGGATATAGTGTTGTGGTAGACAAGAAATTGTCACTATATCTTTACACATATGCTCCAATTTGAGCATTGTCATTCTTGAATCATAAATCTTGCATTGCAAATATGGATCCCGAACGCTTACACAAAGGAGATAAGGGACAGCCTAGAACAATGATACTTTAAAAAGAAAAAAGAAAAAGGAAGGACTACTCATCATAAATGTAGGAACGATTGAAAAATGGTAGACTTGCTGGATTATATTGTTGGCGATGAACAAGGAAAGCAAAAACGTGCGGGGGTAGTATCAAGGAGACTGAGAGCTCAAGGAAAGAAATAGTGAAAAGAAATAAAAAATGAAAAGGAATAAAAACCATAACTTGCCAGGAAATCTAGAGGGATGTGTTGTTTACTGCGTCTCGAACATGTGGCAAAAAGGACTACCAATTGTACCAACTATCACATTTTCATTAAGGCGACAATACGAAAACCAGAGTTCACAATAACCGTCCCAATATACAATAACCTAATATTCCGAAATTTTTCCAAAACAATTAGTAGATGACAACTTCAGGGGGCAACTAAAGGACAATAAATTATGTTCTTGCCATAAACATCCACTCTTAGGATCATTCACTTGGATGGATGACCACGCAGTTAGCTACGTCAAATAAGGAAAGCATATACCATGCCAGTAAATTCATGATCGTTCTCCAATGGTCATATACCATGATGACCACACAACCATAACAATAACATAGTCACTACATTGCTATTATGGAATAGACAGTTATGAAGCCAACAATGACTTCGGTCACCTATATAAGAGCAACATGACTTAGGCATAGGAGATTTTTAAGTTGGTACTACACTGATTACTGATTACCTCCAATAGGATTTCCTTCTTGTAGATCTTCCAAGATCTTACCGCACACTATGTTTGAACGAGTAGCTCATGAAAGATTTTTGCATCATCAACCATTATTTATTGTGGACACTAATTATAAATTCCAATTTAAGCATTGTCGCTATAGCATAATACTTTGGACTTCTTCAAATTTTTGAACTTGAATTTAAGATTTTTTAATGGTATTGTGCCTTAGTAGAACCAAAATGATTAAAATTCTATTTGTAATTGCAGTATAAATAGGTGATCGACAAATTTTTTAAAACCCAAAACTTTAAATTTTTTTTTTTTTAAATGTTACCCTTGTTAACTTTTATAGCAGCGGTTATAAAACTGTTGCAACAAACAATTTCAAAACAATGACCACTTTATAGCGAGGGTATAACAGACCGATAAGTAATCTCATTCTCACCATAACTATAGCGGCATATATAATTATTATAGCTCAAACCTTAATTAGTCTATAGGTCTGTTTGAGATCTGTTTATTTTGCTGAAATTGAAAATTTTTTGCTGAAAGTACTGTAGATAAAAGTAAAAGTTAGCTGAAATAGTATAGTGGGATCCATGAATACTCCAAAAAATGTAGGTGGACCCATGAATAATAGCAAAAATAAACTGAATAGTAAAATAAGTTTGCAAAATTAATCATATTAAACGGACACTATAGCGGCAATAAACATTGCCACAAAAAGTCCCACCAAAAAAAACTTACAAAGATAGATCAGATTTGGCAGCTAGGAAAGTTTGTTTTTGGTGTGAAACTGTTGCTATAAATCAAAATTAGTTATAGTGGTGGATTTTGGGGTGGTTGTGATGGTTTTGACTACCATATTTGCACCCTTTTTTGTTGAGAAAACGGTAAAAAAATTTCATTAAGGTAGATGTTCTACTCATATATCAGTATGTACAGATAAAATTGCTCTTCTAGGTAAAAAAATTTCATTAAGGTAGATGTTCTACTCATATATCAGTATGTACAGATAAAATTGCTCTTCTAGCTAGTGCGCGTGATCTAGCTTATTACCTTCTTTTCGAACATGCTGGAACTATCAAAGCTATAGTGCAGCCCCTAATCTTCAAGTGTCTTCAACCACGTGCCCATATAAAAGTAGTACACCTTGCTTGAGACGTCAAAGCCTGGATGACCACGAGACAATCCACTTCTACCTGTACCCTGAAAAAACTCATCTCTTGAGCTAAAGTGACCGCTCTATGAGCAGCCCGTGCCTCTGCCAATGCCATTGTTTGAGGAAGAGCAATTCTCTGACTCAACGCTGCCATAACATCCCCCCCATGATTCTGAACTACCACCTCGATACCTGCTTAACCCAAGTTTGCCTTATAGCAGTTTTCCGGTGGAGACAACCAGCGGACTGATCAGATTGCCTGCTTATTTGCCTCTAGAAACTCCACGACCAAAGCCTTGGTTCTATCCCCAACCTCATGCAGCGGCCATGATGCTTGATTCTCAACTACAACACACTGATTAATGGCAGAGCCATGTTGGGGCAAGGGGGCCATAACCGGACTAAAGTTTTCAAAAATATTTAGTTGATATCTCAACTGTACTCATTTAAATTGGGTTATACAATTTTATTAGTGATAAATTTTATATGTCACTAACTTAAATTGGTGGGACATTTACACACTTATGATGAACACATAACTATTTAACAATTATCTAAAAAAATAAAAGGTTTTAATTTTTTCTCCCTAAAAAAATATAAGGCTTACTTTGGAGGTGACAGCAGAAGTAGATAGCACCACCAACCTCTCCCATAACTTTCTTGGTTGGACCAACCCAACCGATGATTTTCGACCAGTCATTCTTCATTTTTAAAGCAAGAAGTGGAACTATAGGAATGAAATAAAGAGTGTTTCTTGTGATTATGCCCAACGGCCCACTTGAGCAATTTGCAATTGATTCCTATGAATATATGATACTTATATTTCTCATCCAACTCTCAGTTTGGTTCTATTTCAGGTTCGTTTAGTTACTTAACATGTTTGCATTTGAGCATATAAGCAACACAATAAGAGCATCAATATCCGGTCTCTCAAATGACATATGACATATGTTGGTATATTTTAGTATTAAAGCACCAAAAGGTCTTGTTACTCGGTCTTGAAATTGTAAAAAAATTTAAGGCAAAAAACTCATTTTAGTTCCTACATTTTCACGTGATTCCCACTTTGGTCCCTAACTTTTTTTTCCACCGATTTTAGTCCCTATCTTGGAAAACGCGTCTTGTTTTTGTCCCTGACGTTACATCAGAGACGGAAATTGCACAGCTGGCAAACGACATGCACTGTTGGCCTGACGTGGCCATTAAAATAATAATAAAAAATACCACGTCAGCATTTAAATTAAAAAAATTAATTTATTAATTTTAACTAAATAAAAAAAATTAAAAACAGAATTAAAAACTAAAAATCATATGAATTGAGATCTAAGTATGTGTCTTGAACAAGAATAACAAGAACACAAACCCAGAAATTTATTAAAAAACAAAAAAAACCAACAAACAACCATTCAACACCGAATTCTCCAGCAAATCACTAATCCACATGATTTTCACAAAGTCCATAATTGAATAACTGATCAACCATACAGCACCGAATTCTCCAGCAAATCAAACCCATAAACCCAGTAAACAATCCAATCTCCAACAAACCCATAAACCTATATTTTCTTAGGAAACAAACACAAAATAAACCCAAAAAATTTAGCTCAAATACAAATTTAGCTCAATTAGCACCAGAAATTTCAACCTCAGACTTAGAGACTTTACCTTCCTTTTCCCCGATTTCGGAGGAATTGGAAGCTTCATCAACCTCACCTCCTAGGGTTAAGGTTTGTCCATCAGCAACAACGGAGTCCAAAAACTCCTGCAACGCGATCGCCCTCTTGATCACACTCTTCCGGCAATCCCTAACCCCTGAATCGACGCCTCTCACCGAATCCAACCTGAAGAGCAAGCTCATCAGCGTCTCGTTCACCCTCAGCCTCTCTTTCAGGTCCTTCTTCATCGATTCCAGCGCCTCCTCCCTCAAGATCTGCCTCTCCACCTCATCGACTTCTCTCCTAATCGCCACGATCTTCTTCACGCTCTTCCTCACCAGAAACCCTCGGAACACCTTCTGGATCTTCAACGCCGACGAGTCGAACTACGCCTCGCCCCAACCCGATGAATTGGATCGGGATCGACACTACTTTAGATTTGGGTGTTGTTTTTTTGAGTGAGTTTGAGTGAAGGAAAGAAAGTGTGTATGTGGGTGTTTTTTTCTTTCTTTGTTCTTAGATCTTGAACTGTGTTCTTGATCTCAAGGTTTTTTTTTTTTTTTTTTTTTTTTTTTTTTTTTTTTTTTGGGCTTGTGTTCTTGTTGTTCTTGTTCAAGATACACACTTAGATCTCAATTCATATGATTTTTAGTTTTTAATTCTGTTTTTAATTTTTTTTATTTAGTTAAAATTAATAAATTAATTTTTTTAATTTAAATGCTGACGTTGTATTTTTTATTATTATTTTAATGGCTACGTCAGGCCAACAGTGCATGCCGTTTGCCAGCTGTGCAATTTTCGTCTCTGATGTAACGTCAGGGACAAAAACGAGACGCGTTTTTCAGGATAGGGACTAAAATCGGTGGAAAAAAAAATTAAGGACTAAAGTGGGAATCGCGTGAAAATGTAGGGACTAAAATAGGTTTTTCGCCAAAATTTAATTGTGCTACAGAACGATCCTAAATTTATGATAGTACTGTACCTCACTTACAAAAACAAATATTGTTTTTTATTCACTCTATCTGATTGTTTCTCTCTCTCCCTCTCCCTGACTCACTTCTCTCTCATCTCATCTCAGCCTCCCTCCCTCACTCTCTTCCTACCCTCTCTATCTCAGTCTCTCTATCCTTCCTCACTCTTAGATCGGCATGGAGCTTAGTTTTTTTTTTTTTTTTTTTTTTTGGAGAACCAAACAGTCCTCACTCTCAGATCGGCATGGAGCTTAGATTGGTGTGGACTGTGAGATCTCTCTAGCGAGTAAAACTGAAAACAAATCAGTGGTGGTTTGTTGGGGTTTGGCGATAGTAACAACTCCGATCATGGCAAAGATCGGCATGGATTGATGGTGGGTTTTTCTCCAAAATTTTGTTTTGGGATTGTCGTTGTATGTGGGTTTGCCATGGGTGCTGATTGGGTTTGTTTAGATTGGCAGGTGGCGTGGGGGTTATGGTGTGGTGGTTGCTATGGATGGATGGGTTTCATTTTTGGTGGTGTGAGTGGCTGGGTTTCGTCATTCCTTGGTTTGGTGGTTGTGGTTTTTGTGGGTTGGTGGTGGTGGTGTGGGTGGTGGGTAATTTGGTGGTGGTGTGGGTAATGGGTTGATGGTGGTGGTTAAATGAGGGTTTTAAATTTGGTTGGGTTGATTTGGGTTTAGGTGGTGGTTGTGTTGTTGATGGTGGTTTTTTTTTTTCCCTTGTGGTGGTGATCTTTATTTCTCTGATTTGGTGGCGAGCAAGCTAATGCTTGACAATTGGTGGTGGAGTTTTATTTCTCTTTATTTAGCAGCTGCGGTTCTTTAGCAATGGTTGCAGTGGGTTTTGTTGGCAAAGGTGGTGGTGTTGGGTTGGGTTGTGTTTGGCTTGGCGGTGGTGGCAGTGGGCTATGTGGGAAATTTGGTGGGCTGTGGGTTTTATGTGTGGTGGTGATTGATGGTTAAAGAGAGAGATTGAATTATATTATTTTATTGGGTAGTGTGCGTGCCTTTGAGGTGTAGTAGGCCCAACCTCAACGGGGCTCACAACCTATTTGTAATCTGGGTATAGGATTTCCTACTTTGGGTCGTTCTCGGCACAGAGACACTGCCAAGCTGATCTTTCACTCCCTCACTTTCCTCCCCTTTTTTCGATCCCCTTGCTCCATACCCAACTTATTGTATTTATAGCCTCAGATTAGTGGAAGGATCATGATTACTGCCACAGTTAGTGCAATTGGGGGTTCAATATGGTTAATTGTAAGTGGGTTTAGGTGGGAGTGGCTTTGGAAATGGCTCCCACTTCGTGATATATTCTCGGCAGTGATGCTTCCCGGACCGGCTGGGCAAATGCATACGGCCGGTGACGACATGCCAAGCACAATTATACGGCATGGTTAAAAGAGGACCGGCGTCAGCTTCTCGTACGTTAGCCTTTCTCGGAATACTCCAAGCATGGTCACGCATCTTTCACGAATGGGGGCTAATATTCTGGGCCTAGTAAAAGTCGAGGCGCTGGCCCATATCCTTGACCTATGCCCTAAGGCCCAAATGAGCCTGGGTACCAGGGGGCCGTATAGGTAGTATAAATTATTTTAATGAGTTGTATAATAAAATAGAATCTGGGATTAATTGATGTATTATAAAATGGTATGATATAATAAATAAAGTAATTTTTGAGATGGTAAAATAAAATAGTTTAAAGATACCGAATTTTAATTCTCTAACACATCTTAACACCCACCACATGGCTTCTCCGAAAAAAAAAAAACCAAGACTTGTCCCATTTGGTACCGGTGTTTAAATAACGAAAACTGTTGTTTAACCACTACAATATATATTTTTACACTTTTTTTATTCACATGTATTTCAACAAAATTTTAAAAAAACGTAATTAATTTGACACTTCAAGGTTTCTCTCTCTTTACTGGTACAGTTTCTCCAAAATTTACCACCACGTGTATGGTTTACATTTAAGTCTTCAAAAGCAAAAATAAAGTTATAATTTTTTAGGTATGACTTTTCTTGATTCTTTTTTTTTCTTTTTTTTTTTTGTTAAAATAATTATATTATATAACATATGAATATAATAGACTATTATTAAAAGTGATAAAATTATATAACAAACCATAAAAATAATATACTAAATTGTCTAATTGTTTATGTTATTAGAGTGTCCATATTGGTGAAGTCATAATTTTAACTATTTGACTCAACTAAAAACTATTTTATCTATTTTACTTTTTCACTTTACAAAATACCCAATATTAGTGGTTTTATTTTAACTTTTAACACAATAAAATAACACTAGCCTCATCACGCACTTCGCGCGTGCGATGAGTTTTTTTTTAGTGAAAAAGTTGGGCTTAGTAGTCCTATTTTATACCAAAAAAAAAAAAAAAAAAACTTGTCTTTATTTTTTATATAAAATTTTTATTTTGATAATTTAATTTATAAATGAGTAAAGCAATTTGAAAATTAACAAAAAAGTGACCATATTTTTTAGGTAATGTATTAGTGAGAGTTAGAGTTGTATTTTTATCGGATTATCTTTTAGTTTTGTCTTTACTTAAACATAAGGGTGTAAGAGCATTTTTGGACAAAAAAAAATGAGGATTCTAAATAGGAGAAGTCCTTTAAATAGTAATATAGATAAACAATATAATAAAATAACATATTCACTACAATAAAATAATACTAGTCTCATCACATGCAACTTCACGCGTACGATGAGATTTTTTTTTTTTTTTAATTTAATGTTAAAATTTTTCATTCAATTTCACAACAGTTATAGTGATTTTTATTTTGAATAGAGAAAGGACATTCATTAAAAAACTTTTTAGACGTTGATTGGGAAGTTGTGAGTTATGGGATTGGAGGTTTTTTGTTTTCTAGATTGGTGAGAAATTTGCATCTGTTTAGTAGGAAGTTATAGGAAATTTATCTGATTGGTTTTTTGTTTTTGATTTTTTTTTAATTACAATTTTAACTTATTTTTTTAAAAAAAAATAAAAATTATCTAATTAAATTAAGAGAATTTTTGATAATTCAGACAGTGACAACTAACTTGTTAAATCCTCTAAATATACCGAAATAATATTTTTTTTGGCGTGTTCTGTTGTTAAAAAAAAAAACCTATTCCACGTCTCTCTCTCTCATCTTCTCCTTCACTCTCAACCGGCCTCCACTGGCAGTGCCTCCATGGTGGTGGCCGAAGCTCTCACCACTGCCTCCATGGTACTCACGCATCCACCACATGGTTCCTTCCTCAGAATCAATTCCGATCCTTGCTGGGTATTTTGGTGGTGATGTGGTGGAGTGGGTCGTTTTGTTGCTACTGGTGGTGGTGGGTCGTTGGGGTTTCCAATTGTGGGTTTGGGTTGAGATCGGGCTGTGTTTGTGTTTGTGGTCGGGATTGGGCTGTGTTTGTGTTGGTGGTTGGGATCGGGCTGTCGTCGGCGGTGGGTTTGTATTTATGTGTTTGTGTTTGTGTTTGTGGTTGAGATCTGTGAGGATGGTCGGAGCTGGTCAGTGAGTGGATCTGTGGTGGCTGGGCGAGGCGAGAAACTCTGAGGGAAGAGTGGAGAAGAAAATGGATGACGGAGGAGAGAGAAGGCACGGGATGAACTGAAAAGAAAATGAATAAAATATTTAAACTATCGTGAACACTGTAATAAAATACTTTAATTTTTTTTTTTTTACCTTCGAGCTATACAGTCAAAAAGGGTAATGCACTATAGCTAAAAAGCCAAATCTTTTGTCAATTGCAGCTCTATTTTTTTTTGTAATTAATGGACAATTTTAGCACTGTCAATATTAATGGTCTTAGATTTTTGTATGCATTCAATTTAAGGGTCGTTTATCTACTCTTTTTATTTTTTATTTTTTTAAGCAACTTTAATCTATTAATTTTTTTAATTATTAACTTGCCATGGCTACAAGATTTGTGAGACTAGCAATTTATTCTTAATTATTAATTTTTCTCTTTACACACATAACCACCATCAATGGCTTACACGACCTGGCTAATAATGTTACATGACTCCCATTTCACTAGTTCGAGCACAACACTGAGCTAGGCATTCTTAGTGCTGGTAATGTCGAGAGGTGCCACAAGGACACCCTTCCTTCTCTAGTTCTCTTATCTTCTTTCTAGCGAGGAAAATGAATTGTATTCTGTTGCTTGGTTGCGACCCAAAAACAAATTTCTAATGCTTGATCACTCTGAAATCTCCCAACCGAGGTGTTGGCAGTGGTGGATGACCGAACAGCAACAACCGCGGAAACGTGATGGCTGATGGCGGCAACAGTGACTAGCAATGGTGGCGACGTTGGTCGGAAACCAGTGAGCTAGAACAGCAACAACAACACGCTCTAATGACCCTCTAAGACTAAGAATTATGCTAAACATTGATTCTATGATCAATGGGTTACATGAACTCAATAATAATGTTACATGACACCCATTTCACATGTTGAGCACTTGTTCGAGGCATTCTTAGTGCTGGTAATGTTGAGAATGACCACACCGAGACCCTTCTCTTCCCTTCTTCCTCCCATCGGCTCCCACTCTGCAACCACTGGTGACAGAAACCGTGCCTAACGATATCGTTGTTGGTCTTCCACGGTCGCGAGATCGACCACTGATTCCTTGATTGTCACAGGAGAGATGGCACTGCTTGCTCAAGTCAACAAGGTTGACATCTTCATGATTGTCACCCTTCCACATGTTGATGTTGGACCTTCTTGCAAGTAAAATGGAAAGATCAAAACACACCATCTTTGTTAACTCTTGTAAAGAGAGAAAAATTTTAGAGAGAAAGGACTCTCTGAGGAAAATAAAACCACAAAAGATAAAAGTGGCCTGAAGTTTTTATCTCAATTTTATGGTATAAATATAATATAGAGGATAGGACGAATAGTCGAATACCCATAATTGAAGGTCAAAAAGTAGTATAGAGTCAAAAAAAGCGGCCTGTGGTGGTGTAGTAAACAAACAGTATAATCACTATTTATTGTTAGTGGGATATACCCTTTATGTCGTTTATTTTGCTTTCGGTGGGTTCACATTAATTAATGCTAGTAGCCTTTGTACCGTCTACTTTCGTAAACACTTTGGCAGTCTTACACGGTACATTGTGATGGATTGTTGGTCACGGAGAATTCTTAGGAAATTTGGAATACAGTGAAATAGTGTTTTTTTTCTCACGTTAAAGTAGACTTTATCATGAATTTGAAAGAAAAACACACCCTTCACTATATTTCAAGAATCTATAAAAATTACTTTTCATCAACCACTATCCCATCAACTCATTATTTTTCTTTACTACTTATGAGTGCGTTTAACATCATCTCCCTGACTTTAAACCCAAAGAGGATAAAGGAAAGTAGGGGGGAAAAAGAATAGGCTTGGGCCGAGTGGGCACTAAACCCAAGCTACTGGGCCCAAGCTTTGTCATGGGTGAAATACAGCTAACTGGGACAGATCATGACAGCCAATTATTTACTTTGCTGCTCATATGATCCGATCCTTGCATTAGAAATGAACGGTATCAATGCATTAACATTAATAAAGCTATAGACATGATAATCATTATAATATTAAAATATTAACGATTGAGGTGGAAAGTTTTTACTATCACCACTTATATCACTTTCTTACTACATTGATATCGAAAGTTAATAATAATGTCTATATGATGTTACATTAATGTGCCAGCCAAAACACGCATTAAGCTGCCTTCAATAGATGGTGACTGAACATGCACAACAAGTCAACAACTTTGATGACTGAAAAGACCGAACTCACTAAATGTCTATGGATTTCTTGGTTGTCTTCAAAGAAAGGGAGTTGATTTAGCTTAAAAGTTTGTGGAATTTTGCAACAAGGTTATGATTCTTTTGAATTCTTTCTCGCATCAGCCAATGGCCGTATTTTTCGTGTTAATATCTAATTTGGTACAAAGGAATCTTAATTTCAGTATCAGTGAAAGCATCAGAGTTGTAGCCAGATTTCTCGTTCCAATGACTTTGGTTGCCTAGGGCAAAAAAGGTGTATAAGACACGTGCAATGTGTGAATGTGGGCATTTACATCTATATTTATTCTAAGGAGTTGTTACTTACCGATGGAATTCTAAGGTGTAATTGGTTATCTAAGTCTAATTAATTTTATTTCCTAATTTTAACTAAGGAAACCTTAGAGCTCTTAAGTTAAACTAGAAAATAATATGAACGCTCCAAACTAGTCATTATAGATTCATAAGTTCGGTTACATGTGAGGAAAGTATTAAGCACCTCACAACGCCTAATATCGTATTTTTAATTTAAACTTAAATTTCGCCTTTTTAAATAACAACTAACATATTTGGCATTTGGTAAAAAAAAAAAAAAAAAAGAGAAAGAAAAAGAATGCATGTACATATGAAATAAAGCATAGATAAAACCTATCTTATGATGACATGTGATCTATCTTAGTATGACATGTAATCTATCATAGGATAACACGTGAGAATGACATACAATCTATCCTAGGATGACATGTACAATATGATATATAAATGAATGGCATATGAAAAACAATTTAAATAAAAGGGTAAAAAGTATACCCCATGCTTTTATATTAAAACATTTAATCACCAAGATTATTCTTGTGCAAAAATAGTAAGGAAAAGCGTTAGTTTAAAAGGGAGGGGTAATGTTTGGCTTTTAAGGTGCCCATGAACTTAATGGATTCAAACTATGGGCAAAGCATCATATTTTGAACCTAAAATACAATTCCTACGAGT
This sequence comes from Notholithocarpus densiflorus, assembly GCA_030021035.2. NCBI lineage: Eukaryota > Viridiplantae > Streptophyta > Magnoliopsida > Fagales > Fagaceae > Notholithocarpus > Notholithocarpus densiflorus. The sequence goes on along the minus strand of JARYZH020000009.1, from coordinate 3,837,554 downwards.
TTTTAATTAGCAATATATATATATATATATATATATATATAGGTGGAAATTACATTTTCGTCCCTACATTTTCAGGTGATTCCCACTTTGGTTCCCAGATTTTATTTTTACCGCTTTTAGTCCCTATCCTGAAAAACGATTCTCGTTTTGGTCCCTGCCGTTACATCAGAGACGGAAAATGCACACGTGGCAAACGGCAGGATTAAAAAAATATTAAAAATATTTTATTTTATTTTAAAATAAAATAAAATTTTAGTTATCAATAATTTTAAAATAAAAATATTAAAAATTTTAGTTAAAAATAATTATTCTTCATGTTCTTCCCCCAAGAACATTGCCCAGAAAATAAGAAATTCAAGATTTTCTTTTCTTTTATTTCATTTTCTTAGCATCCAAACAAGCAAAAACATATACAAAACCATGATCAAACTCAGATACTCTACCAATCAACTAACAAAACCCAAAACATGGTTTTTTCCAAGCATGACCCAGATGGTTAATCGGTACCTTTTTCCATCTTTCATCTTCATATTCACTTCATAACTCTTTCACATCCGTTTTTTCTCTCTGTTTTTTTATATTTATTTATGGGTTTTTGTGTGTGTGTGTGTGTGAGAGAGTGGGTTTTGATGGCTTTTGTTGTTGAAGAAAACAAAAAAAGTTTACAAAACAGAGTGTGATTTGGTTTTTAGGGTTTGTATTTTGATGGGTCTGCTTTAGATTATGTCAAAACCCAAGAAAAGAAGCTAAAGCAAAACGATTTCTAGGTCAATCTAAAACCGGGTTCCAATGGATCCGATATCCAACTAGATTCCGATAAGCTTCGATGCGAGTTCGAAGGGTTTCTTCTACGTTTTGGCAAGGAGATCTGCGGTCGAGACTGTTTTCGGCCTCTACCTCCAATGCTTGGAGATGGGCAGCGTGTGGATTTGCTTAAGCTTTTCTTTGTTGTGAGAGAAAATGGTGGGTACAACATTGTTTCTGAAGAGGGGTTGGGGTATAAGTTTTGGGTTTTGTTAGTTAATTGTGTTAGAGTACATGTTTTTGCTTGTTTGGATGCTAAGAAAATGAAATAAAAAAGAAGAAAATCTTGAATTTCTCATTTTCTGGGCAACCATGTTCTTGGGGGAAGAACATGAAGAACAATTATTTTTAACTAAAATTTTTAATATTTTTATTTTAAAATTATTGATAACTAAAATTTTATTTTATTTTAAAATAAAATAAAATATTTTTAATATTTTTTTAATTCTGCCGTTTGCTATGTGTGCATTTTTTGTCTTTAATGTAACGGCAGGGACTAAAACGGGAAGCGTTTTTCAGGATAGGGACTAAAAGCGGTAAAAATAAAATCTGGAGACCAAAGTGGGAATCACCTAAAAATGTAGGGACGAAAATGTGATTTTCGCCATATATATATATATATATTGTTAGGGACATATTTATGTAATTGGCTAATCCTTTAACAAAACGCACTTTACTTGTAATTGAGTAGATCTAGGATGGGTTTAGTACTTCAAGAAACAAATGTTCAAGTTTAGTATTGAAGTCATGCAAATCTGACCAAGAAACAAGTGAAGATTGTGCTACTCATTAAAGCTCGACAGAAGTCTCGACAGAATCCTTTCTATTGAGAATTACTACAGAAGCTCAACACAAGCTGTATCTGTCGAGAATTATGAAATCAGGTTTTCCAGATCTGATTACACGCATATCCTTGAGTATTTGTGTAGGGTTTCTTTTCTCACAACCTGAGACAAATATAAGGATTATTTTAAAAGCTGTCACAAGGATGCAAGGTGATGAAAAGAAAATATTCATGCATATTGTGACCGGAAGCAGAATTTGCTCTAGTTCATCATATTCTCTGTAGAAGCTACTGCGTCTTTACGCCAAGGGTTTTGTGACCAAGGAGCTTCCTGATCTTCACTGTTGATGAACTGAAGAACTTTGCAGTCAACAATCTTCCTCAAGTTGGTGTGTTAGTCACGTACTGCAATCCGTGCATTATTTGGTGATTTGTTTGTGCTACCACGCTATTGCATGTTAAATTGACTTAATTAATTAACTTGAATAATTAATTGATTAATTTACTAAAGGGGTCAATACATTTTTGGCCTATCATATAAATATATATATCTTAAAAGGTTCTTTCTGAATAGCTCGTAGGATTTTAGTTTTAGAAAAAAAAACATTTAAAATGAAGTGGATTAAAGAAAATCCATAGGTTTTACATGTTTTTTTGAAGAGATTACCAATAGGGAAAAGAATAAAAAGTCCCATGGTTTTTAATTTTGAAAGAATTCCTAAAAGGGATAGATTAAAAATCTCCATTGGTTTTGTATATCTTTGAAAGTCCCTAAGAGGAAGAATGATTAAAAGTCCAAATGGATTTTGAATTTTTGAAAAGGTTTCCTAAAAGGGAAAAGATTGAAAGTCTTATAGGTTTTGCATATAAAAATAACTTTCCAAAGAGGAAATCATTAAAAAGGTCCCATAGGTTTTTATTTTGACAAGCTTAAGAAAATTTATTGGTGGAAACTCCTAAGTTTGAACAAGCTTAAAAAAAAAAAAGAAAAAAAAAGAAAAAAGAAAAGAAAAGAAAACTATTCTTATATACATATATACATTTTTTTGGAAAAGACCTTTTTAAAAACTCCTCTCTCTCTCTACATATATATATATATATATATATATATATATATGACCAAAGATAGATGACACATAATAGGCTACATCATCATGCTACCTCACCAAACTTATAGCTATAGATATGCAAGCGCCATTAAAATTCCAATAAATGAAAGCAAGCATGCAAGAGAACATAGCCATAGCTAAAGGAATAAAATTAACATGTGACATAGGCAATATTATAAAGGGAAACCTTGAACAAGGAATCAAAAAGCAAAGGAAGAAAGTTTATGGTAATGTTTTAACTTTTGAGCTGAAAAATTATATCTTTTCAAGAAAGATGTAATCTTTAAGCCAAAGGTAGAAACTTTACTCTAAAGACTAAATTTTCCTGACTAGACATAGGCATATCTACACGAAGATTAGCATGCTATATACAAGAACCTTAAACACAAGGGAAATGAACAAACTTTCATGCCAAGACTTAAGCTTTAAACAAAGAACATGTATTACACCATTGAAAACCCAAACTTTGGCCTAAGGATGCAACCTATCATGCATACAAGGCTAGAACAAAGCAAACTTGCAACCTTTCTTGGACATGGAAGCATAAATTAACAAGGAAAGCAATAAAAATGAAAGCTTTAAAATAAGAATGTAAACTTTCTATGCTATAACACCACACCCATATATTTAAGCACAAAGATTGAAGCTTTTATATCAAAGGGGAATTTTTAATGGAAAAAAGGATTAAACTTTCATGAAGTTCAAAACTTCTAACCATAAAAATGTCTCTTTAGTATTCAAGACTATAAATGAAACATAAAGCTAAAAGCTTTTAATCGAAAAAGAGAGTTTTAATAAGAAAAATGGAAACTTTATGCTCGACCATATATAAATATATATATATATATATATATTTACATAAATCTTCAAGCTTCATCCATGGTGGAAAATGATGTGTAAGCATTAAAGGCTTAAGACAGCATAGACATAATGCATAACATGCTAAACAACACGAACATAGCAAAAAACAAACTACACAAATGTCACATAAACAAACATGGTGGCTCCATGTCTAGGAGCATAGAAGTTGGAAGCTTCAAGCTCTTGAACATGGAGAAACCCCTAATTCTACCAAGATAAAGATGAAGAAGACAAGATTAAAGAATGGTTTAGTAAGTATACCCTTTTGGAACTTTGATTAGACCAACAATAATAGAGGGTGGAAGGAAATTTTCTTAAGGGTTGGGAACTGTTTTAGAGAGTTCTGGAAGTAAGGGATAGAAAATGGGGCATTTTTTGTGTGTTCTGAAAAGAGGGGGAAGGCTGTCCTTTTAAAATAGTTGTGCTGACACTCAGGCATAGCTTGGAAAAGTGGGAGGATAGAAAAGATTTATATTTCCCTCATTTTTGTTTGGTTGGGAGTGGAAAAGTAGAGGGATGGAAAAAGTAAGTTTGTGTAAATTTACTCATATACCCTTGTTAAAAAATTATGCCTAATTAAAAACAAAAAGAGTGACAAACAACCACACAAAAATAAAAATAAAAATAAAAATAAAAATAAAAATAAAAATCACCCAAATTTATCAAAAAATAAAAATTATTTCCAGAAAAAAAAAAATCAAGTCTAGTTAAACAAAAAAAAAAAAACTATAATGCCCACGGCCCCAAGAAAAAAAATAAATAAATAAATAAAAGAAGAGAAGAGGCAACATCCTTGGAAAGCAAAAGAAAATAAAAGAAGAGAAGAGGCAACATTTATTGCCCAGGAAAGCAAAAGCTTAGAGAGGAAAAAAAGAAAAGAAAAGAGAAGAGGCAAACTGGATGAAACCCTTGTGCAAGTGCACATGGGCATTTTCGTCAATCAAGCAAATCAAACTCCCCTTCAGTTTTCTCCCCCATTTTGGGGAGAAAATATTTTGGTGGGCTTGGGTATAAAATACTTGGACCCCACTGTAGATATTGCATTTTGTACTTTTTACGACTCAGGCCCCCATTCTCCAAGGATGTTGGAATTCTAAAGCCCAAGGTTGGTTTAGGGCTCGATCATATTGAAATAGACTTGAGGAAGGTGTTTTTGGAAAATTATAATTTTTTTATGAACTAAATAAATCTATTTTTGGAAAATTAATGCCAAGAAACCCTAGGGCATGCGTACGCATACATGCATATGTGCACGCATGCCCCAAAGCTGTGTGCGCATGTCTCATGCATGCGTACGCATACAGAAGCCTATGCACGCATGCTAAGGTTCGAGAAACTATGAAAGGAAAGTTTTTCAACATTAAGTGTGAGGGATGAATCTCACATAGTTTGGGAGCCGTTCTAAACCCCCTATTTTTCAACTATATAAAGCCATACACAGTAACTTTTCAAAACACACAAAAAATCCTAAGGGAAAACACAGGATTCACTAGAAATAGTGAATCAAAGAGGAAGTTTTTCACAATACATTTTCAAGTCAATATTTTTCTGATTGAGGCATTTTTTGGCCTTGATCTTGGAGTTCTAAGATTACTAATCAATTTCTTATTTCTTTGTGATAGATTTGATTGATGGGAATGGTAAAAATCAAGCCAAGGAGCTTTTGTTTTTGAGGTATAAGTTCTAAACTTTAATTTTCTTTCCTTAGCCTTTCCCTGCTTTAATCTTTCTGTTTTCCTTCTTCTTCTTCTTTTGCTATAATATGTTTGTTTAGATTAGGTTTACATAGTTTTTCTATTCTTAAGTATGTTAGGTTGTTAGATTTGATAGTTTTAGTCTTTGCTCTATTTTGTGTTCTTGTTGTTTCTGAGTTAGGGTTTTCAGGGCGTGTATGCGTACGCATGCTTTCTGCATGCGAACGAATACTCGAAGTATGCGTATGCATACAGCTGGGCTGCATACGTAGGCATGTGTATGTGCACTCATACTCGTGCCCAGAAACCCTAATTCAACATTTTTTGTTTTTGTTTCTTTGTTTCTCTTATTTCATATGCTTTTGCTTTGTCTTGTTTCATGCCTACAAGTCTCGACCTTCCATGTTTGTTTGTTTGTCCTTAACATGTTAGATTAGGGTTTCTTCTTTTCTCTATCTTTGATATGCCATGAATATGCATATGATATGACCATGCATTGATGAATAGGTGTTGCGGTGCAGTAAGGTAAGTAAGGTAAGGCATGTATTCATATGATAACATATTTCTTTGATCTTAACATGCCTACGTTTCTGTCTTGGATATGATATATGCTTGTTTGCTTGCTGCCATGTCTATATTTTGCCTTGATCATGATATGATGAGATATATGATACTATGTGTGATAGATGTATGCTAGGATATGATATGAGATGCATGATAGATGTATGCTAGGGTTTGTGATGTAGAACAGACAACACATGTCTTCTTGGAGCAACAGGGGCACTAGAAGTCACAACGCAAGATAAAAAAAGGTGCCAGTAGAGGCCATCAAGGCGACAGTGTCGGAATTGCATGAAATTTGACAGGTTGAAGGGAAACAGCAAAAACACTGATTTTTGCCAGACTCATGACAAGTCATAAGCGTCGCCTAAATTTAGGCAAATTCCTTCGTTAAGACCTTGAAAACAGTGCTTTTGCTATTTATAGTAATATTTGTTTTTCCTTAATAACTTTTAGTTTAGAAGTCAGAATAAGATCCCGTCTGTTTTGGGATGTCTCTTAGAGACAATATTTTTAATTTTTGCAATTATTTCAATTTTGCTATTTTTGGCAAAAATCACTATTTTGCCACCTAATTACATGATTAGCCGCCCTAAGGCTTCTTTTACTATTTAAACATATTGTAGCCTCCAAGGCAATTTAGTTTTGAGATTTATAAAAATACAGACTTTATCTATTTCTCTCTGGTGGACTCTAGAACTTTATCTTCTGTGGATTCAAGGGACCCCTCGTGGATTTGAGGTTTTCATTCAGAAGCTAACGTGTTTAGTTTCCTTTTTTTCTTTTTTTCTTTTTTTCTTTTTCATTCAAAAAGCAATGTACTTATTTTCTTGTAGCTTCTACGACATCAATTGATATCAAAGCCTTGATTTTTTCCTGGTCTAATGACAAATAGGCACAACGGTGACAACCCCATCAACGACGAAGTTGAAGAGCTAGCCCTCACTTGGGCTGAGTTCCAACAATTTCATGAGGAGAACTAGCAAGTAATGCATGATCTACAGCAACCAGTCGTCGTCCTTCTTTCCAGAAACCCTAACCATGGTGGCCATGGTAAACGTGACAACAGGAACGCGCGTGAACCTCCTCTGCGTGGTTATAATAATCGAAATAGGCCTCCAGCCTATGACGAAGAAGACAGTAAAGATGATGAGTATGAAGAAGACATTTAAGGAGGATATCATGATCCAATTAGGGAACGTGCTCATGATAATCAGGAGTACCGTATGAAGATGGAATTACCTTCTTTCAATGGAGATGTTACTATAGAATAGTTTTTGGATTGGGTCACTGAAGTGGAGAGGTTCTTTGCTTATATGGAGACTCCAAAAGATAAATAGGTTAGGTTCGTAGACTACAAATTGAAGAAGGGGGCATCTGCTTGGTGGGATCGTTTGCAATTGACTCGCACTCGTCAATGAAGAGCCTTAGTACGTTCATGGAGGCGAATGAGGAGGCTGATGGAGGAACGATTTTTACCACCAGATTATCAGCAGGAATTGTTCAAGCAATACCAGGATTGTCGACAGGGTACTAGAATAATCAATACTTACATGGAAGAGTTTGATAGGCTGGCCAAGCATAATGACTTGGCAAAAACAGAGAATTAACGAATAGCTAGGTTTGTGGATGGGCTGCGTGTAGCAATTCAGGATTAGGTTTCCTTGCAAACCCTATATGTACTTAGTGAAGCTGTAACCCTAACCAAGAAAGTGGAGTTCTAGCAAAATAGATCAAACATGAAGTCCCAATATGCTAATCGGAGTTCTCTTAATTCTTCACACTTTACAACCAATAAGGAGAAGCAACTAGTACAGTCTTTGGGCATTAAAGAGGTTAGTGTTGGTTGTAGTCAGCCAAGGGGTGAAACAACAGGCTTTATAGGACGACAGGGAGCCAACACCAATCCCTATGCCAAACCAACAAGGGATAAGTGTTGCAGGTGTGGTGAACTAGGTCATCGGTCTCACTCATGTCCTAAGCAAGCCACTGTGAGTTTAGTAGAGCAGGTGGATGAAGAAATTGAAGTAGAGGAGAAAGACGAGGTAAGAGATGAAGGTGCAACTCCCTATTCCTTTACCCCAAATGAGATCTAGGATGATAAAGAGGGTGAGCTCTTAAGGAAGGCCCTAGTCATTCAAAGGTTATTGCTCACACCAAGGAGGGAGTTGAATGATCAGCAAAAAGAGATCTTTTGAGCACGTTGTACCATCAACAAGAGGGTTTGTGACCTCATTATTGATAGTGGCAGTGTGGTAAACATCGCTTCCAAGAGTTTAGTCGCCAAATTGGGGTTGAAGACAAAGAAACGCTCCTCTCCATATAGAATAGGCTGGATTAATAAAGGTACTGAAACTCTTATTACTCATTAATGTCGAATTAATTTTTCTATGGGTAAGAGTTATGTAGATGAGGTGCTATGTGATGTTGTTGAGATTGATGCATGTCATTTAATTTTGGGATGGCCATGGTAGTATAATGTAGATGCTACTCATACATGTAGGGATAACGTGTATGTATTCTTTAAGAATGGTAGGAAAATTGTCCTTGGTCCTATCAAGGAGGGTAGTGTACCCAAAGCTTCTAAAGTAGAGGGGAAGTCGCTTCTTCTGGTTAACAATGAGGATGCATATGACAAGAAAGCTAGGGAATCAAAGCAGGTATTTGCAGTTGTGGTATCTGATGGCGGGCCCAAAAGCAGCGCCTAAAATACCAGCAGCAGTGCAACCATTACTTAAGGAGTTTGGGGAACTATTTCTAGATGAGCTACTTGTAGGATTGCCACTGATGCGTGACATTTAACACCACATTGATTTGGTCCCTGGAGCCAGCCTTCCAAACTTGCCACATTACCGGATGAATCCGCAGGAGAACCAGATCTTACAATGTTAGGTGGATAAACTGCTTAGTAAGGGACAGATTAGAGAGAGCATGAGTCCATTTGTAGTATCTGCCCTATTGACACCTAAGAAGGATGGAAGCTGGCGCATGTGTGTGCATAGTCGAGCCATCAACAAGATTACAGTCATGTATCGATTCTCTATCACTCAATTGGATGATATGTTTGACATTCTGAGTGGGTCCAAGTGTTACACTAAATTGGATCTAAAAAGTGGGTACCACTAGATTCGTATCCGAACCGGCGATGAGTGGAAGACAGCCTTCAAGACAGAAGAGGGGCTTTATGAGTGGATGGTTATGTCAGGTATTGAAACCATTTATTGGGAAGTTTATAGTTGTCTATTTTGATATATAGTAAGACAGAAGCTGCTCATTACAATTATGTGCATAAGGTGCTAAAGGTTTTATTAGCTAACAAGTTGTATGTCAACTTCAAGAAGTGCAACTTCTTCACAGATAGGTTACTATTCTTGGGGTATGTAGTAAGTGCTAAGGGGATCCATGTTGATGAGGAAAAGGTCCGTGCTATTCAGGAGTGGCCAACCCCGAAAACAGTGAGCGATGTGCAGAGTTTTCATGGCTTAGCAATCTTTTACTAAAGGATTGTTCGGAATTTTAGTAGCATAGTGGCCCCCATCGCAGCATGCTTGAAGAAGGGGAAATTCTTTTGTGGAGAGGCAGTGTAGACATCGCATTTTGTACTCCTTACGACTCAGGCCCCCGTTCCCCAATGATGCTCGAATTCTAAGGCCCAAGGCTAGTTTAGAGCCCAATCAGATATTAAATTGACTTGAGGAATGTTAAAATGGAAAATATAACCTTTTAAATGAGCAAAAATCTATTTTTGGAAAATTAAATGACCAAAGTGGCCCTCGAACTGCGTACATGAGTTGCAGTCTGCGTATGCGAGCTAAAGCATGCGTATGCAGGCACGTTCTTACGTACACAGTTAGGGTTTCAGAAGCATATGAAAGGCAAGTTTTCTGCAATAATGGCTGAGGTTTGGAACGAATCCCACATCATCTAGGAGCCGTTCCAAACCCCATTTTTTCCACTGTATAAAGCCTTACATGGTACATTTTCAAAACACACATAAATCCCACAGAAAAAACCTAAGATCCACTAGAAAATAGTGAATCAAAAGGGAGTTTTTCATAAAACACCCTATTGTCTCTTTTTATTTGATTGGGACCTTTTCTGGCCCCAATCTTTCGAGTTTAAGATTACTAATCACTTTTTCATTGAATTGTGATAGATTTGACTGAGGGAAACAATCAAAAATCAAGCCTAGGAGTTTTTGCTTTAAGGTAAGCTTTAAAACTTTTTCTTTTCTTTTCTTCCTTTATCTTTGTTTTAATCTGCTTCTTTTGTTTAGTTTATGTTTGCTTATGTTTGTCTAGCTTAGTTTTTGGTTTTCTTCATATTTTTAAGCATGATAGGTTGTTAGATTGTATGTTTTGAGTTCCTGCTCTGTTTCTGTGTTGATTAGGGTTTTTTGGATAAGGATCTGCATACGCATGATCTAGCCTGCGCACGTAAGCTGAATTCATGTGTACACAAACCTGTTCTAGTGTGCATGATGTCGTTACCCAGAAAACCCTAATTTTTGTTTGTTTTGATTCTGCCTTCACATGTTTGTCTACATAGCCCCCTTTTCACATGTTTTTAAGCCTCATAAAATGTTTGCTCACCTTTTTAACATGCTTGTTTGTTATCACATGTCTAGATTAGGGTTTAGTCTAGGGTTTCTTCGTTTTAATGTCATTCATTCACATGTTCATACATTGTTGCCATAGGTGTTGTGTTGCTGAGAGGTAAGTAAAAGGGTAAATCATGCATTAGCAATGCTCATGCATTTGTGTTAGGTTTTCTTAAATGTATGGTTAGGGTTTCTAATATATTAACTTTTTGTGTTTGATATGTTTTGTTTGATGATATGCTTACTGCCATGTTTTGTTTTAGATAGGGTTTTTTATATGGTAGATGTATGATTAGGGTTTCTTTTGTTTGGCTCTCTTTTGTTTTAGGTAGATGGATAAGTATGTTTGTTTAGGGTTAAAGATGCCATGTTGTTTGTTAGAAGCATGTGTGTGTGTGTGTGAGTCTAGAGTACAAGTATTTAGATGGTTTTTAATAGGGTTAAGGCATAGGACACAATGATGGGAGGCCAACCTTAGGGTTAGGCGATCTTGGGTGCCTAACACCTTCCCAAGAGCGTACCTAAACTCCAAACCCAAACTCTAGTAGTAAGATTAAAGGTCATTCCTTGTAAGGGCGCTATATAAATGGTTCCTAAATCATATAACAAGGTGGTGACTCCAATTGACCCCAACTTTCCTTTGCGCCCACAGGTAGCAGAACAGAGCTTTGCACTGATTAAGGAAAAACTGAGGCATTGTTTCAAGTGGAGTGTGACGCATCAATTATTGGAATCAGTGCTGTATTATCACAAGAAGGTAGGTAAGTGGCTATCTTTAGTGAAAAGCTTTTTGAGTCACGAAGCAAGTGGTTTACATATGAGTTGGAGTTATATGTTTTGGTGCAGACTTTAAAGCACTAGGAGCACTACTTAGTCCAGAGGGAGTTTGTTTTGTATACAGATCATCAGGCTTTGCAATTTATCAATAGTCAGACTATCATCAACAAAATTCATGCCAAGTGGGTTGCATATATACGACTCTAGAACCTTATCACCTTGTGGATTCAAGGGACCCTTCGTGGATTCGAGGTTTTCATTCAGAAGTTAACGTGTTTAGTTTTTTTTTTTTTTTTTTTTTTTTTTTTTTTTTTTTTTTTTTTTTCATTCAAAAAGCAACGTGTTTGTTTTCTTGTAGCTTCCGCGACATCAGTTTAGGATGAGAATGCCATGTTCTATGCTTAGATGTATGCTAGTGTGTGTGTGTGTGAGTACTGAATACAATATTAAACTCGCCTTTAACGAGATTAAGACGTAAGACACAATGAGTGGAAGGCGGTCTTAGGTGCCGAACACCTTCCCAAGCTGTACCTAAACTTCGAACCCATACTCTGGTAGTAAGATCAATCCTTCCACAAAAGGGCGCTATATATTTGGTTCCTAGACCTAAACTAGGTGGTGACTCCAATATCTTTTCTTCGTCTTGGTCCACTCGGCCAAGGCGTACTCCCCCTCCCGCGTTGTGCCCACACCCACTATATTTTCTTCCTTTCCCCCTCCCAACCAAACACCAACTAAAACTTCTTTCTCTCCTAAATTTTCCATCCTCCCTAAAATCCTTCCAAAAAGACATACCCTAAAGCATACCTTGGAGGGCCAGGCGCAACTTTAAGCTTTGCCTAGTTTTCCCAGCCCAACTTTGGCTATTTCTTGGTTCCAGCTTTAATCCATCTCAGGTACCAACTTTGCACACTAATTTGAAGGCCTTTCTGAACTCCGATTTGGATGATCTTGGTGTCTACAGAAATATCTCGCAACATACTTTCCATAATTTCCAGCCTTGCATCATTTTGGAGCTCTATGCTGGAATTGATCAGTCTCCAAATTTGGCTGCCCAGATTAGCTTCCATGTGTTTCGTCAATTTTTCCAACTTGATTTCTCTCAATTTGGACATCCTTTTGTCGAGCCATTTGTTCCAAGATGTTAAGGAATACTTCTAGTTTTGGAAAGTATGTGATTTTTTTGTCCAAGATCCATGAGCAATTAAGAATTTGTGTGCCAAGTTAGTGCCAAAAAATGCAATCTTATCAATTTTCCCCAACTTCGGCCTATTTTTCCACTAAATCTTTTTGGACTTTTCGATCTTTGTTTTGATCAAACGACGTGTTGTTGGAAAGCTTATAATACATATTTCCTAAAGATCGTTGCTTTTTTTTTTAAATCTCCATCTTTCAAGTTGAGTGAGCTCAAAGCTTGTGAAGAATGGGTGAAAACAAGGTTGGAATAAATAATAATAGTAAAGTAGTTTTTTTTTTTTTTTTTTTTTGGGATTTTTGATAGATTGACTTTTATTAAGCGGAATTAAGCTCATCAAAATGAAATTCATCACAAGACCTTTCCAATGTCACCTTGTTTGGGCCCTTCTGAGGTCATTCGCATATAATTTAATAAATTGAACTAGAATTAAACTTAAATGACACATTGCCCATTTTAATCAACAAACACTTTTTTGTTTTTTTGTTTTTGTAATATATTGCTCGTTTTGAGTCCGATCTAAGCATGTGAACTGTCAAACTGAAGGGAATTAAATTACCTACGACATGAACCAGAAATTTCCTCGATCAGACAGTCAGATTTTTTTGGGTAAAAAACGAGGCCAAATTGCAAGTCAATTGCAGTCAAACTAGGTCAAGGATTGGTCAAAAAGGGTATTTTGGTCATTTTAACCTTAAACATTAAAAATTGGATGATTTACCATCTAATTGGGACAAACTCCGTCATTATAAATACTTTCATAATCCATTGATTAAAATTGTAATTTTTTGTGAAAAATGGGATTTGGGCATGCAAATTGAGACAGACAAAATACAGTATTAACAATCAGCATCAGCATAGCTCACCATTTTAGTTCTAATTAGTTTAAAAACCCTTAATTGTATTGTTACAAAATAACCTTATTAATTTGGAGCATTAGTATCAATACAGTTTTAGTTCTAATTGGCGTAAAAAATCTAATCGCCTTATTACAAAAATAACCTTACTTCTAAATATTAAAATACTAATAACTTAATAAACTACTAGGACCTAGATGCCCAAAAAAAGAAAACTACTAGGACCTAAAATATAAAAAAAAAAAATAAAAAAAAAAAATAAAAATTTAACTGACTTGCGCAAATAAATAATACTAAATTAAAATAAAGTTTTCTTATGTCTTCAGCATCAGGTGTCTTGATGGATAAGTCGAGGGATTATAGGTCTATCTTATGTATCTGCAATTTTTGGATAACTTTTGTGAGGCCTACAAGTATAGTTGGGGTAGTGCATCTCTGCCAAGATTGTATAGAGCTGTGCAAAGACACTCCTCGAGAGGTGAAGCAAATTGCCAGCCCACTATTCTAGGTGCAGTTATCAGCATTTTCTAGATTCCCATACATGACTCCGAAGATGAAGTCCACACAAGAGAATGTTCATAGCCCACCACTGCTGCCAAGTCCTTTTGGCGTTAGGTACAGAAATATTCTATCATTAATGTGTTAGTGTTTTTTTTTTTTTTTTTTTGAGTAGAAAAGGATGTAGCATTAAAACTAAACAGAAAAAACAGGTTCAGGACACAAACTGTTTACATACAGCCCACGGTAGTCAGCCTCAACAACGGAAATAATGTCCACAGGAGGACTAGAAAAGACAACAAAATCAATCTCCATGGACGATCCGAGCTTTGCCAATTGATCCGCACATCTATTTGCTTCTCTGTAGACATGCCTAAATCTTACTTGGGGGATCCGGGTAGCCAATTGCCTGCAATCCTCCATAAGAGAGGAGATAATAACATTAGAGTTCGTCTGATTTGAGAAAGCATCTACCAAGGCTTTGGCATCCATCTCTACAGTCAGTGCTTGAACTTGGGCTTGCACACAAAGGAAAAGCCCATCTCTGAGGGACCACAACTCAGCAAGGAACCTATTCACTGGACTAATTTTCCTAGCATATCCAATCACCCAATTACCCTGGTCATCTCTAACCACACCTCCACCTCCAGCCAACCCGAGAGAATCAACTGATGAGCCATCCGTGTTGAGCTTCTTCCAGCCGGTATTGGGCTTTTCCCATCTAATGCTTTTCAAAACCATTCTTTTTACTGCTGTGTGGCTGCTTGCACAGTGATTGTATTCCATGGCTCGGGCCAAGATCTCCTTAACAACATTCGGGTTCTGCACTCCACCTTTGAAGACATGATGGTTTCTATTTTTCCAAATCATCCATATTGCGAACAAAAACACCTGAAACCACGGCAACTGACCTGACCTGTGACTCGGCTTAGCATTACAATTAGAAACCAGCCACTCCTTTAGATTTTCAGCAAAAAACACCGAGTCTGAGGGAAGCACGCCAAGTTGGTGCCAAATGGCTTTAGCCGAGGGGCAGTCTCGCAAAGCATGGATTATATTTTCAGGACCATTAAGATAGATGGGGCAAGAGTTTTCTACTGCAATGCCTCTTACCGAGAGGCACTCCCTGACACCGATGCTGTGGTGCATGGATTGCCAAACAAAAAATTGAATTCTTGGCAAGCTTTTGAGCTTCCAAATCCACTTCCCCCTAAAAGAAACTTCCAGATCAGGCATTAAGGTCAGTGAATACGCTGATTTTAAGTCAAAATCTCCCTTAGACGAAAGCTTCTAGGCCAATTTATCTTCTACTCTAGCTGCTAAGGGTATGGTGTGGTTTGAATGACCCTTTTGATATCATTTGGCAACTCCATCTGCAATCTTTCCCAATCCTACCCACTAGGATGGCCAATCTCCTTAACTTTAATCTCAGCAAATTCTTGAGTCAGAGGACCCTGTATGGCATGCCTTAACAGACCAATCTCTGACCAATTATCATGCCAAAAATCCAAATTACTATCAGCCCCAGGTAGCCATCTGATGCCTTTCTTGAATATTTCCTCACCTTTCTTAAGACTCTTCCACACTCTAGAGCTTGACAACTTGTTAACATTCCTCGAGTTCACCCGTTGATGATTACAGTACTTCATTCTAAGCACCCTTGCCCACGGCGCTTTTTCCTCAGTGTGGAACTACCAATTTAATTTAGTGAGCAAAGTCGTATTCCTACCCCTGGCTGTTTGGAGGCCTAACCCCCCATCTTCCTTTGGTCTAGTTACCTTTTTCCAACCCACCCAATGCATTTTATTGTTGTTGTCTGAGGAGCCCTATAGGAAGTTTCTATTTACTCTATCAATGCCCTCTAGCACCTTCCTAGGTAGCATGCAGCTCTGCATCACGTAAGCCGAAATAGTCGAAGAGGCAGCTTGAATAAGGATTGATCTCCCAGCCATAAACAAGAGATTTGCCTTCCACCTGGTAAGTTTCGATTTAACTTTATCTAACACAAAATTAAAGTCCTGATTCGATCCTCCGCGGTGTCTAATGGGAAATCCGAGGTACTTCCCCAAACAGCTTGTTGATTGGAACTCGAGTATGGAGACAAAGGCTTCCTTTTCATCCTGACCAATATTGGGGGAAAAGAAGACTCTTGACTTTGCACCGCTTATAATTTGACCTGAATCCGTACAAAATTTGTCAAGGACTTCTTTAATGGCCATACAATTCTCAGTGTTAGCCTTTGCAAAGAGGACCAAATCGTCAGCAAAAAATAGATGTGAAAAGGAAGGGCCACTTCTAGAAGCTTTCACTGGTTTCCATAAACCCACTTCGCATTTTTCTTGGATCAACTAACCAAAATACTCCATGCACATGATAAAAATGTACGGAGATAGGGGATCCCCCTACCTTATTTCTCTAGTTGGTGAAAATGGCTCCAAACTACCTCCATTGAAAAGAATAGAAGTTGTGACGGTGGTAATGCAACTCATGATAATCTCAATGAGATTATTAGGGAAGTTGAATCTGATCAACATGCTTTTTATAAAGCTCCATTCAAGCTTATCATAAGCCTTTTCTAAGTCAATTTTAAGCGCCATGTACCCCACTTTCCCTCTCATTTTGCCAATTGTATGAATGACCTCTTGGACTATGATTGCATTATCCACCCCCCGTCTACCTTGAACAAAGGCTGCCTGATAAGGGGAGATGATCTTATCCAAATAAGGGCGGATTCTCCCAACCAACACTTTGGAAATGATTTTATACACAGAATTATAGAGGCTTAAGGGGCGGTAGCTTCCAATTGTCTCAGAACCTTGCACCTTCAGAATAAGGACAATGTTAGTGCAATTGAGATATTCAGGAATTTTCCTATCCCTAAACACTTTCTTGATTTCATCTCTAACTGAATCCCCAACGATGATCCAAAACCGCTGGAAAAAGCTAGCATGAAGACCATCCGGTCCAGGAGCTTTAAAAGCCTTCAAAGACCACAAAGCAACTGAAATTTCCTCCTGGGACACCATATGACTGATACCTTCTTTTTCTTCTTCTGAAAGTTTGGCCTGCCATTGAAAGTGGTAGTTTAGCTCCCATATGGCCGAATCCTCACTTATGGTGTACAGCTTGTGAAATCCTTCCCTAAAATAGTTCATAACATCCTTTTCCTCAAAAATCCAGTCCCCTACCCCATTTTTAACTGACAAAATATGGTTCCTTGTCCTCCTGGCTAGAGCTGAAATGTGATAAAAAGAAGTGTTACGGTCACCCAACACCAACCAATTCATTCTAGCTTTTAAAGCCCAGAGCTCCGTTTCTTGGCCATTCACCATGTCCAACTCTGAAAGGAGCTGATTTTCCAGATAGATCAGAGGGGGATAGGGATTATTTGCCATTGCTCTTTGGACCCCATCTAGCCGAGCCATGATTCTCTTTTTCTTAGCAAAGATATTCCCAAAATGGTTCTTATTCCACAACTTAGCCTCCTTAGCAAAATTTTCTATATTCTCCGATAGCTCCGTGGTCCTCCTCCATGCCTGATTGACGACTTTCTGAAAAGATGGATCGGAGAGCCAGAAGCTTTGAAACCGAAACGATCTGTTGAGATAATTCATCCTCCTAGGTAGTGTCTCAAGGAGTACTGGAAAGTGGTCCGAGTGACATCTCGTGAGATGGGAAACTCTGGCTTTTGGGTATAGGAGACACCAACTCGGATTCATGAAATATCTATCAATCCTTTCCTGTATAAAGCAATTGGCATCTCTCTTATTTTTCCATGTGAATCTTGGCCCATTAAACCCTAAATCCACCATATTCCACCATTAATGTGTTAGTGTTACTATTGCAATATTGTGTTATTTCATGCTTTAGACATTGAGCCACAAATAATTACTTTATACATTCATGCTTACCAATTTTTTAGTTAATATAAATAATGAAGATCAGAAACCTATAGAATAAATTTTATTTATTTTAGTTTAAGACAAAAATAATTACATTATACATAATGGGGTTACAACTAGACACCTATGAATTTATATGAAGCGTGCGTTTGGCATGCTGAAAGTTTGCTACGTTTCAGCGCTTTGATTATTTTTGTGGGTCCCTTTTCACTGTTCATGGGGCCCATAGCTGAAAGAAAAAACGCAGCTTATTTTTGACAAAAACGGTGCGTTTAGCAACGGTCATTTTTTGAATCTTTGCTTTCTCTTCAGCCATATCTTGCAAGATCTCCCTTCTTCTTCCTCATCAATGCCCCAACCTCCTCATCAATGCCCTAACTTCGTCCTCAAGCTCTTAAATTTTTCATCTACCACTAACTGCCCAAATTTATGCGAAGCATCTGATACACAAACTCTCTGGAACAGCCTTTATTCGGACAAAGTGATACAAACTCTCTGGAATAGCCTTTATCACTGTGATTTTCTAGGCTACAAGAGAAAATCAACCACAAAGCTAATGCTGCCACTGTGAGGGAGAGATGCCGATGTCAGACCCCTGTGAGTTGTATTTAAATTTTTGGAGTTTTCTGATGTGTTGGTGTGTTTTCCCTTTTTGTTGGGTGTGGCCGAATTTTGCATGATCAAAATTTCAATGGAATTGTGTGGGTTTGTTTGTGGGTTTTGTATTTTTGTGTGACTTATTCGTGGGTTGCTCTGTATTTCATTTAATTTTGTGGGTTTGTCTTCTTGTCTTCGAAGTGGCTCTAATTGAAATGCAATTAACTATTTGTTGAAATGCCTCTATAAGCTATCTGTGGAAATAAGATACATCTGTTGAAGTAACGATGAACCATTATCCATAAGATTATTTGCTTGGAATGATGAGTTCATATTTCTCTTGTTGATTCGTACCAGGTACTTTCTAAATACTGCCTGAAGTAGATAGACATAAATCTGAAGAAGCAATTGCTGGGACATGGTGAAATTTTCTCTCTTATTCAGACGTAAAGTTTCAGCTTCTTCATATTCAACCATTGTTACAAAAATTTCACATTGGTAGGGAAATAAACTAAAACAGCATTAGACAAATCTGATTTTTCATTTCAGAAGTTCAACCACAGACATTGAAATGTTGAATAATAATAATTTAATATTTTTTTCTCTTGGCCTTTTTAAAATTGTTTTGGAGTAGACGTGGTAGACAGGAAAGGAGGGTCACCTTCTTCAATTTTTAGAACCCTTCTTCAATGTTTTGAAATATCTTTTATAAAACATAGGGATAGAATAATACCATTTGTTAGGCTTAGAACCAGAAACTTGAGCAAGTTGGACCTCTAAATCCTAAAATAAGAAAAAAATTGTTGACATATATAGCTTGGAAAAAACTTTTACTACATCCTCAAAACTACTGTGCAAAATATGAGGAATGGGAATATTAATAAAAAGAAGGGAGAACTTCTAAAATATTCATGGAATTGGAGATGAGCTTTTAGATTATTTTGCTACAGTACTTTTAGCAAAAAGTTTTTAGTTTCAGCAAAATAACCGGATCCCAAACAAAGTTATGATAGTTATGCAAAGTTATGTGCATGCATGCATGAAACATATACATGAAAACATACCATAGTTTATGATAGTTATGCAAGTTTTTTTTTTTTTTTTTTAATAAGCTAGTTATGCAAGTTTTACTATAAGTTACCAGCAGGTATCGTACTTGTTTTTATACATCATTTATTATTGTTATTATGTTTATGATTTGTCATAAAATCATTTGTTAATACAGTTGCTTTTATTCTTAGCTATTGTAGTTTTTTTAGGAGCCATATAAGCTAGATGAATTTAATGCCCTACCTAGTTATGATTTGTCGACCGTGCCGCTAATATGATTTTGGATTGTAGAGTGGCATCAACATCAACATGTCCTCCATCAATTTAACATGCAGCAACTTTTTTTGTTTTTTTTTTGGTAAAACCAAAATGCATTAAAGAAATTAAACAAAATCAGCATAAGGAGGCCGTTGTCTCTCATAATACAGACCAAAGTGTTATACAATAAAAGCATACATAAGTCCACAGGTGGACTAGCAAAAAACATAAAATTTTGGCTTGAATATGATCTCATTTTAGCCAAAACATCTACACACTTGTTCGCTTCACGGAAACAATGCTTCATCCTCACTTGAGGAATTTGGTTGATGAGGGTCCTGCAGCTGCAATCCAAGATAAGAGATGCATGATGTAAGTTGCTATTAAATTCTTTAGTAACCCAACCAAGCACAACTTTAGCATCAAGCTCTATTTCAACAGCCAAGAGATTTAAACTAATACAAAACCTTAAACCATCCCTAAGAGCCCAAAGTTTGGCACCCACACTGAATGCCACCCCAATAGAACGGATGAAACCCTTAACCCAACTCCCTTTATGGTCCCGGATTAAGCCCCCTCCACTAGCCATTCCCGGATTGCCCAACGAAGAGCCTTCCGTGTTATGCTTCATCCAGCCAAACTCGGGCTTATTCCACCTAACTTGGAAATATTGCCTCCTCTTAATCAAAACAGATCTAGAAGCACAAAACAAGAATTCATTAGCAACAGCTTGTACTTCCCTATACAGATTACAGTTAAAAGGGGAGCTCTTGAACACCACATTATTTCTATGCAACCAAAGCCTCCAAACTTCAAAAGAGAAAAGGTCCAAGGAGTAGAATTCAAGAAGAGTTAAGAGCATAATTTTTTTCCAGCCAAGAGCAAAGGTCCAAGGAGTAGAATTCATGAACAAAGGTGTAAGCTTGGGTATTATCCCAAAAGCACTTAGCATAAGGGCAGTCCCTAAGAACATGGATTATGGACTCACAGTCCCCATTACAAACCTGGCACTTAACATCTCCCACTAAACCTCTAGACTCCAGAATATCTTTCGTAGGAATGCTGTGCAAATAGCATTTCCATAGGAAATACTGAATTTTAGGCAACATGTCAAGCGTCCAAATCCACTTCCCGGGGAAGGAAGGGTTTAAGGTTAGAATCACCGTTGTACCTAGTCCTGTTGATATGGATGTCAGGGTGCATCAGATAGACCTGAGGGGCAAGATGGACACAAATTAGGCACATGAACATGGAGTGCATATTGATACCAGGAATACTCGTGCCTAACATGTCCACAATGCACCCAACATTGAGAAGGCTATGCAATATGGTGATCCATATATGGAGTGCTACCATAGCATCACTCGCTGATATATCAATCGCCATAGTGCTAGGCGGGATTTCATGACAAGGCTATAATCATGATTTTAAAAACTGGAACGGTCAAAGAATTGAAAATTTGATCTGTTCTCGGTTTTTTCTGATTCTTGACCTATTTTGACCAATTTTTTGCCAATTTCCTTGGTTTTACCGATCTAGTTCCATGTTCGGTTCCCTATTGAACTGGCCGGTCCAGTCCAGTATTTAAGACAGTGATTATAATGTTAATTATATTGCTTGCATGGCTTGTGTTCCATCTACTAACACTACTAATTTAAATGACAGGTTCACTTGAAACTCTGGGTGCTCAACAAGTCCTAGCTAGGTTATGAGAACTATAATGACATCCTAAAAGCCCAGGAAGTTGTTGGTGAGAGTTGTAGCATAACCATCAAAAGAAAACACAAATAAAATACATAAAAACAAGTTTCAAAGAAAATAAATTTGTTACATATGTAACTCGATTATTTTCTAATGAAATTCAGACATACATTGACATTTAACTTCTATCTACTACGTCAATTCTATGAATATGATAAATCCTAAATGAAGAGCAAGGAATCCCTTATCTAAAGTTTATGATTTATGTATCAATATTTTGCTTATGTTGTTCCTTTATTTTCAATAATAATCCTTATTTTTTATTCTATTTTTCAACATTTGATTTCCTAGGTATGAAATGAACTTATAATCATGGAATTGGCCTGATCATTAGATTATAGATATTGCTCACGGTGCAAACGCCACTAGGACACCAGTTGCAGGGCCCAGTATAAGCTCAGCTCTTGCATACAAGCGAGGTGGTTCACGCCCTCCTCAGATGCTATGTGTTGGGCATGGTTTTAGATGTGACTTGTATGCCTAGGATTACATTGTTGTTCCCAACTCCTCTCCACTCTTAACAGATATGGACCTCAAGTTTGATTCATCCACTTTTTCTATATATTGACCCTAGGTCATCCCCATTAGGGATGGCAAAAAGTACCCGACCCAAAATCACTCTCACCGACCCACCCTCACTCTCACTCTCTCAATTCGCCGCCAGCCACCCCCCTCAAGCCCTCCCTCCACCTCACTGTCAAGGCAACTCGGCCAACTCGCTTCTCACCCTCACCCTCACTCTCACTCTCATTGTGTTTTGATTGATTTCTATTCCCCTACCAACATGCTATCATCCCACCATACAACTCACCCAAACCACCACAGCCACAACCAAGCCTAGAAAACAAGATCCAAGAAAAAAAATTCTTCACCGATGGATCATCCTAATCCTCGCCGCCGACAAGTCAAAACTCTCGTCAATCATGAAAATCTCCACAACTACTACGAACCACCCCTCACCCGTTACAGACCCACAACCAATTAACTAAAAATACTGACCGCCACCTACGAACCAATCACCGATCCCACACTGCTCTGCCAATAGCCAGCGACAGAAGCCCGCAACGTCCATCACCAGCTACGGACTCACATCACATAAAACTATTGTTACGCCGAGAGCTTCATTTTCTTTTTCTCTCTGTAAAGTGAGGGGAATTTGTCATGTGTTTGGCTAGGTTTGCCATTATTGTGAGCTAAATGTGTTGGGTTTTTTTGTGTTTTGTTGGTGGGATCTTCAGATTTGCTAATCTTCCTTCTGGGATTGCAAAATTTCTAGGATTTGTTGATTTTTGGTATGGATTGGTTTGTTAGATCTTGGCATCCATTTGGATGGCAAGAAAATGCTGTGATTATTTTTATTCATTTTTGGGTTCTTTACATGTATATTCAATGATTTCTGTGATTTCTGTGTTTGTGAATTTGGGTCGAGGCCCGTGGGGCTTGATGGCGGGGGGTTTGGGTTTTTTTATTTTTTATTTTTTATATTTTTAATCTGTTTATTAAACGGGGCGGGTTCGGGCATAAAGAAACCCGACCCATTGCCATTCCTAATCTCTGACCTACAATGACCTCAGACTACGTCCATCCATGACCTATAATAACCCTAGGCCAACCCTATCCTCTACTCATGTTTCTCCTAGGTCTCCCCTACCCACCACCAATGTTACACCTTGGCCTCCCCCACTCACCACCCATGTTGCACCCAGGTCCTCCATGGTCCTACTTGGTAGCTCTCACGTGATATTCGTACGCACCCTTAGCCTTCCCACAACACATTATGAGGCAATGTCTATCAACTCGACCCAAACACATTCACCTCCTACCTCATTCTTCCCCATCACATTAAGGATCTGTTTGGTTAGAGGAGTGGAAAAGTGGAAGGATAGAAATTGGGGAGGGGATAGAAAAATGGGAGGATAAAAAAGATTTAGTTTTCTCCAATTTGTGTTTGGTTGGGAGGATGGAAAAGTGAAGAGATAGAAAACTTATTTGTCTGGTTCAGAAAAAAATGAGATGGTGGAAAATAAAGTTGGTATAAATTTACAATTATGTCCCCATTATATTAAACAAAAAAGTAACACATTTTTTTAGCAAAAATATTGTGTATGTGCAAATGGACAAAGAAAAGAAAGAAAAAAGGCAATTGGACGAAACAAACAATTGGACGAAGAAAAAAAAAAAAAAAAAGAGCAACTGGGCTAGATGAAACCCGCATTTCTAGTTACACAAAAACCCTCCCCCAAGTTTTCTCCCCATTTTTAGGAGAAAACTTTTTGGTGGACCCAAGAAGAAAACACCCAGGTCCTACCATCTCTTTTCTCTCTCTCCCTCTCAACAAAACACCCTCCAAAAAGTTTTATCTCCCATTTTCTTTTTTTTTCTTTTTTTTTTTTTTCTTTTTTTTCTATCCTCCCTAAAATCCACTCAACCAAACATACCCTAAGGGTTTTGTTGGCTACAGGTTGAGGTGTATAGAAGTGATGTCATCCCATGACCCAAGTTGAGTAGGCCAATGTGCCCTAAGCAGAGGTTTCACCTTCTATGCAGCCGCATGATGTACACATTCAACAACGATGAAGGAATCCGCCATGCAACCCGAAACTGTGTAATTGCGGACATGTACATATTCTTAATAGAAGAATAGAATGGTTTTGTTCTCAATGTATTCTAGTACTAGAAATTTCTCTGAATTTATATATATATAAAACACTTAGCCCTATCACATTGAGGGAAAAACCCTTGGACATGCTAGGTAAATGGAGGAAGACAATGTAGATATATGGATTGCGTAAAATGGTATAAATGAGGATTTTTTTTAATAAATTTTTTCTTTTCTTTGTGCCCATTATCAGGACAACTATTGTAAGAGATCCAAGACATATACAACAGAATTGTAACACAAAACAATCCATTTAGTTTTTTAGATATGCATGCATGCTCGCTGTGTCATTGTATAGTATGGGTTGATACCTTTGGGGTTCTATAAGCATACATTTATTTATTTGTATAAGCGTACAAGTATATGGAAGGTGTACTGTATAATATGAATTTCTATGGTCACTTGCAGGTCCCATGGAAAGGAGGGTGTAACTTGCGTCTGGGCAAAAGAATGTTGGTAAGAGAGAACGCTAGATGTGTCCGTATATTATTTAAACAAGTATATTATTTAAACAAGTTCAGAGACGGAACCAGGCATAGTAGGTATATATTTAAAACATTAAATAGTAGGTATATACCTACTATTTAATGTTATAGAATTTGTAGTTATTGTATGTATATATTTAAGATTTTAGAAAATAAGCTCAAGAAAAATTATATTTGGCCCCCAGGAAAATTATATTTGCCCATCCACCCCTCTCCACTCTCTAAAGAATGAAAACTGACCCCTCTCAAACTAAATTAACCCAAAGACCCAAAAATAAAATGGTTACATGGCCTATTCTTTTGGCCCATGGCCCCCTACTGAAACAATTTTTTTAAGTACAAATACATACCCACTTTTACAAATTTGAAATTCCTAAAGTTATACTCAAGAGAGAGAAATTCACACACACACATATATATATATAATACTACCTTTTAACTTATTCATGGTATTACACCATTAGTTAACAGTTTTATACGCTATTAACTTCTTTTTTTCCAAGTATGATTTGTAGTTATTGTAGACTGTTTATTAGGATTTGTTTTTCTTGTCAGTTGTAAGTTATTTTTATATAGGATTCTATAACATTGTGTATCATCTGTACATATATATAGTTATATGGTGATAGTTTATAAAGTTATTTTGCCTTTTGCAACTAATTAGTTTTCCAAAAATAAATACAAATATTTCAAAATTCATTGCTAGTGATGCAACAATACCTACCTTTAATGACGATATCTCAACTTATTAAAAATCCTCAACCAAAATTTCTTAACAGTTTTTTTGATTAAGAAAGAAGATTTTCTAAGGAACTCTATAATTTTTGATAGGCCAAGAATGTATTGACCCCTTGTGATAAATTAATTGATTAATTAGCGAAGTTTATTAATTAATCAAATTAACATGTAAACGCGTAGTAGCACAAACAAATCACCAATAAACTAAATATGCAGTGGAAAATAAATTGACACAGTGATTTGTTTACGAATGGAGAAAACCTACACGGCAAAAACTCCACCGGGTGATTTTAAGGTCACCACTCCTGATAATCTACTATTATCAAAACAAGCGGTTATAAGTAAATGAATCTCAGTACCTTATACCAACCTACAGTTGAACCCTTACCTCAATACCCAATTGGACTTGTTCTGTAGTGACAATCTCTCCTTGTAATGCACGGCTCCCAGTACGTGACTAACCAATTGCGCGAATCCCAGTACGCAACTTCAATCACTAACTAGAGAAGGTTGTTGGCTGCAAAATTCTTCAATTCATCACACAATGAAGATCGAGAAGCTCATTGGTTACAAAATCCTACGGTGCACAAACACAGCAGCTTTTTCACAAGAAAGATGAATTAGGGCAAATTCTGTCTCCGGTCACAATTTGCTTGAACAAAACTTTGCTTAACACTTGTGCAACTTGTGTCACCTTTGACGACCCTTAAAATAATCCTTTTATATGTTTACGGTTGTGAGAAAAGAAAGCCCAAATATACAATCACGGATTGGAGTCAAAACAGAACTGAAACTCTGTTTTTCATAAACCTCAACAGATGCCTATCTGTCGAGCTGCTGTCGAGCCACAGGCTTGAACAGCTCTACAGGTCTCGATAGATTGCTAGTTGTCGAGTTTTAATAAACAGTACTTTCTGCACTTGAATCTTGGACAGACTTGCATGGCTTTAACACTTAAACTTGAAACAAGATTTCTTGAAATATCAAACACATCCTAGATCTACCCAAATACAAGTAAAGTGCGTTTTGTCAAAGGATTAGCCAATTACATAAAATAGTGACATATATTCTTAATAAGTGAATCACATATGTCCTAACAATCTCCCCCTTTGGCAATCTGTGACAAAACCACAACAAACAAATGAGATATGAGAAAAGTCATAAATCACTCAACTCATATTCACTTGTTGAATACAATAAAATCTATCCTAACACAAACTCTTGAAAAACTTTGCAAGAAGAAAGTCTATGACAAGAAAGACTTTGACAACCTGTAATTCTGAAACACTTTAAACAAAACTCATCAAGGCATCTTTGTGTGAAACAGAAATAATAGATTGCATACAAATATAAGAAACATGTGCATAAAAAGAGAAAAGAAATAACACATGTAAGGATAGGTGAAAAACATACATCAATATGTAAAGAATATAAGTACAATGTATGTCAAAATGGCCACAAGACCCATGTACAAGAATAATGTATCTCAAATAGAAAGAAAAGAAAAGAAATACATCAAGTCCTCACTACATCCCTCAGAGTGCACTCTCCCCCTAACGCAAATCTCCTATGCTAACTCTCCCCATAACTATGACTACTCTCATAACCAAAACTACCCCCCCTTTTTGTCACGAGTGACAAAGGGTAAGAGTGTTAAGAAGACATCTCGTCAACACTGGAAGAGCTAGCATCTCCATCATCCTCATCATCGGAGGCAGTAGCATCATCATCATTGCCAAAGCCATCACTCTCATCTGCAGAGGCCACAGGAGTGGAAGGCATGGTGTAACCACCTATCTCTGCCTAGCGTCGAGCAATACGGCCAACACCGGTGTTCACCTAACACAACTCATTACTGAGAGTGTCGAGGCGAGCATCCATGCATTAAAGTTGCGTCATGATATCCTCGAGTGTCACTCCACTCGTAGAAGAAGAGAGCAGAAGGAGTCGGAGGAGCTGCCGTACCGGAACGCCTCAAATGAAACTGCGCCTCACTACATTTAACGGTACCAACATCTATAGCACCCATGACAAGAAAGGGATCAGAAGAGGGAAAACAAACCTCAAAATGGCGTAAAACCCTTGTGATAGCTGAAGGGAAGATAAGCTTATCATGGGTCGCCGTATCCCTATAGACATCTATGATAGAAAGAATGAAATGAGAGGGAAAGTCTATAGTGAGATGCTCTATCAAAGAAAGCA
The DNA here is from genome assembly GCA_030021035.2 of Notholithocarpus densiflorus. NCBI lineage: Eukaryota > Viridiplantae > Streptophyta > Magnoliopsida > Fagales > Fagaceae > Notholithocarpus > Notholithocarpus densiflorus. Next base: position 3,810,162 of record JARYZH020000009.1, on the reverse strand, counting down.
AAAATCGAGCACGGGGCTCAGTAATAGAGTTATAATGAGAAAGAGGGTGTAAAACAAAAGTCATGACCATGTTCAAAACAGAGGGCCTTTTGCAAAGCAAGAACAGTAAGTGAATTGGCGCTCACCCCAATCGGATGGACGCTCACAAAAAGCATAAATGAGCTCGTCTTTAGACACTATCTTAAGACGATCACAACCAGGGTAGTCAGGAAACTCAACCCTGGGGACACGAAGCACATTCGCAACGATCTGCGGTGTGACAACTTTGCGCGTACCTCGAACGCTAGTAATGAAATGAGGTACTGAGTAGTCGAATCCATGCATGTTGGAGTAAAACTCCTGGATCAGCACGGATGGACAAGTGACCAGGGCGTCACACAGTGGCCCCCATCCCCTACTGTAGATGACAGTGGGTAGGTCGGTGTCGGAGAAGTCCTACAAGATGACTTGGAGTTCAGAATGAATGCCTAGTCGAAAAAAGTTCTCAAAGAAGTTCGATTTGGCATTCTCATCACAAAACCGGACAGAGAAAGGAGTAGAGTTAGCAAAAGAGGATGCCCTGAAACGAAGAGGGTTCCAAGACGAAGCAGATTTACGTTTGGGTGCCATAGAAGCAAACTAACGTAAACGAAGAGAGGGGAGAGAGAGAGAAGACAATCAGAAAAGTCCCAAAACAAGTCAAAATATATCAAAGAATATATTGAAAGGAAAGAACGTATGCATGAAAATGCATGAAAATGTGACATGCAATATAAAAAGCATCATGGGCTCAGCCCAATCCAAACCTATCAGCACACAAGCAATTAACATATATAACACACATCTAAATGCATGAAAATATAGTTATAATGCACATGGGAGGCAATGCATGAAGATTTTATAGCATTTTCACAAAAACCAACCCAAAAATTTCACAATAACTTCATCAATTTTGAAAAACCCCAAAAAAATTTCAAAAACCCAAAAACCTAGGTTTAATGCATGAAATGCATGAAGAATGAAGGATTAAGACACTTACCAAGTAATGAGAAACTTGATTAAGGCCGAAAATCAACTTAGGATGAAGTTTGAAGTGAGTGAGAGAGGTTTGGGAGGTGAAAAGACACGGACAGATCAAGAGAGATCGAGCGAAATGAAGTCAGAATCCCGAGCACCCCTTATATAGTCCATTAGTAAATCTCGACAGATCGAGAGGTGTCCAGGATCTGTCGAGATTTAAAGGGTTCGACAGAAGCATCTATCGAGCATGTGTCCAAGGCAAAAGGAATCTCAATGGATCGAGGATCTGTCAAGGAGCTATCGAGGGGATAGAAATTTTCTCGATCAATCCACCTAGCTATCGAGAGGTGTCGAGATTGCGATAAAAAGCAACTGAAGAGCTCGACAGATAAGCCAGGTATCGAGAGGTGTCAAGGATCTGTCGAGGTTGCTTTAAAAACAGTTTTTCAAGAAAGGAAAAACACATATATGAATGTAATCAGACATACAACTCAACCAAGGATTCAAACAACATTTTGAACTCTCAAAATCATCTCTCAACAGAAAAATGATAAGCATTTTGATCCCAAAACACACACACACACACTAAACAAGTCTAACCAATTTTATATTTCAAAAAACAAGTCAAGACAGTTTAGTGAGCATGCATTAACACATGTAAACCTTGTGATGGGCAAATCACATTGTACCTGCACATGTATCAAGAGTAGCAAAGAATATAGCGTGTTGTGTGTGAAAAACATCGCAAGATTGCATAAGTGTCTATATGTTATGACGATTTGAGATATGAGAAAATCACTTTAACTCACACACAATCATAACTGTTTGATGGGGACTATCACCTTCGAGGTACATCGTATAACTCCCACATCTCCTAAAAAACACACTTGCAATCATATTTAAAGCATTTTGATTCTTTTTGCTTTTTATTTTTCTTTGCATATTTTTTTTTTAAGCAAATCATGCATGGGCATATAAGAGAAATAAAAGAAATACCCAATGATGTTAATCACTTGGAGCCCTTTTCCTTCCACAGCTTGGAAGAACCTTTCCGTCTAGCAAACCCTTGAACCGGCGGTGAGGGAGAAGAATTGAAACCGTTCAAATTCGAAAGGAACATAAGGGCTTTGAGAAGATCTCCAAAAAGAGCAAAAGAGGATGGAAATTGATTCTGGTTTCCTGATGCTACCATGTCGTTGCTCTGTTAAGTGGCTAACCATTTATAGCAATTAGGTCAAGTATGACCGACTGCTCCACAATGATGATAGAGATGCTGCTTCTTTTGTTTAGGATTTTGAGAGTTAGCCTTCTTAGCCCTAAGGTTTTTAACTTCTTTCTTATCAAGTTTAGGGGGTGCTCCTAAGATAGATTTACCCTTGTTTAAGTTCTCATTAGCTAATTCAATTTTAACATCATTATTCTCAATTTTAACATTATTAGTAGGAGGAACAAAAACAGTAGTACTAGCAGAAGCAATACTAGAAGAAGAGAAATCATACCCTAAACCGATTCGATCAAAAGCAGATTTCTGAATGCTGAGCATCTCATCAAGTTTTGCACTTGAAGTCCTCTCCAATTGAGCTCTAACTTGAAACAGCTCCGCTTCAAGCTTCTTGGTCTTCTCAGCCAAGAAATTATTCTCAAATCTCAGTGCTCCAATAGTCTGATTGGCTTCATCAAACTTTGTGAAAAGCTCTTCTTGTTCCAGTTCTACATCACTAAGCTTTTTGGTGGTCAACCTATACATCTTCTCATGTTTTTCTGAGACCTTATATAATTTTGTATAGGTTGTGTGGATGTCATCTTGTTCATCCATCTTCTCAAACTTGGACTCCACCAATTCCTCTTCTTCGTCCACGTCTTCAACAATCCCCTCAATAGGATTGACAGTGGCAGTGAAGACATTCAGGATTTCGTCATCCTCATTGTCGGAATCATCCTCAGGCTCGGTGTCGCTCAATGTAGTAGCAAGTGCCTTACTCTTCCCAATGGTCTTGAGATATGTGGGGCACTCCTGTTTCATATGTCCAAAACCTTGACACCCAAAACATTTTGGTCTTGAGGGAACAGTATACTGACCACTATCCCTAGCATCTTTCTTCCCTTTGTCTTGGCTCTTGAATTGTGAAGAACTGGATTGCCTACAGTCCTTGTCGAAGCCCTTCCCATTTGCATTCTTCATGAACTTCTTGAATTGCCTAGTGATGTAGGACTTCATCTTAGAATCTTTATCGTCTGAAGACTCATTCGTGTCACTACTCTTGGAATTCAGTGCCATGCTCTTGCTTTTACCCGACTTACCAATTCTTGTTAAACCTAACTCATAGGTTTGCAGATTACCAACCAACTCTGTCAGAGGAATCTTGTCAATATCTTTTGATTCCTCAATTACGGTGATCTTGGTATGAAATCTCTCGGGTAGAGATCTAAGCACCTTTCTCACAATCTTGGGTTCATGAATGGTTTCCCCAAGATTGAAAGCTGAGTTCACTATGTCCTTGAGCTTGGCATAGAATTCATCAAACGACTCATCCTCCTCCATCTTGATCTCTTCGAAGTTTGTAGTGAGCCTCTGAAACTTCAAATCCTTGACAGCCTTAGTTCCTCCATAGGTTGTCTGGAGGATGGTCCATGCTTCCTTAGCAGTTTCAGTGGAGGATATCTTCTTAAACTCCTCATTTGTGACTGCATTGAATAGAGCATTCAATGCCCTGCTGTTGAAGTTTGCCGCCTTGATCTTAGCATCATCCCAATCGGCCGGCGCTTCCGTTGGCTTAGTCCAGCCAATCTCTACAACTTGCCACACCTTCTCATCTAAAGACTGCAAGAAAGCTCTCATGCGTACTTTCCAGTATGCATAGTTAGTGTCATTAAATAAAGGAGGTATAATAAGAGACTGTCCTCTATCCATGACAAACAGGGTCAATGGATCACACAGCAAAGATTAAACATAATCAGAGTGTGTCTGCTCTGATACCACTTGATAGGCCAAGAATGTATTGACCCCTTGTGATAAATTAATTGATTAATTAGCCAAGTTTATTAATTAATCAAATTAACATGCAAACGCGTGGTAGCACAGACAAATCACCAATAAACTAAATATGCAGCAGAAAATAAATTGACACGGTGATTTGTTTACTAATGGGGAAAACTTACACAGCAAAAACCCCACCGGGTGATTTTAAGATCACCACTCCCGAGAATCCACTATTATCAAAACAAGCAGTTACAAGTAAAGGAATCCCAGTACCTTATACCAACCTACAGTTGAACCCTTATCCCAATACCCAACTAGACTTGTTCTGTAGTGACAATCTCTCTTTGTAATGCACGGCTCTCAGTACGTGACTAACCAATTACGCGGATCCTAGTGCGCGACTTCAATCACCAACTAGAGAAGGTTGTTGGCTGCAAAGTTTTTCAGTTCATCACACGATGAAGATCGAGAAGTTTCTTGGTTACAAAACAAACACAACAGCTTCTTCACAAGAAAGATGAACTAGGGCAAATTCTGTCTCCAATCACAATTTGCTTGAACAAAACTTTGCTCAACACTTATGCAACTTGTGTCACCTTTGACGGCCCTTAAAATAATCCTTTTATATGTTTAGGGTTGTGAGAAAAGAAAGCCTAAACATACAATCACGAATTGGAGTCAAAATAGAACTGAAACTCTGTTTTTCATAAACCTCGACAGATGCCTATCTGTCGAGCTGTTGTCGAGCCACGGGCTAGAACAGCTCTACAGGTCTCGATAGATTGCTAACTGTCGAGCTAGCTGTTGAGCTTTATTGAACAGCACTTTCTGCACTTGAATCTTGGACAGACTTGCATGACTTTAACACTTAAACTTGAAGCAAGGTTTTTTGAAGTATCAAACACATCCTAAATCTACCCAAATACAAGTAAAGTACGTTTTGTCAAAGGATTAGCCAATTACATAAAATAATGACATATGTTCCTAACAAGTGAATCACATATGTCCTAACAATTTTGAACATTAAAAGAGAGATTGCAACTAAATTTTGTACAAAGTCCATCATATATGATTTACTGGGAATTAAAACAACAACGTCGAATTCCATTTTAATAGATAATTTAGTTTAAATTACTAACAATTATATTTTGTCTTTTTTTTTTTTTTTTGTTGATTCTATGTTTATATTCAATAGATGTTAGTTTGGATTTGCATGAAAAAAAAAATAAATAAATAAATAAATTATTCTTGTTTGGCCCCTCCAACTTCAAATCCTAGTTCCGTCCTTGAACAAGTTAAATGATTCATTTACTAAGTCATGTGACTAAAAATGCATGTAAATAGTCCTTTGAGTTGCTATGTAATGGATTGGAAGAATTTTCCTCAAAATTGTAATATATTAGTGCTTCTCGATCCAAAATTATCTCTCTTCTAAAATCTTGGTAGAATTTTTGACAAATCGATCCTTTAATTTCTCAAAAAAGGCTAAGCTGCTTGATTGATTATTGAATTGATGGTCAATTACGTGACCAAGATGTTATGTGTTATAAGTAAGCCATTAGAAAACTGTGGTTTGATTGTTAAAACAAATATAGTGAGAAAAATTGTTTTAATAAGCTCTCCCAAATGAACATTTACCACTATTATTAAGAAGGAAAAAGAAGTCGATATGCATTTTTTGTTAATTGACTTGATTGAGTACTTAACAGATTCATCTAGATTATCTTGATGCTGGAGCTAATATATCATACTTAGCATCTGATCAGGTAGTTTTTCACACCCCCTTTCTAGGTTACCTTATGATCACCCATAGCACTTTTTCTTAGTAATCAAAGTTACCATGTTTTATATGTGACACAGGCCACCATTCAGGGATTTGGAGGGTTTGGAAACATTGAAGAATTTTAATAGAAGCAGGGTACAGATTCTAGCCAGCTCAGGTGCTGTCCTGATTGCATTGGAAACAATTCCAAATAAGCTAGAAGCAAAGGTACCTTACTATTTTGCTTTTTGACATGAGCTAGCCATTGAACCTTTCAATCTACTTACCGTATCCGTAAGTGTCAGTCTATAATACCAGCAGATTCAAGCCAACATGCCTCAATTTTGCTTTTGGTCATGTGCTAGACATCTTCTTGTTTATCTGCAGTTTCGCTGGAGGTTCTTTCATGAAAGAGCACATCCATATATTGAATACAATGTGAACCTCATATAAACTTTGGTTACATTCATTCATTTTTAATTCCAAAATCAACTTACAGCTTTAAAAAACTTACAGCTTTATTTTGTATAACTTAATTGTGCCTTTCTGATCTATTACTTCAATACTTTTCTTTAATTTGTATAGCTTAATTAGCTTAATTTGTATAGCTATTTGCCCTTTCAATACTTTTCTTTTTTGGTGTGTGAATAAGATAAGTCAAATGTGAATTTCATCGTTTTAATTGAACCTTAAGTGCAAAACATGGTATACGGTTCACAGGGGGTCTTGGATCCTTCCAAAATTCACATAATGCCAATGCTTTGAAAGGAATTAAATGGTATCCCACATTAATAAGGGTTTCAATCATCTCATTTGCTGTCAGAATAGTTTTTCCTTTACTAGTATATAATTTTTAAACTTCCAAGTATGTAATCATTCAACTTTCACTAAGATGGATGTTTGGGCTCCCTAGATATATAGTAGGTTCTGATAATGCTGAATATTTCCTCAAAGCACTTAAGTTAAAAGTTTCCCTATTGCAGAAATCAACTGGAATGTAGATGAAGATTTTGTGTCATACATAGTCAAGTGGAGGGAGGCTGGGGCTTCTCTTTTTGATGGAATGCTTGAGAGAAATGTCGTGTCGTGGACTAGTTTGATTTGTGGTTATGCTAGTAGGGATTATCCTGACGAGGCAGCTTCTTTGTTTTTTAAAATCTTAACCTTGTTAGAATTGCATATGGATTGATCAGTTCTGATATTTCACAATTCTGATTTTCCTCTTTCAAGTTTTTGTATAAACTTTAAGAACTGGTACTGTAAGTTGTTGATGGAAAAAGTACTAGCTAGTTTGAAAAATATATTTAGTAATTGAACTAGAGAGGTAAGTGTTAAATTTTGTCTGTAACATCTTTAATTGGTCGGATGTACATTTAAAAATACAGACTTTTGGGCTTCCTAATGAGAAGAAAGCTGCTTATGGGGCATTAGATAAATGGAATGCTTGGGAGACAGAATCCCCGTTGATTGCAGCAGCTAAGTATCTTAAAGAAGAGGAGTCAATGGAAGCATCTAATTTAAGTATGACACTCATGTTACTTTTATGGCTAGTTTGAATGGATGGGGGAGTAGAATAGAATTGGCCGGAAACTGCTAATTTTTAGCTAACTTTACTTTACTCTCCTCTAGTCCTCTACTTCCCCTCCTTCGTCCTTCATCCAAACTGGCCATTTGTGTTTAGCACGGGTTGATACCTTTGGAGTTCTTAATCTGAGTTGGATTGTGTTGCCATGAGCCATGTACATAGTTCATTGGGTAATTGGGTATTGACTTAGTTTAATCAATTTATCAATGAGCATTTTAGTAGTACATACGGTGTATAAATATATATATATATATATATAAATATATATAAATATATTTATATATATATATATATATATATCCTTCATTTTTATTCTCTTTTTCCTATAGCAAAACCTCCAAATGGCATAATAAATGTATCAAGTTAGTTGTTCTATAACCTTGATGTTACATTGGAACGCCACATGATATTGTTGATTCTTACTACACAAGTAAGAATTTTAATGGCAAGATTGCGGAATGACTTAGTACAATCATAAAATAAAATAAAATAAAAAATTACAGCTAAAAAAAAGAACTTTCCAAAGTTTCTGGAAAAAAATAATAGGTCAATAATATTTTTTTGCTTAAATTATTCAGAATCAGTCCAAGTAATCCTTACCTCAAATGTCATATCATTAATTTCCAAGCACAACAATAGTAGTGTAATACCATTCTCAGTACAAGGAAGTGGGTTGTTTAAGTAGGAACTCGATACTTACAGTCTTAAAGAATCAAGTTAAGGGCAAACCCTTAAGCCTTAATAGGAACTTGTCTCTTTAAAATGAAGAATTACATATAGAGAATCGCTCAGAAAAGCTAAAATTATTTTTGTTAGCTAAAGAGTACTGTTGAGTGCATCATGAAGCCACCAACCTTGGGATAGTAAAACACCATTTCTCACATCCATATCATCATTTTCCCATTTCACCAAACAAAAACCTTAAACACCATTAATTTTAAAAACATTCAATGCACCTTTTATAAGTTCACTTCCTAGCTTTATATTCACCCAAATACCTAGAAATAGAATCATTCAAACCGTCAACTCCTCAAAATAACCTTCTTCAAATTCATTCTTGCACGTACAAAGTTCACTGATTGGTCGAAGGTGTTAGATTGGAATTCCACCAAATCCACTCATGAAGCGAAGGCACAATTCCCTCTTTTGAAGGTAGGTAAGAGAGATTCATGGATTGACGAAGGGAATGAATAGCACTATTACGTGTGGAGCATCATCCATTCTTGAAGGTGATCCACAATCAACTTCTATAAAATTAAAAAAAAAAAAAGAAAAAAAAAAAAAAGAGAGGTAGTGCATGCAGGTTAGATAATCTTAACCCTTTTTTTTTTTTTAATTCTTGTGTGGACTAAAATATTTCTGAATTTTGATGACATGGGCAGAATTATGAGAATGAACATTCTTAGATTTTGAATTTAATATGATTAAATGATGCATGAGATGGTTACTATTGTGTTTTGAAATTAAGTAGCTCTCAATTGGTGAATAAATAACTCTTAAACTAATTGACAGAATGAGTGTTAAAGAACAAAAGTTAAGTTGAAGGGTCCTTTTTAACCAAAAAAAAAAGGTTGAAGGGTCCTTAGTCTAACCCTCAAATAGCATGTGTTCTCCATCAAAGGATTATATGAGGTGTAGGCCATAAATTATGAGAACTCCTTCATATATTCATTATTTTGCAGTGAAATTTTCTCTAAAAATCACTTGAACAACGATGGCCAGAAGTATATTTATTTTCCTCCATTGTTCTAAATTTCTTACTAACTTCTCTGTTTCCATTGTAATCCTTTTGTATAATTAGCATAGTTAAGTCCATCACAACAAAGTCATTTTAGGAAGTAAAAAAAAATACTAAAACTAATCGTGAGATTGGATGGAACTAGATGAAAACATATTAACATTAAAGAAAAAGAAAAAGAAAAACTTAAAGAATTAAATTAAAAATAGGTCAAATTACAGGGTATAATTTGTAATTCGACCTAGAAAGGAATTCAACAAATATTAATTTAATAAATTTAAAAGTAGTATAGGGTTGTATAACATTAACAAACATGACGCTAAAGAATCACTTTGATAAACGTGTAAGGCATGACAAGGAGTTTGCATGGTTATTTCTCTTGCCCATTGGCTTAAACTAGATAAAATGCTATTAGGAAGTATAATTGTTGAAACAATTATAACCATTAATTTAAAATTTGTTTAGCATGAAAATGTGATTAAATCATGAGTAACCAACCAATTAACTAGATCATAGAGGTAAATGTGGATTTCTTTTTCTTTTTTTTTTTATTTGTTATAACAAGTAAGAGAGTGAGAGATTTAAACATAGATTCCTCTAATGTAAAGAATTAAGCAATGCTTCACTAAGTCACAAGACTCTTGGTATCGTGGGTGATCATGGAACAATCAATTTTTTTATTTATTTTTATAAATAGTTACAATAAGAGAGAGGCATTTTGAATTTGGATATTTCCGTTGGAAATATCAAAATGTGCCAATTGCGCTACAAAACTCTTGGTGAAACAATGAAATTATAAAGGTTTAATTATTGATTGTATTGATGAAATACAATTAAGTTATACAAAAAAACAAAAACAAAAAAAAAATTTAATCATGAAAATATTTTATGCTTGCTTTTGGAATTACACGAAGCAAGAGTAAGTTGAGGACTCCTACGAATTTTAAGGGCACCTTTATCTTTAAGCCACACAAATATGTAAATCTAATTACAATAAGTAATTGTGAGAAGTTATAAAAGTAATCATATATCCATCCAATCCATTTGTAAGTTTTGAACTATCTTGTAAATTATATTGATCACAATTAATATACTTTAAACATTTTATATCAAGATTGTTTTTTTGTTAAATAATTTAAAGATTACACAGTTAGAATATAGTTTTTAAAATTATGAAACATATAAAAATCTAATCTATTTTAAATATTTTAATTAATAAACATTATTGTACATGCCTTAATATATACAATTCAATAAAATAAAAATATACCTATAATTTATACTAAAGTAAATATATTATTTTCATATAAGTCAAATGTAATAATGATTAATGATCTCCAACTCCTAACTAAAATATCTGTAATTTCTATAAGAATAAAATAATATAAAAACATTGTGCTCATATCTCTAATTTTCCAAAAACAGCTACATAAATATGGTTTCCATTATACTTGGTGTAAAGGCAGATTTTGGATCTAAGCCTAAAAGGTAAAATGATCCAGGCTTAAAGAGCTCAATACAATGAATTTGTAGAGAGTAGGCTGAAAACTAGGCTTCAATGACTGAGACAACACTCACGATGGATTAAAGATGATAAGAAAACAAAGACTAGCAAGTTTTATGTAAAGAAATTCCTTCTCGGCAAAGTTCGAGTAGAGCAGTTCTTGAATATATTTCTCTTAGACTTGATTACAATTATAGTTCTTAGTGCTGCAGTGTTTTTTCTACAGAATCTCAGATGATCCCCTTGTAATGGGGTCTTTCTTCCTTATATTCTCAAGTTCTGCTTCATCTCCACCCTCCACGTGTAGGTCTAGTCGTTTGCTTTGATTCTTATCCCATCAGCACCTTCTTGAAGTTTTTGGGGGTAGCTGTAAGGCTGAATATCATTGTTCAGGTATCACCTCCACATTAATGCGGTCAGAGAGTTAGTTACAAAACATTTAATGCGGTGGTAGCAGTTTTCTCTCAAATATCTCTTAGCTTTCATTTGTCCTATTCCCCCAGATGTTTATCATTACCAATATAATTGCCCTAAATGTCGCTCTTGATGACAGGTCAACCCCTCCGACCTCTACCTCGTTAAGCCGAGGAAGCATCTCTCCTCGGACCCCTCGTGAACAGGATCCTTCCATAACTCACTGATCTGTATTTCTTCGCTAACGTCTACCTGTTCTCGGACAAGGCCCATGACCCTACATACATTCCTGGGCCTTTCATCCCTACACTTGGTTATTTGTAGCAATATATATATATATATATATATAAAGAGAGAGAGAGAGAGAGCCTCCTCTACCATTGATTAGAACTAAAATAAAACGTTACAACTATTATATTTAAGTCAAGTCAAAACAAATAAACATTTCTTATTAAAGAGTGAAGACCGTACACTATCATATTTTTCAAAAAAGAATAAAATAATTTATGTCATTTTAAGTATTCTGCTTAATATTTTATTAATCACAACTTACTACATTTGTTTATTTATAAAATAAATAAAGTTTAAAATAAAAAAATAATCGAAAAAAGGAAAAATGCCACGAAGAATTTGATCATTCATGGTAACGTTTGAGATGTATGATGTTTGATCATTCATGTATGATGTATGTTATAGCTATAGAAATAGAGGTAGAAGGGTAGAGAAGCCAATGAAAGGAACGAAGTTGGCGTGGCGAGTTGTTGTTGGACTTGGAGCAAATTGCTTGACAGTTGGACAGTAGTGAGTTTGAGGCGGAAAGAAACCCGAATATCTTCTCTTCTAACTAGCCAAAGATATTATAGATGAGATTGATAGCCTCATATTGAGTGGAACGTTCCACTTTCTTTGATAGTTAGCCACATGGCACTGCCCAAAACCACTTTATTATTAAATCAAAAAATAATAATCTCCACTTTTTTCTTTTCTAAAAAGGTTAACACCCACTAAACATTATCACAATACTTTTACAACAAAATAAATTATAAATTATTATTTGTTTTTACGGAGTAGACAAAAAAATAATTTAAATTATAAATTCAAATAAAAACAAATAACAATTAATCACTTATAATTTAATACAAAAGCATTATAAAAATATTTTAGACATAACAATTTTTTTAATATTTAGTAACAGTGAGAAAATCAAATCAAATCAAAGACAAAAATGAAATTGAAAACCCCACCAGTACCAGTACCTTGAAGTTGTGGTCCGAAAATTTTGACAATTTAATAAATAAATAAAAAGGGTATACGAGTGGTCCAAAACACACATCTATATCCCTATTTTTTCTCTGTCTTGCGTTGGCAATGTATACGTGGTGACTTTTTATGACTTGGGTGGCGAGTGGATATGACGTGGCTAAAAGCGCAAAGAGCGACACTCACAGTCACACACACACACCCACAAAAGACTTGGCTCATCCTCATCTAATTCTAATCTATCTATCTATCCAACACTTAAAAAGCAAATAGTTTTAATTAAAAAGTATCATTCTCTTTCTCTTTCTCTTTCTCTTTCTCTCTGTGACTTTTCATCCACAACTCGTGGCCAACCTTGTTTTTCTATGAATAATAAAATTTTCTCCTCCATATTTATTTTAGAGGCTGAAGATATTTTAGTTTTTTGTTTTGTTTTTTTTGTTTCTCCTCGTCACAAAAAAATAAATATCATTGAATTTTTCAGTGTTGTTGTGTTGTGACATATCCATTTCTTTGTCTCTCTGTCTCGACTAAAGTGACGAGTACAATAGCTCCTAGTTCCCACCACTTTTGGCATCACCCATCTTTTTCGATACTCGCCTTTCGACGTAAACAATTGTCCTTCCCTAATAATTACACCGCTCACCACAGTATATCATATTGGTCTCCAAGTATAATTCATTTAAGGTTTCGTGTCAAAGTAAGATTAATAAATGGTCAAATTATGAGTTGGAATACATTTTTATTTGGAAAAATAAAATTTATATGTTAATAATTTATTTGTTGACATGCACAAATTTATTGTGGTCCTGTATTTTTTTTTTTATATATTTGTAAAATTTGACTTTATTTTTTATAAAATGTATAAAAATATTATTTAACAAAATATTAATGGCATTTTTATCATTGTCCTTGGAGCATTCATTAACAAAATCCTTCATTTAATGCGAGTCAATAAGATTCAACTTAAAAAATGAGTATAAAAATAGAAGAATGCTACATACATAATATCTTCATAACAAATCTTAATTGGCAGGTTGTTATAAGTTTTTAATTTAAATCCAACAATGAAATTACTTTCTTACCCACTAGTAACAGTAAGTAACAACCTGCAACATAAGATTTTTTGTGAAAAATATTGTGGATATGACATTTCTCATAAAAATAATATAAGAGAGAGAGAGGTGTGACTTGTAAGTGACTTTAGAAAAATTGAAGGCAAGTTAGCTATACTAAACTAAATAGGAAGGAGAAAAAGAAAAGAAAAGAAAAGAGAACCAATCAAAAACCAAAGACAATCACCATAAATAAAGAGTTGTATGGCCATATCATGGTTAGATCTTCTTATATGAAATAAAAGATTGCATCGCTTGAAAATAATAAAGGAGTCCCGTAGCTTAATTGGCAACTCTTAATATTTTCAACAAAAATGTTGTGGGTTCACATAATCCCTCCTCGTTGTAACTATCAAATTATCAACAAAAAAAAGTAGCAAAATTCTTCATAGAATTTAAAATACCATAAATAAATTGGAATAGAAAGCCATCAAAGTGGTGCAAGAACATATAAAATATAAAAGGTATTGTGGGGATTTTAGTCAAAATTTAATCAAATTTTATTTCAGTCCTTTCAATTCTTCCCAATTTTAAAGGAAATAATAAATTTTCTTAGAGAAAATAGATAAATGAGTATTCTCTCCTATCTATTGTATTCCTTCCTATTAAAAAATAAAATAAAATAAAATAAAAATAAAAAAAATAAAAGATAGAAGATCATCTCTTATACATAAACTCCCAAATAAGGTCATAGATGAAAATTTCTTTGAAGATATATCTTTCAAATCTATTCTTTTTCATCATTTTTCCTCCTCCCAAATTAGTAGTTAGGAACAAAAAAGGGAGGGGGAGGTGGAGGGGTGGAGTACCAAACACCAATATCATCCCATTAGAAGGGAAAATAGGCAAAATTTTGCTTTTAATGTTGAGAATGTCAACTTTTAAAAAATAAAATAAAATAAAAGGCTTTCTCAACTTAATTGGTACTTAGACAAATATTATTTAATGCAAAGAAAATTTGAAAAAAATAAAATCTTAAAAATTGTGAAGTTATAATTAAGGCATTATGTAGTGTGCATTTGGCTCTAGCTTAAAAAGTCAGCTTATTTTACTATTTATCTTATTTTTGCTACTATTTATGGGTTCCACTGTACTTTTTGGTACTATTCATGGGTCCTATTGTACTATTTCAACTAACTTTTATCTTTATTTACAGTATTTTTAACAAAAAGTTTTCAGTTTTAGCAAAATAAGCAGATCCCAAACAGACCCGTAGTTGCAGATAAGAAGACATCACACGTGGACCTTCAATGACATGCGAGTACAATGCTCTACTTCCACTCTCTGCGAGTATACCATTGGAAAAAAAAACAAAAACAAAAAAAAACACAAGTGTAATCAAAAGCGGGAGACAGGACAAGCTGAAGCCACGTGTCGGGGAGGGTTGTGCGACGAGAGCCACAAGAATCCATCGAATTCTCGAGCGTTCTGTGCATCTCGATTCAACTTCTATTGGAAAATTTAAGGAAAAATAATAATAATAATACGAGAGACCCAACTCTGACGTGGCGCCTCTCTCTCTCTACTTTTTTTTTTTTTTCTTCTTCTTCACAATCACAAGCCATATAGATAAATAGTACTTTAAAATAGTTATATTACTTTCCATTTCCAACTAGGATTTCATTTTCATTTCCCTGACTCCAAACCCAACTTTTCTCTCTGCCTTTTTCTTCTCTCTTCTTCCTTCTTCTTCTTCTTCCTTAGCTCTGCCTTTCTCTTCCTCTCTGTGTTTTGGTTTCAAAGTCATCACTTTTGTTGTTCCCGTCTTTAAGGAGCCACATGACTACATGACATGACTAGTTGGTTTTTTTGATTGTTTCTTTGTTTGTTGATCTGATCTCTCTTGATTTTGGATCACTGAATCAAGAAACCCCCCAAAAAAGAGTTAAAGTTGGATTTTTCTTTGTTTGTTTATGTATTTTTGGATGAAGATGGGTCGGGTCGGGTCCATTTACTGTCAAGAATTGGTTCCCTAAGGCAAGGCAAAGGGAAAAAAAGGAATCTTGGAATTTAAGAATTTTTTTTGATTCTCTGCATGCAATTGCAAAAGGAGTAAGTAATAGTGATACCACTGCTGAGCGAGTTTCTGCATTCATGGCTATTCAGGTATCAATCAGCAAAGCTTTTTTTTTTTTCTTATAAATAATTTATTTGTTTTTTTGGGTGGTAATTATTAATTACTAAAAAAAGTACAAAAACCCAGATATGATATTGAATTACCAAGTTTAATTTGAATTCCGATCATTTATGCTAATTAATTATAGTCAAACATCACCATAACTTCAGCTATTAACTTTGACCTTAAACACAAATGCTTATATAACCTTATTAATTTTTTATTTTATTTTATTTCATAACATTTAAATGATAGCAGTTTTGTACAATCCTGGAAAATAGGATGACTTTTTTTT
Source organism: Notholithocarpus densiflorus (assembly GCA_030021035.2). Lineage (NCBI taxonomy): Eukaryota > Viridiplantae > Streptophyta > Magnoliopsida > Fagales > Fagaceae > Notholithocarpus > Notholithocarpus densiflorus. Next base: position 3,794,394 of record JARYZH020000009.1, on the reverse strand, counting down.
TTTTTTTTTCTCTGCTTTCCTGTCCATTCATCTATTTGGAACAATTTTCTTGCAAATTATCTTTCTTGTTTTGACAATTGTTGTTGGGTTTTCACTATTTTCATGTTATTTGGTTTTGTCAATGTGAAATTACTCATAGCCATAGAGGAGTTTTGTGATATAGTCTTTTGGTTGAGGCCTGTTAAAAGTTTCCTACTTAATTTGCCAATAAAGGAAAAAAGAATTATAGAGGGTATATATCATTCACTCTTAACTAATTTAGCTGACTGAACAGTTTAATAGTAGCTTTTTGTTGTTGTTGTTGTTGTTGTTGTTGTGTTAGTTTAGCAAATAATTTAAGAATTCAGTTGTTAGATCTTGCTAATAGAATTTGTGGATAACTTGGTACTTCAAAATTTTGCAAATTTTCTGTGACTAAGCTGGAAACATTTTTGATGTGGTTTGTTTTCTCTTTTGGCTATAGGATCAAAGTGTCGGTTCTCGTTCACATTCTGTGGTCCAGGCAAGCAATGGAATATCATTGAGCTCTGGCCTGCATTCTGTAACTGGTGTCCAACTAAGGGATCAGTTTTCTTGTGGCAATGATTATGCTCCCAAGGTTTTTACCTTTTCTGTCTTCTTCATGCTCTGCTTCTGCTCCAAGTTTCTTCTTATCAGTTGTTTTTGTGTCAATAGGTTAGGAAACCATACACAATCACAAAACAAAGAGAAAGATGGTCGGAGGAAGAGCATAAGAAGTTTCTTGATGCTTTAAAGCTGTATGGTCGAGCTTGGCGACGGATAGAAGGTATGATTCAATATTTCAATTTACATTTCTTATATTCTCAAGCAAATTCCTTAACTATGATCCATTTTCTTACATTATTTGGTGTCTATAACAGAACACGTGGGAACAAAAAATGCAGTTCAGATTAGAAGTCATGCTCAAAAATTCTTCTCCAAGGTTTACTGCTCTTATTCCAGTACCCATTTCCCTACCATAATATCTATGTCCCCTTTGTTAAAGTAAGTTAAATTTTTATGGACCCCAAGGTGTGCAACCTTTATAGATGGGTTCATGCATTCTTGCTCGGTGCCATTCTGATTCCCCTGCTTTTTTGTCTTTGTAATAGATCGCTCGCGACTCTAATGGTAGCAACACAACCTCCACAGAGCCAATTGAGATTCCTCCTCCTCGACCAAAACGAAAGCCTATGCATCCTTACCCCAGGAAACTTGTAATTCCACCTAATAAAGAAGTCTCCGCTCTGGAACAGCCAATAAGGTCTGCATCTCCAAATTCATCGGTTTGGGAACAAGAAGACCAATCTCCAACCTCAGTATTATCTGCAATTGGTTCAGATACAGTGGGGTTCACTGATTCAGATACACCAAATGGCAGCTTATCCCCTGCTTCATCTACAGCTGGTGTCCAACCTGGGGGCTTAGTACTATATGAACCCAACCAATCGACCGAGGAAAGTGCATCTCCATCACCAGCTCTAACAACTGTTGGTTCAGTTTCTGACGAGCAACTTCCCATGGTACTTGCTGATCCTTTGCTTGACAACATATTTGTCCAATTCAGTAAATGTCAAATGAAACCTTTTATTATATTCTGATGTTGTTTTATTGTTGGCTTCAATTCCCAGAAATTCGAGTTGTTTCCCAGAGAAAACAACCATGTTAAAGAAGGTGCATCAGAGGAAACATCGAACCGGAGTCTTAAGCTTTTTGGAAGGACTGTGTTAGTAACAGATTCACACAGACCATCTTCTCCCACCATAGTGGCTGGTAAATCAATGCCTGCGGATATCCTTGAGGAAAAAGTTGTGCAACCATTACCATGGAACTTTGTCCCCGTGAAATCTATACAGGGGAATACAGAATATTCTTGGAGTCATTCAACACAGGGTGTACAGGGTGGCCTCTATTTCATGCAATGCCAGAAAGAAAACTCATATAATGCAGAAGCTAATTCTGCTGCTCCTATACCATGGTGGACCTTTTATGGGGGTTTACGTTTTCCTGTCATGCCATTCCATGAGGTGGAGCAATCAAAAGCACATTTGGGCTCTGATCTAGAAGAAGTCCAAGGTAAAGAAGTTCAGAAGGAAGGGTCTTGGACTGGTTCAAACAATGGATCAGTAAATGATGGAAACAATGGTGATAAATGTTCAGATGCTGAGACCCAGAGTTGTCCACTTTTCCTTAAAGAGGAGCATCAAGATGCAGGCCTAGTTTTCCAATTAAGACCAAGTGAAAATTCAGCCTTCTCTGAACTAGGAAGGAGCCCTGGAAAGTGTTTGAAAGGGTTTGTCCCATATAAAAGATGTGTGGCAGAGAGAGACACAGAGTCCTCAACAATAAGAGGTGAAGAGAGGGAAGAGAAACAAATCCGGCTTTGCTTATAGTGTGCCTCAGTGTAGTTTTCCTAGAGCAGCTTCCTTTGTTAGAAGATAGACCCTTTTTAACAGGCCGAGGGACTGATCTGGTTACAGTTTTAGTGTTGGATTATAGCGGTTTCAGCTGCTGGATGACCGAGGATGAGAAATAAAATCGGGTTTAAGCAGCAGCCATTTCTGCAGCTTTGCAAATTCTTATCTAGTTGTTCTGTTTTTCCCTCCCAACTGTTCAAATCCATTAGCCCATCTGTTCTTGTATGCACAAATATTTCTCTTGCGTTACCCTTTTTGTACTCAACATTAGCTTGTGTATACCTTCTAATCTTTTCCTTCTCTGAACTGTGAACCACTTGGGTCGCTTGTTATGTTAAAAAAGAATAGTTTTTGCTTATTTATTTAATTGTTAATTCATCAGCGTCTGCAATCTTTTGAGCTCGTTTTATCCAGAGGGTTTTAACCATAAAGGCGTGCTGTTTTGCAAACGAAAAGTCATTGCTTTGTGAGACGAAATGGTGTGGTAACAAGATTCTTTCATGTGTTTCTAAAATATGAAAGAAGTCTTGGAGCTTACAAATGAGAGAAAATTGCATAGGCCATGATGTATATTTCTGGAGTCTTGGATCTATTATTTGGTTTGGCCATTGGCAGCTAGGTTCAAAACTCATAACATTTTTTATCTACTTTACTCCCCCTTTATCTAAATTGGGCCTAAAAGTGGGGATGGAACAAGTTATATTAAAAATATGTAGTTAAATGATTAAATTTACCATATCATAATAGTTTAAACTTTTAGGAGAATCGATAATTTAACAAGCTATGTAGAGAAGGTACAAAGCAATTGTGAGGTTTTGGAGGATGAAGATAGATCTATTGGGATATTATTCTCATAAGCAGGGACAGACCCAGGTGGGGGCTCGGGTCCCCCTGGGCTCAAAAAAAAAAATTTTAGTAGTTTAATTTTCAGTAAAAATTAAAAAATTTAGACTTGGGCCCCTTTACTTTGTAGCTTGAGCTCCATCATCAATCATCAATCCAGCTCATGTAAATCTTAAAAAAAAAATGTAAAAAAACAATAGTGTTCTGTGTATTAAGAAACAATAGTGTTTTGTGTCTTTTTGTTTTTGTTGGTAGATGATTGCATCTTAATATATTAAGAAATAATGATTTTTGTGTATTTGTCTTGGTTGAAAGTTTCTTAATACTATATGGATGTGTATTTGAATTTTTGAATTTTTGAGCTTTTTTTTTTCGCTTATCTTTAGCCCCCTAACTTGAATTCCTGGGTCCGTCCCTGCTCATAAGTATTTGTGTGAAGAAATTAGCTCAGTGATGAATTACATGGCTAGACTAGTGGGTCTAGCTGTTTCTACAACATAATTTTTTAGCCTTTCATGAATTCCTCTATTCTAAAATCTCTCCAAAGGCTGTTGTTTTCATGGTTGGACCACTAAAACTGATTATTATAGTAAACTAACTCTCATAGTAAAATTCCATGCTTCTAATCTAACCACAGTTGTGTCATATCTTTAAACCTTTTGGAATTGGAATATTCTTAACAGTTGCTATAGACTCCTTGACAAGTTGTAATTTCAACAAATCCGGCCCCCACTGTTTATATTGACCAGATTAGCTACAAAATGATATTGTTGACATGCTAAGATTTTGTTTTTTGGGTGTAAACCCATTCATCCAAGATATTCATGAATACTTTCCTTTCAAACTTGAATGTTCAAACTTCAAACCCTATCCCACCATAGCATTTTCTATATTCTTTGTCATACTCTTGTAAATATTACAAAGTTAGATTGGGCTTGTGCTTATTTGACTTGGGTTTGGAATTGAGCTAAGCTGGGTTGGGCTTGAACCGGATTTGGTTTGGGTGATTGGGTAGTGTTTGGTCTTGTTTGAGTTTGGGCTGGGCTATTAGAGTGCTGAGGAAGTTGATCTAGAGCCTGAGATTGTTTGGGCAATAATTTGATCTAGTTGCCATGACTAATGAGAGAGCTCATAGAGGGTTATTGCTTATTAGGGCTACCACGACTAAAACTAAAAGAGTGCTCACTGCTCACAATAAAGTGTTGAAACAAAGGAAGGGAATATTGATGCATTTGTTCTTTTGAGTTTCCGAATTTTCTTCATTGATTATTGGTTTGAAATGATTTTTCCTTTTCCTTGTTCATTTTTTTTAAAGTATCTTTCAAGATACAACATACTTTTACCAAATTTATTTATTTTTAAACAAAATAAAGTTAAACCACCATAAAAAAGCTCTACCAAACCACACTTTACTAAGTTTTAGAATGAAGCAACTAGCATGTTCCAGAATAAATCTTATCACCACTAAATATAGAATATAACCTAAGCTCACAACAAAAGGATCATCTTTCATTCGAAAATGAATAAATTTTATGGTTTAGATTAAATATTATAAATAAAAAATTATATCCAACGTCACATTATTTAAATAAAATCATAATTAAGAAATGGACTATCTTCATTCTAGAGTCAAGAAATGTAAGAGCATCCCCATCCGGTTCTTTAAAATGCATTATTCTCTAAAATAGATAACATTGTAAAAAAATGACACAAAAATACACCTAGATCCAGTTATGTATTTTGCAAAAATTTATACTCAATGTAGCTCATCTAAATCTTTTTTCTTCAATTTTTTATTCAATTCTCTCTCTCATCTAGATTAAATAAAATAGAAACTCTCTCTCTCTCTCACACACACATACTAATCGGCAACAAAAATTCTTTACACTTGAAGATTGGATTTGGGTTGTTAATGTAGATCTAACGTAGAGTTGGTGCAGTTTCGGTGGATTGCAGTGCAGATTGAGGGTTCAAGGTTTTTTCTATTGGGCTCAGGTCAAATAAAGATTATGGAGCGACGACAGTGTAGTAATAAAAGCTCAACAGATTGTAGGATTGGGGGTTTTCTAGCTCTGCTGTTGTGGGTATATAAAAAATTATAAAAAATAGTTATTTTATATTATTTTAATGAGATATATTGCAAAATAAGGTGCATTGTAAAACTCATTAGTTAACTTGGATTCCATTTTTTTAAAATGCAAAATCAGGTGGGAATCAAGGTTGTAAACGAGCCAAGTTTTGTCAAGTAATGAATGCTCATGCTCAGCTGGACAACAAAAGTAAAATATTTAAGTTTGGCTTGAGTTTGACTCAAGCTTACAAATAATGTTCAATCTTAAACTTATCAAAAAGTCAAAAGTTTGAGCTTGACTTGATTCATTAATTAAGTCAAGTTCAAACTCAATATCAAGCTCAATATTAAGCTTTTGAGCTTGAGATTCAACACAATTACATTATTAAGTTTATTATCTAGCCTATTTAGTTTGGACAAGTAAATCCCAACTCGTATAATTAATTAAAGTCTTAAAAAGATATAAATTTATTTGTCATGCTCATATCAAGATTATTACCAACCTCATTCTTAAAAAAAAAAAAGATTATTACCAACCTATTACATGCCTAGGCTTAGCATTTTTTGTATCAAGCCCTAATGTTCACAGGCATGTTCATGAATAATTCTTTTTTACTTGGGCTCAACACATTTATTAAACAAGCCTAAAACTAAAGGTTAAACTTGATTTATTTATAAACAAACAAAAATGAATGAGTTATTTATTGATCAAAACCTAAAGTTATTTATGAATACCTGATTCCTTAAAGCTCAAATAATGATATGCATAGTGTCTATTATCCTAATCTAATCAGATTAACCAAAAAAAAGATATAAAGTAGATCTTTATAGCTGGCTATATTGTAACTTCACAAGAGCAACAAAGACAGAAAAAGTGGGAAAAGTTAACACACTTCATCAATGCTAGTGGAGGTAAAAAGAGAGAAACCAAACAAAAGAAGAAAAGCACTCTGCAGTAGTGAAACATAATTAGTTCAGCATAGAATATAATTATTTAGAGAGAACCCTTTCCCAGTTTCCTCTACTGTCACTTTTTTCTTTTCTTTTGCTTGCTCATCTTTTTCTCTTTCTCTCTCTCTCTCTCACACTCAAGTCACACTTCACACTCAACAACTCTCTCTTTCTTTCCATTTCAATTTCAAAAACAAAGGAAAGAAAAAGAAAATGCCATTAACTCTGAAGCTGAAGCTGATCCATATTCTCACTCTCCTGTTCACACTAAGAAGAGCCACCTCCCACTACTCTTACTCCTCGTCGCCACCCAACTACTCCACCGCCTCGCCGCAGGCGTGGCGATCCGCACGCGCCACCTACTACGCCGCGGCGGACCCGCGTGACGCGGTGGGAGGAGCGTGCGGGTACGGTGACCTGGTGAAAGGTGGGTACGGAATGGCGACTGTGGGGCTGAGCGAGGTGCTGTTCGAGCGCGGGCAGATCTGCGGCGCGTGCTTCGAGCTGCGGTGCGTGGATGACCTGCGGTGGTGCATTCCGGGGACCTCGATCATACTCACGGCTACTAACTTCTGCGCACCCAATTACGGGTTCCCGGCCGACGGCGGCGGCCGCTGCAACCCTCCCAATAAGCACTTTGTTCTCCCCATTGAGGCCTTCGAGAAGATCGCAATCTGGAAGGCCGCCAACATGCCCGTCCAGTATCGCAGGTACATAAGACTATCTATGCGTATTATTTAAACACGTCACATGAGGACTCGTTACAAAGTTCATGTGACTAAAACTATACATGGGCCTAAAAAGTATATTATCTTACCTTCTTTCCTTTTAATTTGAGTCCAATTTTGTTTAAGTGTACATAGTGAGATTCATACAGGCAAGATGAGATACATTATTACATTACATTACATATTCTCTAGGCCTTACCTAAATTTATTAATTGAAACTTTCACATTAAAATAGAAACTCATTGGTGTGGTGTGCCCCATTTTCTTTGTTTTTTTTGCCCCTAGCTCTTGTTTATGTGCAGTCCATGTGTTGAGTGACGTAAAATCATTGCCTTTTAATATATCATTAATTAATACAAATTGAAGAAAGTGATGTTCTTCCGATTAAGTGTTTAAAAATCCACTTGATTTGTCCCCAACACTTGAATTGTCAATTTTCAATTTTGGCTTAGCGTAACTGTGTACAAGTATAGAATATGTCGGTAGATGATAGGTGTATTACAATGAAATTTTCCGTCTAGAGAGTAGTCAAATCTCCTAGATAGAGCCCTACACTGTTTATAATTGCCATGCATTTTGCTTTGGCACATTCACATATTTTTGGAACTTGAAAAGCATCTTTTGGTTTTGATGAATATCAAATAGTTCAAGAAGTGAGGCAACCCTCTATTGAGCAAAGCCTATAAATCAAAAATGTTAAACAAGGATAAATCCAATAGTAATTATAATTTGTTTTTTTTACTTGTAAAACAATATATATTTTGGTAATGTTGTCATTTTTTATTATTATTATACCTATCACTTTTTCACTAGTATTATTGATAAGTTCCCACTTCATATCATTTACTTTTGCAACAGAAATAATGGTATCCAAAGCATCCATATGCTCTCTTGATCAATGGAATGAATGACCCTTTTCTCTTTGGCTAACATTTACTTTAAGATTAAGGAAAATTGAACTTTAAAGTTTAAACCCAATCATTTAGATTTTAGAGGTGTAACAAATTAAGTCCTATAAAGTATTATCTAAGTAACATATAAATCCTAAGGTTTAAAAAAGTAACACATTAAATCTTATAGTTTCAAAGCTACAAATTAGCCCTACATGATGCAAGAGTCTAATACGTACATATCTAGAGAGTAACATGGCATTAATGAGATGGGACAGGGGGTGACTGTAGCATGTGCCATGTGGGATATGTGGAATAACATTACATGACTGAATTTTACATGAGATTATTCTAGCTAAATCTAAATGTGCTATGTGGGATATGTGGAATAACATGACATGACTAAATTTTACATGTGATTATTGAAGCTAAATCTAAATGTGTCAAGTTTGTTGTAATATTTGAAAATTGGAGGGAAATTTTGTTAGAAGCACATGCACATTCTAGATTTTAGGAAGTTGCTAGAAATAGAAGCCATGTGCTTTATTAAATATAACATGTGATTAATATGTTATAACTGTATTTTTGGCATTTGATAAATATGAGTTAGTTGTGGATGATGTTATCACACATAACCAATTACTAGGTTTAAATATAAGAGTACATACATTGTAATTGATAGATTGATTGTTAGTAAATTTCATAAAATTGTATTTGAGTTTAGATTGAGGTGTAAATTCTTCTCTATGATTTCAAAAGCAACAAGCTAAACCTTGATGCCTAAAAAAGTAACATATAGGTGCCGTTTGGATTCAGCGTTTTCCGCTGAATCCTGCGTCCCGTTTTCAGTTTTTTTTTTTTTTTCAGCGCATGAACAGTAAAATCACATGATTTTACTGTTCAAGAGACAAAAATCACTGTAGCAGTACTGTTTATGCACTGTAGCAGCACTGTTTATACATTTAAAAATATTAAAAATGGATCCCACGGTACTATTCACACATTTAAAAATTATTTTACTACAGTGTTTTCAGTTTTTAGTTTTCAGTTTTCAGTTTCAGCAGCAATAAGTTCAATCCAAACGGACCCATAAAACTATCAACCTGTCTTAAATCCCAAATTATATTCTTTTTAAATGGATTGAGGTTTAATTTGTTGCTTATTCAGATCTTAGGATTTAATTTGTTACTTTTGAAAATAGGGTTTAACTCCTTACTTTTTAAAATCTCAGGATTAATTTGTTACAACTGTTAAACTACAGGGTTTCAAGTATAATTTTCCCAAAAAATAATTTTTCTTTGAACCTTATTCTGAAGGAAATTTCACCTAATTAGAGCTCAATGAGAAACGGGACATGTGTTGCAGATCTGAAAAGTTTAACACTCGTTGAATTATCTGGTAAATAGCTCCAAAAATATATTAATGCCGGAGATCTCTCCGGACTTCACAATTGGAAACGCTCAAATAGTTTCAAGTAATATTGTTAATGGCTAAATGAATGTTTCTGATAATTTGTTCTCCTTTTTCTCATTCAATATTACTTAATGATTTTGTTGGCTATATGTGTGTGTGAGAGAGAGAGAGAGGGGTATAAATTTGGAGCAATTTAGTTGTCGTAGGCACATGTTCATCAGTCATCAGCCCTATCCCCTCTTCTAATAACAATATAATAGAATGAAAAGCTGAGCTTGCAAATAGACTGAGTATTACTGTAATGAGAAGAATGTCTATCTTTGCCTTAATTTTTGTTGGTTTTGACAGGATAAAGTGCAGAAAGGAAGGAGGAATTCGATTTACAATCGATGGTTCAAATATCTTCGTTTCAGTGCTGATCACCAATGTTGCTGGTGCTGGAGATATAGTTGCCGTGAAGATCAAGGGTTCTAGAACTGGTTGGCTTCCAATGGGTCGTAATTGGGGCCAAAACTGGCATTTAAATGCCGATTTAAAGAATCAACCTCTCTCATTTGAGGTCACCGGGAGTGATGGCGTGACTGTCACATCTTATAATGTTGCTCCCAAGAATTGGAATTTTGGGCAAACATTTGAAGGTAAGCAATTTGTGTAGTATCAGTGGGGGAAAGAATGAAGTTATATAAAAGGGGAGAATTTCCTGTCCTTTCTTTTTTCCCCTTTTTTTTTCTGTTCTTTTTTAGTTTTCATTAATAGGGTGGATAAGGTTGTAGGATATGGGGCTTATTTTTTTAAGGGAGTGATAGTCATTCGGTTGCAAAATGATGTGCTACAAAGATGTATGGGAAAGCATAATTGTTGAAATGTAAAAGAAAAGAAATTAGTCAAACAAATCTTCCTCGTGAAAATCTTATTTTTGTTGATGATTGGTAATTAACAACCTAGTTTCTGCCAGTCGATTATCTAACAAAAACACAGATCAAGATGGAACAACTCAATCCAAAAAAAAATGTTGGTTTTAGTTAGCTTAACTAGTAAAGTCTTCGATGGTTAAATAAAAGATCTGGAGTTCAATCTCCGTCTACAATAAAAACTAATAGATGTCTTGGTTTGATGACAAAAAGCGCAATCATCAGAAGCGGACGTCAAAGATTAAAACTTTCAAAAAAAAACTCAATCCTAAAATAACCTGGAAGCACAAAACCTACCAAAAACAACAGCTTTTTTTCTTGTTTTATTTTTTAATTTGAGATTTGGTCTTATTAGGCTAGGTTATTATTCATACTAAATTAATGGTCTCCTTGTTATATGGTGACATATTATAAACCTCCTTATGTAATGAGAATAATGAGAATGCTAAAGACTAAATTATTTATAGTTTTTGAAGTGAAAATTTGATATCGTATAAAACTATTCAATGAAGAGTTTGATATAGCTATTTTGTGTTAGAATATATATACAGGGTATAAAATTATTGGTAATCTTGAAGTGATACATCTGAATACATGGTTCCAAAATAATTTTGCTCTAATGTAAAAACTAAAACAATCATGGTAAAGGAAATGACATTTTCAACTGTGCCTTTACCTTATAATCACACTTTTACCTTATAATCACTTTCTCTTTGATCTTTTTACGATAAATTATTGAGTCAATATATCTAAAGTACTCACCAATATTTTATATTTTAAAGACCCAAATCGTCTATAAAAAGAACCAATTTCTTTAGATTAGACCAAAGATCAAAGATTAACTGATCGAATTATGATGGTGTCATAATCAATTAAAATGTAAATAAGAGCATTCATAGTAAAGAAGCTATAAAATATAGCTTTTAGGAACTTAAAAATCAACTTTATCTATTTTAACAACTCACACCCAACATCAAAGACTATTTTGACATTCATCTCATTAAAATAATATTTATAAAAAAAAAAAAAAAAACCTCTGAGACCCACCGAGACAAAACCCAACAACCAACTACCACCAAGAAACCTAGCAACTCAGAAAACACAACTGATAAAAACACCACCGATACATACACAACAATTTAGAAACCCAGAAAACACCACCGATACAAACACCACCAAATCTCAGTCACACACTCACCGTAACCCACGACCCACAGTGACCCACGACCCATCAAAAATCCTAATATCACATTCGATTATCAATACTCATCAAAAATATTCTCTACAAAATACCAAAAACCCAAATATCAATACCTAAAAACACTCAAACCTCAAATCTGAAAATCAAGCTCGATTATGGAATGGAACCTTGAGCCCCGCCAAGTCCTCACTCTCCAAAGACGCTGACACTCCCAACTACGGCCTCGCCGTGCTCCGCCTCGTCTCCGAACCCTTCGTTGACGAGACCCACCAAATCAAGCCACCAAGACAAAACAACTAAGCCACCGAGACCCACCAAATCAGACCCACATCACCACTGTGCCTTATGACCTCACCCACCAAATTAGACCCACGAACCTCCAGAGCACAACCACGAAACCACCAAGAACAATCACAAGGCACGGGAGAGAGAGAGAACAGAGAACAGAGAAGTGAAAGAGGAGAGAGAAGACAGAAGAGAGTTGAGATTGAGATAAAAGAGACGTTGGGAATAAAAAAGTGATTTTTATGTTTACCTTCGTGCTATAGTGAGCTGTTATCAATAACAGCTCACTATAGCATGAAGGTAAATTATAGCTAACAATTTTAGCTATAGCAACTTTGTTGTAGGGCTTTTTTGTGTGGTTAAGATGCTAAAATAACTTTTGAGTTATTTTAGCATTTTTATTATGAGTGCTCTAATAGATTAAAACACATCAGGCAACATCCCAATGCCTAGCTCAAAGGCAAAAGTAGAGGTCATAAATTGGGTTCACCTAAGCCAGATTCTACCAAAAAATAAATAACCATGCCAGGTTCAGTACATTACTTAGCAAAAACACAACAAATACAAAATGAAAAACTGGTTAATCAAAATGACCTATCAACCAAAGAACATTAAGTATCCCCAGCCTTTTCTCCCTTTTACCAAATCGACAAATGCAAACTAGTCAGGTTTGAGTTGGACTCATGAGTGAAATGCACCAAATTGCGTTGTAGATTAAAACATGCTATGTGTACATCAGGCAACGTGCCAAGACCTAGCTCGAAGACAATGGAAGTCATAAACTAGGTTCACCTACCTACACTCCCCCACCCTTTTTCTCTCTTTTCCCAAGCTCACAAATGCAAACAGTTAGGCTTGAGTTGGACTCAAGATTGAAATGCATTAGACTGCATAAGAGATTAAAACACGATATGTGCACATCAGGCAACATTCCAAGACCTAGCTCAAAGGTAACAATAGTCAAAAACGAGGTTCACCTACCTACACCAGATTCAGTAAACTATCTTGCCAAAATACAACAAACAAAAAATAAGCCAAATGCAAACTTGGTTAATCAAATTGACCTATCAACCACACAAAATTAACTTCAAGTCCCTCAAGAGTCTCACCCACCCCATCCTCTCTTTTCCCATATCCTGAAATGCAGACTATTCAGGTTTAAATTGGACTCATGATAGAAATGCATATAATTGCAAACTAGTTAAAACATGTCTTTGAGTTTTTAGATCTTTTAGATGCTTATCTTTTGAGAACTGTCAATCAAGCCGTTTCATTGTAACCCGGTCAGACTGGTCCAGTCCAAGCTTAAAAACATTGGCATTCACTCTAAAGTATTTCTTGCCCAACAAGTTTTACCACTCCATCTTTAAATCTCCTTTTACTAAACTTACACTCCAAGTACTCTATTTTAGACTTTCTTAACCTAAAACATTTAGATTCTAAATCCTCCCTCAAGATTTCCAACTTGGGGAAGTTTCATCCAAAAACACTATTTTGTCTGCAAAAAGCATATATACCAAGGGACTTCATCTTGAATTTATCAAGTAATTCTAAGAGTATTTAGATCTAAAAAGAAAACTCCTAAATGAAACAAAAGAAACAAGCTTGGTTAATCAAATTGACCTATCAACCATAGAAAAACAATAAATCATGTTATGGAGTTAAAAAACAAAAGAAAAGAAAAAAGATACAGAAACAAGCTTCATCCACTCATCTCTTTGCTAATTAGCCAGAAAAAGAACTGTAAATCATGAACTTCTCATTGAGCAACAGAATCAAACTTCTTAACTCTTCCTGATTATAATGTTATGATAGCTGTAGATACTGTTGTCATATTTTCATTAGCTTATACTAAGATATTAAAAAAAAAAGTTTAAAAGGATAACTGCAGATGGATTGACCGTGGTTCATGCTTCATCCTCCCCAGAGTTACTACTCAAAAGTCAAAACTGTCCTTATTGTTATTTCTTCAACTAAAATTACGTTATCAACAAAAAGAAATTTTTATTTTTATATTTTTATAATGTCATCAGCAAAAACAATAGAACATTGGATCCTCTTCATCAACGTTCATATGACAAAGAGGACTTAATGCCTCCAATTCTCTGCAGAAAACCATTTTTCCTGTCTTCAGTCAACAGAGTTATTTAATTTTCAAGTTAGCAACAGAACAGAAGAAGAAACAGTTTTGAAATGAATATAACTGCATAATAGATTAAAACACATCAGGCAACATCCCAAGGCCTAGCTCAAAGGCAACAGTAAAGCCATAAACTGGGTTAACCTAACCATGCTAGATTCAGTACATTACTTAGCAAAATAACAGCATACAAAAGAAATCAAATGAAAAATAGATTAATCAAAGATTCAAAATGACCAATCTATCAACCACAGAAAATTAACTTCACGTCCCTCAAAGTCTCCCCCACCCCATTTCTCTCTTTTCCCAAGTCCCTTGAGTGGGACTCATGATTTTTTTATTTTTTTATTTTTTTTATACAAGACAGAATTTCTACTCTAGTCTAATCTAAGTGTATATGTGTGTAAAACTCCCTCTGGAGACTTGAACCCTGGCCCTTGCCCCCCACACCCCACAAGCATTTATACTTGTGGAGTGACCACCGCACCAAGGGTGCGCGGTGGTAGTGGGACTCATGATTGAAATGCATATAACTGCATAATAAATTAAAACATAATATGTGCACATCAGGCAACATGTGAAGACTGATACAGTGAATCTTCACAAGTATGATCATCTTTGTGATCAGATAAGCACCTTTTGTAACGGTTTAGTATTGCTTCCTTTTGTAACAAAGGTTGTTAATGACATGGGCTTGGTTAGTTAGTTTTGAATTGGCCAATTATATGTAATCAAAAGGCTGTCCAATAGGAAGTTACCTTGCCATGTATAAATAAGCAAGGTTAAGCAATATAATACAATTTTGTTAGTCCATTTACCTAATTCCCGTAACCCTTAATTTCTAACCTTAGCCACATCAAGACCTAGCTCAAAGGCAGAAGTCGAGTCATAAACTACCTACCTATACCAGATTCAGTACATATTAAGCAAAAACACAACAAATACAAAATAACCTAAATGAAATCTTGGTGAACCAAATTGACCTATCAATCACACAAAATTAACTTCAACTCCCCCAAAGTCTCGCCCACCCTTTTCTCTCTTTTCCCATATCCTGAAATGCAGACTAGTCAGGTTTGAAATTCTGAATTGGACTCACAATTGAAATGAAGATAACTATATGCATAGTAGATTAACACATGATATGTGTTTGATGTGGTGCATTTGGAGGGAAAGGAATGCACTTAATTTTGAAAGAAGCGAGTTGTCCACAGATAGATTGAAATTCTTGATTTTGTGTTTCAGGATGCTATATGAATGGATGAAACTGTGGTTCACCTTTCATCCTCAAACTTTTTTGAGGTTTTAGATCTTTTCTTTGCTAATCTTTTAAGGTCCACTCCCGTATACATCCTGTGTATGAGGGTTGCACCCCTTTACGTGCTTTCTATAATGAAATTTTTTATTACTTATAAAAAATTAAAAAAATAAAAGATCAAAACATGATATGTGTAAATCAAGCAACATGCCAGTCAGTACACTATTTAGCAATAATACATCAAGCACAAAATAAACTAATACAAGCTTGCTTAATCAAAATGACCTATCAACCACACGAAATTTAAGTTCAAGTCCCCAAAAGTCTCCCCAACCCTTTTTCCTCTTTTCCCTAATCCTCAAATGCAGACCAGTCAAGCACTGGAAAATAAAAAAATTATAAAAAAAATCCTGAAAATACTTCAATATTTCACTATATTTAATTCTTTTTCTTTTTCTTTTTTGAATATATTATGTCAAATCCATTAAATTAAACATAAATAAACAACAATAGTTGGATAATCCAACCTACCAACCACAAATTACATGCATATCTTCCCTGCAAAAAATAAGTAAAGAAAGAAAGAAAAAAAAAATGAAAAGTGAAGTACACTAATATTATTTCAGTTTCTTGTTACATTATTTACATGGAAATTGGTTTCAATAAGACCACCAAGAGAAAGGAGGGGAAAAGAAAAAAGATCTGTTCAGCTTCACACGTTACACCCAAAGAGAAAAGAAGTCCAACTCAAAACCCAATATACTTCCAAAAAGGATCAAACTAAAACCAACACTGTGAGTCATAAATCATAATTTTGGTATCAACCAATCTGGCAAGTTGGTTTCAAACTGGCCCTTAAAATGAATGAAGTTGTGCAAACTAATTCTTACCAGAGCTCCAACAAATTGTACTTTCTATGAGAAATTAAAATAGCTGAAATGCCAGTAAACTTTAAAGTGACATCCATAATAATGAAAAATGCTGATACAGTTCACAAGTCACCTATGAATGATAAGCCTATTATTACAAGAATATGCAGCTAAAGATATGTTTGTATGCTTTCAACATCCTGTTAAAGCAAACCTAGAGAGCACAAAAAGGCAACCTTGGAAACATCAAGCAATAACTTGCTTCACTCATAATTCTAGATACAGGATCGATTCTCTTGAGAAGAAAACATAATAGAAAACTATTAAACATAAGCAGAATGGTGAAAGCCCATACATTTGTACGCACTGAATCAATATTGTGCTGCATAATCAGAAAATCCATCCAAATTCCAAACACTATCTACAGGGCCTCACATGTGAGAAAACATGATCTCTATACCCAAAAAAAATGTATATACCATTCATACAAGAACTTTGAATTCAATTCAAATCAAAATTGCAAGTGAGAGTACCCAATTCGCTGACTATATAGAATACAAGTGCTATGAGTATCCAATATTGAAAAGAACAAAAAACAATGAATCTCAATATGTGTTTCCTATGGCGAAAAAAGAATCAAACTCTGCTCCTAAGTTAATCAGAAGACAAAAAAAAAAAAAAAAATCAAAGAAGCAAGATTAGAGGCAAGAATTCAACCTCCTCGCACAAGAAGAAAATCTTTGCATATGTGATGATGATCACAATCATGTTCATGTATGTACTTGGAATCAAAGCGTCTGATCAGATTCAATGAGCAATGCATTAAGCATGATATGAACTGCAGCTTCATAAACAGCCCCATCATAATGCATCCCATCCTCTGTACATTTGACCCCACAATTCCATGTCAAAGACTCCATATCCAGCAACAAAAGCGGGCCACCGGATTGCCTCAACACCTTGCTTCGACGCAAAGCTTCTTCGTAAGCAACCCGCATTGTATCAGTCATCTTCTCCCTCTTCTCCCCCGTATTCAGCATCGAGTTTATCAATGTTGGCATCCCAATCCAGAACAAATGGGGCGATCTAACCGACACCGACCCAGTTACCGGTCCTTCATTGCCTAACTCAGGCGAAATGGGCAACAAGGAAACCACAGAATTCCTCAACGAGTGTAAATGAAGAGTGTAATCTGACGCATTGGTGAAGTGAAGCATGTGCCACAGGCCAGAACCCATGACCAAAACATCAGGGTAAGTCCGATTACGCTGGAAACCGTGAAGCAAATGGGTCAAATTGGAAACGTAAGGAGCCCAAATGAAATCCAATTTGAACCCAATCGGGTCAAGAACGATTTGATAATCGGAGTGGCGTTTGAACAAATCGGATTTGACAGATGGGATGCGGTCAGAATCTTGGCCCAAGACCAACTGAAGCAAAGCGAGAGCGACGAATCGAGCTTGGGAATCGCCGGCGACGACGACCCACGAGCCGTTGAGCAAATCGGAGGTGTCCGGCGGAGAGAGTCGCCGGAAGTCACAAGACACAACATTTCTCGAGGAGGACCACCGCCAAGGCCCATCAGAAGAAGAAGAAGCAGAAGAGTTGATGGGGTCGGGAGGCGGTGGGTCCTCCCAGACGACTTCGTGGAGGAGGGAGAGGCAGGAGTGGCGGTGGAAGTCGAAGACGACGAAGGAAGAGGCGAAGTCGGAGATGGAAGGGAAGTAAGGGGTGAGGTGGACCCCAACGGCGAGGGTGATGAAGAGGGCCCCACTGAAGAAAAGCATCTTGTTGCGGCTGAGATGCCACCCCGCCATTCCCATGGGCACCAACAACACCACGCACGCCGCCATCACTCCCAATTGGATCGCTCCTAGTGTTATCATTATTCAATCATTCAAAAATAAAGTCTTTTCTTGGAAACAAAGGTTAAAGGAAGAAGTTGGTGTGTCGAAATTTTGATAGAGAAAGAAAAATAGTGGGTGAAGGTGAGAGAGGGTTTTTTTTTTTTTTTTTAAGTTATGGCTTCAAAACTAAGGCAGTTATTCTTGCTGATGATAGGAATGTGACAACAACGGCAGGCAACGGCCTGTGTATGCGGTGATGCATTGTTTGCTTTTATTTATGAATGTGAAGATGAAGATTCAAACATTCTTTTTGATTCTACAGAACCGGATATTGAAGAAGATGATTCCTGTCTTCTAGGGGGGCGGCCCACGTTAGTCAATCATACACCATGCCTTTCTAACGTGCACTAAAGAACCCTTCTCACCCCAATGCCACCCGGCTACTCCACTTCTTTCCTTTGCTATGCTGCTTTTGGCAAGGGAAAGCGCAGATTTTTACGCTAAATCTTAAATCGGAAGTTGTTACTTACTCTTATTAGAAGGCTCAAATTAAAATTAATAATAGCTTACAATTGAGGATTTTTTTTGAAAATGTTATAAGTGTAACATTTTTTTTTTTTTTTTAGTAATTTATATGGCTCACAGTTCATTTTATTCAACTTTTTTTTTGGGGGGGATTATAATAAGATTCGGTGTAGATAAGATTTGAACTTAAGTCTCGTGTTCTAATTTATTTTGATAGTAAAAATTCACTAACCTTGATCCTTTTTAATACTTCCCCTCTCTAGATTCGTGTGTTATGATATTCAAACTAATTTAAAGAGAAACTTTTCAAACTTCTCATATAACTCTTTTTTTTTGTGAATTTTGAAAATCTAATTATTGAATTTCATGATCTTTATGTTCTTAACATGTATATCAAATTTCATTCAAATAAGATATTATTTACTATTCGAACAATAAATTTATTTTTTATACACAATTTTAGATCACAGAAACTAGAAATTTTAACATTTGTTTAATGACATAGCAATTGATCTTTGATCTTCTTAAATTTTTTTGCAAGTATGAATGATATAATAAGAACATGGAATCTAACGGTTAGATTTTTAAAATTCATACTCAATATAAAAATATAAGAGAAGTTTGCAAAGTTTCTCTCCAAATTAGTTTAGAGAAAAACTTTGTTCTTATCTGTGATCTATTATATGATGTTGGAGATGAGTGAGAAACCTAGAGACGCTAATCAGGGTTGATATACAAAAAGATAGTATTGGTAAGGCAAATGCCTACACGTTCGAGTCTTATTAGATCTGACAAAGCCATTAACGCTAGTGTGTTGAGTATGTATCAAAGATTTACCATTAGTATGGATGAGATTGAAATATGAGAGATTGCCATTATTTTGTTATTATTGTGGGTGCATTGGTCGTGGGGATAAGGATTGTAACTACGTTTGAGTTTATCAGCTTTGAATACACCTATTAACGCTCAATATGGTTAATGGCTCCATGTTGAAGGGGAGTCTATTTCATCTACAACTATCGTGCCAGCAGCGGCTTTAGAAATTTTTTTTAAGATGGTCACTAAGAAATTTAAATTATACAAAATCTAATAAAGCAATAATTTGAATATTTGCTACAATTGTGAGTCAAGTCACTAAAGAGAGCAAAATTGTTGCGATTGCAAAGCCAAAAAGAGTATAACTATCGTCACCATCAAAGAGAACTCACAACCACAATATTTTTCTTAGTACCATTTTTTAAGAAAAAATAAAATTAAAAATTATTTTATTGAATAGGTTGAACGATCTACAAATTTAAATGATTAGCGATTTTTATCTTTTTGTTTTATAATAGGCTTTTTGTTGAACAATTTGTTCACTTCTTGTTGTTTGGTCTTGTCTTATTTTTGTTTGGTTTATGTTTGTTGTTATTTGGGCTAATATTTATTGTTGTAATTTAATATATTTTTTTAATTTATAAAAGGGATTAAGAATTATGTTTGGGGGGGGGGGGGAGAGAATTAATTTTGGAGTAATGCTACATTCACAATATTTTTATAATAAATCTTATCTTATGCAAAAAACTGTTATTGGTGAGTAAAAAAATAATATCGGTATTTGGGTCAAATTAGAATTAGTAACAGCTTATTACATTGAATTTGTTGTGAAATTATTGTAAAAATGTTGTGAATATAATATCCCTCTTATTTTTGTTGAACCCAAATATTTGTAATTCTCAAGGCAAGGTGTCCAACATTTTTATTAGGGTGATCACAATATTGAATCACATACAAGCTTCGAAGGTTCATCAATGGAGGAATGAAAACACAGAGAGAGAGAGAGAGAGAACAATATGAAACTTGTAAAATGAATTCATTGAATAAACTTATCATACTCTATTCTTTATATAGTGAGAATAGAGGCGGGAAAAAGAAACAGAAAAATAACTAACCAACTATCCAATACAAACTGTACACGTGGAGTGGACCTGTAACTAACTCATTAACCTGTACAATATAAACGACAGCCGTTTATCACTAACTATGCTATGCCACTGTAGTTTACTCCTACATGTACAAAACAACAAGTAACAGATACAATCACTGATATGTACAACCTATACAATCACTCAATACTCCCCCTCAAGATGAACTATAAATGTTGATCAAGTTCATCTTGGACAGAAGAAAGTAGAATTGTTTGTATCCAAGTGCCTTTGTGAAGAAATCAGCAATCTGGTGTCTAGTAGGAACATGGAATGTCTTAATCACTCCATCTTGAATCTTGTTTCGAATAAAATGGCAGTCAACTTCTATGTGTTTTGTTCGTTCATGGAATACTGGATTTGCAGCAATGTATAAAGCTGCCTTACTATCACAGTACAAAGAGGTTGGCTGATTGTGATTTAAACCAAAAGTTTTAAGCAAGGCTAACAACCAAACAATCTCACTTGTTACAATAGCCATTGCTCGATATTTTGATTCTGCTGATGATTTGGACACCACTTGTTGCTTTTTGCATTTCCAGGATATGAGAGAATCACCAAGAAAGACACAGAACCCTGAAATTGATCTTCTGGTGTCTGGACAAGCTGCCCAGTCAGCATCACAGTAGGCTTTGAGTCTCAATTTAGAACTTGCAGATAGAAATAAGCCCTGTCCTAGTGTCTTCTTTAGATACTTAAGCACTTTATAGGCTGCTTGTAAATGTGAAATTTTAGGAGAACTCATAAACTAACTCAGTTTATGCACTGAGTAACAGATATCATGCCTGGTCAGAGTCAAATAAAGCATCTTGCCTATAATTCTTCTATATAAAGATGGATCTGGAACATCCTCTCCCATTGAGCTCCTAAACTTAGTTGTTTAATCCATAGGCACATTAGCAGGTTTACTTGCTAGCAGACCTGTATCAGAAAGCAGCTCTAAAGTGAATTTCCTTTGACACAAACTGATGTCTTTCTCAGTCCTTGCAACCTTAAGGCCTAAGAAATACTTCAAGGTACCAAGATCCTTGAGGTTGAACTTGTCATCTAGGAAAACCTTGAAAGCATTAACTGCCTCCACATTATTGCTAGCTATTAGAATGTCATCCACATAGACTAGCAAGATGAGAATTGAACCCTTGCTAACCTTAGTGAAGACAGAATAGTCTGATTTAGATTGAAGAAAACCATGATCAAGAAGAGTGGATGAGAGCTTGGCAAACCACTGCCTGCTTGCCTGCTTCAAGCCATAAAGGGACTTTGTGAGTTTGCACACCTCCCCCTTGCTGCCAAATCCAGGAGGAGGAACCATATACACCTCCTCATTCAAATCCCCATGCAAGAAAGCATCATTGACATCCAATTGGGATAGATGCCAACCATACACAGCAGCCACAACCAAAAGAGTTCTAACAGTCACAAATTTTACCACAGGAGAGAAGGTTTCATAAAAATCAATTCCCTCAGTTTGAGTAAAGCCCTTAGCAACAAGTCTAGCCTTGTACCTCTCAATGGAGCCATCAGCTTTAAGCTTAATTTTGTACACCCACTTGCACCCAATAGACACTTTACCAAGAGGCAGTTTGGTCATGATCCAAGTATGATTAGCCTGAATAGCATTAATCTCAGCCTTCATGGCAGCTTGCCACAAAGGATCAGGTAAAGCTTCAGCATATGAAGTGGGTTCCTTGACAATAGACAAGGCAACAGAAAAAAACTCTATGGGCATTAGACAACTTAGAATAAGAGAGAGTAGAGGAAAGTGGATAAAGAATACCTGGACTGTCAAGGGAAATGGAATCATGGGAAGGTATGAGGGAAGCTGAAGCCAAATTGCAGTGATGATTAGGAATGTATGTGGAAGCTAAATTGCAGTGATAATCATGAAGATAGGAGGGAGGTTTATGAGACCTATTGGACCTTCTAACAATAGGTAAATTAGGTAAGGGAGCAGCAAGAGCAGGAGGTTCAGGTGGAACAACAATAATAAGTGGAGAAGAGTCCAAATCAGGATGAACAAGATCTGGAAGCTCATCAAGAGGTACAGCAGTGTCAACAGGACTGAAAGGGAGAGAAAATTCAGCAGAAATAGAAGGAATGGACTCTGGAAGGGAAGGTTGAGATGGAAACACATTGTGAGAAGTGGAAGAAGAACTAGGAGCAGGTTTAGGCAGCCAATGTTTAAAGGGAAAGACAGATTCTTTGAAGATGACATCTCTAGAAAGAAAAACAGTTTTATTGGACAAATCATACAATTTATACCCTTTGGTCCCAAAAGGATATCCAAGAAATATGCCTGTATTTGCTCTAGGATCAAACTTGGATCTGTTCCTAGTTAAAGTAGAGGCATAACATAGGCAACCAAAGGATCTAAGATGCTGGTAGGATAGAAGATGACCCAATAGTTTCTGATAAGGAGTAAGATTACCTAGAAGAGGACTAGGAAGTCTGTTGATAAGATATGTGGCTGTAAGAACACAATCCCCCCAGAATTTTAAAGGTAAATTTGCATGAAATCTCAAGGCCCTAGCAACATTCAACAGATGTTGATGTTTTCTTTCAACAACAACATTTTGTTGTGGTGTTTCAACACAAGATAGCTGGTGTAAAATGCCATTGGAAGCATAAAATGAAGAAAAAGCAAATTCAGGACCATTATCACTCCTAATCACCTTAATGGACACCTTGAATTGATTAAGAATCATTTGAAAGAAGGTTTGAATTAAGGAAGAAGCATCAAATTTATGTTTCATTAAATAAACCCAAGTACATCTACTATGATCATCAACCAAAGTAAGAAAATATCTTGAGCCATTCAATGAAGGAGTAGAATAGGGTCCCCAAATATCAGCATGGATCAAATCAAAATAAGATAAGGAAACACTTGTGGATTTAGAAAAAGGCAATTTGTGTTGCTTAGCTAAAGGGTAGACATAACAATCAAAGGAATTGTTATTATTACAAGAAGTCAGATCAGGTACAATAGATTTCAACAAAGCTAGTCTTTGTGAAGAAGGGTGACCCAATCTGTAATGCCACAATCTAACAACATTATTTGAAGTAACAACAGCATGAGAAGAGTCAAGATTATAGACATTGACACTTTTATTACAAAGAAAAGATGGTAATCTGGATAAAACCTTTGAAACAGAAGATGGTAAGGTGATAGAATCAGTGCACTGCAAAGTATACAGTCCTCCATGTCTCTTACCCAACCCAATCATCTTCCAATGCAATAAGTCCTGAAGAAAACAATAATGAGAAAGGAAAATATAGCAGCAAGAAGGATTTTGGGTCAGCTTACTAATAGAAATAAGATTGAAAGAAAAACTAGGAATGCAAAGGACATGTTCTAGAGTTAGAGTTGCTGAAACTTTAATAGTTCCAATATGAGTCACCTTAACCATGTCACCATTAGGAAGTCTAACTAAAATTTGAACAGAAGAAGTAATAGAAGTAAAGAAATGAATGGAATGTACCATGTGGTCTGTTGCACCACTATCAAGAATCCAATCATATGAACTAATATGAGAGGTATTGACACTAGAAGAGAAGATTGAATGCTCAAGAGAAGGAGAAAAACAGATACCTGATAAGTTTTGGGCTTGAACATCCATTGAAGGCTGAGTAATAATGGTGGCAACTTGGTGAGTATTGTCCAAACATGCCTCTGGTGGTGCTTGAGTGCCAAAGTGACATTGAGAGTTCAAAAATCCAACCAATTGCTGATATTGAGCCTTGGTGAGTGTGACAGGTTCACTAGCATGATCTTCAGCAACAATGACATTGTTTGCAAAGGGTTGACCACCCTTGTTCTTGAACTTATACCCAGGAGGATATCCATGCAACTTGTAACATCTGTCAACAACATGTCCCATGGCTCCACAATGAGTGCATTGTGGTCTGCCATTCTTGGACTTAGCAAAGTTCTTGGTGTTACCAGACTTGGACCTAAAAACTGCCAAAACTGCTGGTGTATCAACCAAGACATTCTTCCCAGCACCCACCTTTCTCTGCTTCTCATCTTGAAGCAGGAGAGAAAACACTTTGCTCAAGGGAGGCACAGGTTCCATAAGGAGAATTTGGCCTCTGACAGCTACATATGTCTCATTCAGCCCCATCAAAAAAGACATGGTACAATCCTCAACTTGATGACCACATGTACATGTCCTATAATTGGAAAACTCATCCCAAAGTCCCTTAAATTTGGTGTAGTATGCATTGATGGTTAAATCTTTTTGGGTCAAAGAACTAATCTCCTTTCTTAAGTCAAAAATTGTAGGTCCATTTCCTTGGCCATATCTGTACTATAAGTCAAGCCACACATCTCTGGCAGTCTTGAAATAAACTATACTTGATTGCAAATCCTTAGAAACAGAATTAAACAACCAGGCTAGTACTGTGCTGTTGCATTTACACCATGCTGTGTAATGTGGGTGATCAACAGATTGAGGCTTAGGGATAGAACCATCAATGAAACCCAATTTGGTTTTGGCATCCAAAGAAATAAGGATTGCCTTACTCCAGGTGTTATAACTTTCCTCAGTGAGAGGTTGAACCACGAAAGAAACACCTGGATTATCACCACTAGATAGAAAATAGGGACTAGATGTGTTTTCCCAAGGCTGGACAGTAGGAGCAGTAGCACTAGAGGTACTCTCAGTCATACTTAGTGCAGTATTATCAAAGAAGAAATGATGGAGATTCAAAGTCCCAAGCAAAAGAAAATCAAGAATTGACTTTCTCGAGAATTCTTCAAGAAACAAGAAATGAATTATGTGGGATGATGTGAAAACTAAATTAAATCAAGATGCAATTCACAATCTTGATGAGATCACAACAGAAAGCTGCAGATTGGGAATTGAACAACCCTAAGATTGAAAAATGGAATTGAAACCCTAAGATTGAAGATTTCAATTTCAATTATGAACAGGAGAGTCAAGATCAAGATTTCAACACACTAAAGAAATCAAGACTTGGAAGATGATGATCTTAATGCAAGAATCAACAGAAACACAATGAAGTAAATTTCTAGTTGATCTGAAAGAAGCACTAAGAAATCAAGAAAGAACGTAATTGAACTAGGAAGAATCAAAGAATACCAGACTTGAATGATCTCTGAACTAGTTTAGCTCTGATACCATATTGAATCACATACAAGCTTCGAAGGTTCATCAATGGAGGAATGAAAACACAGAGAGAGAAATAGAACAATATGAAACTTGTAAAATGAATTCATTGAATAAACTTATCATACTCTGTTCTTTATATAGTGAGAACAGAGGCGGGAAAAAGAAACAGAAAAATAACTAACCAACTATCTAATACAAATTGTACATGTGGAGTGGACCTATAACTAACTCATTGACCTGTACAATATAAACGATAGTCTTTTATCACTAAATATGCTATGCTACTGTAGTTTACTCCTACATGTACAAAACTACAAGTAACAGATACAATCACTGATATGTACAACCTATACAACCACTCAATACACAATAGGTTAGTTTAACATATAATATTTTTTTACCAAGTGTGTATATACATTTTCAAGAATGCAAGCCGTAGGTCTCGTGACCACCCCTGCTTTCGCACAGGAGCCAGCATTGCGTGCCGATGTCCTTTCATCGATGTCACTCATCTTTTGATGGATGATGTTCCTTCCACGATTGCGAGTCGATTTGTATGCATAATCCTAAACTTATCCTAGTGCCCAAAATCTCTGGGCTTCAAATGGCTGGCGAGCTATTGCTTCTGGGGTTTCTGGTTGCTTCGTAAGGTTGGACCATGGTTTTTCAAGGGCATTGGTTGTCAGGGCATCCATTTAGGGAGTTAAGGGTGATATTGTCCATGAAACGGAGCAAATATTTTTTACCAATAGGTTAGTTTAACCTATACAACCACTCAATACACAATAGGTTAGTTTAACATATAATATTTTTTTACCTAGTGTATATATACATTCGCAGTCAAAGTAAGTCGTAGGTCTCAGACCACCCTGGCTTGCATGTGGAGCCGCCATTGTGTGCCAGATGTCCTTTCATTGATGTCAATTATCTTTGATGGATGATGTTCTTCCACGTACTTATGAGTTGATTTGTATGCATAATCCTAAAACTTTGTTATCCTAGTGCCCAAAATCTCTGGCTTCAATGCTGATGAAGTTATTTTTGCTTTGGGTTTCGGTTGCTTTCGTAAGGTTGGACCTCATGGTTTTTCAGTGGCATTTGGTTGCTGTGGCATCCATTTAGGGTTAAGGTGGATATTGTCCATGAAACGGAGCAAAGTTTGCATGTCTTGGTGAAGGCAACCTTCCACTTATGGAAACAACTTGATTCTCTTTAGCTTAAATATTCAAATCTTGATATTTTCCTCACATAGATTTCCTACACCCAAAAGAGTTTCAATCTTGATAAAAAAAAAAATTCGATCTATTAATTATGGAAAATCTTCAATAAAGCTTGGCGGAACTCTATCCAGCACATACACCGTGAAACTAATAAATTTGCTAATAGTTTAGCTGTTTTAGGACCGCACATTCTAACATTAATCAATCTTTTTATGTATTTTGGACTTTCCGTTTATCTCTATATTTTGTGTACTTATGGGAAGTTCAAGAACTAGCTATTCCTTTTTCTTTTTCTTTTTTTAATTATTATTATTATAAGAAGTCACTACATTACTTCATTAATAAAATTCAAAATCAATTTGGTGTTGTAGGGAAAATTCTTAGGTAGTCCCGGAGTATAGTGAAATGATACTCCCTCTTCTCACATTTATGGTGGACCCCGTCATGAATTTAATGAGTGGATCCCACCATGAATGTGAGAAGAGAGAGTACCATTCTCCGTGCTCCGAGAGTACCTAAAAATTATTTGTGCTGTAGACACCTCATTTTGTACTCGTTAATAACCTTTAATTTTTGAACCTAATGGTGAGCTTGACATATGTCAACTAAGGGTAATTCAAGTGTTCTCATTTGTTCAGATGTAATCATTACTCAAAAATGCTCAAAATCGCTTTGAAAACGATACTGAAAAATGACATTTGCTAATTGTTTTGACCATAACTTTTGAACCACATAGAATTTTTGAATGAGGCTTCTTGCATTGGAAGTAGACATTTTGGGCTTCACTTTGATCACAAATTTTACCAATTTAGATTTAAAATGAGTGAGTTATGGTTGTTTGAAGTTAATTGGGCCATCATTGCAATCAAAATCAGGGTTCTAAGTGAATTTGCGCACGCACACTCACGAGATTGCATGCATAGCCTCACTTCTAGGACCAGTTATTTCCACTTTTAGGGCCCCAAAGCTTTAATCATTGGATTGGGCCGCCCCTAGACCCTTATGAACATCTAAAACCGTCCAAAAGACTCCAAAAACCTAGCTAGAGAGAGTTTACTTTAGCTTCCATGTTTTCTAAAACCCTGTTTTCTATTCTCTAATCTCTCACACAGCACCTTTGCACATTTTTAAGTATTAAAAAACCTCTCTATAGTATTGACATAAGGGAGAAGCTTGTTTTCCAATTCGTTCTAAAAACCTTTTTCAAAATAATTTATTCTTAAGTTGTGATTATTTTAAATCTATTGTGCTCTTTAATCTCACTTGTATTTTCAATCTAATTTTTGTGTTGTAATCACCGAGGGGTAGATAAATATCCTCAAACTTGTGATTCTAAAGCAAGGTGGGTTTTCTTCCATGGTTTCTCACTTTGCTACATAGGACCCACATGATTCTTTGTTTGATATTGGATTAACTGTTCTTATTTGATTTTGTTGATGTTATGATCTTTTTATGATGTTAATCTAACCATGGCTTAGATTTGTTTAGTTTTGGTTTTGTTTCTATAATTTAGTCTACACATGAGTTTCTTTCCCTTTCCCTTGTGTGTGTGTGTTTGTTTCTCAAAAAAAAAAGAAATATGGGTTGATTAATTTTAGTTTATTGTTGTCTTTCGTGTTCGTATTTAATTAGTTATCATTCTTGGTTAATTCAACATAAAATGTGATTTTTTCAGATTCTATGCTAATTTAGGTTAATTATTTGTTTCCTTTATTTTTTTTAATCAACTTTTCTATACCATGTTTTCTTTGAATTTATTTCTTTTACGAAATCTTTCTTTATGTGTTTAATTTAATTGTTAATTTTCCTTTTTAGTACAATTTGTTTGATTTGGGTTTTAATATGTTTTCCTTTCTGGTTGTTATGTGATCTTTGACATGTTGTATGTATTCTTTTTAATTAAATTCATTAAGTGATTAGGGTTAGGGATTAGGGCCCTTTTCATAAACTTTTTATTTAAATTTGGTCTATCAACATATAATGGAGACCGGCCCACAAGTAGGGTAGTCTTAGGTGCCTAACACCTTCCCAAACCACATCCTAACTCTGAACCCAATATTTGGTGCGTAGACCCTTGTAAGGAGCTCAAGAGACCCAATTTGGTTCTTGGACCTAAACCAAGTAGTGACTCCCAACCCTCTATCTTCGGTCCATTCAACTGAGGCGTAATCCCAAAGGGAGAATCATGTGTATGTCCTAACAAGTCATACATACCCTTACAAGACTTTTTATAGAGCCGACAAATATTTAGCTTAGGTAAGAACATTTGATATGTATCTAATTTTAATTACTTTTAAATATGCTAGTGCATATAAGGAGGTACCAAGCTAATTTTACTAAAAATTGAAATCCAAACATTTTCTTTCATCCAAATCTTGTTCAAATTTCCCTAGTGAATCCTTAGTTAAGAATAGTTTTTTTTTTCTCCCATCACAATTACAATTATAATATATTCATATGATAATTAATTTTTATTTATAATTATTTAAGTATATTTAATTGTATTATTTAACATTTTCTGAATTATGCTTTAATATTTTTATTTTTATTTTACTCCCAATCAAAATTCTAGATTCCACCGCCAGTTTATTTTACTCCCTAGATTGAGCCGGCTGCCACAAGAAAAATGTCTATAGACTCTATACTCCAAGACAAATTATTCATCTCGTTTTGTTCGCATATTCCAAAAATTTCAAGCACACTACTACTACCTAATTCACATATGATACCAACAATATTATTGTCTTGAAGGTCAAACAAGAAGACCCCCATAAAATTTGTAGACATTAATATTGTAACTCTCGTCCCCACAATGACTTCCTTTCTCCTATAATTATAAACTTCAAGCTCATTTGGTTAAGCACAAAAGAAAGAGGAAGGAGAGAAAGATTTAAAGAAGAAGATCACAGTAAAGATGTCAAAAGGAGAGGTTTTTCTGTTGGATTGCTGGGCAAGTCCATTTTGCATGAGAGCCAAGATTGCACTGGAGGAGAAAGGTGTACAACATGAACGTAGAGAGGAGAATTTATTTGGGGGCAAGAGTGAGTTGTTGCTGAAATCAAATCCAATTCACCAGAAGGTGCCAGTATTGTTGCACAATGGAAAGCCTATATCTGAGTCCACAATTGTAGTGGGCTACATCGATGAGGTCTGGTCCAGCGCCACCCCACTACTCCCAACTTGCCCATATGAACGAGCTCAAGCCCGGTTCTGGGCTGACTTTATCGACAAAAAGGTTGGGTTCTCACTATTTGGACAAATTAAGATTAAATCTTGTTACTTGCTGCTGTAAATATAATTTTAAAGAAATATGTACATGTGTTATAATAATTACTCGACAAATAAATAACTTACATTCCATATAATTCCTTCTTTTATTGTTTCTTATTTTTTAATCTTCTTTTGTTAACTGTGTCTGCATTTTTTTTATTTGAAAAAATTTATGTACATTTCCAAGTATATTAGGCTGTTCAATTAAATTCAGTCATGCCATATATTTCCTTCTTTTATTGTTTCAGAACTATTTGCATTATTATTTTTAATTAAATTTAACCCAGTCCATATATTTCCTTCTTTTATTGTTTCTTTTTTTATTTGGAAGAATTCTTTTATTGTTTCAAAATTGCCTGCATTTTTTTTATGTGACAAAATTTATGAACAATTCTTTAATTGATGTATATTAGGTTGTTCAATTAAATTCAACCATATGTATAAAAAGTGTTATCTTTCTCTGAGGACAATTAAATTTAACTATACCAATTAAATCTCATAAAAGGAACTATTTTTTTTTTTTAAATGTGTTTATTTGTGATGTTATTGCATTGGCTCCTTTTTATATATACAATGCTTATTTCTTTACTTCCTTCTTGTAACTTTTAATAGTTTAAGAACGTGAATTTACTTTTCTTTACATTTTATATGGTAAGCAACAATATGTTAATAAAAATATTAGTTAACTATATCTCTATTGTTTTTCTTAAATTAATATTTATCATTATTAGTTCTCCATTGGCTTCCTAAATCTTAAAGTAAAATCCTCATTCTGCTATTGCATTTGGCCATCATTTTTATATGTGTATGCATGTGTGAGTTCATAATGGTTATATCTATGTTGGAAAGGTATTTGAAGCTGGCAGAGAAATATGGACAAGCGAAGGAGAGGCAAAAGAGGTAGCCAAGAAAGATTTCATAGAGATATTGAAGCAGCTAGAGGGAGCCTTAAGAGACAAAAGTTTCTATGGTGGTGATGCCTTTGGCTTCGTTGACATCATAGCAATTGGTCTAACCAGTTGGTTTGTGGCTTATGAAAAATTTGGAGGGTTTAAGGTTGAGGATCACTGTCCCAAATTCTCAGCCTGGATGAAGAGGTGCATGCAAAGAGGGACTGTAGCCAAAGTTCTTCCAGACCCAGAGAAGATCTATGAGTTTGTCATCACACTGAGGAAGATGCATGGCATTGAATAGTGAAAGCAGTCTATGACTATTGCACTGGCTGGTGCTTTATCAATTATCTAGCTCCTCATCTCATTTGGAACTTGTTGCTTTTGTCCTTTTTAGAGGTCTTAGATCCTCATGAGGATTACAAATAAGGGAAAATTATCATTTTCTTTGATTTTCTATTGCTCTTTCTAAGAAACTAGTAAAAGGAAAATAAAACTTGTAATGGTCTTTCAATGGCTTTGCTTGTCTCAATGGAGTGTTGTGGCGAAATGCAACAAGGTTATAACTTTGCATTTGGTTGAACTTATTTGCTTAAAAGTGACTTTAATTATATAAGGTTTTTTTTTTTTTTTTTTTTTTTTTTGACTTATTTGTTTAAAATTACTTTTTGTCTCACCTTTGAGTAAATAAATTGACAACAAATAAGTTAGCTAAATAAACTGGGCTAGGTGCTTTCTTTTCTCTGGGATGTTTTCATAAACTTTTAAAACCACACTGAATGACCTGATCTACTGAGTGAACCATGAACTGGTATAAACTTTTATTTGATTCATCCCTAAAATGAATTATTATTTCAATCAAATTGAAATGGCCGGCTTATTAGTTGAATTATTGCACTGGCTAAAAAACCTGTTAAGTGGGTTCAATTTATCAAATTGGTCAATTTTTATTTATAAAAATTCACTTTGAAATTTTTTTTAAAAAAGATTTGTTTAAATAATTAACGAATTTTTTTTTTTTAATATAAGACAGATTATTTAATACATACATCAAATTAATAAGCAAATAAATTATAATGGGTTTAAAAAAAAATGTATGGATGAATTGACACCTGTAGGCCTATTGGACGAAATAACCCTATGATTTCAAAATTAACAAATTAAAAATTGAAATTATAAAATAAAATAAAAAGCAGTAAATTAAACATCAAATCTTTCGAGCGTTATGGTTGGTCACTCAAAACGATGCTCAGAATGCCAAGGTTTTGAGAGATTAATGATAATAGCTAAGTTGTTCGACAATGAGACCATGAGAAAAAATATGTTAAAAAATAGGAGAGGGATTCGCCATCTTTTTCTCAGCAATCTCATTGTCCAACAGCATAGTTGTCATCATGCATTGTTCTCTCAAAACCTTTATTTTTTATTTTTTATTTTATTGATGTTCTCTCAAAACTTTGGCATTCTAACCATATCGTTTCTGGTGACCAACCATAACACCGAAAGAAAATATTTGAGTTTTATTTTATTATTTTGAAACTATAGATTCTAATTTGTTTACACCCTCTAAATTATAGCTATAGGTTTAAAATGTGATTTTCGTGTGTGTATATATATATATATATATATATATATATATATATATATATCAAGGGAGTTTACCATTTCAGAGGCCATTTTGATTTGGCTAGGGGTTGGAATATTTTGATATCAATTAATACTGATGTACTGTTTCAGGGTTACCTATATTTATACATACAAATATTTATTTAAATATTTATTTATATGTTCATAAACATATAATTTAAAATTCACATATATTATAAGCTTAAATATTAGCCTATGTACATCAACCCAATATATTAGTTTAAATAACATGTTTTATAATGTTTTTTTGGTTGAACTTTTTAAATTATTAATTATTTTTTATAATACTGTTCGAAACACCAAAAAATATCTTTGGTACACTTGATACAACTCAATATTTTATCCAATACATTTCAAGAAAGTACCGATACTAGTACAATATTAACTTCCTTAGTATATATACTCAAAACTATATATCAGTACTAACCAATACCAAGATTGTGTTTTTAAACAATTCAAAGGATCCTCTCCCACTAATATTTTTTTTATTCCCTCCTATTTTTAGCAAGATGAAAGATAAGTGGCATTTATAAAATTCAATAATTTTAAACACAAAATCAAATAAATACCATGCTAAATCTATTTAGAAGTTGTAAGGAATTAAAAGATTTAAATAGGAGGGGATATTCTCCCTCTATTACCTAAGGGCCCATTTGGATTGAGGGAGGAGGGAGAATGAGTGGAGGGAAGTAGAGTAAAGTTGGTTGAAAATAGACTAAGTTTGAGCCAATTTCACTCTACTCTTTCTCCCACTCTCAATCCAAACAGACCATAAGTGGAGTCATTAATAAGTTTATAACTGCGTTGGAGGTTGTAAAAGCTCAATCTATTTACAACCTTAGTTTGGGCCAGGACTTATAAAACCCATCAATGCAAAACCAAATTGGGCTGGGGCAGGGGTAGAGGGATGTTGCTTACAATATTATTCTTTGCTCTACTGATTGCAGATTCTCAACTAAAAATTATTGCATGGGTCTACAGTAATCTCATATAAATTATCAACTAAAAATCAATAAGCATTCTTTAGTTTGGTCAAGGGTTTTTTGTTTTTTGTTTTTGTTTTTGTTTTTTGAGAATTGAGTTGGTCTAGTTAGCTTGAGAACTTGCCTAGCTATGCCATTATTGCATGGATGATGGATGTATTCATTGTATTGTGTGGCATTTTCCTTTTCCTAGTCAACAATGCCTTGGTATTAAATTAATATTCAAAATTCTTTGGATAAACTTCATTGCTGGTAGGAAGAGAGAGAAAAAACCAACCTTGTGTCAGTATTATCACATTATAACATTATACTATTACTACGAATGATGTGAATGGAACTTTTGGTATTGTCACTACTTGTGGTTCTCATGATACTCTAATGCCTTCTGAGTTCTGAGTCTTCTGACAACAAGAAAAAAATTTAGTAAAAGGCTACACTTCTGTGAAAATTGTGTTCTAAAAAACACAATTTCACCATTTTAACTGGAACCACAATTTGATAATGTGTACTCCGTGCACTATATATTACCACCCTTTTGAAGTAATCAATGAAAATTGATAATTTGTTATTAATGTGTTTTACACTATATTTAAATCCTAGCCAATCATTGCTTGACATATGGTAGGAGAGATATAGAGTTATTCGAATCAGATTAGCAGACATTGGCGGTTGCATGACAAACGAGCCTCTGAAGTCTGAACATTTGTTTTGGTAGGCACGCAGTGTAGATGGGAAATCAATTACATTGGTTTTGTTGGCAAAATCTATTTTTATGTAAATTAATCAATCTAATAATAAAGTTTTGATTAATTTCCAGAAAATATTATCAAAATTACGAAATCAAGAAATATAAGATATGAATTAATCAGACACGAAACCATAAAAATATATGTGAAAAACCTTGTTATCAAAAAAAAAAAAAATGTGAGAAACCTTTTCTTAAAGAGAAAACTCCGAGACCAACTCTGAATATAATCACTAACTATAACAAAATTGTTACAATATCTTCTAAAATTATGCTCAACTTAAAATCCACATAAATATAGAAATAACAATTATCTCATAATTAGTATAAATATATTATTCATCTCAAATCTTCAGTCGCTCTAAATATTGCAACCCTTTGTGGTCACAACACTTAAAATTTGTTTTCCTAGAAAAATCTATATCTTTCTTCTCTTGCGTGTCTCATGGTTAAAAAAAAAGTACCATTGTTTTCTTTGCTCTCTCACACGCAAGACTTTTCTTTTTCTCCTCATTTGTTTGCATTAATCCAAACCTCACAATTTATTTCTCATTGATTGATTCCTGCACTTTATATTAACCTCAGAGAAAACCCAAAACTGTCTCTCTCCTTGCATTATCTCCCAATCAAAAATCCATTTTTTGTCTTTTGGCTTCACACTCAATTTCAAGATTCTTCACCCCTCCCCATAGAGGATGCCTGCAAGACCATCAAATGATTTGCATTACTGTCTATATATAATGCTTTAATTCCTATTTCTTTAGGAACAACGAATACATTACTTAAAAAAAAAAACAAAAGAATACATATGTTGGGTTCTAAGACTTTAGGTTTTAAATGTATTAGAACTTCTTTTATGTTGGCAAACATATGATCAAAGCGTTTAGTCTTGTTTTCAAACTTGCTCAAAGTATGTTTATGTGTAAATTAAATTAGTGTCTTGCAAGCAAGTTATTGTGTAAATACGCACTTTGTCGATCGATCGAAGCTTGTGCGGTGTTTTCTCCAATTTCCAATTCGGCAAAGCCGGTTAACGTGTAGGGTTTTATGTTTTTGCCTTAAGTATAAAGAAAAAGCCTAGCCATGTTTTCAGAGTAGTTATTTTATCTGCATTGTATGTGAATCTCTTGTGAGATCTAGAGGTGTTGTCTTCACATATGCCGGGTTTCAATTTGCAGATTGATGTCGAGCTTGGTGATCGTTGATTCTTTGCATAAGAGCTTAAAGAAAACACAAGTGGTGTACTTGTGGTTGCTGTGAATCAAGAAAGAAGTGATACGTGGACTTGGAGGTATCGCATGAATTAGGTGGTAATAAAGTTTTACTGCGGTAGTAATAAGATATTTAGTGGTCTAAATCGCTATTGTGCAGCTTCAATTCTTTCATAATGGATGCATTTTTACCTTGAAGATAACTAGGTTAAATCCTCCCTAGGGTTTCTGAGTTTAGTTTCCTAAGGTTATCATATCGTTGTGTTATTTATTTTCGTACTTTACAATGATATGATATATTTGTGTTAACCTAGATTTGAATAATTTGACTAAGTAATCACTTGGCTAATTAACTAGGTTAATCTAGTTGTGTTTTAAGGGGTCTAAAAACGTACAACATATTATTTATTTAGCATGAAAAAGACTTTCCTTTTCATATCAAGAAATAAAATTTCTTCTACATCAAGTAAATTCCAAAAATAACCAAATTAATTTTCCTTCTTCACCAAAAATACCCAAGTATTGTAGGTTCCGATTAACAAAAATCATCATCCAGAAGCGGGCCATATATTGAAACTCCTCTAAAAAAACACCCAAGTACTTAATTAAGGAGTCATAACAAGAATTTGAAGCCATTTCTTAGTAAGTATGGAGTTTAAAAACTATGAGAGTTTGGTCCAAAACTTGAGATATCAACATCTCATATTACCAATATTCAATGAATTGACCCAAGATTCTAGGAAGTTTCCTAAATTGTGCTATGGCAAATTCTAACAAAATTTGAAGCCATTTCTTATTAAAGTATGGAGTTAAAGAAACTAAGAGAGTTGGTCCAAAACTTGAGATATCAACATCTCATATTACCAATATTCAATGAATTGACCCAAGATTCTAGGAAGTTTCCTAAAATTGTGCTATATGGCAAATTTGGCCGGGATTTCATCCTACTTTTATATATATATATATATATATATAAATATATATATATATGTAAGTTTTTATAATTAATGTAAGTCTGTTTTTGGACATGTGCCTCCCCTTCCTAAAAATGAGAATAGGTATGCTCTCTCTGAGTGAGAGAAGAGAGAGCATACCTATTTTCATTATTTTTCCCGGAAAACAAGACAATTGGTATGCTCTCTCTTCTCTCACTCAGAGCAAGAGCAGAGTCGTGAAGGATTGGTTGATTCATAGAGATCCTTTTGTTCATAAAAACCACCTACGTAGGTGGTTTTTGTGAACAAAAGGATCTCTATGAATTGCAAAGAAAGAAAATTGCAACAAAAGAAAGAAAAGAAAATTGCAACAAAAGAAGATAAGTAAAACCAAAAACCCATTAGTGTGACACTAATGGGTTTTTGGTTTTACTTATCTTCTTTTGTTGCAATTTTCTTTTCTTTCTTTAACGAAAAAAAAAAAAAAGCAAAAACAAAACGAAAGTTGCCAAAAGAAATTGATAAGTAGGGGCTGAGATTGAGATGGGTGCGATGTCTAAGGAAAGAATAGGAAGAGATGGGAGTGAAAGAGATATTGAACAATGGAGACCATAATATAGGATATTATTTTACTATTTATTTTAGGTTATTGAAATTATTCTATTTTATTTTTTGAGACATTACGATTGGATATGGATCTAAAATTATGAAATAGGTGAATTTTTTTTTCTCTTGTGATACATACTGTGGGGACAAATAACCAAGAGTCACGCATCTTGGGCCGTGGGCTTGGTCCGAGGAGGTCTCATGGGCCGAGCAATGTGGCAGCTATCAAAGCATTCTACTTTCAAAAGATTCGCACATAGGACCGGCGATTCTGTCCGAGGAGGGTATAGTCCTCGGATATAAAGTTTTCGGTTCAAGGAAGAATCCCAGTGGCTGAAGTAATCCTCCTGAAATCCCCAATGACAGAAACGAACTCGGTGAGCTTACTGGGAAGGAAAAGATCCCCGAAAATATCTGAAGAAAAGCTGCTACCACCACATTAAATACCCTGCAACTACTTTTCTGGCCGCATTTATGTGGAGAAGACCTCTGAACAGTGCTACCAAGACTATGACCTCTCACAGGAAGGCCAAAGAAAAGATCTGATGGGATAAGTATCAAGGGGCACCTTAGATGAATGACAAGTGTAAGGATAGGATGCTTAGAATATGATTATATAATGTCATTCATCCTCCATTGGAGGGGGATCGGTCTTTTGAAAGAGAAGAGAAAGAAAAACAAAAGAAAAGGAAGAGTTAGAACGTGGACAACATAAAAGGATTCCTCCTCGGACCTAAATAAAACAGAATTATTCCAAGTTATTTCGGTGTGCTTTGGGCCTTCTAATCTGCTTTTTAGTTTATTTTTAAGAATAGGTAAAACGAAGCCCTCACCATTCAAATCTGATTCTTAAACCCACTCTCTACAAATACATATTGCAGTGGACTTATTGGGCCCGAGTCTTGCGTGCTTTGGACTGGGGTGCACCAATTCGTTACCCTACACATACGATATAAATTTATGCGTTTGTTTATTAATAATTGGTCTTTATCATCAAACTAATATACCAGTAAGTTTTTTATGTAGGTGAGATTTGAATTTTATATCTCTTATTCGATGACAAAAGACTTTGGCAAGTTAACTGGAACTTACAAACATTGTAAAATTGTGAATTTTTAATCCATTGTGTTGGTTGCTAAATTACTAGTCATTTTATTTTGGAGTATAAAGGAAGAGTAAAGCCATGCCTATAGAATTTTTTCTACTCGTGTTTTTAAGCTTTTCTTAAAGTTACAAACAAACACTAGAAAATGTATTTTGGTTTCCTTCAAAACAAACGCCTAAGTTTGTTATGCATTATTCATTGGTCTATGTTCTCTTAATTTAGATAATACCAAATCTTTGATCATTGAACGCATAAATCAAGAACACACGTTCTCAATCTCATTCAAGCCAAAATTATTATCCAGATTCAAAAATATTTTATGAGTTATTTTAGAACTACAATCACTTTCACACCTATTTTTACAACTATTCTATGTGGTAGACTGTAACTAGCTGTTTGTTATTTTCGTATATGAATTTATCATTTTTTTTCCACTATTCATAATCAGCTACATCGAATAGTTGAGAAAATGGGTGTAAAATTGATTATGATCCTAGGATTTTTCATATTTTACCCTATGATCACAATGAAAGTGGAGGAGGTGCGATTAAGGGGATTAAATAAGTTCATGCAACAACAGACAATTTTGCAGTCATAGACCCCAGCTAGGACTCACCTAAGATTTGACAAAGGGATCATCTAGTTCTGCATGCGGTCAAGTACAAGGCATATGGTTGATGGTGAAGCAGCTTTCTAACATGTCTCGTACTGCTTGTCAATTAGGAAACCTAATGTTTTTTTGCAACATCTTCCATATGTATGTGGACATGTTGAATGGATATGTCAAAAACTAGCTTGGTGGCCCTTGTGGAAGTGTTAAATCACTTCTTTCAAAATGACCCACATCTGCCCCAAGATGTTCTTGATTTCGATCGATATAACTCACTCAACCCATGTTCTCTACAAAGAGGCCATTCAAATGGGTCCAAAACTACTTTCACTTCATGGAATTGCTGCTGTCATTGTGCGCCATATGAGGCCAACCTATGATATTTGGAAGGTTATACGTAAAATTCCAAATTATTTTAACATATGCTTCCAATCATAGCATGCTACATTTTCCATTTTCTAACCAATGTGGAAGCTTATGAAAAAGAAAGACAATTTTTGTCAAATTTGACAAAGTTGTGGAACATCAAATGTAATATGCAATTAACATTCTAATTATTTTGATATATTCTTCAATCAGTGTCATTAGTTATTATTTGCATCATTGGACTCACATTCCACATTATTGTTTTGTTATTTCTTTGGTCTGTTTTACCAACCAGAAGCATGTAATAGTAATAGACATTTGTGAAGTTCCAAAAGGAAAATAAAATGCAGTCCTATATAATTCTTGAAATGACTGTCTGATTATTGTCAGAGGGGGCCGTATGTATGGTGGATCGTATACAGTGAGTCCTACGTGATAGATATGAGTCTAAGGAAAAGGATGATCATTAACAATCATTTACACTTTTTTTTAATGCATCAGATGTAACCTATTAGAGACTATCAGTTAGGCAAATATACTGTCCTCAGAAGAAGCATTTTCATAAACTTCTCAACTTCTTCGGATATGTCAAAAGTGCGTACCATCAATTATATGAATGATTGATTCCAAAATTGACTATTGGAACTAGCATTTATTTCTAATATGTTGGTGATAAATTCAAGCTTGAAAGTTACGTAAATTCCTCACCAGAATTATTCCAGGTTCCTAATATATTTTTTCATAGAGATATAATCGATGTGTTTGAATCCACTCACTGTCTTAATGTTCCTATGACCACATATATGCTGCTCTAGTACTATCAACTATCAAGTATTAATCTCGTGGATTTCAGTTAGCTTAACTAGTAAAGTCTCTGATGGTTGAATAAGAGATCTGGGGTTCAATTCCCGCCTACGCCAAAAACTGATTGGTGTCTTAGTCTGATGATAAAAAACTATCATCAGGAGCGAACGTCATAGGTTGAAACTCTCTCTCAAAAAAAAAAAAACCTATCAAGTATCAACCTCAAAAGATGGCTTGAACAAAAACCAAATAGAAAAAGTACGTAATTGCCAGACATTGACTTTGAAATCACATCGATCTTGATCAACATCCTAGCTAGTAATTTTCGTAGATAGTCCCAACTCAAAGCCCTATATATTTATTAAAGGCTGAACATAAAAAGACTGGCTAGAGGGCCAAGTGATTACTACCATATATATGTGATGTGTCTATCTATACATGTTTGTATTATGGTTGGGACTAGACAAAACACAAATGCTTTTGCTTATAACTTCATGGCAGTGCATACATGTGGACACAGGGAAGACAACTAACCCGAGTGGGCCTACGTAAGAAGGCATAGCCTTGTGACTATAAAGAAAGCCCATACCCATGCATGAGCTCATGTAGAGCATTGTGGTATTTATGGCACCGCGCATTAAATGTGTATAAAAAAGGAGGGAATAGCCGAATAGAGAATAATTAGGCATATGCATGAACATGATATATGATACATCTATATCATAAAAATACCCCACAAATAAATTGAAAAATCCAAGTGGCTATACAACAAATTGCATTATTATGCTTATAAGGTCTTTTCGTAAGATAATGAGATCTAGAACATAGCCAAACAAAACCAAACCTCAACTTTGGTGGGCAATGTTGTCATATCCAATGTATTTTAGTACTGTTGACACCCTTGAAGCTTTAAAAAACATAAAGATGACAAAAAGATGAAATTAGGAGTACGAAATTTGATAATATTTGTTTCTTAACAAAACCAATGGCGTCAACTTACCTGAATCATTCTTGACATGTGTGTAATAAAATTGGAACATCCACCTCTATTCCAAAAATTAACAAGTTTGATTTACAAGTCATTATGCAGACCGCACAAGAGATAATCAAAGGGAGGTAACAGTTGTCATACGAATTCTCTCCACATAATGAAATCTTTGAATTTGGCTCTTTGTTCACAACCCCATTTTTTCTATTCCATTAGGATTAAATAAACCAATTAGACAAAACTGACAAATCACACCTTAAAATCCCAATTGTGATGCCCTAAATTGATTGGATATTAAATTGAATTAGTTGCGTGTGTGTGTTTGCTAAGTCCCACATTGAGCATATAATAGATTGATAAATGCTTTATAAAGAACTATAGGGAGCTCAATTGTGACTTAGATTAGTTCATTTGAGGTTTAATGTAGGTGTGGCTTTTTTAACTCGAGAAGATTGTGATGCTCCAAATTGATTGAATATTAAATTAAATTAGCTATAAGCATGCTCTAATTTTCAAAATTAATTTCTCAAAGCATACAAGGAGTACATATGAAGCACACCCACAGGCACACATATTTAAGTCTCTATTTGAATGTATCACAATTTTCTTACAAAACTCATTATATTGTAGCTATATTAGATACACAATTTAAATACAAAAATTTCGTTACTAGCAACTACAATGTCATTGTGAGTCGTGACAGTCAGTACATTGGATAAGAGTTTTGAAGTTATATAATAATTATTCTTTTAGCTATTTTTTATCAAGTAAAAGTAGGCTAAAATATTGTTTTCATCTCTAAAGTTTGCATGAATTTTCTTTTTTATCCCTAAACTTTGTAAAAATA
Source organism: Notholithocarpus densiflorus (assembly GCA_030021035.2). NCBI lineage: Eukaryota > Viridiplantae > Streptophyta > Magnoliopsida > Fagales > Fagaceae > Notholithocarpus > Notholithocarpus densiflorus. Next base: position 3,752,722 of record JARYZH020000009.1, on the reverse strand, counting down.
TTTTTTCAATAGTTTAGGGGCAAAAATAGGAACAAGAAAGAACTTTTTTCAAAAGTTATGGGATAAAAAATATTTTCTAAATTTTAAGGATAGAAACTGAAACATTTTCAATAGTTTAGGGACGAAAAGCAAAATTCATTCAGACTTTAAAGAGAAATACAATATTTTAGTCAATAAATTAAATATATTATAAGTTCATGACCAAAATTGTGCAACACATGAGCCTTCATCTAGTGAATATATAAAAATAACAATGTCATTCCTAATAATACTAATTTCTAATTTGTAATAGTTATTTGGAGAAACTGCATAAAAGGTCTAGAATTTATATCAAGTTTTAGATTAGGTCTCAGGTTTTTAATATTGTCAATTAAAACCCTAAACTTAAGAAATCATTTCAATTTGGAGCTTTTGCCTATCTTCATTATTCATCATCATTATTTTGGGCAGTAATGAAGCAAAGATAGTGTGAAAGTGTTGATAAAATATTGTGTTTCACTTAGGACTTGTTCAAAAATCAATTCGGCAACTATTAAACCTCAAAGACATAGAGAGAGAAAAAAAATCATTCAGAGAGATAAATTTTTTCTTAGAATGAAAAAAATTTAAAAAGAATATTCTATACCAAAAATCAAAGTTGTTTACCAAGGGTGGATTCATCAATGGTTTGTCCAAAATAATGAAAATGGATTGAGACTTCAAATTAAACGGTTTCATATAAGCATGATATCTAATATAAAATACACTTTTGTATTTCTATATATACCATGTTAAATTTTTAATTCAGCTTGGGAAACTTTACCCACCATGCATTGATAGTATTATTTTTCTTTAAACTTAACTTCAATGTAAAAAAATTAGAGCTAGAAGTCACTTTCTCCAATGAAACATTAAAGAGAAAAACTCGAGGACCCGCATGATTCTAAAACTTATAGTTAGTCCAAGGAAGCACATTCATCCCACTTCCACCTTCATACAAATAAAATTTTCTCTCTCTCTTTCTAAATGATTGAGCCCAATTGCCGTTTCTGTTGACAAGCTTAATGAGTCCTGTAATTAATTTTCTTGATCAATGGGGATGCTTAGTTCTAATCAAAATCTTGGACTGTTGTGTTAGTCAGCTACTTCCAAGATCCACAAGAAAATATATTCTATAGACAAATGCTTTTTCAGTCCAATCACCCTTGATCATAAAAAGGAAAACTTTACCTATATTTGTGACCTTATAAAAATGCCTCAAATAGCAAAATTACGAGAACACGAGTGTCTTGGTTGAAACTAAAGGCCTTTCTTCCAAAAGCAGCAACTTTAACTATGTCTTAAATGATGGCATTGAGAATCAAGTTGACCCTTGTTCCAAAACACAGAAATGAAACCAAAAAAATGAAAAAAAGAATCTTGATTCTTTTTTGATTCCCTAAGCTGTTTATTTTTCACTTTTGCATTTGCTTTTTAACCAAAAGGAACATAGAACCAAACTCAGAACTCGATCACTTTGCTATGAAAGCGGTCTGCCATGAACAAACTTTAATTAAAATTTTCCATGCACAGCAAATGTACGGGATACGGGAAGCGCGTATTTACATATTTATATACTTCAAAAATGAAAAAGTTGAAGAAAAAAAAATCTTCCTGTAATGACTAATGGGACAAAATGATTTAGCTTCACATGGTATTGCTTTGAGTTTTGCTAATCCAAGGAACTTTTAAAGGTACTTGTTTCAGTTTATGTACAGCAGCTAATTCCTTGGGACTCAAACCCTATAAGAATGTCCTCCAATTTTTTTGCCATTGAACTTTGCTATTTGAGTTTTTTCCTTCAACCAGTGGACCAGTGGATCTACTCGACCTATATGCTTCGGTTAAACTTAAATGAACATCTTTGAGCTCAGACAAAGATTATTAAGAGGAAAAATAAAGAGAAGAAGTCAAAATATGTTTGGGGCTCGCATTAATAATCACTAATCCACTAAATTTTTATGCAAGGAGTGTGTGAACCTTTAGCTCGGGTATTCCTTATATCTAGGATGTTAAATGAATCAAGTTGCTTTTGAATAATTTGAGTTTAATCGAAAATAAAGTTTTTTCTATTAGTTTATTTAACAAAATAGTCAAGCTAAACTCCAAGTTTAAACTTGACTATTACATGAGTCAAGTTCAATCATCATAATACGTGTTTGTGAACAAACTACTTTTTTTTTGATAAATTGTGAACAAACTACTTGATTTAATATAATATATGTTATAATGTGTTTATGTACATACATGTATAAAAAAAATTATTTATGTAAACTTTATATTAGATGGTGTAGGTTTGTAAATAAGTTCATATAATATCAAATTATTATTTTTAATTTATTGATAATATAAATAATCAATTTCGTTGTAAAAATTATATATAAATTTAAACAATATAAAGTTGCTAAATATAATTTGTATATATAAGTTAATTAACAAAAATCATTATATCTAATTAACTTAAACAATAATTTTAACTATAATTTATTTCGTATCATTCTCTTTGCTGACATAGTGAAAATCGATGCAACTCCTTAAATGTAGCCCTAGTGGTGAACCATGTAATTTTTGTTTTTTGGTAAATAAAAAATGGGTAGAGGGTGGCAACTAGATCATAGTAGCACCTTACCCGCTCTCAAGCAAGACCTCATACTCTTGGTCTGTGTGAAAAACTCACTTATTGTTTAGGTCGACCGTTTGTGATAGAAATGGGATATAAGGAGCACTAACACACATGTAGTTTTTTGAGGCTCGAACCTAAGTCCTGAGACTTGTTGGCCCGGTATCTTACCAACTAGGCCACCCAAATGTTGGTAAACTATGTAAATTTTTTGTATCATGTTATTGTTATTTGTGTGTTCTTATATATTTTTGCTTCTCACAGATTTTGGGAGTTAAAGCAAATTCCCTTCAAGAATTACATTAGAAATAACTTTTTTTTTTTTATAGAAACATTAGAAATTACTTAATAATTATAATAAGGTAAAAATTTATTTAAAGGAAAAAAAAACACTTAAAATTTGCCACTTGTAAGTTGTAACAAATCAAACAAACTTTTTAATTTTGTCATTTTGAACTCTAAACTTTTTAGGCAATGACAATCTAAACACCTTATCCATTATCCACATGTGATGAAAACTACTTTGGTACTCGTCTCAATTTATTGATATTGTCCTATACCTTTATTGTGGTTTACACTTTCTTCCGCTCACAGAGTTTTTCTATTGTCCTATACGGCTATACCTTTATTGTGGTTTAAACTTTCTTCCACTCTCAGATTTTTTTTTCTCTAATGTGTGGACAAGAAGACTAATCCATAGCAAAACTGTGGTTTGCGTGTAATAGGCACCAGTCAAAATTTTGCACCAAATAAGTTAAGCGGGATTTGAATAACAGAAATAAGACACCACCAAATATATCATTACTTCCGAATCATGACTTGAACTCTGAAAAGTGCTAATATTACTCAAATTTATATATAAACGTGTAAATAAAAACAGTGCTCATGGCATTACAATAATATATATATATTGATGAACACATTACAATAATATGTTGTGCTGGGCAGTGGGCACGCACATGCTACGGTGCTACGGCTACCTCAAGTAACGCCGTAACAAAAAAAATAATAATAAGAAGAAAATTAGCTATAGCTAGCAATTGTAAGCATGCTAATGATTTTTTAGGCATACATGGGTAGCCCGCAATCTGATTTATAAATTATTGCACCATAAAGGTGGTGTTTTACGGGTGTCTTTTATGAATATGACATAAGATGTATATAGTTTTAACTTTTTTTAATTATAATATGGTTGTTGTAATAGAACTAGACAGGAACAAATTATGAATAATCGTCCTTTCTTTGAAATATGGATAAGGAATGTTGAATGTCCTTGTACAGTGCTGCGTTGATTGAAAACAAAAGCAAAATTAAAATATAAGTGAAGCTAGGCATGCCCAAATTTTCTATCTTCTGTGCCCTGATCAAGAATAATGTAATGGAAATAAACAAATGGTTTAATGTCATCCACTTTGTTGTTAAGACTCAAGTACTTCTTTTTTACCCTTTATGTTCGATACTAAAATGGCTAAAATACCCGTCTTTTAATTGAGAAGGAGATGCCTTCTGGATGCAAACAAAACAATAGCCATAGGCAAGCAGGAATTGAAATGACATCAAAGGATCAGTTGTTTAGAACCACAAGAATGGAAATTCAACTGTTCAAGAGCACTAGAACTTAGGATAGAAAGCCTAGAATTCGTATTCTCATCAAAACTGAGTCAGTTGTACAGTTTAGGACTATTTATACATGTTGTGATCAAGTACCAACTACCCTAGCCTTTAACTGACTCATCAACACATAGCTCTAGGCCTAGATGGACCCACCTCTCTAACAACTTCTAAAAATAGCCTTGGCTATTAATTGAGATTCTGTAACAAAAGCCCTAGCTACATTCTCTAGTTGTTACTAAAAGAAATAACTATTTCTAATAGTATTACAATTTACAATCATATACTACTACATGATTAAGCCAATAGTTGATGCTGATTAACACTCCAAATTGTGACTGCATCAAGTTGACTGCTACAGTGCTACTGCTACCGCTGCATTAATCTGTTGATGTTGCTGCCGCAAGAGTCAAGGCTAAAAGCAAGGTTACTTGACTATGTTATTTTGCGAAATTCATGGGATTTTTCATTACTAAAAACACTTTTTCCCAAAAACCCATGATATATTGCTTTGCAATGCTTTCTAAAGAGACCCTTGAAAAATTGTTTTCCAAACCATGGATTTTCTCCTTCCAAAGAATGTCTTCTCCAAACCATGGGGTTGCTCTGTGAAAATTGATTTTCAAAAATCATGGGGGTTTCCCCTTTAGAAATTTTTTTCCCATGAATTGAGATTTGTTACTCTTGAAAGTAAATTTCTAAAACATAAGGAATTTCACTTTTCCTTGGAAAAATGTTTTTCTAGTATTTCTCAAATTCTATAAAATTTTCCAAAAGAGTTAAATTTCTCTTTAAGAAATCATGTTTCCCAAAAACTCATGAGAAATTGCATCTTTTTTAATATACCTTCTCCAAAATTTCATGAGATTTTGAAACCCACTTTAAAAATATATTTTATTTCAAAATATCTAGAAAAAAAAAATCCCTTTTAAAGAAACCCTAAAGATAATTTTCCTTTACAAGAATAAAAAAAGTAATATATTTTATTAAAAAAAATAAAAATTCATTTTCTAAAAATTATTTAAAAGATATGAAATCTTTTTTTTTTAAAATATAAAAATGATTTCAAAGTGAGATTTGTCCATGGTTCAAATCAATAGGCTTATGGAAACCAACAGTTTTGATGTGTTAGAGTTGATTACCTTACTCTCTAAGGCAGATAAGATTTCTGGATTATCAAGTTGGATAAAGATAAGTCTGCCTCTAAATGCTTATCGACATTTGCAAAGGTAGTCCAAGCATCGATCATCACTTGGACTTCTGGTTAAAGTGCCAATTGACACTTTGACCTAGAGTCTTGATTTTATTCATTTTCGATTTGTTCCACAACTTACGTTTTTCTAGATCAATTTTTTAGTTCAATATGACTTTAAAACATAAATTTTAGCTTTCTTGAGATCAAATAACATTAATGGATATTTTGAGAATTTTTTATTTTAATTAAAAATCTTATTTCTAAAATGTTTAACTAAAGTTAAAAAATAATCTAATTATCCATTGCCATTAAGTAATCTCATACTTATTAGTGCATCCTTGTCACATGTGTTTACTCTAAATCACAAGAACATGTATTGACTGTTAAATCTTGATTCCACAATAACTTTTAATTTGGTGGTTCAAGTTAAGCATGAGAGATGTCGTTTTGATCTTTGGAACTTTTAGATTTGTTTTCAATTAAGTATTAAATCATTCAAAGGTTAAAATTACTATTTTACTCTTACATTCTTAAATGATAATTTTGTCCTTGGTGAAGTTAAAGTAAGGTTATCAAATGAAATGTCCGCAATGATGTAAATGACAACTTTTATACCAAGTCCTTATTGGATTTAATCTTTTTGGATTAGTCTATCCTGGCTCATCTTATATGCTAAATATTCTCATTTTGATAATAAGATATCATATTGTTTTGGCCTGGCCATTAAAGAGAAAACGACTTTTGAATTTAGAATGAAAGGGAAAGAAGGATTAATAGTCAATGTGAACTGTGGAAGAACATGAGCGGCAGATTGCCAGGGTTCAGCGGCTCTTTTGACTTTGGTAAACCTAACTTCTGAGTGAATTTGAAATTATGAGACACCACCAACTCTCTCTCTCTCTCTCTCAACTTTTAGCTGTATATGAGACCCATAACAATTTTGCACTGTCATCTCCAGTTGTTTAATAAGTAATTTATGTCTCTTTCTCCAAGGCAAAAAAATTTAGTCCACAAATCGTTTAGGATTTTATTTCAAATGCAATAGAAACATCATCATTCATCATCAGTTCATGCCATTTTTTATTCAATTGGTCAATTGAATGAACTGACAAAAAATATATATGTCTACATCCAGAGTGTGGTATGACAAACATTTAGAGAGTAATAAAAAATAAAAATAAAAAACAAAAGTTTCATTACTGACTATGTCAACCACATTTGCATCTCCAAACAACTGTTGTAGTTGACATGTTCTTTTCAAGTTCACCTCCATTTTCATATGGGTAGTGTTTAAATAGGGATTACCCACCATATTCATATTGTCATATGCAGAGCTTTTATTTATTGATTTATTTTGGGACATTTCTATTCAGCCAAAAAACAAAAGCACCTTTTGTGCACTGCATCAACACCCTCATTTGATTATTTTAATTCCATTTACGTAGCAATCTTTATCTAAAGTAATGGTTTTTTTTGGGAGAAAATTTAGGTAATGGTTTTGATATCCATTAGATGACCTCTTCTTCTTCTTTTTTGAATTATTATTATTATTATTATTATTATTATTATTAAAGATATGATAGAATTTAAACACACAGCGTCCCCTCTATTATGATTGTTCCCTATCATTAAATCACACCAATTGATTTTTTAGTGTAGGTGAAATATGAACCTCAAATCTGTTATTCAACGATAAAATATTTTTCCTATAAAAAAAACAATAAAAAACTTTACTGAATAGGCTAATTATAACCCATAATTTCAATTTGTCATCAAAATTGTAAATGCGCCAAGAGGAAATTGATCTTTTAACTTCGACCTAACATACATAGAAAATAAATGGGACTACTTAGTCTACTTTGAAGTTTGATATACTCTTGTTTGCTTTTCAAAAAAAAGAAAAAAGAAACGAAATGCATGACACATTATAAATATTGGATTAATGGAAGTTTGTAACACTTCTATAAATTATTAAGAAAAAAAATTATGTTCTCTAATTTTATTATTATTTTTATAATATAGGCATATACCGTTTCTTTATTCTTTGATAGACCTAAATTCCAGTTGTTGCGATTCCATAACATTCTGAGGGTTTAGTTAGCCCGCGTAGAATTAAATGCAATCATAGGAAAAGGTCTATAAACACAAAAAAATTAACAAGTGCTAATGTGGCAAGTTGTTAATAATATATAAAAATGAAGTCAATGGTGGACTTAAATAAAAGTCCAATCTTAAAATAAAATAAAATAATAATAATAATAAAAGTCAGTACAAACTTGCCAACTCAACTATTATAAATAATGTTGTTAATTTTTATGCACGTAGTATTGCTCGTGCACAATGAAGTCTCATTTTCTCCATCTTGCTAAGCAACTTTCGTATCATTTTTAGAGTGATTTTTTTTTTTAACCTTCATTATCTATTCTTTGACTGTTCCAATTATTGAATAGAGTTTGTCAAGCTTTTGAAATATGGTAAATTTAATCATTTAATCACATACTTCTAATACTCCTCCTCACATTAAGCTATTAGGATATAGTAAATTTAATAATTTAACCACATACTTCTAAGGATAGCATAGAATGAAATTTTATTATCTGATACCATTCACCGCCTATTCCAACATCTTCAAGATGTCCACAACTTTTTATTTATCTTTTCTTTTTATTTTTAATTAACAGGAAAAAAAATATGCTGTCAACATTTTATACATTTTGGTCCTCCTAAAAAAATTCACCACCACTGTGTATGTCACATATGTGACACAATTTGGAAACCCTGAGGCTTTAAATGTTTGATTTGGTCACTTTTTAAGACAAAATAAACACAAATCAGCAAGGTTTGCAGTTTTTCAATCATTATACTCTTTCCTAATTCCTTTTTTTTTTTTTCCCCACTTTGCTTGTTTGTGTGTGATTTTGTCTTGAAAAGCCACTAATTGAGGGTTTAAGGGCTTAGGGTTCCTAAATTATTTCATACATTACATGGCATACACGTGTAATTCCATGGAAAACTGTCATATCGACAGAGATTACATGATCAATATCTTGAGGAATATCTTCTAACCAAGCTAAAAATTCAGGATGAAACTTTGTTCGTTAAGTAAAGGAGTGAGCAGTTATGTTCCCCTGCTTGCGAACATAGGCGTAATGCAACCATTGAAAGGATGATGCTAGAGCTAAAGCATCATTAATAAGATGGCCAAACTGTGCGAAACAGGTCTTGCCGTTGCACAAGGCTTTTAAGATGGTCTAGGAGTCACCCTTTAAATCTGCATTGGTAAAGTGTACATTAATTAGAAAAATCTAGTCGGTAAAGTGAACTCTCTATAAATACAAGGAGCAAAATGTATTTTTACCAAATTTGATTAAGGGATGTATAGTGCATAAGAGTTTAAAATTGGTGACGAGTCACATCCAATGCACTGGAGTAGCAGCACTTGGCGGAAAGATTTTCCATCAATGAAAAATATCATTCATTTTACAAAGTGCACGCAAACTATTCCTCTAAAGTTTGGAGGTTTTTTAATTATACGCATTAAAGTTTTAGAATTTGAATTTTATCCTTTGAAGTTATATTCTATTTGCATTAACAGTAGCTTGTTCCATATTTTCTGTTAAGTGCCACATAAACTTGTCACATGTGTTTTTAGTTCGTCAAATAAAATGATGCCAAGTCATTTTTGTAGACTAAAAAAACTTCAAATAATTAAAACAAAAATGACGTGATATCATTTTATTGGACAAACTAAAGACATGTGACAAGTTTATGTGGCACCTAACGAAAAATATGGATAGAAGGGCTTTTAATGCAAATAAAATATAGATTTAGAGATAAAATCCAAAGACCCCTAAATTTTAGGAGTGTAGTTTGCATTTTAGTGTGTATGTGTGTGTATATATATATATATATATTTTTTTTTTTTTAATTACCAAACTGTGGTTAGATTCTTTATGTCAAGTTCCCTAGGTTATTGAAATACAATCAAATGAATAAGTATAGTTTTATCAAAATAATAATAATAATAATAATAATAATAAGTATAGATTATGAATATTTTTATCTATATATAGAGAGAGAGAGCAAGATTTAGGTACAATACTTAGGTGCTGTTCTTTAGGTTTCCTTTTTAAGATTCTGCCATGTGGATTTTTTCTCATGGGATGGAAGTGTATTTTTTAGTTAAATAGACACATGAATGAATCATAAAAAGAGAACTTAAGGAACAAGTTATACGTAGTGTAACATCACAAGAGTTATACCATTTTTAGACCGTAGATTTCTATGAGATCTAATAGTTAAACAAGGTCAATTGTCTATATCATCATTAAATATTTTTTACTTGCCACATCAGCTAACCAAATTAATTTTAGAAAATATTATATATTTTTTTGTACTTTCTCTCTCTCCCCAATTAATTTATTCCTAACCTTGCACAAGTGTTATTCCTTACCTTTCTGAGTTGCAGATCTTCTTTAGCATGGCCTTATTCTTTTTTAATGCGTACGTATTGGTCATCTCTATTAGAAATTTTTTTTTTTTTTTGGGTCTAGATTTTGATTTCATTCACGGTTCTAGCCGTCCAAGCAATAAACCAATAATTGATTATTATTTGCCATTTAGGATTGATTTTGTGAATATATTGTAATTGTTCTTTTAAGCAACATTTTCTCCGGATCGTTTCTGATTGATATTTTTTTTATTCCAACCTTCTTGCTATAGACTTGTGTAGCATCACAACTCTGATCCTTAGAGATAAAGATAGAAATAATCTTAAATATTGTTTTAATCGGTAAAAAAAGTTCAAACCAAGTCCAATTCTTAGAGATAAAGATATAAATGATCGAATTGTAAATATTATGATAAGATAAAAATGATCATTTTTTATGTTTTTTGAGAAGAAAAAACTATCTATTCCTCAATGTTAGTAATTAGCATTTGTTTTTAATTGAAATTCATCTTCTATACAGATCGATTATAATATTTTCATAATTTTAAAAAATCGTTTGTGATAAATCTCTCTCTCTCTCTCTAAACATGTAAAGAGGTTGTAATAAATATTACATAATCTTCTCTCTCTAAATGAGATTGTAATAAATAATGTGTAGACAGAGGAAAAAATAGCTTTTGAATTAATTTAGCTAGTGTGTGGCAAGCAATAAATGTTTAATGATGATATGAATAGTTGACATTTTTTAACCGTTAGATCTCATAGAAATTTATGGCCTAAAATTGATATAACTCTTTTGAAGTTACACTATATGTGTAATTTGAACTCATCTCATAATAAAAAGATCATTCTTAAAATAAATACATAAATAAAGAATAAAGAATCATCCTTCTACAAGTCTCACCAAATATATTGATTTTTTCCACAAATCTTCGTCATTGTAGATATTATAATGAGTAAATTTTAAGTACTCTTGGAGTACAGAGAATGGTCACTATACTCCAAGAAATGTTTGGCTTACCTTCACTATTTTTTTAACTGGAATCTCCTTTTATTTTAATAAGAAATTGCCACATCACCTACTAACTAAATAAAATGTGGAGATTAAAACCTACAATAACTTGCCAATGTATATTTAAAATAATAGGAGATGTCCAATTAAAAAAATACTGGAGGTAAGCCAAACCCCTCCAAGAGTACCTAAGAATTTTCCTATTATAATGAGGTTTTTTTTTTATAATTTTTTTATTTAAATGTCAATTGTAATGAGTTTTATAGCTTGATTTCAACTCTCGCATTCAAAATATTGGGACTAGTTTTGTTGTTCTTACTGTTCACAAAATAATAATAAAACCGGTTTCTCAACAAAAAAATAATAATAATAATAATAAAACCTATATTTTTAGGGAAAAAGAACAACAAAGTCTGGTGCAATATTAGGAAATGAAACTTTTCCAAACTACAAAGTATCAATGTCTTTATTATTTTAAAACTCTTTCCCCCTTTCAATTTTTATTTTTATAATTTGATAGTTAAAGATGGAGGATTTCAATCATGGACGTTAGAAAAACTATGCGGTGTCAATTGAGTTATAGGTCACTTGACTTTTTCAAATTATTTGAAAACAATGCAAAATCATGAAAATATATTTTAGAAGCAAGTAGTACTTTCTAGTTTCCATATTTAATTTTTTGGTTTTTTGGAGCAACTAGTTTCTACTTTCTAATTTCTAATCATGAAAGTAAATTGTGAGTTCCAGTTAGCTTAACTAGTAAAGTCTCTGATAGTTATATAAGAGATCTGGGGTTCAATCCCCCGCCTACACCAAAAACTGATTGGTGTATTGGTGTCTTAGTCTGATGATAAAAAACTATCATCATGAGCGAACGTAAAAAATCATGAAAGTAGATTTTTTTTCTCTGAGAAAAATCATGAAAGTAGATTTGACTCTAGCTTTAGGATCACACTTTGAATATTTGGAGGTTGTGCTTGTGATTACTAACACAAAATTACGGGTTTTTTTATTCTTATAAAATGAAAATCATATGTTACATCGAAATATACTCTGCCAATTCATGCCTAAATGGGATCCCTATAATTATGGGTTCCTAAACTTTTGGCTCATCATTATAAGAAGGATCGTTAGTTACTTATAATAGGATAAGTTCCCTCCAAAACTGTAGTAGTCAATGTGTAATAATATCAAAAAGGTCATCCGTACATTGAGCAATGCATAGAACCAGTCCAAAAAAAAGGGTAAAAATATATTTAAAAATTAAACTTCAACTTTTCTATTAAAAAAAACTTCATTCATAACATTTTCATAACAAATCTGAGGTGATAAGTTGTCACGGCTGTTATTAGTAAGCAAGTAATTAATTTCAGTGGTGGATTTAAATTAAAAACCTGTAACAATCTGCCAATTAGAATTTATTATGAAAATATTGTGGACGTAGCACTTTTTTTTAGTAGTGCTACCCACACAATAATTTTACAACAAATTATAAATGCAAACTGATATTGGTTTTTGTTTTCATCCACAATTATTATCACTTTTTTTACCTATAGTTAATAACTTGACTCTTAGGCTTTGATGTATAAATATTGGGTCATGCTAATAAGTGCCCTTAGGACATTAGTTAACAATCTATTTTAGAAAAGTTTTGACACCACTTTTATGGAAAATAAAAAAATCTTTCAAAGCATTAATTTTTTTTCCTCATAAAAACTTTCTTTATATGAATTATTAACCAATACCATAAGAATATTCGTTAGCATTTCCCATTATTATACTTATATTTTTTCTTTTAGTTTTGTTAACGAATGTCTTTAAGATATTTGTTAATAAATTATTTTAGAAAAATTTTGATAACACTTTTATGAACAATATAAAAAAGTTGTCAAAAAGTTTATAAAAAAAAAAATCTAAATGAATAGTTTCTAAATATATTTTCTAAATCAATTAATTTTTTTTAAGAATATTTTTTTGAGAAAAACTTTGAACACAATTGAACAAACATAAGAAAAGGGTAGGATTTTTAGAAAAGTTAAAAAAAAAAAAAAAAAACCATAAGAAAAGTGTAAAAACTAAAGGACAATAAAGCATGTGGTAAAATGGTTGTCAAATAGATAAATAGCGCATGTGATATGGAGTACACGTGCATATGGGTTTAGTTTACTTATTTAAAAATCCCTTTTTTGTGTGTGTGTGTCTCTCTCTCTCTTTCTCTCTCTGCACGACTTACGAAGTGAACAAACAGTGATGGAAGAAACAGATTCACTACTAGTGTAGTATGAACACATTACATAGAGTCCCTTTATTATAAAACAAAGGTATCCCCAGAGAAAGAAAGAGAGAGAGGAAAAGTCTCTTTCTTTCTCTCTTTCTAGTTTCTAGTTTATACTTTATACTATCAAAAATATTTATGCTCTGCGCAAAGCACCAGCAGAGGAAGCATCTTCTTCTTCTTCGGTACTGCATGCGTAGCTCTCACACATTCTGCTGTTGAGGTTTCCTTCTTGGGAAACCAAGGTTCTCCCATACTGCTTCTTTTGTCTGCCATGAAATTCTCTTCTAAACATGGGTGAAGCATCCTTAGCTACAGTACCCTTTGACAGAGCAGTTGAACAGGTCTCCTTTTGCTTTTCTTACATTTTTTTTCCCTTGGAGAAATCCAAACAAATAAATAAAAATGATGCCCATTTTGGTTTAATTTGGAATCATTTCAAATTTTTCATCTTGTTGGTATAGTTTTTTAATATTGTTATGTTATTGAATGTGATTAAAGTGTATATATTTATCTTTTGTTTTTTCTATTATTTTTGTATGAAATAATTATCTTTGTTATGTAATGAGATTCTCTATTCTCAAACTTAACTGAATTCGCAGTTGTGATCACATTGGTGGTTCCAATTTTGGTTGGCAATCACTGGCTTCAAACTTTGGATCCAATTTTGTTTTGGAAAAAAGTTGTTTCTAATTTGTGGATCAACAGGCATTGCTTCTCTTTTCTCTCTTTTTTGTTTTTCTTTGGGGGATGGGGGGTTGTTGAGTCTGTATGATCAGGCATTGCTTTGGCATTATTTGTAAAGATGTTAAATTATGTTTAATCCCATATTGCTGATTTTTATTTTGTGCATTGTTACAGTGTCTACTTGTAATTTCACAATCTGTACTCTTCTTTTTGTTTTATATCCTCTAATGCTGGTTTAAATGACTTAATTATTTCACATGTTCCTGGTGATTTTGAAAATGATGTGTTCTTTTAGTTGCTGAAGCTTTAACCAGAGATCAAATGCTGATCGTGTGCTATTGCAATTGTCTCTCTTTTTTTCTTTTTTTTTCTCTGGTTGAGAAAATTGGGATTTTCTCTTCTAATATTTCAAAAGATTGTGGTTGAAATTGATAGTTCTGGTTTCCAAAGCTTTGACTTGATTCTTACAGTCAACAGTTCTGGAGTCAGGGATCACACAGGAGAATTTACTTTTATGACAGTATTATGATCATTGATGAAGGCTTCACCTCTTATTGAATGAAATAATCTGCAACCATGAGAGTATAATTTGATGCAATCTCAGTCACTGACTTCAGACTCTGTTTATATGTTTTTTTAGTATGTATTTACTTATTTTCTGACCAATTATTTGTCATTTTTTTTAGTTATAGCCTTATAGGTTCACACAATAATTTTTAAAAATTCTGAAATTGACAGAGTCCACTTTTGATCAGAATTGAGAGAGATTGAGATGATAGGATCTAAAGCTTACTGTTAGTTTATGTAAAAAATTAAAGAGGTGGGGAGGTGAGGGAATTGAAATGCTTTATTTTCCCTCCAATTTATTGAGATGCTTTATTTGGGTTTTTCATTTTTGAGGCTTCCAAGATTTCAAAACTTAAAGAATTTTCATTTTTGCCAAAATATGTGCTTGGTAGAAGAAGGGCATATGTTAATTTTAAGTAATTGGGGGATGGTTCCTCTCTCTCCCCTCTTGCTGAAACCTTATTGTGCTAGTCTGTGCAGGCAATTTTATCCATAAAGAAGGGTGCGCACCTTTTGAAGTGTGGAAGAAGAGGGAAGCCCAAACTTTGCCCTTTCAGACTTTCTACGGTGTGTACAAATGCCACTGTATCTTTTTTTAGAATTATAAGAGTATTTCACTTTAAATACAGGTTTGTAATACTCCATCATTAAATAATAATGATATTTATTTGATCAGTGTTAATAAATTGTGTTCAAGCAGCTTGGTCCTGTATGAATGAACGACCTAACCAACTTATCTATCTTGTCATAGTCTGCAATCTCTAAGAGTTTTTTTCTTGAACCAAGTGTGGGATTTATTATACAAAATAGTTAGTAATGTCCTGTAACATATCCATACAGGTAATAATGGCTTTATCAAAAACTGACATGACTTAGATATTGCCAACCCGGGAAATGTTCTTCCATGTAGTTCAAACTTCCTGATTTAGAACCCACCCCCCCCCCCCCCTCCCCGCACTGAGAAAGATTATGAAGACAAGAGATATGTAATAAATTTCGTTATCAGGATAACTTCAATCTGGAGTTGATGTAAGATATTTGAAGAACATGAGATGATGCTGCAACAGTATTGATGATGCTCAAATTTTTGATATGAAGTGATGATGACTCATCCTTAAAATTTAATATATTATGTAGACTTCTGTCACTTCTTTTGTCTGACATAAGAAAGTTGGCTTCTCTCTTGTGTTCTTTGTTTCTTAGTGAAGAATTACTGATGTTACTTCTTGTTGTTTATTATGTAGGAAGTATGTTTTATGCTCTTGAGATGTATGTCATATCTTAGCAGTGCAGATGTAATTTATGAAGTAGGGTTTATGCTCTTGAAATGTATGATTTATCATACGTATTTACAGCAGAGTCAAAATTTTAGTTTGGGGGGACAAGATTAAAATACAAGGTTGAAAAAAAAATATATTTTGGAAAATATAAATGAATATAAGTAATAAAATAAATAAAAATTTAATTTTCACACAAAAATATGAGATAAGTATAAATCATGCCTACTGTTAATTAAAAGATATAAAAAAAAATATTAATAAGTTTCTTGCCTAGTGTCAATTAGAAGATCTAAACAAAAATATCAACATATATTTCTCAACAGATTAACTTAAAAGAATAATCCAATGTAAGAACTTTATACAGATAATTTGATTACTTAAGAATAAATTAAGAAAACAAATCAATGTACAATCATTAAAAGTTTGACAATATACCTGCAAACTTTTAAGAAATTTTGAAGTACTTTGGATTCTATTAAGAAGTTGCACAAAAAGTTCTAAAAAGGTGGTGCTGTATCGTAAAAATAATTAAAAAAAGAAACTGAATTTTAAAAAAGAAGAAGGTATTATTCATGACAATTGGCAGTTCACCCATGCCATGAACTGCTTTTGTTTCTGTTTTATTTTTTATTTTTTATGTAGTGATGCCCCATTAAAAACAGCATAAGTGTAACTCATTAGAAAAAAATGTGAAAGAAATTAAGAAATGTAAAATTTTTTGTTGGGTTGTT